>OX352302.1:26050504-27250504 GCA_947086415.1 Pammene aurita | reverse complement strand
TACTAACAAAGCATAGTAAAAAAAAACTATTTCAACAAACAAATATTATTATAGGTACCTACTAATACCGAAAAAAGAAACTAATAACGAAAATAAATAATTGACATCCTACAGGCTCAATATGTTATCAAAATGTAAATGTTTTAAATACGGTCATTTTCTCTACTTAATGGAATACAATCAACGGCAAAAACATATTTATGATGAGACCAGTAACGCCATCTACTGGGGAGTAGTGAACCTAATAAGTAAGTGAGTGTTGGAATACGGAAAGATCGCCGTGGAATTTTTCAAAAATCACAAAGTTTAAAGTCTCTAACACAAAATAAAAATTTCTCCAATACAAACTTTGCACCTTTTACAAAGTTTTAAGTCTCTAACTCTAAAACAGAAGTTTCTCCCATACAAACTTTGCACCCCTATTTTACCCTCTTAGGGTTGAAATTTTGTAAAACGCTGAAAACACTTTCTTTGGATTTCAGTTCGTAACCTTTTTACGATTTTTTAGGTCTTCAGCTCAAAAAAAATAATTCTTCCATACAAATTTTGCACCCCTATTTGATCCCCTTAGGGGTGGAATTTCTAAAAATGCCGTCTTATCCCTTGCATACGTCATAAAAGTAAGCTCTGGACCAAATTTGAAGTTTCTAGTTCCAGTAGTTTCGGCTGTGCGTTGATGGTAGATCAGGACTTCTTCTTTTATATGTTTAGATTAGAACGAGAGCAAACCCTATCACTGCAAACTAAGCTAGAAGGATTTCTACGCACGGTACATAGGAATTTTCCTATTCATTTAATCGATGATGATGTAGTGTGAGCGCTTCGCCACACTCACACTCTCACATATTGGCCCTATACAGTGTGTTTTTAGGGTTCCGTAGTCAACTAGCAACCCTTATAGTTTCGCCATGTCTGCCCGTCCGTCCGTCCGTCCGCAGATAATCTCAGTGACCGTTAGCACTAGAAAGCTGAAATTTGGTACTAATATGTAGATCAATCACGTCGACAAAGTGGTAAAATAAAAAGTGGAAATAAATGTTTTATTAGGGTACCTCCCCTATACGTAAAGTGGGGAGTGATTTTTTTTTTTCATTTCAACCCTAACGTGTGATATATTGTTGGATAGGTATTTAAAACTGAATAGGGGTTTACTAAAATCATTTTTTGATAATGTAAATATTTTCGGAAATAATCGCTCCAGAATTAAAAAAAATGTGTCCCCCCCCCTCTAACTTTTGAACCATAAGTTTTAAAAATATGAAAAAAAATCTCAAAAGGAGAACTTTATAAAAACTTTCTAGGAAAATTATTTTGAACTTGATAGGTTGAATAGTTTTTGAAAAAAAAAATTCAAAATAATTTCTGAACTAAGTTTGTAATTTAACCGTATAAGCAGGTGTTTATTGTACAGTCGAGGACAAAGAGATGTATACACTTTTGGACCTTATTGCGTTGTAATAAGGTCCAAAAGTGTATACATCTCTTTGTCCTCGACTGTACCTGTAATTTTTACAAAATCACAATGAAATGACGCTTTCAAATAAAGTAAAAATGGTGAAAATCGGTTCACGCAATAAAGAATTATCCCATAAAAATCATCTTCCATACTTTAAGCTCGCGCGCAATAGTTTACTTAATTTGCCGATAGATGTCGCTGTACGTGGAACGCTCATATCATAACCTACACGGCGGTGTTATTTTAACTCTTAAGTGGGGACACTTACTGTGACGGACGGAAAACTACGGAACCCTACACTGAGCGTGGCCCGACACGCTCTTGGCCGGTTTTTTTTAAGTGGGACAGTATGGGGAAATCCTAAAGTATAGGATATACAGGGAAACTGCGTTAGGAAACATTAGGTATCTTTTTGGGAAAAAAAATTGGTATAGTCAAAATTTTGGTCAAGTGTGAGTTGTCCCTAAAAATTAATAATATTGATGATTTTTTTTTGACGGAAATGTACTCAGTTTCATGAGAGGATCATTTTATTGTATCGGAAGAAAAAAATCGGAAAAGCAGAAGTTAGGTAAATTTACTAAAATAATTTCATATGAAATTAAATGTTCAATATGGCTTCCCTCTTGCCGAATGCAGGTACGGGCGCGTTTCAGAATACCTCCAGTCTTTAGACAAGGCGTTTTTTAAAGCGTTGTCAAGGCGTTAGACAAAAATTAAAACGTAGATTCTACTCCTCAAACTAGACAATGTTTGTTCAACGACTTTTGAAAGTTATGTAGATTTTAGATTGTCTCTTTTTCAAACAAACTAAATAGTATTTTCAATGTCCGCCTGTGACCTACATCAAAGTCCGCCTAAATGACATCGCCTGTCAGTCTTGTCACCCTACAGATATTAATCAATGTCGTAATACATTGCGTGTTCGAATAAACTTTAAACAGTAATAAAATTCAAACTACAAGTTATTTTTCAAAGTTGTTGAACAAACGTTGTCTAGTTTGAGGAGTAGAATCTACGTTTTAATTTTTTGCTCTTATTACAGGCCACACCCGGTATATTGATGTTTTCATGGTTTTTGAGTGAACTGATTGCGTATTTGAATGTTTTTAGGGTTCCGTAGCCAAATGGCAAAAAACGGAACCCTTATGGATTCGTCATGTATGTCTGTCTGTCCGTCCGTATGTCACAGGCATTTTACTCAGAAACTATACAACGTATCTGAATAAAAGTTACACATAAGGTGTATTTTGTATGCAGCTACTTAGTTATGTAGTTAAATTTGAAAAAAAAAAATATTTTTATGGGGCGCTCCATACAGGTAACTAAATTTAAAAAAAAAATTACCAAATATCAACATGTGACACATCAATCGATAGGTCTTTCAAAATAACATTGAGGTTTCTTTGACTATTTTGTGATTAAGTGATCTGGAATAATCGCTTCGAAAGTCAGAAAAGTTGTGTACCCCCCCCCCCGTAACTTTTGAACCGTAAGTTCAAAAAATATGAAAAAATTTAAAGAGATGCGCCTTATCATATACTTTCAACGAAAATTGTTTTGAACATTATCGGTTCAGCCATTTTTGAGTTATCTCCAAAAAACTTCTTCCATAGGCATCAGATACGACCTTTTGTTATTAGTTTGGTTCTTATTCCATTGAAGGTACGGAACCCTCCTATGCGTGGTCCGACACGCACTTGGCCGGTTTTTTGTGAAGAGAGGGGCATGAATGTAATATGAATCTAATTAAATAAATTTATTATTTAAGTTTTCGCATATACCTATCTTGTACCTGAAATAAAATTTATTACTAGGTAATGTCATTTGACATGTAATATTTTATAATAAATGACATTAAATAAATATAACTAAAGCGTCTTCGATGGCCCAGAGGCGGCCTTGAGCGAATAGGTATATTAGGTATAGCAAGGGTACGCCAGGATACAAGGCAGGCACGTGAGGCACGGAATCCTTGGCGTCTGACCATGATTCGATCGAGTATCAATCGTGGAGGCCCTTGGACACATGGAAGGTTATGATGTATGGACGTGTTAAAAGATTTGCCTGTATGAGTATAAATAGTATGGTTGCGCGCTAAATAAAATAATAAATCCTTGTATCCTGGGCAAATAAAAAAACATATAATAAAGTAGACCACTATCTAAGCGTTGTGTATCCTTGACGTAATATAGATGCACGCTAAAGATGCACAATTTAAATAAGTTCAAATTATAATGCGAAAAATAGAGAGAGATATAAAATGATATGAAAGAAAAATAGAAATATGAATAAATACATAATTTAAGGTTGTAAAATCCCTGTATCACGGGAATGACATAACATAATTTTAGTTGTATACCAAGACGTAAAAAAAAGAAAACAAATGGATGTGGAACACCGAAAAGAAAATAGGTATTGTTTTTTATCAATTTTATTGCAATTATTATGCTATTTGTAATTCTTATTAAATGTGTTTTTTTTTGTTTTAGTCTTACATATTTTAACTTCAAGTTTAATGCAAACAGATCATTTCCTTAAATAATAGAATTTGTGTATTTTTTAACTTTAAGGTTTTCATATGTTTTAAGTAAAACGTTTCGTTTCGTTATCAGAGTGAGCATAAATTAGTAATTAAGTAAGTGAATAGGTACATTATTATGTAGTAAGTAAGTATAATTAAAATTGTTTGATTTCATGAGCGGTTTGCGTATTTTGTATTTTTTTATCCTTGTATCTTTAATTTTATTACTAATGATATATATGGCGTAGTGAATATAGTTTAACCATTATATTGTGTATGTTTTAAGACAGTTTAAATTTGTTTGTATTTTTGTTAACTGTATTAATTTTGTGTTTTCAAAAAAAAATAGATTTACTAGATACTAATAATCTATTTTTTTTTATTCAAGGAAGGGAGGTGTAGTGTGAGCGCTTCGCCACACTCACTCTCTCACATATTGGCCCTATATATAAGCACCTAGCACGTAACTTTATCCATTATACGCATATACTACAACCAAGTTGTTTCACGCTAACGTCGCACACTACAATGATATTTAATTATATATTTTGATTTATTCTCCTGTTTGATTCGTGAAACCTATAACGTCGAGAGAAAATTCATTAACAGTGTTGCTGTTACACGCATGTTACACGTGTCATCCTTGTGTGAATACGTACCCCCTTTCACCTCTCTTGACAAGTTCAAAGGGTTCCCTAAAGTTTAATATCAACTACCCTTCTCGGGCGTTCACCTAAGGTGCCAAACCTATTGACCTGGCATTATGGTGTACTGTTGTTACTAGGTACATATACTACATATGCCACGAATACATTGAATGTTTGGCCTTCGTCTCGGGTGAAGCTCAAATACGTGTTTATTTTAGGTCGATTTTATTTGGAAATTAGATGCCTAGAAAGGACATTTACATTGTAACTTTGTTATTTAGCAGTAGCGAACGTAGTAAGAATCAAGCCAATGTAGGTTTTAAATAATTTTAAATAAATAAGAACCGACTTCACTTAGACTCCACCTTTCCAAAACGAAATGCCCAAGCTACTGTAAAAAAATATTTAAATCACTGTAGGAGTACTTATAATATTTGAAGATTTCCCTCGATTTCTCTAGGATCCGATCATCAGATCTTGACAATGGAACCAGGAAC
Organism: Pammene aurita; assembly: GCA_947086415.1. Taxonomy (NCBI): domain Eukaryota; kingdom Metazoa; phylum Arthropoda; class Insecta; order Lepidoptera; family Tortricidae; genus Pammene; species Pammene aurita. The sequence continues at coordinate 27,245,380 of OX352302.1, read as the reverse complement.
TGTGAAGTATACACTTTCAAACAAAAAATGAATTTTCCAATCGGTCCAGCCGTCTTCGAATTATCGGTGGATATACATAACAAGAACAAACATGCCGACGAATGGAAAAACTCCTCCTCAGAAATCTTGAAGTATTATAAATACTTAAATAATAATAATAAATAAATAAATATTATAGGACAATCTTACACAAATCGACCTAGGCCCACAGTAATCTCAATAATGCTTGTGTTATGGGTACTAGACGACGATATATATAATATATAGATATAGATAAATACATTTATACATAGAAAACATCCATAACTCAGGAACAAATATCTGTTATATGATAAACACACAAATAAATGCCCTGACCAGGATTCGAACCCGGGACCTCCTGCTTCGTAGGCAGGGTCACTACCGACTGGGCTAGGAGGCCGATAAAAGGCCGTTAGGACTTAGGAGGCTGTTATCAAGTCCATTAGTCAAATTTATCACATTTCTTCAATTAAACTTATACCTAGATTTTAAGAAATTATGATGGCTTGTATTTGGCAAACGTGTAGGGAATAAAATTATTTCTTTATCGTAAATCGTATATCCTTTCCAATGCTAACTAGTTTTTTTTTTCGTAGATCAAAACATTGCTAGTGTAAAACCATTGGCATTAATTTATACCCGGAAAACTCAAAAACTAGCTCCCCATATAACTTTGAAATCTATACGTAAAAACTTTCGCGTTGTGTAGGTACACATATTAACACTTCAAGATCTGATTCCGAAATGTATGAAAGTGTTTAGTAATATCAAAATTGTTACAATACCTAATGAAAGTCGTTTAGTGTTCAACAGGGCTTTGTAAGTGACAGAAAACGGGCGCCCGCAGCTAACCCTCGCAACGTCGGAGTCAGCGGCGGCTGATTGCCGAAACCGGATAAACCGCGGCACTGATTAACCGGGGACCCGGATACTGCGCGGCTTACACCGCCTTTACGCTCGTTTGCGAACACAGATCACTTACGTTGTAGATAGAGCCACACATTGTCGCTTTTTATGTACCCGGATCAACCGCGGCACTGATTAACCGGGGACCCGGATACTGCGCGGCTTACACCGCCTTTACGCTCGTTTGCGAACACAGATCACTTACGTTGTCGATAGAGCCACACATTGGCGCTTTGTATGTACCCGGATAAACCGCGGCATTGATTAACCGAGGACCCGGATACTGCGCCTTACACCGCCTTTACCCTCGTTTGCGAACACAGATCACTTACGTTGTAAATAGAGCCACGCATTGGCGCTTTTTATGTACCCGGATGAACTGCGGCACTGATTAACCGGGGACCCGAATACCAGTGCGACTTACAACCATCTTTACAAAACCGGATAAACCGTGCACAGATTTACCGGGAATGCGAATACCAGTACGGCTTAAACCGTCTTTACAAACCGGATAAACCGCCCACTGATTAATGGGGTACCCGGATATTATGGGTGGGCATGGTGGTGAACATAGATAGCGTGCATTAGATAGATAAAGCATACAAGTCTAAGACATAAAGTTATTACTGTATTTTAAACTGGAGCATACTCTTCGGCCACAAAGTGAGGCCGAAAGAGAGCGTTATACTGTAAAAAAAAATTAAATCACTATAGTTGTGCCTATAATATTTGAAGAGCTCCCTCGATTTCCCCAGGATCCCATCATCAGACCCTGACCTGGTTACACTGGGACCAACTGTGAAGTATACACTTTCAAAGAAAAAAGAATTTTCCAAATCGGTCCAACCGTCTTTGAATAATCGGTAAACAAACATAAAAAAGCCAAAAACAATAATCCCGACGAATTCAGAACCTCCTCCTTCGAAATCTTGAAGTCGGTTGAAAAGACAACTACTTAAAGAGAAACTTAAGCCTTCAGGAGCATGTATACGTAAAAGATGACTAAGGCCTATAACCGCGAACCACTTCGTTCGTTCGATCGTGTATTTGCATCACTATCTTTCGTATATGCAAGAGCAATAGAGAGAGAGATAACGATATTTCGATATTCGACGTTCGCGGCCCACAGCTGTCCTGCCATCTGTGTAAAAGGGTATTTAAAAGTTTACTGCCAGCCAGCAAAATTAAGGCTCGCAACACTATTGTGTATTATTATATACGGTAGACAATCATTTGACAAACAACATTTCATAAATAATCATTTTACAAACAACGATGATAAACCATAATATACAGCCAACTTCCATAAGGATTCATTTTGGCGATTTTCACACTGGCACCGCAACCGGATGCGGCGACAGTGTGCAAGCGTGATAGCGCTATACACATGCAGAGCGCTATCTCGCTCGCACACCGGCGCTGCATGCGGAAACCGCAGCAGTGTGAAAGCTGCCTTAGAGTCGCCGTAATCGATATCGATGAGGACTATAATATATAGGATGTATCAAAAATACTGGTGAGTCGTTTAAGGGCATAATCGTATTGCGACCAAGAAAAAAAACCGGCCAAGTGCGTGTCGGACCACGCATAGGAGGGTTCCGTACCTTCAATGGAATAAGAACCAAACTAATACCAAAAGGTCGTATCTGATGCCTATGGAAGAAGTTTTTTGGAGATAACTCAAAAATGGCTGAACCGATAATGTTCAAAATAATTTTCGTTGAAAGTATATGATAAGGCGCATCTCTTCAAATTTGTTCATATTTTTTTAACTTACGGTTCAAAAGTTACGGGGGGGCTACACAACTTTTCTGACTTTCGAAGCGATTATTTCAGAAAATATTCACTTAATCACAAAATAGTCAAAGAAACCTCAATGTTATTTTAAATGACCAATCGATTGATGTGTCACATGTTGATATTTGGTTAAATTTTTATTTTTTTTATTTAGTTACCTGTATGGAGCGCCCCCCTAAAAATATTTTTTTTTCAAATTTAACTACATAATTAAGTAGCTGCATACAAAATACACCTTATATGTAAATTTTATTCAGATACGTCGTATAGTTTCCGAGTAAAATGCCTGTGACAGACGGACGGACAGACAGACAGACAGACAGACATGACGAATCCATAAGGGTTCCGTTTTTTGCCATTTGGCTACGGAACCCTAAAAATGGAGAAAATATTTATGACGCAAAAAAAACAAATGTAGGAGACCCGTCGTCCCAGCCGGCCAAGCCTCCATACAAAACCATTTTTTTTCGGGATATTTTTTTTTATTCGAATACGATACCGATTATGCCTTTAAACGCATTTCTGTTACATCTTGAACAACAACTTGTTGTTGCCAAACATTGGCACTCTCTTACAGCTTGAGTGAGTGCGATGCGAAACCTCTCTACACTTGTATATATTACAAATATTAACAGTCTAGGCAACTACTAAATGAACCGAACAAGTCGGGTCAGACAGAAGCAGACCAAAAAATATATGGTGGGGTGATCTAAATGCATAGCGTCTAGCGGGAGCATGCCCTAAGCCGTGTCGAGTGGTGGAAGGGTGGAAGTGCATTTGCCCAGCAACAGACATAATACTCGTATACATATACTGGTGATCCGTTCAAGAGCGCGCGAACGCGAAAATAGTTATTTGTGCAACAAGAGAGGAAAGTTTGTTTTTCTTGCGAGTGTTGATTTTGAGTCCCGAGTAAGCGAAAGATTCCATAAGTCTAAGTTAGAATCTTGAGCGTAGCTAGGAACTCAAAAACACGAGATGTAAAATAACTTTGCTCTCGTGTGACACATACAACTTTTCACCTCAGTAGTGAGAACATATTAAAGGTTAAAATATGTCTTTCGAATTTGTAATAGACCCCGAAATATGAAGTGGCAGTTCATGGCCTTCACTAAATTAAAAAACTACTTTGTCTCACTCCAGGGAGTGACGAAAGTGCGACTTTAGTCACTGCGTATTCGCAGGGAAGTAGGCTTGTTCGAGCTGCAGAGGTGAAAACAATTTTTTGTATGGAACACGTCGTCCAAGCCGGCCAACATCACAACACTTTTTCTTAGTTTTTCATAATTAGGGTATCATACCAATTATACCCTTAAACGGATCACTAGCATTTTTGTTACATCCTGTATAGGTAGGTTACGCAAAAAAAAAAAACAGTAATTGAGTTGTACTTGCTTCCGGTTGTAACCGGCGACCTATGTGTGGTTCCCTTTCAGTATTCGTACACCGTTACCCTAACCCTCATATCGTTCAAATCTCGTCCTTTGATGATTTGCTTATCGTTTACGCTTGTGAATTACGTATTGTGTCGAAAGTTGCAGCGTAACCAAACCTTATCTATATTTTGTTTTGAAATATATAGGAATTGTATAATCATCATAAGCAAATCTTAGGCATTGTAATCTTTCGTACAAATGAAATGACGGCATTAAACGGCGTCTGTCCGGAAGGAGAAGTCCCGTAGAATGTATGAGTTTTCATATAAACTACTAAATTTCTCTTATTGGACAAACTCTATTAAATAGTTAGTACTACGTAATATTGTCTTCGGTTGCCGCGATAGTTATTCATGAAATAAAACAATTAAACACCCGACCCGTCGACCCGTTGACCACGAACGCTGTAAAGTGTTTGAAACGTCGGGATGTAATTTAAACTCAATACACGCGATAAAATCCGTTTTTAATTGTTTTATTTCATAGTTAGTACTACGTTTAAACAAAATACTGCCAGGTAGGACCAAAGTGGTAAGACATAATCCACAATTAATTTTGTATTAAGCAGAACATCTGCTAACAATACCACAATGTTTAAAAATAAAGAAAAAGTAGAAAAATCCACAGCCTCAGGCGAGACTCGAATTCGCGACTCTGGGATATGCCCATCTCTCTGACCAACTGAGACTTTTGTGATGGCGGCGAATTTCTCCACTATATCCTTTGTCCGTCTTAGGGGGACGCCTGGCGACATCCGAAGAAGTCTTACACTTCTCAACCGGCCAACGGAGTCCCAAGTTGTATTGATAATTCACCGATAACAATGCGCTACCCCATACTGACTAACTCCACTGTCCACTCCACTATCTCGCCTGAGACAGTAGATTTTTCTACTTTCCTTTATTTCTGAGACTGAGACTCCAAACCCATAAGATTTCAAACCCATATCAAAACATGCCTGGAATTTAGCTAAGCATAATCATGAAATAGCCACGCATTGTAATGGCGGTATTTCATGATAGAACCTTGTGTCGCCAGACCGCATGCCCATAAGTGATTTAGCGACACGAAAGGGGGTCAGCAGACTGGAAAATCCTGAGGACAGGTGAAGCGTGCCACTCCGATATTCTAAACGCCTACATTGTAGTATGATATTTTAACCGGAAAGTATAGTAATACAGGGTGTGACAAAAATAGTGGTGATGCGTTTAAGGGCATAATAGAGAACATGCGTAAAAAATATTTAATTGAATTTGTTCAATAAACACGTTCAACAACCCCAAATTAATATAAATAAGTGGAAATCCGTAATAATTTTTAACAGTTTTTTAAAGATATTGCAGTTTAAAAACGTAAAATTTTAGGCATTTTTTTTTATACCTCAAATGCATTTTCGAAACCTCTGTTCGATTAATTATGTTCTAACAAGAAAAAAAAATGTATGACAACTATATAGCTAAACGCATTTTTTCGTGCCTAAAATTACAAAAATCTTCCAAAAACTTGTTCCTTCCAAACAGTTTTCTGCAACTTTGCGATCGGTGACGTCACAAACCTCACGCTTTTTGCATGGGGCGTTTTGACGCGCGGCGCAGACGCCTAATGTATTTTCACATTTTTCGCGTTTCAGGGCTATCATAGATAATAGGTTTATTATATGAATCTACAGGGAAATAGAATCGAATGACGTGTTCCAAAAAAATCATGCATATTCCTAATTGGTCGATACCAATTATTGTGACTAAGAAAAATAGGAGAAACATTTTTTGGACGCAAAATAAAAAAATGTTTATGGGGCACTTCATCCCAGCCGGCCAGGTTTTTTACTTAGTTTTTCTTATAGACGGAGAGCTGGCCACGTCAGATATGACACAATAATGAGAGCAACGAATCCCCTCTAGTTAGTTTGCTATCCTATGCTTATTTCTAGATCCGGACATCTGGCAGCTATAAAGTGGTGGAGGTCAAATAATGCAAATAACTCGAAGAAAACAAATCTTAGAGTTCTGGGTTTGATGCAATATTATGAGAAATCATGTTATTAATTAGATTACATCATAGCCAGAAGTTTCTGTCAGGGGAAAGTAGTGCCAAATGATGTATAATGCAATTTATAGTTAGTTGCCTACTGTTTTTGTTTCTGCAATAATACACAATGTTTTTTGTTTTAATGTTAAAATATCGGCAGTTTTTACCTATTTCCGGGGACGACGAATCAAGGAGAGAGGGTCTGACGACCGTGCGGGTTCGTACCTGGTGCAAAGGTTGTACATAGCCATTCAACGTGGTAACGCAGCTAGCGTGATGGGAACTTTTGCACCAGGGACAACTCGTGGGGGACTCTTTGAGTAGATTAGTCATAATGTAAGAGTTTTGTTTATTGTTTTTTCTGTGTGTTGCTGTTGACAAAAAAAAATTAAAATCTATACATATAATAAAGCTGAAGAGGGTCGAAAGTCTGTACATGGAAGATAATCGATAAAACGTTGGCTGGGGATACTTAGAATCGATAACAGAACACGTTCCAACAATTTTTAGAATTTTTGTCTGTTTATCTGTTTGTCTGTTTATCTGTTTATCTGTTTATCTGTTTATCTGTTTGTCTGTTTATTTGACCGCGCATCACGTGAAAACGGCTGAACGGATTTCGATGAAATTTTGTATAGAGATAGTTTGAGTCCCGGGAAAGGATAATATATAGTTTTAATCCCGAAAATCAACCTTGGTGGGGGTGAAAATGGGGTTGAAAGTTTGTATGGAGAATTTTTAACCGCTGAAACGATTTAGATAGAAATGAGTATGGAGATAATTTGAGTCTCGAGAAACGTCATAGGATAGTTTTCAAACCCTTGTTGTGGGGGTGAAAAGCGGGTTGGAAGTTGGTATGAGGATTTTTTTACCGCTGAACAGATTTATATGAAAATTGGTATAGAGATAGTATGGGTCTCGAGAAAGGACAAAGGATAGTTTCATCTTGAACCCCCCCCCCCCCCCCACCTTACTTTAGAACCGTAGGTCCAAAAAATTTGGATAATGAAAGTGAAGCCTGAAAGGTACTTTCAATAAAAACTATCTATCTGTACATCTATCACGTGAAAACGGCTGAACGGATTTTGATGAAATTTTGTGTAGAGATAGTTTGAGTCCCGGGAAAGTACAAAGAATAATTTTCATCCCGAAAATCAACCCTGGAGGGGGTGAAAAGGGGGTTGAAAGTTTGTATGGAGATTTTTTAATACAAATTAGTATGCAGATAATTTGAGTCCCGAGAAACAACAGAATAGTTTTCATCCCGAAAATAAACCCTTTCACGCCGAAAAGGGGGTAGGAAGATGGTATGACGATTTTTTTACCGCTGAACTGATAAAGATGAAATTTGGTATAGTATGGGTCTCAAGAAAGGACAAAATGATAGTTTTCACTCCGAAAATCAACCCTAAAGGGGTGAAAAGAGAGTTGGAAATTTGTATAGGGAATTATTAACCGCAGAATCGATTTAGATAAAATTTGGTATGGAGATAATTAATTAAAAAAGGAAATAAAATAGTTTTATCTCGGAAATTATCCTTTAAACGGATACAAAAGGGGTGAAAGTTTACATGGGGAAGAAACAACCAATAACCGCTGTCCGTATTTAGATGAAATTTGGTATTTAAATAATTTGTAATTTTTTGGTCAAGGTGATATTTATAACATGTTACCCGTCGATGCTTTAAATTTACTTTTACCCCCTCTTAAGAAATATTTGAAAATATCATGAATGTTAAAGGGTTATTGCAGGTTCGAGTATTATATATGACGGACAAAGATGCATGGCCCAAACCAAACATCTATAGGACACCGTTTAGGTAGGAAAACATATCGAACGTTTTGTGAAGCAGTCAGATTAGGATTTATTTTTCTTTATAATTAAACAATAGGTACATTATCTGTCTCTCAAGCTGTTTTGATATGTCTTCTTGAAGAACTACGCATGATTTTGTATCTTTAAGATCTAATAATGTATTACTGTTTTGAAAAAATAAGTCCCGTCGAGTATCTTTTCAGTCATAATACTTCTTGGGCCAGAGGTGTAGGGTTAGAACCGGTGGTAGTTTTGGAACGAAGTTCCTTATTGGACGGTTCGCGGATGGGGGGCTAGGTGAAAAAAAGTCACGTGACGTCACGAAAAAGCGTCACGTCACGAAAACGCGACACCCATACGATTGAGAAACATGTAAAATGGAATGAAATAAAAAATATATAAAATAGAATAAAGTGAAGTGAAGTGAATTGTAGTGAAAGTGAGAAGTGACAAAGTGATAAAAGTGAAAAAAGTCGAGAACCTAAAAGTAAAAAATGTCAAAAATGGCAAAATTTCTAAATTTGAAAAATTTCATAAATTTCAAAAATTTCAAGTTTCAAAAATTTCAAAAAATTTCAAAATTTAAAACTTTTTAAAAATTTCAAAAATTTCAAAAATATCGAAAATTTCAAACATATCAAAAAAATCAAAAATTTCATAAAAATACAAAAAAAATTTAAACCACAAAATTTACGAAAAAGTCAAAAATGAAATAAAATTAAATAACATAACTTCGTTCCAACAGAGTGTTCCACGACACTCACGCATTTTATTTTTCTCTGACGTTCATTAGTGCATTGTAATGTGCTTACCTTGAAGTATGCAACCACATACAATTATTGCAACCAGTAACGTAACATCAGTGTATGAAAAGTAATTACCTACGGTAACGTAATCAAATTCCGCCCTTCCCCCCCCCCCCCTCCCCCGACCCCCGGCACGCATGGTGTCAGTGGATTTTTAATATGTGTGTAGGTAAATCAGTGTATGCTTCTGCACATAATTAGGCCTTTTTACGTAACAGTTACGTAAACTACTATTTATCTCTTTTTAGGGTTCCGTAGTCAACTAGGAACCCTTATAATTTCGCCATGTCCGTCCGTCTGTCCACGGTCTAGCTCAGTTACTGTTCGCACTAGAAAGCTGAAATTTAATGATAAGAACTTTCAATAAAAACTATATTGAATAAAATCGGTTCAGCCGTTTTTGAATTATCAGTCAAAATCGCATAGTGAAAGGATGTGCCGGATAGTAGACTGACGTAAGCGCCGCTAAATATCCCTTAATAAACGACCGTTTGAACGGATGTTTCGTAACAGGGCGGCATTTACGAAACTAATACACTGAGCATCGCCCGACATGCTCTTGGCCGGTTTTTTTTGCATTGTTATCCCGGAAATCACCCCTTAAGGATTACTAATTCCTCAAATAGAAAAAAAACATGTCTGAATTTGTGACACCCCCCCCCCCCCCCATTTCAACCGCGCCTGTTCTTACCTTTCATGCATAGACTGATGTGACGGGAGGATCGATTTGGATGATATTTGCCGTGGACATGGACGTATAAATACAAAAGTGGTCCTGTATCGTCCGATATACACCTACTATTCTATGTCGTTTAAATCATGCCAATAAAAATTAATAGGATAAATCCATCTGTCAACTTTACTTCAAGTTCCGCCTCCAGGGTAGCGGGAGAGAAATTAGGGGTGAATTAGCCGCTTACTGACACAGACCAAATTCCACGCGGGCGGAGCCGCGGGCACAGCTAGTACTAAATAAAGAAAAAAAAAATCCGTGTTACTTTTTTCCAACTGAAAAACTTTGTTGGTCTATTACTCTGACCTCCACCCATTAAAAGCTGCCAGATGCCAGGATCTAGCAATAAGGATGGTAAAGCAATCTAACTAGACAAGTTGCATTGCTCTCATTATTGTGTCATATCTGACGTGGCCAGCTCTTAGTCTATAATTAGAATACGATACCAATTATGCCACGGATCACCATTTCATTTGATCTTTGTCGCCCTCACTTTTTGATGGAAGTCCGCAGTATGCTTTTACTGTAGGTTGATGATTTTAATTCTATAATAACTACACAGGGTATAGTCGTAAATTGTTTAACATGACGAGCACACAGAATACTTCTTTTATAACGTAGGAAATGAATCTGTTTTATATTAACTGAATAACAAATCAAATTATTTTAATAAATAGTTTAATTTGTTTTTTGGAGGTATGGACTAGTAATGTTCTACCTTGGATGATTGGCTAAAATGTGCCTTAGAATTTACAAAGATTGCATACACGGTGGGGCCTGTAACTAAAGCAAAAAATTAAAATGTACATTCTTCTCCTCAAACTACGCAACGTTTGTTTGACGACTTTGAAAAAAAACTTGCGGTTTGAATTTTATTACATTTTAAAGTTAATTCGAACACGCAATGTACTATGAAATTGATTATGTCTGTAGAGTGACTAGACTGACAGGCGATGTCAATTAGACGGAGTTTTAAGTACATTGAAAATACTATTTACTTTGTTTGAAAAAATAACAACCTTTAAACTTTATGATTTTAAAAAGTTGCTACACAAAAGTTGTCTAGTTTGAGGACTAGAATCTACGTTTTAATTTTTTGCTTTAGTTACAGGCATATACACGGGAAAATTCGACCGGTGCTGCTGTGACTCGGGTGGCCAAGTGGTTAAGGCGTCCGCCGCGAATGCACAAGACGCTGGTTCGATCCCAGCCCTGGGCACCGGAGGCCTTGGTCACTTTTTCCTTTGTAAAATAAAATAAAATAAAATATGACATCTATATGTATATCTGTTTTATATTGATCCGTGTTCTTGTTTTTCCTCTCATTGTTTGTTAAGCTTAATATATATTTCTCTCTCATTCTTTCAACTCCCAGAAAACCGATAAAAAGGAAGATATATAGGCGCTCCACACTGGCTATCCAGAGAACTCGCTTCGTGCCTCCATTGGGAATGGAACCGACGACCAGTGCAAATCACGATAAATCGGTGCACCGTCGCACTGCCCCCTACAATAATTAACCCTTTGTATGCACGGTGGATACTCAGACTACCTCTACCACTAGACAGAATATACAGGTACATTTAGATCGGTCAGTATGGACAAGTCTGTAACTATAGACATACAAAGATCTGTTCTTAGGAACCCCGTCATGGATTTTAGGAGCAAAAGAATCTGCATATATAGATTTAAAAAAAATGTACTCAGTTCGGGAATCAAACCCGGTCGTTTAGAAAAATAGAACTTACATTATTTATATTAGCATATCGACTGTGTAGCTCCTATGCAGTAAATGCTACTATGAAACACGATATTTAAATTGATAAAATGCATTGTATTTCATATTATTTAATTTAATGAGCGGAGCGTAAGCGAAGTGAAGTTCTTACAAACAACTTTGGACACAACTGTCACCTGGCTACTAGGACGTATCGGCATTTCGATGGCTTTTTAATTTTGAGAGTTTGTTCCGCGATAACTTTAGTAACGCTTTTCTGATCTTCATGAAATTTGTTGGGGTTGTAGCAGAGATACATATAATTTGAGAGTTTGTATATGAGCAGGATCGACCTAGGGGTCAAGGAGCTAGAAGGCCCGAAAAAATCATCATAAGCATCTAGTTACTAAAGTTATCGCGGAACAAACTCTCAAAATCAAAATGCATCGGAATGCCGAGACGTCCCAGTAGCCGAAGTTGTTTGTAAGAACTTCACTTCGCTTACGCTCCGCTCGTTCGTAAAAATGTATAAAGAAACCCTAAAAAAATTAATATGTTTCTTGTGGAGCTCCGCCGAGAAGATTTTTTTGAAATTAACCCCTTTTCTTGTGGAGCTCCACCGAGAAGCGTTTTTGAAATTCAACCCCTGTATAAGAAATGTGTTCATCTGTCTGCCCACTTACAAAGTATGAGGGACAGTGGAAGTTTCTAAGAACGTAATGAAAGCAGTTATTAACAAGAAGATGTTCTAAATTTGAATGTAATTAAAGTATTGGTTAACGATATTTTAATGTAAACATTAGATGTCATTAGGTTAACTAACCAATTAACATTGGGTTTCTTAATTAGTACCTATAGGCCATTAGATTATCGTTTCTGAACATATTGGTTTTTTTTATACCACCCACCCAGTGTCTTAACGATGAGGAACCCTCTTGTTCCTTTTGCCGTCAACACAGTGAGTTCTCCTTTTTGTAAAGGGCCGGCAACGCGCATGTGACACCTCTGGAGTTGCAGGCGTCCATAGGCTACGGTAGCTGCTTACCATCAGGCGGACCGTATGCTTCTTTGCTACCGACGTGTTTTTTATCCACTATGTTGACGGCTAAAGTAACAAGAGGGTCCCTCGTGGTCAACACACTGGGTCCTCTTTGAGCTCTTTGGCAACCTTACTCACCAGCAGGAATACAACACTATGAGTAGGGTCTAGTGCTATTTGACTATGGTTTTCTGTAAGGTGGAGGTACTTCCCCAGTCGGGCTCTGCTCCAGATTTGAGCGAGATGACATTCGCTGTATTGTGCCCTACAGCACATAGCGAGATGACATTCGCAGTACCCATACCTCTCTTTTGGACGTAATTTAAGGACCTACCCCTACCCGTGTCCGGACGTACTTTAAGGACATACCCGGGTCCAATTGTATGGAAGTTATGATTATAGGTGTAGAAAATAGTAGTTTATGTAACTGTTACGTAATAGGGGTCCTTAAAATACGAGTGTGGTTTTATGAAACGAGCCGCAGGCGAGTTTCATAATAAGATCACACGAGTATTTTAAGGCCTAATTACGTACAGTTGCATACACTACTTTATCTACACCCATATTATAAGCCTAAATGAAGTGTTCGGAAACCACAGAATGACCGCCGTTGCACCACCATGGCCAACTCGATTGTGCCGGCGGTCGGGCGGGCGCGTGCCGTTGGTCGGGAAGGAGGACAGGATTTACATTATGTTATCAAATTCGATGTTCGGAATTTGAGACTCATAACGTATCAATATATGAGCATGTAAAGTTAAAATTACGTTAGTGCCACGGATAAAAAGCTTATCATAGTAAAATCGGTTGTGGTAATGCTAGCCATTGCCTACCGTTTTTGAACACGTTTTAGAATGTGAGTGTATATAAATAAAATAAACTGTCTGAACTTAGATCCTCCGGTAGAAATCGAGTTCATTTAACTCTTCGCCACTGCTAACTGATACGCTATAAACAAACATTTTAATCTTAATTCACCTCACTGTATCCTCAAAGCCAAGTCGGGTCAACGGTCTATCGATATGCTTTTAAATAAGAATACGTAACGATGTGTGTATGTCATTAGACGAATTCATATTCAGTCACCACTCAGCGTTGAAACACTGTGGTTGTTTGTATAGTGACTACTACATTTATCTTTAAAAAAATATAAACAATAATACCACGTGATTGTGTCTTTCGTCCAATGAGGATCAAAAATACGAATACGAACAATCGAACTACACTGATTCGCATGTTACAGAATAGACTAAGTGATTTCTAAAGTAATTTTTATCAGTTTATCTAGAGAGCCGTAAATTAAAATCTAGTCCTAAAAAAGCGTACTTATACAGTTTCTCTGTTCTATAGTTCCTAATAAAAATGGTTTGCTAGATGATACCAAACGTGTTATGAGTATTATCTAAACAAACTAGTTATCTAAAGTGATTTACGTTTTAACCTAAATAGTTTACTGTTGGTAGGTAGTGGCATTTTAAACGCCAAACATGTCGCCAGCCAAGGAGCAACTGCGCCAGATTTTAGATGCATTAGTCAAAGAAAAATACTCTAGTGCAACCGAATATCGTATTAAATCAATTAGCAGTGACGGCGCGAATAACACTTCATCCTTATTCGAGGTCACAATCGTTTCGGAAGAAAACATTGAAATATTTGCTAAAGTCGCATCCATGGGATCTCTTCAAGCTGTCGCCAAAATAATATTTGACAAAGAAAAGTATTTCTACTCAAACCTTGCAAGTGTTTACGAAGAAATACAGGATAAATGTGGAGTGGAACAGAGACTCACAATTCCTAAGTACTACAGAAGCAAATCAACTGAACCTGAAGCATTAGTTATTTTTATAGAAAACCTGGCATCTAAAGGATACGCTTGCCATGACAGACTGAAGAGTGTTGACTGGAATTATGCTACGAAGAGTGTGGAAGCGTTAGCCAGATTCCACGCTCTGTCTCTAGCTTTAGCCAAAGATTATCCCGAAGACTTTAAGAAAGCAGAAATAGCGGTGACTTCTAAGACATTTACCGAGTCCGAATGGAACGGATTAGCCGACGGAGCGTTGGCAGCTCTTGATGAACCTGATCGGAAGAAACTCTCTCAACTTCTGGAAGGATCGGTGGGTTGGAGTATAGTTAAAGACTTTGGTGATCCTATTAAGACACCGGTCATCATTCATAGAGATTATCGAGCTAGCAACCTCATGCATAAGGAAGTGGTAGGTATAACATTCAAACAATTTATTTAAGTCCATTTATAAGTATTTAAACTCGTAACTCATCAACAACATTATTCTACCTATAAATATGTATATTTAAAAGTTTATATATGTTTGGTTTTGGTTGTTTACATTCTTTAAAGTGAACTTTAAGTACGCAAGTTAACGTGGAATGGAGAAGGTATAATGTAAACTTAGAATGATGCACACGAAATATATCTATTATTTTTATTAGCTGGAGAGGATGGATAGAAAAAGCTTAAATAAGTTAAATCTAGCATTTACTGTTGCCAGAATGGTGAACTGCACATAATCCCGGTAGACTACCAGACAATCCGGGTAGGTTGCCCGGTAGCCGACCTTATCTACTTCATCGTGCTCAGCACCGACCAGCAGTTCCGCCAGCAGCATTACCAGCAGCTGGTGGATTATTACTATCAGCAGCTCGCGCTGGCGAAGACCAGCCTGAGGCTGGACCCTGAGGTGTATGGGACAGGAGAGTTTGAAAGTGACATGAAAGAGGTAACAACCATTAATTTTTAGCCCTTCCTAAGATTCTTCTAAGACCTATCGTACAATTTTATGTACATGTACCTATTTTGAACTTATGGACTAAGAGCTGGCCACGTCGGATATGACACGATAATGAAAGCGATGAAACCCATCTCGTTAGTTTGCTATACTATCCTAATTGCTAGATCCAGGCATCTGGCAGCTTTTAATAGCTGGAGGTCAGAGTGACAGACTAACAAATTTGTTGAATTGGAAAATAGTATTACCAAAATAGGTAAAAACTACCGAAGTTGTCTCAGCTATAAAGTACAGGGCCTATATTTTATCATTAGAACTTAAAACATTGCGTATTACTTCGGTAACAGAAACTGTAGGCGACAAACTATGTTATACGTCGGAATTATATTATACGTCGTTTTGGACTACTTTCCCCTATCAGAAAGTTTTGGCAATGATATTATCTAATTATTTATATAATTTCTCATAATACTGCATCAAAACCAGAACTCTAGGATTTGTATTCTTAAAAGGGTTTTTATTCTTTGACCTCCTACAGCTTAACTTAACATAAAAATAGTATAGCAAACTAACGAGAGGGGTTTCATCGCTCTCATTATTGTGTCATATCTGACGTGGCTAGCTCTCCGTCTATTACTGGATTTCCATATTTCAAAACATAGTAACTGCTTCTAGGGTATACTTGCCTCATTGGGTGTACTGACCGGCCCCCGCTTCTTTTGCCTTACTTTGACAGGATTTTTTCATCAGGGCCCCAGTTGACTGCCCAACACTGACAGTCCCTCGTGAAACCACTTTGACACTCTTGATACTTACATTATCTCGCAAGGTTATCCATATGTAACAGTTTCGTATGTCGAATAGGGGTCCTGCGTCTCTTACAAGTCCTTTTTAAACGAGTACTTGTGACACAAATGGGACCTTAAACCAAAGTAGTCTGACTTACCGTTCTACCATAAAAACTAAAAATTTTGCTAAAATGTATATTCTTACTGATTTACTTTAATATAAGAAAAATATTTTTAAACGGTTCACATATGACGGAATGTAGTGTTACACTAAACCTGCAGCTAAATCACAGATAAGATAACCAGATAGGAGGTTCTCTATGAGCTAAATGATGAATCTTCTAGTTTTGACGCCGATTGAAATCCAGGACCTTCATTAAGTTCTTGTCAATGATAATCTTCTTTATCCTTCTAGAAACTGCCCCTCGGCCTCTGCGTGGCTGCCATAACTCTGCCGTTCGTGACAGTGGACCCAGCGGACGCACCGATGTTCGAGAGCGGACGGTTCGTGCCGCGCCCGAACGAACTGTTCGTGCAACGGTTCCGGGAACTGTTTGAGGACTTTAAGGAGTGGGGGTTCATATAAGGTTTTTGCTTAAACGCCAGCACGTATTTCATTATTTATTCTTAGTTTTTATAGTTTTGTGACATTTAAATGTAATTAAGTAATCAATCAATAAAATATGTTTATTTTCACTGCTTTGACGATCATAATATAAAGGGTTTAGCAGGCTAAGGAAGGTCGTGTGGCCCCTGTGAGGAATAGTTGAATTGGTAAATGTCAATTGTTTGTCGCCTCATGACTAGTAATCACTCCAACTTTCAGCCCTCTATCTTGAACTGTCACAGAGATAATGTCAAAAATGTATTTTTTTAACATTTTTTTTCAAACTCGTATGTCTCCTAATCCATAGCAGCTAAAGCATTGAAACAAAATCACAGCTACGTAGTTTGAGTGGGAGTATACCCTATAATTTTATTAATATTTTATACGTGAAAAATAAAAGAAATAAATGTCAATTTATTTTTTGACAGCTCTTTCCAACACGTTTTTTTGAAAGTACAATTATGAAAAAAATCATATAAATTGCTTATAGTATTAGTTACTAGCATACAAAAACTCAATTGATTATATTTGGTGCAACATACTGTAAAAAAAAACTAACGAAAGTATTCAAGTATCAAGAGTAGGCTTCTGAGCCTAAACTTCGTTTTTAAGTTTTTTGTTTGTTGCCTAGCAACAAAGGGTGTATTGTTTTTAATTTGACGTATGACTGTCAAAAAAGATCACTGAACTACTGCTGTGTTAGCATTTGTAACTAATTTTACTAACTACTAAATCAACGAAACGACGGATGTGCTATATGTTTATTATTTTATAAACAAAATTAATTGGTTTCATTATAGTACACGTATTAACATAACGAAATAAATAACTCATTAGAGCAGATATCACAATATGAGTCAGTTAGATAATGACTATCGTAATATTCGTCGTCCCAGGTAAAGGACAATGTTATCCTGCAGTCATCGCAATATCCTTTTAACATAATATTTTCGTCAGAGAGCGATATCTCAATATCTGGTAAAGACTGTAAAAACAGTTGCTTCGCTATTAACCGTGGCAAGTTGAGCCGAAATATTTTTGATTTTATGATTTCCATCTGAAAGAATGTATATACATGAAGTTTCTGTTTTATTTTATTTACATTTAAAGCTTACTTTCGCCATTATGGAAAAATCGGACTCCCCTTCTACATAACGTGTTGTATATTCCCTTAAACAATCCACTATTATGTTAAATGTGCTAGCGTATAAACTAAGCGTTTGTCGATTCCGAGTAACATAACATTAGACATTATGATTTATTAGGCATGAGCTATCTTTAAATTATACAATACTATTATACAATTTATACGCTAGCACATTTAACATAATAGTGAATTGTTTAAGGGAATATACAACACGTTATGTAGAAGAGGAGTCCGATTTTTCCATAATGGCGAAAGTAAGTTTTAAATGTAAATAAAATAAAAAATAAAACAGAAACTTCATGTATATACATTCTTTCAGATGGAAATCATAAAATCAAAAATATTTGGGCTCAACTTGCCACGGTTAATAGCGAAGCAACTGTTTTTACAGTCTTTACCAGTATTGAGATATCGCTCTCTGACGAAAATGTTATGTTAAAAGGATATTGCGATGACTGCAGGATAACATTGTCCTATACCTGGGACGACGAATATTACGATAGTCATTATCTAAGTGACTTATATTGTGATATCTGCTCTAATGAGTTATTTAATTCGTTAGGTTAATACGTGTACTATAATGAAACCAATTAATTTTGTTTACGTCACACCTGGCCATAACGTGAGTTTTGCCGCACGCTACGCGTACGGTAAGACAGATGGAGACGTAAAATTGTGTACTCACCACGGGCAGTAAAAAAGAAAGCCCTCTATCGCATATTTACAACCCTCGCCTGCGGCTCGGGTCACAAATACCTGCGATTTCGGGCTTTCTTTCTTTTACAGTCCTTGGTAAGTAATGTACTATTATAAAATAATAAACATATAGCACATCCGTCGTTTCGTTGATTTAGTAGTTAGTAAAATTAGTTACAAATGCTAACACAGCAGTAGTTCAGTGACCTTTTTTGACAGTCATACGTCAAATTAAAAACAATACACCCTTTGTTGCTAGGCAACAAACATAAAACTTAAAAACGAACTTTCAGTTCAGAAGCCTACTCGTACTCTTGATACTTGAATACTTTCGTTAGTTTTTTTTTACAGTATGTTGCACCAAATATAATCAATTGATTTTTTGTATGCTAGTAGCTAATACTATAAGCAATTTACATGATTTTTTTCATAATTGTACTTTCAAAAAAACGTGTTGGAAAGAGCTGTCAAAAAATAAATTGACATTTATTTCTTTTATTATTCACGTATTAAATATTGATAAAATTATAGGGTATACTCCCACTCAAACTACGTAGCTGTGATTTTGTTTCAACGCTTTAGCTGCTATGGATTAGGAGATATACGAGTTTGAAAAAAAATGTTAAAAAAATACATTTTTGACATTATCTCTGAGACAGTTCAAGATAGAGGGCTGAAAGTTGGAGTGATTACTAGTTATGAGGCGACAAACAATTGACATTTACTAATTCAACTTTTCCTCACAGGGGCCACACGTCCTTCCTTAGCCTGCTAAACCCTTTGTATAGATTAGGCTAAGACCATTTTGTACTATAATTTATTATTATAAAATAAATAAATCTAATCTAATCGTGCAAATGATTCTTTAGCACATACGTCGGATTCAAAGACTTTACGTAGAATACGTAGGTACAGTCGACGTCAAAGATATGTTTACACTTTTGGCCCTTATTAAAGAAAGAAAGAAAATACATTTATTTTACGCCACAAACACACACAAAAAAAAACAAAGCAAGTAATAAAACAACACAAAGAGCTCAAGTAGGAGCGTCAGCGTGATGCCGCGGCAATTTAAACCTTATTACAAAGGAGTAAGGTGCAAAAGTGTAAACATATCTTTGACGTCGACTGTACCTACTTTCATTTGAACTATTCGTGCAATAGTTCACAGGACCGTTGTAGATTTTCAGCGGTGGGGGTTATAAGTGGCAAGGGCCCCTTTCGGGACTAGTGACATGCTTCGACCGTTGCATGAAAATATTCTAAATATAATGTTTGTAATAAAGTGTACTGATATTAATTTAGTTCTTTGTTTTCATGGCGGACCCCTCCAATACCAGGGTACGTTGAGGCTGCGCACTCGTTTCGGCCTCTGCAGCTGTGGCGGGTTCGCTATCCCACGTCTGTGGGGTGGTCCGTTATTGCGCCGTCATTTTGGGGACCAACGATGAGCTGGAGTGTCGCAGGGTGCCACCGGACCGCTGCGCTGTGATGACTTAGTTACTCGTAACTGATGAAGCGATACGCTGTAGGGGCGCTGTTTTAATATATACGTTTCCCACCGAACGGGCGAAGTCTGTGCGTGTGTTACTAGTAACAAGGAAACTTGAATCTTCTATATAGCAATTACATTTCATATTCTAATGTCGCGAGGATGCGTGGTGCACATCGCGTGTCGCGGAGCTTTCATTCAAAGATGGAATGCAACACCTTAAATGAAAGGTTAAGTTTCGGTGGGAAACGTGCAAGTCTTCAAATATATTTTTCGTAAAAAACCGTAACAAATCAACTTCCGCATTAAACATTGTGACCCGAAGACCCCAGACTAGGTGAATCGACGAGCTGGTTAAAGTCGCGGGAAATAGCTGGTTAAGGGCGGCGAATGACCGTTCGTTGTGGAGATCCTTGGGGGAGGCTGTTGTCCAGCAGTGGACGTCTTTCGGCTGAAATGATGATGATGATATTTATTTCCAAACCGCCTCAACGTCCTAAACCAATAGCTTAATGTTGTCAGCATTAAAAATTCAGTCCGTCACCTGGCACCACTCCAAGCGCCACACCAGCGCCGCGGGCCGAATAAAAATTAATTATTATTGCCACTTCTCACTTCCCTTTTATTGTGCGATCGTCGACAAAATTAACTGACCATTAGTAAACTTTACTCCAACCAGATAAGGTCTATATTTGCTCAGTTTATTTCCTGTTAGTATATGGTGAAATAAAATATGGCCGCGGAGTTTATACCGTTTGGATTGTTTAATCTTTATGCATGCCTTTTTTGTTGGAATGAATGAGGTAAGGCTAATTTATTGTTTACGACCGCGGCTAAAGTTTGAACTTTTTAACGAGGTCTGGGGAAAATGGTATCAAATTGACGCATTCGGATGCGTCATTTACTTTTTTGTTGACTATGGCACAGAAAAAAAAACAGGGTAGACCGAAACGGGGCCGTAAGATGACCAAGGCCAAAATATAAAGATTTAATGCGATATAATGAGACAGCCATACTAAACATGGGTTATCTGAATTTGATAAAAATTGTTCTTGATACGATTCACCCTGCGATCCGATTTGTCGCGGTCTACCCTACTACGTACAGAAGTTTCACTGTGTAACACAACCCATGTTTAGATATGGCTGTCTAATTCTATCGCATTACATCTTTATACATAGTTCGTTATTAAATCAAATACCAACATTGAAAACATTGAAAAAAATAACCAACCCAGCAGGACTTGAACCTGCATCGATATGCCTTACCGGGGCTCGATCGCAAAAATAATATTGAAGGCATTGAAAACTTCGTCAACTTAGTAACTTGACCCATAGCTTAATTGATAAAGCGATCGAACCCGGCAAGGCGTATCGATGCAGGTTCAAGTCCTGCTGGGTTGATTATTTTATCAACGTTTGCAATGTTTGCATTCGATTTAATAACAAACTATTGTATGAGTGGAATGCCCCACTTTAAAAACATGCAAAAATAATTGTCTTTATACATATTCCGGCCTGGGACATCTTACGAGCCTATAATCACAGGCAGCAGGAAATCACACAGTCGAAAACTCCTAACCATCTTCGCAGCCCTATCAAATCTAAATTGCCTATGCTACTCGTTCGTCTTTCATTTTCAACCTTTCAACCCCTTCTCACTTTCCTTTCCTTTTCCTTAAGGGTCATGTTTCCGAAAATCCTATCATAGTGGGCTCCGTGACATTTAAAAATATATTATGTTCCAAAATTTTAGGTTCTACGGTTAATGTTATGTTAGTTTGTTATTAAATCAAATTGAAAAAATAATCATCCTAGTAGGACTCGAACTTACATCCGGGGCTCGATCGCTTTACCAATTAAGCTATGGGTTCAATTAACTAAGTTTACTAAATTTTCAATGCCTTCAATCATTTTTTTTTGCATTTATCTTGATCTACATCGGCTTTATATACTATTGTATGAGTGGAATGTCCGACTTTAAAAACATGCAAAACTAAGTATAATGTTATGTTGTTCTTCATCCGTCAGTTTGTAGGTATATCAATACACTTTGCCTGCAGCAAACAATCCTTTAAAAGCTAAGTACCACAATTTCAGAACAAGCCCATTGCATCATAATGATCATGGGAGAATAATTACCGGTAGCAAATTCCGCTAAAGCTGGCCGCATACATGCCTGCACCAAAATTACTGTGAAAATGTGTAAATGTGCGTTCAAAGGATTTTACAATAGCCCGTCGAGAGCCTTCTGATATACGGTGCAGCACGATGGGACTAACGTTAAGCTGTCTATTTTTATCCCGAATTGTTGAATTTTCCATTTAAAAATATCAATGCTAGATTATTGTGAATAAAATTGCCATATTTTCTGCATACACACACTGGGAAGTATGGAAAACGTTCTTGATTACAAGCATAAAGAGTTCAGGTATATACTTATTATTTAGTTAGTAAGTGCAGAGGATCGGGATGATGAGGACAACATCGTTCATTCGAAACGTCGGAGGTACTTTTAACTAGTCGATAAGAGGGCGAGACGGCAGGGTTGTAACACCAGCACATCAGTTGCAACATATAGCTGTGCAAAATGTGGGCGCGCTTGCCAGTCCCGTATTGGTTTGTACAGCCACCAAAGGAAGTGTCTCTAATTCTTGACATTGCATCTAATCGTCTGCCAAAGACGTTACTGGCTAATGATGATGAATGATAGACACAAGCAGTTGTACCCAGGCGCGGATCCAGGTATTCATTCGGTAGGGGGGGGGGCAATTTCCTTCACAAATAATCTGTCTGTAATAGTACACGAGGCTTACGCTTCGGCGAAGGGGCAAATGTCCCCCCCCCCCCCCCCCACCTACCGTTTAAGTTAACTCAATGTCTATCGTATCTATTGACCGGTGGGGAATAATTATTTGTGCAACAAAAGAGGAACGTTGCTTTTTCTTGCGAGTGTTGATTTTGAGTCCCGAGTAAGCGAAAGATGCTATAATTGAATCACGAGCGAAGCGAGTGATTCTAAGTTAGAATCTTGAGCGTAGCGAGGGACTCAAAAACACGAGATGTAAAATAACTTTACTCTAGTGGGACACATACAACTTTTCACCTCACTAGTGAGAACATATTAAAGGTTAAAAATACGTATTTCGAATTTGTAATAGACCCCGAAGTATGAAGTGGCAGTTCATGGCCTTGACTAAATTAAAAGCTACTTTGTCTCACTCCCTGGGGTGACAAAAGTCCTACTTTCGTCACTGTTTTTTCGCAGGGAAGTAGGCTTGTTCAAGCTGCTGAGGTGAAAAAGTAATTTCCAAAATAGTGTATAAAAGAAGGCTTTAATAGCGATCAGTGGAGGAGCGTCTAAAGAACTCGATTCCCATTGGATTGTCTAATTTCCAGCTTGTTGAGAGCTTTAGCTATGGCTTATTAACTCCGGCATCCTTATGAATATCTTTGACGCGCCGCTACTGGGCGCTACCAGATATACAATAAATATTCGAGCATAAAGTAGAATAAAAACAACAAAGATGGAATACCCTATTTTTAAATCACCAATACACCATGGAATTACACCCTGTGATCCCCGTTCCGGCTCCTACCTAGTCCATAATATTAATAACATAGTCCAGCGCGGCAATGCTGCTAGCATTTTTGGGACGTTTGGACTGGGTGGGGGTCGTAATGGAATGTAGTTTAAGGTGTGTTTTAGTATTAGTAGGGTGATTATTTAGTTAGTATTTGGTTTAATCTAAGTTGACATTTCTTTTTAAATATGTAATGACAATAACTTGTTTTAGGACCTATTTCACAATCTCCAGATAAACTTATCTGCCAGTTAAAATTATTGCTATCCTTTTCTCCAGTCATATAAAAGAAAAGGACGGCAAACATTTATCTGACAGATATGCTTTAACTGGAGATTGTGAAACAGGCCATTAATGTTATATGGAATTACCACATTGATGATAAAAATATGTTTTGAAGTTACTCCAAATCACCTTAAATAGTAAACACAACACAGTCTTAGATTAAACACAGTTCTCATCAACTGGAAACCAAAATAGTCTACAAAATGTGTAAACCTAAGCACAAAGGATTCGGTTGGTAAACCTCCCGTTTTGCGGGTAAAATACCAGTCAAAGGCCGTCAGATGTGCGGTATTTACTATTTAGTGCGTGATGTTAGAACTGTTTCAGAATCTGTACAGTCGCGGACTTTAATTGACTTTCATTGACCATTTAGAGTTTAATTTATTTTTAACCGACTTCAATTTCATAGAAGGAGGAGGTTCTGTATTCGGTTTGGGCTTTTTTTTTATGTATGTTCACCGATTACTCCGAGACGCGTGGTCTGATTTGAATAATTCTTTTTTGTTTGAAAGGATATACTTTCAAGGTGGTCCCATATTAATCTGGTGCTGTTCTGATGATGGGATCTACGAGGAATTGAGGGAACTCCTCAATTTTTAAAGGCACATGTATGGTGATTTGGGTGTTTTCTTAAGCAACTCGAGGGTTTTCTCTCGAAAACCACCAATTTGATGAAGTGGACCTGATAATGATGATTGTTTTGATGATAATGATGATGATTTTTTTTAATGTAGGATGTTCAGCGATTACTCCGAGACCCGTGGTCCGATTTGAATAATTCTTTTTATGTTTGAAAGGATGTACTTCCAAGGTGGTCTCAAATTAATCTGGTGCTGTTCTGATGATGGAATCCATGAGGAATTGAGGGAACTCCTCAATCTTTAAAGGCACATGTATAGCGATTTGAGTGTTTTCTTAAGCAACTCAAGCATTTCCTCTCGAAAACCACCAATTTGATGGAACGGACCTAATGATAAAGACCAAATATGACATGTGGAACTTTCCTTACATTGAGTAGGTATTATGATCTTTTCCTTATATATCTTCACCGATTATTGCGAGATCCGTTGTCCGATTATTATAATTATATAACCACTAAAAATGGAAAAATAAAAACTTTTTACAAAAAAAAATAAACCGACTTCAAAAAGGATAAAATAAATTATTATATTATTTATATGCGTTACAAACTGATATGTTTGAAGTCGGTGCCAAGCCAAAAAGTTATAATACCGGTCAAATCAGCTTCAAGTCTGAAAATCACAAAACATATCGATACCTACTTATCTTGCAAAGGTGAATGTGAATCTATCTGTTACATTTTCACGTCTAAACCACTAATCCAATTTTGATGAAATGTGGTACCCATGTCTATATACTCTGATACACGTCCACTTTGTCAATAATCAGAAAAAGACGGCAAATAAAAAAAAAACATGTATGGTTGACCTTCCATAGAAAATTTGAAATATCGCGCCTTTTTCTACTGAAAAGGTGGGTCCCACACACCCAGTGTGTCTGAGTATAGAAAGATCAATCTAGCCATTGAATTCCTTTAAACTTCGATATTACACCTTAAATGAAGTAGGATAAATAATTCAAACCGAAGCACGGGCTCCGTTCGAGATATGGTTAGTCCGAAAACTAGTAAAAAAGTTTTTTAAGAAACATCATAAGACGCATGATTATACTTTCTTTCTATACTTGAATGAAAACCTACGTGCAGTCAATACCGTATTAGAATAGTTTTATAGTATGAAGAACAATTCACTGAACAAATATGCCTCGTTCATATTAACTGTTTTGTGATTTTCAGACTTGAAGCTGATTTGACCGGTATTGTAACTTTTTGGCTTGGCACCGACTTCAAACATATCAGTTTGTAACGCATATAAATAATATAATAATTTATTTTATCCTTTTTGAAGTCGGTTCATTTTTTTTTTTAAGTTTTTATCTTTTATGTAGTATTTAATTACACTATTAAATATCAAAGGCTCAACAATTAAATGTCATTGAACTTATAGTGGGCGGTGTACAGTCACCGGCACTAGTATCTTCCTACACGAAGGCCGCAAAAATATGTGACACGCTCTTATGGCCCTACAAATACGAACGTGTGACATATTTTTGCGGCCTTCGTGTAGGAAGATACTATTGCCGGTGACTGTACGATGTACGAGCACAATTTCAAGAAAAACCGCAAATCGATGCACAGTTTAGCCATTTGGCACACACATACTAGAGGTCAAAACAAATTTTTTGATCCGCAGTTCTTAAAAAAAAGCTCCCTTAAGTGCTGAGTTACATTTTTTTTTTGTATAAGAAATAAATAAAAAATTGAGAAACCTATCGTGTGTAGATAATCATTTGAAAGGGCTTTTCAAGACGATTCTAAGGATATACCACATCATTACATTTTAGTCATTTTTAGGGGGGAAAGGAAAAAACGGAACCATTATAGGATCACTTTGTTGTCCGTCTGTCTGTCTGTCTGTCTGTCTGTCAAGACCGTTTTTCTCAGGAACGCGTAGAGGTATCAAGCTGAAATTTATATCAAATACTCAGGTCTATTGTCCCTTGAAGCTGTGAAAATATCAAACTTAAAATCCAACGCAATCAAAAGATACAGTCGTTTATGCTGCAAATTTTAGAGTTTTTCGGCACGTAAAACCTACGGGATACTTTCCGTGAACTCAGAAACTTAAAATTTGCCACGAAGCAACGTCATATAGCATAGACAATGAAAAAAATACAAGAAGTAGACATTTTTAGTAAAATAAAACAAAAAAAATTTTTTTTAAATTTTAAACTCAATACCTTTTTCCTCATAAACGCGTAGAGGTATTAAATTGAAATTCATGTCAAATACTCAGGGCTATAGGACCTTTCAGATGTAGCAAAATCAAACTTTTACGTCAACGTAATCAAAAGAAATAGCAATTTAAGTCGCATATTTTGAAACTGAGTACTCGCAAGCAACTCAAAACCTAAAGGGTACTTCCCGTAAACTCAAAAACTTGAAACTTTGCACGAAGAAACTTCATATAGCACAGAGAAAGGAAAAATTACGAAAAGTAAACATTTTCAGTAAAATCAAACAAAAAATATTTTTTTAAATTTTAAACTTACTAGCTTTTTCCTCGTAAACGCGTAGAGGTATTAAATTGAAATTAGTAATAAACATACTACAACTTTTGCTTGTTATAGGTTTGTACGGAACCCTCGGTGCGCGACTCCGACTCGCACTTGGCCGGTTTTTTTTTATTATATCAAAAATAATTTATAAAACATACCAAGTTTGGGCTCCTCCAGATCCTCTAGTATGCGTGTGCCAAACGGCTAAACTGTATATCTGTTTTCGTTTTTTTTTTGCGTACGTACACCTTCCACTATACGAGTAGTATCCCTTAAACTGTCCAGTATTCAGAGCCATGTCGCGTAGTTTCAGTGTCCGCGAGGCAACCTAATGGCTCGCGGTATAAGCTCCCTACGTGTTGTGGAACCAGCCTGTGCAACTCGAACTGACCTACGTCGGACTTTGTTTTTCATCCTGGCGCGACCCGCGCGACTAAACATAGTTCCGCTAATGGTCTCAAGAAAAGGTTTCACTTTTGTAGGTTTAGCTTAAGTTTAGTTAACATTATGATGACCTTGGTGTCGTCCTTCCTTGTGGTCCAGAAAAAACCTCGGTCGAGTATCATCCGAGTCGTGCTTAAAAAAATATTTTAGCATATTCAGAAAGATAAAAAGAGTAGGTAAAGTGAGGCCCTAGTAGAAATCACACACATATCACAAGCTCATTCTATCAAAGGTAGGTGAAATATTTGACGACGTCCTCGCGCTGCGACGTCATATTACCGGAATTTTCCGACCGAGCGGACAACGCAGCACCTGCACCGCCACGATACCACAGGGTTGACACTTGACATCTAGATACGCAAAATAAAATAAAAAAATTAGAAAAAATCATTTTTGATGCAAGCTTTTATTATTATATTGTAGTGTCATCCAGCTGACACATCCATACCAAATTACAAGCCAATCCATCCACTGAAAGTAAATCAATTTTAACTTGCAAAATATTACCCAAACAGGTCGAATTCAATAAAAACTTTTATATAGCATTTGAGTGGTGTTTGGTGAGTGGAATAGGCGAAACTTGTAACATAAACGTATTTTATGCAAAAATACAAAAAATGCT
This sequence comes from Pammene aurita, assembly GCA_947086415.1. NCBI lineage: Eukaryota > Metazoa > Arthropoda > Insecta > Lepidoptera > Tortricidae > Pammene > Pammene aurita. Next base: position 27,217,532 of record OX352302.1, on the reverse strand, counting down.
GCGTCCTTGCGCTCCAACGTCGTATTACCGGCATTTTCCGACTGGACGAACAACGAAACACCTGCATCGCTGCGATACCATAGGGTTGACACAAGATACCTACACCTTTAACAAATCAAAAAGTGTACCATAAACTTCAGTGAGGGTCGGATATTATATTAAAATGTATTTATAACTGGTCGAATTTCACTAAGCATGTTTCGATCCGACTTCGTCCTAAATTACGTTACGATTATATACATGTTTTCGAACTTGCAGTGTACTTAATGTCGATTATCAATTTCGCGACGCACTCAGATACATTAAAATATATTTATTTTATATACTTACCTATCTGAGTTTTTTCCAATTTCAAGCTTGTCAAAAAGGCGCTACTGCCATAAAGTAACAATCAGGAATCGTCCTTATCGATAATTTGAAAGAAAGAAAGAAAGAAGAAAGAAAAACATTTATTCATGACAAACACAGGTAACACAAAAAAAGAAAATAGTACATAATATAGGCGTCACATAGTTTGTCACAAAAGGGCCACAACTCAGCATGAAGCTGGCGAAGCCAGCACTGATCTTCCGTTGTAGCCCAGGTGTTCCACAGTGCGTCAACGATGCGGCTATATTATCCTACAATTTTGGTTTTCTAATATAAATGTTATAACTCTATTTCTTAAATGATCGTGCATACCACACTTAAATTATTCTTAATCTATGGTACAAAACTTGCAAAAACAAACACAAACTGCCAATAAAGAAAAAGAAATAAAACTTAAAACGTGACTGTCAAGCCGACCAGATAGAGAGGAGATAGTGAATATAAAACAAAAGCTCGACTCATCTCAAATAAAATAAAACTACGCACACTACTAATTTGGTTATTTGTTATATCTAGAAAAATAACTACAACTGTTATCTTATCTATGTTTCTTGTCGACGCATTAAAAAATGGGGGACAATATCAATGTAAGTTAAAATAACTGCACTCTCTACAGGTAATACTTCTTAAATACGATTCTGAAGAATCGTCGTTAACCCTTCAAGATGGCGTTACCATAACATAACAAGCGCGCCGAATAATTTCAGTTCGCATAGTTCGCAAAAACGCCATATTTAGGCGAACTATCTTGAATAGGTTTAGCCTACTTTGCGTTGACAAAGGTACTAATTGCCACATAGACACATTTTTTGTTTATCTATAAGTTTTTTGTAGTATCTATAACTTTTTTGTATCCATTCTTTTGACACATAAAAATTTCACGTACAATGCAATCTCAGTTTCCTTAAACACAATATTAAATACAAGTTAAAATAAATTTGCACTCTCTACAGATTATTCGCAAACAATCATCGACAACCCTACAGGTTTGTCGGTGCGGCGTTACCACAACACAAACGCGGCGCGGCACATAATTCCAGTTCGGCGCATATTTACGCCAAAAACGCCGTATTTAGGCGAACTCGCCTGAACAGGTTTTGCTTACGTCAGCGTCACATCGACAGGATTTTAAATAACATGGAACACCCTTTTGACATCATATACCGCTGCTTATCTAGAATATCGTTACATTTAAAAAATCGGGTTTTTTTTAGTAGAGAGGTCTGAAAAAACCACTGAAATGTAATTTGTTATAACTTTTACATGATGAAAAATGTGTCAAATTTTCTTTTGTCATAGCTATAGTATTTACTGAATATAATGTAAATAAACACAACAATAGAAAACAACATTACATATATTAAGAAATCTAAAACATAATAACATACTTTTAATTATGGCTTCATATTTTTCAGTATCGATCGGTTTTTATGGGTAACATCGTTGTAACATGAAATAAATAAAAATGTGCTTTAAATTTTATGATCAACAACGGCGTATTCGCAAATAGGTTTTGGGTTTTTTAGTGAATTATCTAGGAATGTGACACTGTTGTGGAAAAAGATAGACGTGTATCTGGGGATTATTTTGCGATGGGCCTGTATTCAGCCAATAATCTGGTGAACAGATGGTCTTGCCATTGTTCGGAATCGACCAATGGCAAAACGGCACAATGATGCCACCTGGCCATTTTTGATCGTAAACCCATGGGTATTTTATTCATGATAAACTTTCGCGTGTTGCGCGTCCAGTTTTATACTTACTTGCAAAACGGAGTATTTCGAAATGTAACGTTATTCTAGATAAGCAACGTTATTATTATACCTCCTATAGATTGAGTAACAGGGGCGCCCTGCGTGATCTCGTCACACCGCTGCATGGCTGCTTGTGTAACAGGCACATAGGTATACATACTATAATAGGGGGTAGTGTGTACACTGTACACACCCTGCTGCAAAATGGCATTGGCAATTTATGAATTAAATTCATTTATGTATTACATTTTAAGCAGGTAGGTGCTCTTTAAATAAAAGTGTAAGTAAATCTGTATGAATTTTGCATAAATTTTGCAACTAAAATGTCACTAAAGTGTTATTATTTTGGCATATTTCCATTTGAATCTTTACTTTGAATCTGTACCACGTACGACGTAAGTGCGAACCTTCAAATGGTACCTTTACAAAAATAATGACACATAATATAATTTTGATGATAGCTTTTGTCGTTGCCAAGGCCATAATGCATGGTACAGACAAAGTTAGCGTGGTCACTGGTCGGCCTCTGGGATTTTTACATCTTTTTTTGCAGACCACTGAAATAAGAGGACCATTTTTCGAACACTTTGTTCAGAGCAAAAATGCTAACACATAAAGAAAGCTAGGATCCGCTATCCGGATTCACGAGTTCATAGATACGAAATATGCAAAAAAACTCCAAAAATCTCCTTTGAACAAGAATGCGTAGAAATCTGTACGGTACTGTTAGTGAGTAATGTAAGGTATTATGATTAAGCCAAGACGTTAACAGATAAAAAAATAATTTTCAACACAAAAGAACCGATTTCACTTAAACTCCACCTTTCCAAAAGGAAATGCCCGAGCTACTGTAAAAAATATTGAAATCACTATAGGTGTGCCTATAATATTTGAAGAGTTCCCTCGATTTCTCCAGGATCCCATCATCAGATCCTTACCTGGTTACAATGGGACCAACTGTTAAAAAAAAATCCAAATCGATCCAGTCATCTTCGAATAATCGGTGAACAAATAAAAAAAAACTTGGATCCCGACGAATTGAGATCCTCCTCCTTGGAAATTGAAAAAGGATTAAACCGTAAACTGGCAACCGACACAGATCCTCTCTCAAATCCTAACGGTCTTTTCATTTCACTAAGAAATAACTCAGAATACGGCTGCCTGCGAATTTTCCAATCCCTACTATCAGTCACACCTCATACACCTGGCTACATATTCTGATAGCTAACCCGCACCCGAGTCCAAGCACTCTAACCAGTACGACGGATATCTCGACGAGTTTAGTGAATAATTTTAAACAAAAAAGAACCGACTTCACTTAGCATCCACCTTTCCAAAAGCAAATGCTCGAGCTGCTGTAAAAAATAATCAAATCACTATAGGTGTGCCTATAATAGTTGAAGAGTTCCCTCGATTTCTCCAGGATCCCATCATCAGATCCTGACCTGGTTACAATGGGACCAACTGTGAGGTATACTCTTTCAAACAAAAAAAGAATTTTCTAAATCGGTCCAGCCGTGTTCGAATAATCGGTGAACATAAATAAAAAAAAAATAAAAAAAATAGCAAAACGAATAACGAATTGATAACCTCCTTCTTCGAAATCTTGAAGTCGGTTGAAAAGGCCCACTTTCTGTTTACATGGACACTTCATTATTTCTCTAGATAGCGTATATGGTGTAGTTTTCGAACAACCAAATATAGTTCGAACACCGACATCAGTTGGAGTGAAAATACTACATTGTTGCCCACCCGAAAATCCACGAGCGGCACACCGCCAGAATAGACGGAGAGCTAGCCACGTCAGATATAACACAATAATGAGAGCAACGAAACCCCTCTAGTCAGTTTGCTATACTATGCTTATTTCTAGATCTGGATATCTGGCAGCTGTAAAGTGGTGGAGGTTAGGGGGCGTCCATTAATCGCGTCATACGTTTTTGGCTTGTTTTAGACCCCCCCCTCCCCCATGGTAATCTTTGGTGATATTTTCAGGACCTCTCCCCCCCCTGTCCAATATGACGTGTAATTTTTTGCTAACTAAAGCAAGTACAGTTTTCTAAGACGTGAACCTACTTACGTAACGTACGTACACGTAAAGGGTAAAATAATGAAACTACATGTATACATATAAAATAAAATTATCTTTATAGAATTTTTTTTCTTTAATAGTGCGTGTCGGGCCACGCGGTTTCGTACCTACTATCGAAAAAATTAATATCAAAAGGTCGTATCTGCGTATGAAATGAGTTTTTAGGAGATAACTCAATAATTCCTAAACCGATAATGTTCTTAATTTTTTTCAAATTTTTTGGATCTCCGGTTCAAAATTGACAGGGAGGACACAATTTTTTAAACTTACGGAGTGATTTTTTCTTAAAATATTCACTGAATAAAAAAAAATTCAAATAGACCTCAATGTTATTTTGAAAGACCTACTGAGTGATGTGCATCATGTCAATATTTGGTAAAAATTTTTTTTTTTACAAATAATTATATGTATTATTAATAGATATTTGTACAACAAGAGAAGAAAGTTCATATTTACTTCGAGTGCTAATTTTGAGTCCTGGGCAAGCGAAAGATTCTATAATAATTTAGAATCTTGAGCGTAGAGAGGGACTCAAAAGCGCAAGATGTAAATAACTTTATTCTCATGTTGAACACACTATTTTTCACCTCAGCAGTGAGAAGACATGGAAAAATACAACCTGGGTGATGCTTAATCTTTCTTTGTCACTTTTTTCACTTGTATTTATTATAATATTCTTATATTTGAGTTCAAATTATAAGTTAATAACACAAAAACCTCAATTATAAGTTAATAACACAAAAAACAATCAAAATAAATTAAATATTTTTAAAATATCTATACCGCCATTTTGACTTTTGTCAACTTTTTTTTATCTGCGTTCGGTAACTACTGTTTGATCACAATACGAGAGATTGTTGTAAGTTATGTAAGTAATAATATTTTTCACATGATAATCTTGTAATTTTTCCGTTTATACTTATTTGATCTTGAAATAAAGAACGTAAATTATTTTAGGTGTTGTATGGTTAAACATTTCAAAATTAAAATTTGTTTAAATTATATTTACAAATTAGTACTTCTGCGCATTTCGGAACGTTTCGTTCTGACTCTGTTTCAGGAGTCGAATCGAAAGTTCAGAATACGAATTAAAATTAAATAAAATTTGATTGAATGAAATATTTATTGAATGAAATGTTTAAAATATTTCTGTCTCCCTCTATTTACTAATGACGTAAAAAAGACAACACGAATAGCTTCCGAGTATTTCGAATTTGTATTAGACCTCGCGCGCGGATTGACATTGTAATTCCAAGGTCAACAAGGTCATTTTGTCTCACGCTCGCAGCAAAATTGAGTTTTGCTCACTGTTTTTAGGTATCAAAGAACCCTCGTTCCTGCTGCTGAGGTGAAAAATATCTTTTTCAGCAATTTTACTACAAAACTAAGTAGCGGCATACAAAAACACACCTTACATTTAAATAGTTATTAAGATACGTTTTATAGTTTCCGAGTGAAATGGCTGTGACATACGGACGGACGGACGGACAGACGGACATAACGAAACTATAAGGGTTACGTCTTTGCCACTTTGGCTACGGAACCCTAAAAACCTACTTCACAAAATAATATGTCAATTGCCATTAAAAAATATTTACAATCATAGTGCTAGTGCAATTTTACTCTGCTTTTGACAGATTGATTCATTTAAAAGTTGATAATTTTTATTTTATTGGCTATAATACAGTATAGCACAAGGAACAAAAAAATTACACGTGATATGTGTCCAGACCCCCCTCCCCCCTGTGGTGATCATTGGTGATTTTTCCTTGACCCCCTCCCCCCCCTACCCTATACAATACAGTATGACGCGATTAATGGACGCCCCCTTAAAGTATGCAAACCACTTCAAGAAAACCAATCCTAGAGTTTGGGTTTGATGCAATATTATGAGAAATTATATGAATAATTAGATTATATCATTGCCAAAAGTTTCTGTTGGGAGAAAATAGTGCCAAACGACGTATAATGTAATTCATAGTTTGTCGCCTACTGTTTTCGTTTCCGTAATAATACGTAATGTTTTTGTTCTTATGTTAAAATATAGGCCTTTATAAATAAGACAACTTCGGCAGTTTCTACCTTTTTTGGTATTACTATTTTCCAATTCAAAAATTTTGCCAGTCTGTCACTCTGACCTCCACCCATTAGAAGCTGCCAGATGCCTGGATCTAGCAATAAGGATAGTATCTCTAGTAATCTAACCAGACAGGTTTTGTTGCTCTCATTATTGTGTCATATCTGACGTGGCCAGCTCTTAGTCTAGAAGCAACGGTGGATCGACGATATTGTCAAAGTGGCAGGACATACATGGACTCGCAAAGCCAAAGACAGAATAAAGCCAAATACAGAAGGAGCTGGAGGAGGCCTTCGCCCAAAACTGGGTACCTCAATAAAAAAATTAAATGTACTAAACCTGAAATGTAACAATGAGGAATAAAGGCTTATGTTATGTTATGTGTAGTTTTAGAAAGTACTAATCCGACTTCCAGATTTCGAAGTTCTCAATTTGCCGGGATCTTAGTTTTAGCAATTTTTTTATGTATGTTCACTGATTATTCGAAGACTGCTGGACCGATTTGGAAAATTATATTTTTGTTTGAAAGAGTATACTATAGTCTTCACAGATGGTCCCATTGTCATGCGGTCAGGATCTGATGATAGGATTCTGGAGAAATCGAGGGAACACTATTTTAGTGATTTGAGTATTTTTACAGTAGCTCGGGCATTTGCTTTTGGAAAGGTGGAGGCTAAGTGAAGTCGGTTCTTTTTCAACCGAGGTTATTTTACCGTACCGAGGTTACCGAGGGATTTCAAAGGAGGTTATCAATTCGTCGGGATCTTTGTTTTTTTTTGCTATTTTTAGGGTTCCGTAGGTGTCCGTCTGTCTATCTGTCTGTCAAGACCATTTTTCTCGGGAACGCGTGGAGGTATCAAGCTGAAATTTATATCAAATACTCAGGTCTATTGTCCCTTGAAGCTGTAAAAAAATCAAACATCTAAGCCAACACAATCAAAAGATACAGCCGTTTATGCCGCAAATTTCCGCAAATTTTTGAAATTCGCAAAGGAATTAAAACCTACAGGGTACTTCCCGTGAACTCAGAATCTTGAAATTTGGTACGAAGCAACGTCTTATAGCACAGATACAGGAAAAATTGCGAAAACCGTAATTTTTTTTATCACATCATATAATAAAAATATCTTTAATAATTTTAAAGTTCCTACCCCTATATACCTACAGGTTTGTACGGAACCCTCGGTACGCGAGTCCAACTCGCACTTAGCCGGTTTTTTTTATGTATGTTCACCGATTATTCGAAGACGGCTGGACCGATTTGGAAAATTCTTTTTTTTGTTTGAAAGAGTATACTTCACAGATGGTCCCATTGTAACCAGGTCAGGATCTGATGATGGGATCCTGGAGAAATCGAGGGAACTCGTCAAGTATTATAGGCACACCTATAGTGATTTGAGTATTATTTACAGTAGCTCGGGCATTTGCTTTTGGAAAGGTGGAGGCTAACTGAAGTCGATTCTTTTTTGTTTAAAATTATTCCCTGTACACTGACACATATTGATGGCTCCCTTAAACTCGCATTCATGGTGTGTGTGTGTGTGTGTGTGTGTGTGTGTGTGTGTGTGTGCGTGTGTGTGTGTGTGTGTGTGCCATTGTGCGAGCTTTACCTCCACCACCTTTGACACCAATGTTTTGGTACAAGTTTTGAAAGTATACGCTTCCGTACTTATTATTCTTCCAAGCATTCGACTCGTCAACTCTATCGGAATAATGTAAGTATCCGCGACGCGCGACGACGTTCAATAGCAGTAAAGCTAATATTTACATTTCATTTTAAACATAAATATACCGAGATCAGCTCGTAACAGGTACAACCAGTCAAAATCATCACATCATATCAGCTGAGTCACTGAATTAATAAAGCTTACTGAATTGGCCTCAAGGAAGATATCCTTCTCTATACAGTGTTAGTTAGTTAGTTAGTTATCCTGGGCGTTTTTCCGCAAGTCGACATCCAGTGTGCCTATTTTGCGTGAAACGGGGGTACCACCATTATTCCAACCACCCCAGCTCCTCTACGAAGCCCAGCAGAGCTTTCAGGTTGCCTGCCGCCTCGCGCAAGGTGCCTGGGGTCCCTAGGTGATTAGTTCTGTATACTTCTACCTATACAGGGTGTAATCGTTAAGTGTAGCCAGGCGATTATTCCGTAAATATAAGAGATATTAGAAATTTTCAAACTGATATCGAAAGTGCGTTACCCAATGAGTAAAATTGCATTAATAACTTTTTGAAATAAAAGTATTAATATTAAATTAATAAATGTTAATATTAAAAATATTAAGTTTAAACACTCCCATACAGTTAGTACCTACGACGACTCACTCTCAAAGTAGAACGTCGATGCCGTAAGAGATAAAACTGCTTGAGATTCATTATTTGCACGAATAAACTGTGATAAAAAAATAAAACCACCATTTATAAAATAATAAAACAATTCATGAATCATTTGATAACGGTGAAATGACTAGACCGTACAAACTAGTCTTTCAACGAACGTCGTACTAAATGTATGGGAGGGTTTGAAGTTAATGTTTGGGAGAGTTCTGATTTTATTAAAGTTATTAATGTAATTTTACTCCTTAGGTGACGCACTTTCGATATCCGTTAGATATTTTCTAATATCTCTTATATTTACGGAGTAATCGCCTGGCTACACTTAACGATTACACCCTGTATACCATATACGCCAAACAAGCATACAACTTGACTAATGTAAAACGGTTAGTGCCTACAGCCTTTGAACGTCTGTAACTCCATGTAAAATATGCGCTTTGCCGAACCTTGACTGATGCACTGAGAGCTGGCCACGCCAGATATGACAATAATGAGAGCAACAAAACCCGTCAGGTTAGATTGCTATGCTATCCTTATTGCTAGATCCGGGCATCTGGCAGCTTTAACTGGAAGTCAGAGTGACAGATTACCAAATTTTTGAATTACAAAATAGTAATACCTAAGTAGGTAAAAACTTCTGAAGTTGTCTCAGTTATAAAGGACAGGGCCTATATTTTAAATTGTGTTAGAACAAACATTGCGTATTATTACGGAAACAAAAACAGTAGGCGACAAACTATGAATCACATTATACTTCGTTTGTCACTACTTTACCCCCAACATAAACTTTTGACAATAATATAATCTAATTATTTATGTGATGACATGTATATTTATTGAGTAACAAAATAATTCTTCTCTAATAAAGTATTAAAAAAACGCCAAACGCCGCAAATACATGTCCGTGGGAAATGAATACGTATTTGCGGCGTTTGCCATAGAGACTTTGGGACCCTAGGGACCGGAAGCCCTAAAGCTTTTCCAAAAGCTGTCATATATGCTCACTCGCTCCACCGGTGACCGAAGGGCTGGCTCATTCCTCGCTCAGCGTATTGGAATCGCTATTCAGCGAGGTAACGTAGCCAGCCTTATGGGCACCCTACCCAGGTGGCAGCGGGATTGGAGATGTTAGGTAGGTTTCTTTAGTTTTTATTTCTTTAATTAGTTCAATATACACATCAGAAAAGCTCAGAGTAAGTTCACTCTCAAGCGCATGTTGCGTAAGCATTTGTCTGATAAATTGCGTGATTGATTATCGTCTTGATGTTTCTTTGTAGGTACACTTATATAACAATATGTATGTAAGTTTATTATATAAAGTATATGTGTAAGTTTATGATTATTCTTAATGTTTGATTAAGTATATAATATTTATTTTATATTTAGTAAGTGTGATACTGTTTCAGTACATTATTTCATAAAGCCGGCACCAAACATATCTCTTTTTGGCCCAGTGGTTGACTGGTAGAGAATGCCTTAAGGCATTAAGTCCGCCATTTGTATATTTTATGTGCAATAAAGTTTAAATAAATAAATAAATATAGTATTGTATAAAAATTATTTATATTATTTCACTAATAGATAGCGTATATTATTTAAAGCATTACTAATAATAACTCCTTATCGACTAAACGTCTCTCAGGGCTCAATTAGCTAATTTATGTCTGTCACTTTGACAATTGTGCTTGTTCTAACAAGCAATATACATGTACAGCCTTGGCCAGAAGTGTTGAGCATAGCTCTTTTTTTTACAATTTTGATGTTAAGTATTAATTCCCTATCATAACAATGTACGATGACGTAAAATGTTAGAAAACTTCACTTAATAACACTTTCAAGGTATCTATAAAATATGAAAAGTGGAGGTCCCAGCAAAAATGCGAATTTAGGTCGGTGCGAAAATTTGAAAATATTCTATGCAGTTACTACTCACTTCAACAAAACATGCCTGCTCAGTTTGAATTTATTGATAAAATAACTTCAAAAAAGATAGAAACGCCGGTCTAAACTTTCGAGTTTTGTATGAAAATCGCAAGGGTGCTCAACACTTCTGGCCAAGGCTATATATATTAACTAATTGAAGCCTGAGACACGTTTATGAATAAGGGTTTAGTCTCTTTTGCGTACACTAACGCATTTGAAGCTTTTAAATCCAAAGAAAGAAATAATAATACGATATAAAAGTTTCTTATTTTTCAGAAACAAAACCGATCAATCAACTAGTAGATAAAAAAATACAGACTTAGTCATCTACAGGAAAATTAATGTATTGTTTTAGTTTAAAGATCTCTTTCCACGAAACTAAATCCTTATAAATGTTATAATCGAGCTGTCGAACACGATAAAGTCATTACTTTATTTCATTTTAAAATTAAATATTTTGAACACAGCGATATTTACTAACAATATAACCGTCTCTCAATTTCTGGCACTTTAATTTAAAAGAAAGCACTTTACTTTAAAACAAAAAAGTGCTAATAGCCTGACGGTAAGACGTCCGACCTTCAATCCGGAGGTCGCGGGTCCAAACCCCGGCCCATACCACTAAATTTCTCGGAACTTATGTACGAAATATCACTTGATATTTACCAGTCGCTTTTCGGTGAAGGAAAACATCGTGAGGAAACCAAACCTAATCCCAATAAGGCCTATATTCTCCTTTGGCTTGGAAGGTCAGAAGGCAGGCCCTTTCGTTAAACCTATTGCCTACGCCAATTAATGGGATAAGGTTGCCAAGCCGACCCCAGACTCAATTGGACAGCGTTATGGAATAAGCGATTAACCGACAATCCGTTGAAACCGAGAAAATGAGCTTGAAAGATTTGAAATTTGAATTGGTTGTTGTCAGTGCATTTTTAAAGTAAAAAAAAACAATTTTAACCGTGAACCTATAAACGTGTTTATAATTGTATATTATTAAAAATAAAACACCATACCTATTCATGTTTTCACATTATAAGCGTTTATCCGCTTAATTCTTTTTTACACTAATTCTACGACCTGGGTAATTTATTTCGTAGTAACGTACTATGCGACATAATTGTCGCTTGATTCTTTAATGCATTTATTTCTGAGGAGAAAGGAATAACGGAATAAGATCAAATCGGTATATATTAATAAATTGTTTTAAAGTAAACAAGCCAAATAAACAGTTTTTAGCCACAAAAAATATTATGATACCTAATTTGGTTTAGTATTACAATAATGTTATACATAGGTAAACAAAAAAATATCTTCGACTTTCGAAAAACGTCATCTTGGCTTAAAACTTAAAAGATTATCTTTCGTTGTCACGTCAGACTCGCTAATGAGTAATAAGACATGTAGTATGAAATGAAATAACGAATCAAAAGCCAGAAATTGGCACTTAGTTCTCAAGCGAAATATAGTGCGATTTGGGATAATGTAATAATAGTAGTTGTAACTGTCACGTAATAAGGCCTAATTACGTACAGTTGCATACACTGCTTTATCTACTCTCATATTATTTATACTAAATGCCGTGTTCGGAAACCATAGAAAGGCCGCCATTGCACCGCCATGGCCAACTCGATTGTGCCGGCGGTCGGGAGGGAGCGTGCCGGCGGTCGGGAGGGACCGTGTCGGCGGCCGCGCGGGCACGTGCAGGTGTATATTATGTTATCAAAACTCATAACGTATCAACATTTGAGCATGTAAAGTTAAAATTACGTTACTGTCACAGATAAAAAGCTTATCATAGTAAAATCGGTTGTGGTAATGCTAGCCATTGCCTACCGTTTTTGAACACGTTTTAGAGGACTTACAATGCGAGTGTAGATAAAGAATTAAACGACACAGGTGGAGGTTAATTCGATATTGCGTTTATAAATCATTGAAACTTTAAAACTAAAAGAATTAACGGCATATTTAAGGCGTTTAATTTGTTTTTGCAATTTAAAATGTACGTTTATTATAGTTTGTAAAAGTAACTTTGGCGCTCAATTCTTTTTTACGTAACGGGTAAGTGCACAGGTCCCAACATATTTTGATATGTCGCTTGATTCTACCTCTTAGAATAAGGCTGTAGACATGATTTTTGAACACAGACATAGTTGAGTACATAGATTTTAATACCCAGGATCGACCTGCATGTCCAATTGAACCATTGTAAAAAGCCGGGACAAACGCTTATTTTGTATGACATAAGTACAGTCACCGGCGCTAATATCTTCCTACACGAAGGCCGCAAAAATATGTGACACGCTCTTATTTGTAGGCCCATAAGAGTACGTGTCACATATTTTTGCGGCCTTCGTGTAGGAAGATACTATTGCCGGTGACTGTACAAGCAGTAGTAACTAAGCAGATGAAATGATCAAAATGATCTCAGCACGACCTTATATCAAAAGAGTAAGAACGTGTAATTTATACGAGTATATTACAGAATAGGCCGGGAAATCTGATTTTGTAATAAACGTAATAGTTACAAAACCGTCGAACATCTCGACTTTAAACTTCCGGACTCATATAAACCTGCCTCTGAACAGTTTCAAGAACTCAAAACCAGGCTTATACAGAAAAGTTTTTATTCTGTAGATGAATACCTACCTAAATACTTAGTCTTAGTTCATATTTTGATAGTTCGTAGTGAAAAATTATTTTTGGTATAATACTTTCGTGGTTCAGACAATTTCTGTGGTGGAGTGTTTAAATAAAGTGTGCTGAAAAAAAACACTGAATTTGACAGATTTGAAACGGATCAGGCCTTATATGCTCAAATTGTATATTTTAGTTTGGTTTAATGAAAATGAAATGAAATGAAATGAAATTTTTATTACAGACAGCATGTCCATATCAGTAAATACTTACAATTTAAAATAACAAAACAAAAATGTACACATTAAAACTAAATTAAAAAATCAAATTAAATTAAAATGAAATTAATTTACCTCAAATGATTAAATTAACACACAGAAAATGTATAGGTACATATCAAAAATTAAAAGCAGTAACATTAAAACATTAAAACGGCAACCGATCTTTTAAATTAAATTACTAAAAAACTAAGGCGAAAATACACAAAAAAAGAATAATTGGATATTGATATTAAAATAAAAAAAAGCTTATAAAAAATAAAATAAGGCGATAAAGTGCCTTGACAGTAGGGGCGTTGTTTAGATATTTGTGACCACCTTAGCCGCTCCGGTATATCTGATGGTGACTGTACAACCGCTTACTGACATGTAACTGAAATAAATATGTACTGTTTTAAAACGTCTATCAAAGTTACGGTTCCGGTTTCAGCCGAAACTGGACCCAGAGCCGAACCTTCTGTTTCGGTTTCGGCAAAAAAGCATGTTTCGGTCGGACACTAATACTATATTTATAGGTGTTCCTTTTGTAGGTACGCTGACGCTGACTGTACATCAAGTAAATACAGTGTTGTATGTGTAGGAAGTACGTATGTAATGAATATTAGTAGCGTATTTTCCGTTGTACGCAATTTGTGGCGGGAAAACAGATCGGAATATTGATGGGATACATACAGCAACGTCCTGATAATTGGATCAGTAGATCCACTATCGGAATACTGGGGCTGTTTGGCGTTATCTGATTTGATAAGTATTAAGGCTTATACCCATGTTCCATTAGGCTATATACCCATATTGTACAAATAAACTATTTGACTTTAAAGGCAGAACTACACCACAACACAGTCATAAATGCGGTTGCGCATTAGACGCATAATGACCTATTTTACCAACGCAAAATGTCGTGAACGTAAAATGTCCTAAACGCAAAATGCCCTAAACGTAATATGCCCTAAACGCAAATTGCCCTAAACGCATAATGCCCAAAAACGCAAAACGCCCTAAACGCAAAATGCCCTAAAACGCAAAACGCCCTAAACGCAAAATGCTCTAAAACCGTGCAGACGTAACAGACGGACACACTGTCGATATTAGCATCCATAGAACCAGATTTCCACCGGTTTGCCTAAATTCCTGAAATGTGAGCAATTTTTCTATCGGTGACAGGAAAGGTAAGCCAAATTAGCTCCGGGTTTACTGCCAATATTTTCGATTTGTCGCCACTGGTAATGGATGAAAATTTATATTTCATATTTATATTTTAAGAATGATGATGTGTACTAATCAGGGCCCGGAATTAGGTGAGCTAAAATACCTAAAGTTCGCGAGAGGACATAATATAGAGTGGTTACAACCGGATGAAAATAATATTTTATTTGGATTAATACTAAGTACTTGTTTCCTTATCTTTCTATATATACTATAGTAGTACTAGTAGCTTTCACTATTTTGACGCTAATACGCCACTCTGACAAGCATTGATAATGAATAGGAAAATACAGATTACTAATTTAAAATATGTCACATTTTCAGATTTATTATTATAATGTTAACTTTATGGCTGCAATGTAACCATTTTTCATCATTACGACTATTACTTGCAGTGCCCGGATGAATATCGAATACCCGGAATCCAAATAAAATATTATTTTCATCCGGTTGTAACCACTTTATATTATGTCCTCTCGCGAACTTTAGGTATTTTAGCTCACCTAATTCCGGGCCCTGGTACTAATCCTATCCTATGAAGTAACATCCACGGGTTCAACTGATTTAAATAGGTAATTTTATTTGTTTTATTTGTTTTATTAGTTTTATAAGTTTTATTAGTTTCATTCGTTTTATTCATTTTGTTCATTTAAAATTATATTTGCAACTTACAGCTAACACCAAAGCGTCACAAACTCAGCATATATAACTAATTAAATAACACATTCATTTCTCTCAAACATTCTCCTGCACTCATCTATCTGCGATTCGAGTGACCCGTACCCCAAGTGGCCTAGGAGAAACTGAGTTGGGTACAAAAACGGGAAATATTTGAATTGTTTTTTATACAAATTACCTAAAAACTTCTTTTGCACCTTTTCCAACATTAAGATGTACCTTTTCTCGCTGTGATTCCATACAACCGCATACGCCGCGTATAGAGTTCTAAGGGCGAACGGAGTTAGAGACGGGAATTGCGCAGTAAGAAACCAAACTTTTGCATACCATCTTTTGCCGCCTGTGTACAATGATCACGGAAGGTCAGATTGGGGTCAAAGTGGACTCCACTTTCCATACCAATTCCGCCAGTTCCGCTCCATTTACGCCAGTTGTCATCAATTTCCAACAAGTCCCGCTTAACTCTCTCTCTACTTCCACTGACTTCCACTCAATTCCCGCCACTTTTAATAAACTCTGCTCAAGTTCCGCTTATATTCCGCCAGTTTTTTGGACCCGGGGTATGTCCTTAAACTACGTCCGGACCTGGGTATGTCCTTAAACTACGCCAAAAAGAGAGGTATGGGCACTGCGAATGGCATCTCGCTAAGTGTAGTAGGGCACGTTCAGCGAATGTCAAAAGAACCGATTTCACTTAAACTCCACCTTTCCAAAAGGAAATGCCCGAGCTACTGTAAAAAATATTGAAATCACTATAGGTGTGCCTATAATATATGAAGATTTCCCTCGATTTCTCCAGGATCCCATCATCAGATCCTTACCTGGTTACAATGGGACCAACTGTGAAGTATACTCTTTAAAAAAATCCAAATCGATCCAGTCATCTTCGAATAATCGGTGAACAAATAAAAAAACCGGCCAAGTGCGAGTCGGACTCGCGCACCGAGGGTTCCGTACAAACCTGTAGGTATATAAGTAAAAGTTCACCCAATGCATTGACATTTTGCATGCAATTGATTTTGTTACAGCTTAAAGGTATTATAGACCTGAGTATTTGATATGAATTTCAATTTAATACCTCTACGCGTTTACGAGGAACAAGGTAGTAAGTTTAAAATTTAAAAAAATATTTTTTGTACGATTTTATTACAAATGTCTACTTTTCGTAATTTTTCCTTTATCTGTGCTATATGAAGTTTCTTCGTGTCAAGTTTCAAGTTTCTGAGTTTACGGGAAGTACCCTTTAGGTTTTGAGTTTCTTGCGAGTACTCAGTTTCAAAATATGAGACTTAAATCGCTATTTCTTTTGATTGCGTTGACATAAAAGTTTAGTTTTTTCGACATCTGAAAGGTCCTATAGCCCTGAGTAATTGACATGAATTTCAATTTAATACCTCTACGTGTTTACGAGGAAAAAGATAGTAAGTTTAAAATTAAAAAAAAATATTTTTTTGTATGATTTTACTAAAAATATCTACTTTTTGTAATTTTTCCATTGTCTATGCTATATGACGTTGCTTCGTGCCAAATTTCAAGTTTCTGAGTTCACGGGAAGTACCCCGTAGGTTTTGCGAGTGCCGAAAAACTCTAAAATTGCAGCATAAACGACTGTATCTTTTGATTGCGTTGGATTTTAAGTTTGATTTTTTCACAGCTCCAAGGGACAATAGACCTGAGTATTTGATATAAATTTCAGCTTGATACCTCCACGCGTTCCTGAGAAAAATGGTCTTGACAGACAGACAGACAGACAGACAGACAGACAGACAGACGGACAACAAAGTGATCCTATAAGGGTTCCGTTTTTTCCTTTCGAGGTACGGAACCCTAAAAAAACATGGATCCCGACGAATTGAGATCCTCCTCCTTGGAAATTGAAAAAGGATTAAACCGTAAACTGGCAACCGACACAGATCCTCTCTCAAATCCTAACGGTCTTTTCATTTCACTAAGAAATAACTCAGAATACGGCTGCCTGCGAATATTCCGATCCCTACTATCAGTCACACCTCATACACCTGGCTACATATTCTGATAGCTAACCCGCACCCGAGTCCAAGCACTCTAACCAGTACGACGGATATCTCGACGAGTTTAGAGAATAATTATAAACAAAACCGGCCAAGAGCGTGTCGGGCCACGCTCACTGTAGGGTTCCGTAGTTTTCCGTCCGTCACAGTAAGTGTCCCCACTTAAGAGTTAATAACACCGCCATGTAGGATATGATATGAGAGTTCCATGTACAGCGACATCTATCGGCAAATTGAGTAAACTATTGCGCGCGAGCATAAAGTATGGAAGATGATTTTTATGGGATGATTCTTTATTGCGTGAACCGATTTTCACCGTTTTTACTTTATTTGAAAGCACGTCATTTCATTGTAATTTTGTAGAAATTACAGGTACAATAAACACCTGCTTATACGGTTAAATTACAAACTTAGTTCAGAAATTATTTTGTATTTTTTTTTCAAAAACTATTCATCCTATCAAGTTCAAAATAATTTTCCAAGAAAGTTTTTATAAAGTTCTACTTTTGACATTTTTTTCATATTTTTAAAACTTATGGTTCAAAAGTTAGAGGGGGGGGGACGCATATTTTTTTACTTCTGGAGCGATTATTTCCGAAAATATTTACATTATCGAAAAATGATTTTAGGAAACCCCAATTCATTTTTAAATACCTATCCAATAATATATCACACGTTAGGGTTGAAATGAAAAAAAAATCACTCCCCACTTTACGTATAGGGGAGGTACCCTAATAAAAAAAAAAATTTCACTTTTTATTTTACCACTTTGTCGGCGTGATTGATATACATATTAGTACCAAATTTCAGCTTTCTGGTGCTAACGGTCACTGAGATTATCCGCGGACGGACGGACGGACGGACGGGCAGACATGGCGAAACTATAAGGGTTCCTAGTTGACTACGGAACCCTAAAAAAGAACCGACTTCACTTAGCATCCACCTTTCCAAAAGCAAATGCTCGAGCTGCTGTAAAAAATACTCAAATCACTATAGGTGTGCCTATAATAGTTGAAGAGTTCCCTCGATTTCTCCAGGATCCCATCATCAGATCCTGACCTGGTTACAATGGGACCAACTGTGAAGTATACTCTTTCAAACAAAAAAAGAATTTTCTAAATCGGTCCAGCCGTGTTCGAATAATCGGTGAACATAAATAAAAAAAATAAAAAATAAAATAGCAAAACGAATAACGAATTGATAACCTCCTCCTTCGAAATCTTGAAGTCGGTTGAAAAGGCCCACTTTCTGTTTACATGGACACTTCATTATTTCTCTAGATAGCGTATATTGTGTAGTTTTCGAACAACCAAATATAGTTCGAACACCGACATCAGTTGGAGTGAAAATACTACATTGTTGCCCACCCGAAAATCCACGAGCGGCACACCGCCAGAATAGACGGAGAGCTAGCCACGTCAGATATAACACAATAATGAGAGCAACGAAACCCCTCTAGTCAGTTTGCTATACTATGCTTATTTCTAGATCTGGATATCTGGCAGCTGTAAAGTGGTGGAGGTTAGGGGGCGTCCATTAATCGCGTCATACGTTTTTGGCTTGTTTTAGACCCCCCCCTCCCCCATGGTAATCTTTGGTGATATTTTCAGGACCTCTCCCCCCCCTGTCCAATATGACGTGTAATTTTTTGCTAACTAAAGTAAGTACAGTTTTCTAAGACGTGAACCTACTTACGTAACGTACGTACACGTAAAGGGTAAAATAATGAAACTACATGTATACATATAAAATAAAATTATCTTTATAGAATTTTTTTTCTTTAATAGTGCGTGTCGGGCCACGCGGTTTCGTACCTACTATCGAAAAAATTAATATCAAAAGGTCGTATCTGCGTATGAAATGAGTTTTTAGGAGATAACTCAATAATTCCTAAACCGATAATGTTCTTCATTTTTTTCATATTTTTGGATCTCCGGTTCAAAATTGACAGGGAGGACACAATTTTTTAAACTTACGGGGTGATTTTTTCTTAAAATATTCACTGAATAAAAAAAAATTCAAATAGACCTCAATGTTATTTTGAAAGACCTACTGAGTGATGTGCATCATGTCAATATTTGGTAAAAAATTTTTTTTTTACAAATAATTATATTATGTATTATTAATAGATATTTGTACAACAAGAGAAGAAAGTTCATATTTACTTCGAGTGCTAATTTTGAGTCCTGAGCAAGCGAAAGATTCTATAATAGAATCACGAGCGTAGCGAGTGATTCTAATTTAGAATCTTGAGCGTAGAGAAGGACTCAAAAGCGCAAGATGTAAATAACTTTATTCTAATGTTGAACACACTATTTTTCACCTCAGCAGTGAGAAGACATGGAAAAATACAACCTGGGTGATGCTTAATCTTTCTTTGTCACTTTTTTCACTTGTATTTATTATAATATTCTTACATTTGAGTTCAAAAACCTCAATTATAAGTTAATAACACAAAAAACAATCAAAATAAATTAAATATTTTTAAAATATCTATACCGCCATTTTGACTTTTGTCAACTTTTTTTTATCTGCGTTCGGTAACTACTGTTTGATCACAATACGAGAGATTGTTGTAAGTTATGTAAGTAATAATATTTTTCAGCTGATAATTAATCTTGTAATTTTTCCGTTTATACTTATTTGATCTTGAAATAAAGAACGTAAATTATTTTAGGTGTTGTATGGTTAAACATTTCAAAATTAAAATTTGTTTAAATTATATTTACAAATTAGTACTTCTGCGCATTTCGGAATGTTTCGTTCTGACTCTGTTTCAGGAGTCGAATCGAAAGTTCAGAATACGAATTAAAATTAAATAAAATTTGATTGAATGACGTTTAAAATATTTCTGTCTCCCTCTATTTACTAATGACGTAAAAAAGACAACACGAATAGCTTCCGAGTATTTCGAATTTGTATTACACCTCGCGCGCGGATTGACATTGTAATTCCAAGGTCAACAAGGTCATTTTGTCTCACGCTCGCAGCAAAATTGAGTTTTGCTCACTGTTTTTAGGTATCAAAGAACCCTCGTTCCTGCTGCTGAGGTGAAAAATATCTTTTTCAGCAATTTTACTACAAAACTAAGTAGCGGCATACAAAAACACACCTTACATTTAAATAGTTATTAAGATACGTTTTATAGTTTCCGAGTGAAATGGCTGTGACATACGGACGGACGGACGGACAGACGGACATAACGAAACTATAAGGGTTACGTCTTTGCCACTTTGGCTACGGAACCCTAAAAACCTACTTCACAAAATAATATGTCAATTGCCATTAAAAAATATTTACAATCATAGTGCTAGTGCAATTTTACTCTGCTTTTGACAGATTGATTCATTTCAAAGTTGATAATTTTTATTTTATTGGCTATAATACAGTATAGCACAAGGAACAAAAAAATTACACGTGATATGTGTCCAGACCCCCCTCCCCCCTGTGGTGATGATTGGTGATTTTTCCTTGACCCCCTCCCCCCCCTACCCTATACAGTATGACGCGATTAATGGACGCCCCCTTAAAGTATGCAAACCACTTCAAGAAAACCAATCCTAGAGTTTGGGTTTGATGCAATATTATGAGAAATTATATGAATAATTAGATTATATCATTGCCAAAAGTTTCTGTTGGGAGAAAATAGTGCCAAACGACGTATAATGTAATTCATAGTTTGTCTCCTAGGTACTGTTTTCGTTTCCGTAATAATACGTAATGTTTTTGTTCTTATGTTAAAATATAGGCCCTGTCCTTTATAAATAAGACAACTTCGGCAGTTTCTACCTTTTTTGGTATTACTATTTTCCAATTCAAAAATTTTGCCAGTCTGTCACTCTGACCTCCACCCATTAGAAGCTGCCAGATGCCTGGATCTAGCAATAAGGATAGTATCTCTAGTAATCTAACCAGACAGGTTTTGTTGCTCTCATTATTGTGTCATATCTGACGTGGCCAGCTCTTAGTCTAGAAGCAACGGTGGGTCGACGATATTGTCAAAGTGGCAGGACATACATGGACTCGCAAAGCCAAAGACAGAATAAAGCCAAATACAGAAGGAGCTGGAGGAGGCCTTCGCCCAAAACTGGGTACCTCAATAAAAAAATTAAATGTACTAAACCTGAAATGTAACAATGAGGAATAAAGGCTTATGTTATGTTATGTGTAGTTTTAGAAAGTACTAATCCGACTTCCAGATTTCGAAGTTCTCAATTTGCCGGGATCTTAGTTTTAGCAATTTTTTTATGTATGTTCACTGATTATTCGAAGACTGCTGGACCGATTTGGAAAATTATATTTTTGTTTGAAAGAGTATACTATAGTCTTCACAGATGGTCCCATTGTCATGCGGTCAGGATCTGATGATAGGATCCTGGAGAAATCGAGGGAACACTATTTTAGTGATTTGAGTATTTTTACAGTAGCTCGGGCATTTGCTTTTGGAAAGGTGGAGGCTAAGTGAAGTCGGTTCTTTTTCAACCGAGGTTATTTTACCGTACCGAGGTTACCGAGGGATTTCAAAGTAGGTTATCAATTCGTCGGGATCTTTGTTTTTTTTTGCTATTTTTAGGGTTCCGTAGGTGTCCGTCTGTCTATCTGTCTGTCAAGACCATTTTTCTCGGGAACGCGTGGAGGTATCAAGCTGAAATTTATATCAAATACTCAGGTCTATTGTCCCTTGAAGCTGTAAAAAAATCAAACATCTAAGCCAACGCAATCAAAAGATACAGCCGTTTATGCCGCAAATTTCCGCAAATTTTTGAAATTCGCAAAGGAATTAAAACCTACAGGGTACTTCCCGTGAACTCAGAATCTTGAAATTTGGTACGAAGCAACGTCTTATAGCACAGATACAGGAAAAATTGCGAAAACCGTAATTTTTTTTATCACATCATATAATAAAAATATCTTTAATAATTTTAAAGTTCCTACCCCTATATACCTACAGGTTTGTACGGAACCCTCGGTACGCGAGTCGAACTCGCACTTAGCCGGTTTTTTTTTATGTATGTTCACCGATTATTCGAAGACGGCTGGACCGATTTGGAAAATTCTTTTTTTTGTTTGAAAGAGTATACTTCACAGATGGTCCCATTGTAACCAGGTCAGGATCTGGTGATGGGATCCTGGAGAAATCGAGGGAACTCGTCAAGTATTATAGGCACACCTATAGTGATTTGAGTATTATTTACAGTAGCTCGGGCATTTGCTTTTGGAAAGGTGGAGGCTAACTGAAGTCGATTCATTTTTGTTTAAAATTATTCCCTGTACACTGACACATATTGATGGCTCCCTTAAACTCGCATTCATGGTGTGTGTGTGTGTGTGTGTGTGTGTGTGTGTGTGTGTGTGCCATTGTGCGAGCTTTACCTTCACCACCTTTGACACCAATGTTTTGGTACAGGTTTTGAAAGTATACTCTTCCGTACTTATTATTCTTCCAAGCATTCGACTCGTCAACTCTATCGGAATAATGTAAGTATCCGCGACGCGCGACGACGTTCAATATCAGTAAAGCTAATATTTACATTTTATTTTAAACATAAATATACCGAGATCAGCTCGTAACAGGTACAACCAGTCAAAATCATCACATCATATCAGCTGAGTCACTGAATTCATAAAGCTTACTGAATTGGCCTCAAGGAAGATATCCTTCTCTATACAGTGTGTTAGTTAGTTAGTTAGTTATCCTGGGCGTTTTTCCGCAAGTCGACATCCAGTGTGCCTATTTTGCGTGAAACGGGGGTACCACCATTATTCCAACCACCCCAGCTCCTCTACGAAGCCCAGCAGAGCTTTCAGGTTGCCTGCCGCCTCGCGCAACGTGCCTGGGGTCCCTAGGTGATTAGTTCTGTATACTTCTACCTATACAGGGTGTAATCGTTAATTGAAGCCAGGCGATTATTCCGTAAATATAAGAGATATTAGAAATGTTCAAACTGACATCGAAAGTGCGTTACCCAATGAGTAAAATTGCATTAATAACTTTTTGAAATAAAAGTATTAATATTAAAAATATTAAGTTTAAACACTCCCATACAGTTAGTACCTACGACGACTCACTCTCAAAGTAGAACGTCGGTGCCGTAAGAAATAAAACTGCTTGAGATTCATTATTTGCACGAATAAACTGTGATAAAATAATAAAACCACCATTTATAAAATAATAAAACAATTCATGAATCATTTGATAACGGTGAAATGACTAGACCGTACAAACTAGTCTTTCAACGAACGTCGTACTAAATGTATAGGAGGGTTTGTAGTTAATGTTTGGGAGAATTCTGATTTTATTAAAGTTATTAATGTAATTTTACTCCTTAGGTGACGCACTTTCGATATCCGTTAGATATTTTCTAATATCTCTTATATTTACGGAGTAATCGCCTGGCTACACTTAACGATTACACCCTGTATACCATATACGCCAAACGAGCATACAACTTGACTAGTGTAAAACGGTTAGCGCCTACAGCCTTTGAACGTCTGTAACTCCATGTAAAATATGCGCTTTGCCGAACCTTGACTGATGGACTGAGAGCTGGCCACGCCAGATATGACAATAATGAGAGCAACAAAACCCGTCAGGTTAGATTGCTATGCTATCCTTATTGCTAGATCCGGGCATCTGGCAGCTTTAACTGGAAGTCAGAGTGACAGACTACCAAATTTTTGAATTACAAAATAGTAATACCTAAGTAGGTAAAAACTTCTGAAGTTGTCTCAGTTATAAAGGACAGGGCCTATATTTTAAATTGTATTAGAACAAACATTGCGTATTATTACGGAAACAAAAACAGTAGGCGACAAACTATGAATCACATTATACTTCGTTTGTCACTACTTTACCCCCAACATAAACTTTTGACAATAATATAATCTAATTATTTATGTGATGACATGTATATTTATTGAGTAACAAAATAATTCTTCTCTAATAAAGTATTAAAAAAACGCCAAACGCTGCAAATACATGTCCGTGGGAAATGAATACGTATTTGCGGCGTTTGCCGTAGAGACTTTGGGACCCTAGGGACCGGAAGCCCTAAAGCTTTTCCAAAAGCTGTCATATATGCTCACTCGCTCCACCGGTCCGAAGGGCTGGCTCATTCCTCGCTCAGCGTATTGGAATCGCTATTCAGCGAGGTAACGTAGCCAGCCTTATGGGCACCCTACCCAGGTGGCAGCGGGATTGGAGATGTTAGGTAGGTTTCTTTAGTTTTTATTTATTTAATTAGTTCAATATACACATCAGAAAAGCTCAGAGTAAGTTCACTCTCAAGCGCATGTTGCGTAAGCATTTGTCTGATAAATTGCGTGATTGATTATCGTCTTGATGTTTCATTGTAGGTACACTTATATAACAATATGTATGTAAGTTTATTATATAAAGTATATGTGTAAGTTTATGATTATTCTTAATGTTTGATTAAGTATATAAATTTATTTTATATTTAGTAAGTGTGATACTGTTTCAGTACATGATTTCATAAAGCCTGCACCAAACATATGTCTTTTTGGCCCAGTGGTTGACTGGTAGAGAATGCCTTAAGACATTAAGTCCGCCATTTGTATATTTTATGTGCAATAAAGTTTAAATAAATAAATAAATATAGGATTGTATAAGAATTATTTATATTATTTCACTAATAGATAGCGTATATTATTTAAAGCATTACTAATAATAACTCCTTATCGACTAAACGTCTCTCAGGGCTCAATTAGCTAATTTATGTCTGTCACTTTGACAATTGTGCTTGTTCTAACAAGCAATATACATGTACAGCCTTGGCCAGAAGTGTTGAGCATAGCTCTTTTTTTTACAATTTTGATGTTAAGTATTAATTCCCTATCATAACAATGTACGATGACGTAAAATGTTAGAAAACTTCACTTAATAACACTTTCAAGGTATCTATAAAATATGAAAAGTGGAGGTCCCAGCAAAAATGCGAATTTAGGTCGGTGCGAAAATTTGAAAATATTCTATGCAGTTACTACTCACTTCAACAAAACATGCCTGTTCAGTTTGAATTTATTGATAAAATAACTTCAAAAAAGATAGAAACGCCGGTCTAAACTTTCGAGTTTTGTATGAAAATCGCAAGGGTGCTCAACACTTCTGGCCAAGGCTATATATATTAACTAATTGAAGCCTGAGACACGTTTATGAATAAGGGTTTAGTCTCTTTTGCGTACACTAACGCATTTGAAGCTTTTAAATCCAAAGAAAGAAATAATAATACGATATAAAAGTTTCTTATTTTTCAGAAACAAAACCGATCGATCAACTAGTAGATAAAAAAAATACAGACTTAGTCATCTATAGGAAAATTAATGTATTGTTTTAGTTTAAAGATCTCTTTCCACGAAACTAAATCTTTATAAATGTTATAATCGAGCTGTCGAACACGATAAAGTCATTACTTTATTTCATTTTAAAATTAAATATTTTGAACACAGCGATATTTACTAACAATATAACCGTCTCTCAATTTCTGGCACTTTAATTTAAAAGAAAGCACTTTACTTTAAAACAAAAAAGTGCTAATAGCCTGACGGTAAGACGTCCGACCTTCAATCCGGAGGTCGCGGGTCCAAACCCCGGCCCATACCACTAAATTTCTCGGAACTTATGTACGAAATATCACTTGATATTTACCAGTCGCTTTTCGGTGAAGGAAAACATCGTGAGGAAACCAAACCTAATCCCAATAAGGCCTATATTCTCCTTTGGCTTGGAAGGTCAGAAGGCAGGCCCTTTCGTTAAACCTATTGCCTACGCCAATTAATGGGATAAGGTTGCCAAGCCGACCCCAGACTCAATTGGACAGCGTTATGGAATAAGCGATTAACCGACAATCCGTTGAAACCGAGAAAATGAGCTTGAAAGATTTGAAATTTGAATTGGTTGTTGTCAGTGCATTTTTAAAGTAAAAAAAACAATTTTAACCGTGAACCTATAAACGTGTTTATAATTGTATATTATTAAAAATAAAACACCATACCTATTCATGTTTTCAAATTATAAGCGTTTATCCGCTTAATTCTTTTTTACACTAATTCTACGACCTGGATAATTTATTTCGTAGTAACGTACTATGCGACATAATTGTCGCTTGATTCTTTAATGCATTTATTTCTGAGGAGAAAGGAATAACGGAATAAGATCAAATCGGTATATATTAATAAATTGTTTTAAAGTAAACAAGTCAAATAAACAGTTTTTAGCCACAAAAAATATTATGATACCTAATTTGGTTTAGTATTACAATAATGTTATACATAGGTAAACAAAAAAAATATCTTCGACTTTCGAAAAACGTCATCTTGGCTTAAAACTTAAAAGATTATCCTTCGTTGTCACGTCAGACTCGCTAATGAGTAATAAGACATGTAGTATGAAATGAAATAACGAATCAAAAGCCAGAAATTGGCACTTAGTTCTCAAGCGAAATATAGTGCGATTTGGGATAATGTAATAATAGTAGTTGTAACTGTTACGTAATAAGGGTGTTTTAAGGCCTAATTACGTACAGTTGCATACACTGCTTTATCTACACTCTTATTATTTATACTAAATGCCGTGTTCGGAAACCATAGAAAGGCCACCATTGCACCGCCATGGCCAACTCGATTGTGCCGGCGGTCGGGAGGGAGCGTGCCGGCGGTCGGGAGGGACCGTGTCGGCGGCCGCGCGGGCACGTGCAGGTGTATATTATGTTATCAAAACTCATAACATATCAACATTTGAGCATGTAAAGTTAAAATTACGTTACTGTCACAGATAAAAAGCTTATCATAGTAAAATCGGTTGTGGTAATGCTAGCCATTGCCTACCGTTTTTGAACACGTTTTAGAGGACTTACAATGCGAGTGTAGATAAAGAATTAAACGACACAGGTGGAGGTTAATTCGATATTGCGTTTATAAATCATTGAAACTTTAAAACTAAAAGAATTAACGGCATATTTAAGGCGTTTAATTTGTTTTTGCAATTTAAAATGTACGTTTATTATAGTTTGTAAAAGTAACTTTGGCGCTCAATTCTTTTTTACGTAACGGGTAAGTGCACAGGTCCCAACATATTTTGATATGTCGCTTGATTCTACCTCTTAGAATAAGGCTGTAGACATGATTTTTGAACACAGACATAGTTGAGTACATAGATTTTAATACCCAGGATCGACCTGCATGTCCAATTGAACCATGGTAAAAAGCCGGGACAAACGCTTATTTTGTATGACATAAGTACAGTCACCGGCGCTAATATCTTCCCACACGAAGGCCGCAAAAATATGTGACACGCTCTTATTTGTAGGCCCATAAGAGTACGTGTCACATATTTTTGCGGCCTTCGTATAGGAAGATACTATTGCCGGTGACTGTACAAGCAGTAGTAACTAAGCAGATGAAATGATCAAAATGATCTCAGCACGACTTTATATCAAAAGAGTAAGAACGTGTAATTTATACGAGTATATTACAGAATAGGCCGGGAATTCTGATTTTGTAATAAACGTAATAGTTACAAAACCGTCGAACATCTCGACTTTAAACTTCCGGACTCATATAAACCTGCCTCTGAACAGTTTCAAGAACTCAAAACCAGGCTTATACAGAAAAGTTTTTATTCTGTAGATGACTACCTAAATACTTAGTCTTAGTTCATATTTTGATAGTTCGTAGTGAAAAATTATTTTTGGTATAATACTTTCGTGGTTCAGACAATTTCTGTGGTGGAGTGTTTAAATAAAGTGTGCTGAAAAAAAAACACTGAATTTGGCAGATTTGAAACGGATCAGGCCTTATATGCTCAAATTGTATATTTTAGTTTGGTTTAATGAAAATGAAATGAAATGAAATTTTTATTACAGACAGCATGTCCATATCAGTAAATACTTACAATTTAAAATAACAAAACAAAAATGTACACATTAAAACTAAATTAAAAAATCAAATCAAATTTAGATGATAACACACAGAAAATTTATAGGTACATATCAAAATTTAAAAGCAGTAACATTAAAACATTAAAACGGCAACCGATCTTTTAAATTAAATTACTAAAAAACTAAGGCGAAAATACACAAAAAAAGAATAATTGGATATTGATATTAAAATAAAAAAAGCTTATAAAAAATAAATATAAGGCGATAAAGTGCCTTGACAATAGGGGCGTTGTTTAGATATTTGTGACCACCTTAGCCGCTCCGGTATATCTGATGGTGACTGTACAACCGCTTACTGACATGTAACTGAAATAAATATGTACTGTTTTAAAACGTCTATCAAAGTTACGGTTCCGGTTTCAGCCGAAACTGGACCCAGAGCCGAACCTTCTGTTTCGGTTTCGGTTTCGGCAAAAAAGCATGTTTCGGTCGGACACTAATACTATATTTATAGGTGTTCCTTTTGTAGGTACGCTGACGCTGACTGTACATCAAGTAAATACAGTGTTGTATGTGTAGGAAGTACGTATGTAATGAATATTAGTAGCGTATTTTCCGTTGTACGCAATTTGTGGCGGGAAAACAGATCGGAATATTGATGGGATACATACAGCAACGTCCTGATAATTAGATCAGTAGATCCACTATCGGAATACTGGGGCTGTTTGACGTTATCTGATTTGATAAGTATTAAGGCTTATACCCATGTTCCATTAGGCTATATACCCATATTGTACAAATAAACTATTTGACTTTAAAGGCAGAACTACACCACAACACAGTCATAAATGCGGTTGCGCATTAGACGCATAATGACCTATTTTACCAACGCAAAATGTCGTGAACGTAAAATGTCCTAAACGCAAAATGCCCTAAACGTAATATGCCCTAAACGCAAATTGCCCTAAACGCATAATGCCCAAAAACGCAAAACGCCCTAAACGCAAAATGCCCTAAAACGCAAAACGCCCTAAACGCAAAATGCTCTAAAACCGTGCAGACGTAACAGACGGACACACTGTCGATATTAGCATCCATAGAACCAGATTTCCACCGGTTTGCCTAAATTCCTGAAATGTGAGCAATTTTTCTATCGGTGACAGGAAAGGTAAGCCAAATTAGCTCCGGGTTTACTGCCAATATTTTCGATTTGTCGCCACTGGTAATGGATGAAAATTTATATTTCATATTTATATTTTAAGAATGATGATGTGTACTAATCAGGGCCCGGAATTAGGTGAGCTAAAATACCTAAAGTTCGCGAGAGGACATAATATAGAGTGGTTACAACCGGATGAAAATAATATTTTATTTGGATTAATACTAAGTACTTGTTTCCTTATCTTTCTATATATACTATAGTAGTACTAGTAGCTTTCACTATTTTGACGCTAATACGCCACTCTGACAAGCATTGATAATGAATAGGAAAATACAGATTACTAATTTAAAATATGTCACATTTTCAGATTTATTATTATAATGTTAACTTTATGGCTGCAATGTAACCATTTTTCATCATTACGACTATTACTTGCAGTGCCCGGATGAATATCGAATACCCGGAATCCAAATAAAATATTATTTTCATCCGGTTGTAACCACTTTATATTATGTCATCTCGCGAACTTTAGGTATTTTAGCTCACCTAATTCCGGGCCCTGGTACTAATCCTATCCTATGAAGTAACATCCACGGGTACAACTGTTTTAAATAGGTAATTTTATTTGTTTTATTTGTTTTATTAGTTTTATAAGTTTTATTAGTTTCATTCGTTTTATTCATTTTGTTCATTTAAAATTATATTTGCAACTTACAGCTAACACCATAGCGTCACAAACTCAGCATATATAACTAATTAAATAACACATTCATTTCTCTCAAACATTCTCCTGCACTCATCTATCTGCGATTTGAGTGACCCGTACCCCAAGTGGCCTAGGAGAAACTGAGTTGGGTACAAAAACGGGAAATATTTGAATTGTTTTTTATACAAATTACTTAAAAACTTCTTTTGCACCTTTTCCAACATTAAGATGTACCTTTTCTCGCTGTGATTCCATACAACCGCATACGCCGCGTATAGAGTTCTAAGGGCGAACGGAGTTAGAGACTGGGAATTGCGCAGTAAGAAACCAAACTTTTGCATACCATCTTTTGCCGCCTGTGTACAATGATCACGGAAGGTCAGATTGGGGTCAAAGTGGACTCTACTTTCCATACCAATTCCGCCAGTTCCGCTCCATTTACGCCAGTTGTCATCAATTTCCAACAAGTCCCGCTTAACTCTCTCTCTACTTCCACTGACTTCCACTCAATTCCCGCCACTTTTAATAAACACTGCTCAAGTTCCGCTTATATTCCGCCAGTTTTTTGGACCCGGGGTATGTCCTTAAACTACGTCCGGACCTGGGTATGTCCTTAAACTACGCCAAAAAGAGAGGTATGGGCACTGCGAATGGCATCTCGCTAAGTGTAGTAGGGCACGTTCAGCGAATGTCATCGCTCAAATCTGGAGCAGAGCCCGACTGGGGAAGTACCTCCACCTTACAGAAAACCACAGCCAAATAGCACTAGACCCTACTCATAGTGTTGTGTTCCTGCTGGTGAGTAAGGTTGCCAAAGAGCTCAAAGAGGACCCAGTGTGTTGACGATGAGGGACCTTCTTGTTCCTTTAGTCGTCAACACAGTGAATCCTCCTTTTTGTAAAGGGTCGGCAACGCGCATGTGACGCCTTTGGAGTTGCAGGCGTCCATAGGTTACGGTAGCTGCTTACCATCAGGCGGGCCGTATGCTTGTTTGCCACCGTCGTGGTATTAAAAAAAAAAAAAAAAAGTTCCGCTCCACTTTCACCCAGCTCCGCTACACTTCCTCTGACTTCCACACAATCCCTGCCACTTTTAATGAGTTCCGCTCAAGTTCCGCTCAAGTTCCGCTCCAGTTCCGCCAGTTCCGCTCCACCTCCATCTAGTAACGCTTTACTTTCAATGACTTCCACTCCATTCCCGCTACTTTTAATGAGTTCCGCTTCTATTAAGCCAGTTCCGCTCCACTTCAACCCAGTTCCGCTCCACTTCCACCCAGTTCCGCTACACTTCCACTGACTTCCAGTCTATTTCCGCCACTTTTAGTGACTTCCACTCCAATTCCGCCAGTTCCGCTCTAAATCCGCCGGTTCCACTCCATTTCAGCCAGTTTTCCTTCACTTCCGAACAGTTCCGCTTTACTTCCGAACAGTTCCGCTTCACTTCCGCTCTACTTTCACGTACTTCCACCCAATTCTCGCCACTTTTACTGAATCCCGCTCCAGTTCCACTCTAATTCCGCCAGTTCCGCTCCACTTGCACCCAGTTCCGCTTTGCTTTCCGCTCTACTTTCACTGACTCCCACTCAATTCTCGCCTCTTTTACTGACTTCCGATCCAATGTTGCCACTTATTACAAATAGCACATTTACTAAAACCTAGTGCCTGCGCCAAATCTTGTGATTAGGTTTCCAAGCTATTTTGGTGTACATCGGGGGTCTGATATTCAAATGAAAAAGAAAAGCGATAATATGACGTTTGAAAATATTAATTTCTCTGTCTTTTTACTGAGGGCATCTCAAGGTCATTTTGTCTCGCAGCAAATTTGAATTTTGCTCACTGTTATCGAGGTGCTGAGGTGAAAACAATATTTGACTAAACATTGCTTTGGATATAAATCATTTTTCAGAGTGATTTATTTGACAAAATTAAAATTTATATTAAAATTAAAATTCCGATGCTTGTCATTATGACAATTTAAAGATCGCGTTATTTTCAAAGTAGGGCCTTAAGCGATTAGGATATTATGCGTTTAGGACATTTAGAACCACATGCGTTTAAGTCATTTTGCGTTTAAGTAATTATGCGTTTAAGTCATAAAACAATGATGACATTTTGCGCTTCGGGCATTTTGCGGTTAGGACATTTTACGACTTTAGGACAATATGCGTCTGATGCGCGGTTGCCATGTTCCATATGCAAACAGCGTGTATCGAAAAATCTTTGGTTTCCGATTTTGTTACTCTTCATGTACCTACAACAAGACATTTCTTCATGCAAATCTCATATTTGTAGGTCACCGGGAAGTATTATTTACATTTTAAGTGACTAGGCATGGCATGGCTTTTTATATGAAACATGTGACTTTAACGATTCTGAATGCGTTGACTTCTGAATGTGACTTTAACGATTCTGAATGCGTTGACTTCTGATTGCCTAGCTTCAAACTAAGCAACCCAACGTTAACAAAGTGACAAAAATATCTACACGCCCTTATACAGGGTGTAACAAAAGTACTGGGGATCCGTTTAAGGGCATAATCGGTATCTTATTGCGAGTAAGAAAAAAATGGAGAAAAAAATTTTGGACGCGAAAAGCATTTTTTTTGTATGGGACACGTCGTCGTAGCCGGCCAACCCTCCGCACAATTTTTTTTTTCGCGAGAAATTTTTTTTTCTTAATTTCTCATAATAACAATACGATAAAAAAAATGGTGAAGATATAGCCCGTTAAAGTTCCGCGTGACGTCACATTTCAGTACTCTTTTCAGCATAATGTGACGTCACGCGGAACTTTAACGGGCTATATCTTCACAAATTTTTGTTTGGTTGACAAAATAAAACCCCGGACCCGGGGTATGTCCTTAAACTACGTCCGGACCTGGGTATGTCCTTAAACTACGCCAAAAAGAGAGGTATGGGCACTGTGAATGGCATCTCGCTAAGTGTGGTAGGGCACGTTCAGCGAATGTCATCCCTCAAATCTGGAGCAGAGCCCGACTGGGGAAGTAACTCCACCTTACAGAAAACCACAGCCAAATACTACTACTATACTAGACCCTACTCATAGTGTTGTGTTCCTGCTGGTGAGTAAGGTTGCCAAAGAGCTCAAAGAGGACCCAGTGTGTTGACGATGAGGGACCTTCTTGTTCGTTTAGTCGTCAACACGGTGTATCCTCCTTTTTGTAAAAGGTCGGCAACGCGCATGTGACTCCTTTGGAGTTGCAGGCGTCCATAGGTTACGGTAGCTGCTTGCCATCAGGCGGGCCGTATACTTGTTTGCCACCCTCGTGGTATAAAAAAAAAAATACGTGTCCAATATTTTTTGATAATCTAACTGATTGACTGAATAGAATTATATTTTTTTTACCCAGGAAAGTACCCAATTGTGGCCTTAAAAGGAGCACCAGCATTTTTATTACACCTTGTATACTTGTTTGTATACTTTACTGTATACTTTTTTGACAAACCTAACATATTTTGGGTTATTGCTACTTACTCAGAATTACGACATAAGTATGTATGGCGTCAAGTTGAAAATACAATTTTTTGGCCTAAATTTATCAACGAGCCTACCGCTCCAAATTTTGACACATGATTTGGCCCACGTCAAATAACCTACATACCAATTTTAAGACCATTCTGGTGGGCGCATAAGATTTTAAAACCAGTTGAAGTTGCAATTTTTTGGCCTAAATCAATCAAATATTATGCTATTTTTTGTATGAAATCGACTCTTTCTTGAAATTGTCTTAAACTCCTATACGCCCAGTAGAATGGTCTCAAAATTGGGATTTTGTTAGTTGAATGGGTCCTTTAACTAGTGTCAAAATTTGGAGCGGTAGGCTCGTTGATAAATGAAGACCAAAAAATAGCAACTTCAACTGGTCTTGAAATCTTATGCGCCCACCGGATTGGACATAAAATGGGTATGTAGGTTATTTGGAGTGGGCTACACCGTTTGTCAAAATTTGGAACGGTAGGATATAAAATAAATTCACGTAATTTTTTCAGTCAGTAATATATTCTCAGTGCACCTAACTTGACGCTTATCAGTTTAGAGTTATGAGCGACTGGTAGAAAATGCCTATAGGCATTACGTCTGGCTTTTAAATCAAATTTTGAGCCATTAATTTTAAAATGAATAATAATTTAGTGATTTAAGACCCCCGTGACTAAAGTACTGCTATGACGAATTTCTGCAATTTTCGACTTATTGCGGAATACTTTTAGGGCATTTTTAATTACAAGACACTTATATATGAATATGCACTTGTGTTTGTGCCAGCAAATTATTTTTTTTAAGTTATTTATAGTAATTTGCAATTTTTTCTATGAAGTCGACTATTTCTTAAAATGGTCTTAAAATCTTATGTGCCCACCAGAATGGTCTTAAAATTGGGATTTAGTGTGTTGAATGGGTCCTTTAACTTCTGTCAAAATTTGAAGCGGTAGGCTCGTTGATAAATTTAGGCCAAAAAATTGCAACTTCAACTGGTCTTAAAATCTTATGCGGCCACCAGAATGGTCTTAAAATTGGTATGTAGGTTATTTGACGAGGGCCAAATCATGTGTCAAAATTTGGAGCGGTAGGCTCGTTGATAAATTTAGGCCAAAAAATTGTATTTTCAACTTGACGCCATACATACTTATGGCCATTTAAGACCTTTAAGACTTATGTTTTCATGATCTCCGAGATGGGCTCTACAACGCTATATGGAAGAAAATTGGTTAGGATTTTGATAAATTTCCAGTTAGGCGGGCTCCAGCACTATAGCACTGGCCGAATTGCGGCAACATTTGTGTTTGTTGATTTGTCAAATCAAATCATTCCGAATGATTATGGATTCTAGATTAGTATACCCATAGCCTAATTATAAAGGTCATTTAAATTTTTGACAGCTCGTCCGAAAAGACCTCACCTACGTCACATAATGGTGCCATTCGTTGACATCTTCAATTCAGTCAGGGAGTTTAATTAATACACTATTCATGTTCAAAAATGTTGGCGTGCCGTTACTAAGTTTATTTTGTGTTTTTTAATTATTTTATACCTAAAATAAGCTTCATATAATTTTAGGTAATTTAATGTAATACTTTTTGTTGGCAATTCATTTACGGCATGTAATTTAATGAGGACTTATTTTTAACCTTGTGGCAATACAACTATTTTGCGAGTATTACACTGGCAGACGGCCATATTGTATTATTTCTGTTTCTTTTAAACTTATCACACCGTTTCATTTTTGTCTGAGATTCCCAAACATTTGATAGATATATAATGTTGAACCGTCCGTCTGGTTCGCTGTCTGTCGTAGACTGTTCTGTCGTCCTGTCTATTATTTCGTCCTGTCTAATTTTGAATTCAAATCCGTCGTTCCAGAAGTGTATGTCAGTCAGCCAGTCGGTCAGTTGATGGCACTTAGCCAAGGAGGTTGGAAGAGCCCCAACATCCCCACCTCCAGTATTGGATGTCCACCAATACTCAAAGGTAGAGGGGCTTCCCACCTCCGTGGCTAAGTGTAGGTCAGGTCAAGTCTGGGTGGTCAGTCAACTAAAGTCTGTCAGGTAGGTCAGGGTAGTT
Source organism: Pammene aurita (assembly GCA_947086415.1). Taxonomy (NCBI): domain Eukaryota; kingdom Metazoa; phylum Arthropoda; class Insecta; order Lepidoptera; family Tortricidae; genus Pammene; species Pammene aurita. Next base: position 27,181,809 of record OX352302.1, on the reverse strand, counting down.
GGCTTGTCCCGGCTTGGATACTAGGGGCTGGTCTCACGTCAAGTTTACTCAGCTTGGTCACTGGTCGCTGGTAGATACCGTGACCAGTCTTGACGTCCGCTACTCTGACCTGTCCGTCACGTCCTGGGTAAGTCTTTGTTATAATCCCTCGTGGCCACAGGTTCCGAGGGGATTGGTTGTCCACTACTATGACGACGTCACCTTCGGCGAGGGGGGCAAAGGGCTGGTACCACTTCTCGCGTCTCGTCAAAGTGGGTAGGTATTCCTTTACCCAACGCTTCCACATTAGGTCGGCCAGCCTCTGCGACTCCCGCCACGATCGTCGCAGCAAGTCCCCGTCGTCGTAGGTGCCGAATGTCGCTGTCATGCCAGTCCGGTCAGTCATTGGCATCAGGAAGTCGTTTGGCGTTAGCGGCAAGTCGTCGTCATAGTCAAGGGGGACATAAGTAACCGGTCTCCCGTTCACAATAGCTTCCGCCTCCGCCAGCAAAGTGGTCAGGGTGTCTTCCCTGGGGACTCTTGTCTTAAGGGTGGTCTTTAGTGCAGTCTTCACAGCACGCACCATCCGCTCCCAGCAGCCTCCCATGTGCGGCGCTACAGGGGGAATAAAACTCCAGCTAATATGCCGATGACTGCTGAAGCGCATGAGCTCATTCTTGTCGATGGCTCGTACGGCCTGTGCTAGCTCACGATCGGCACCTCTGAAGGTAGTGGCGTTGTCGCTCCAAATTGTCTTCGGGCATCCGCGTCTAGCAATGAAACGCCGCAATGCCATTAGAGCGCTTGTCGTTGTTAGGTCACTCACGACCTCTATGTGTATGGCTCGAACCGTCAGGCACGTGAAAAGGGCACCGTAACGCTTCTCTTGGCGGCGACCAATCTTCACAGTAATCGGCCCGAAGTAGTCCAAGCCCGTGTAGTCAAAGGCGCGGCCTGTCGGCGTAACTCTTACATCTGGTAGCTGGCCCATCAGCGGCGGGCACGGCTTGGCCCGGTCGTTCTTGCACGTCTGACAGTCGTTCCAGGCAGACTTCACCGCATTCCTGCCGTCGATGATCCACCACTTTCGTCTCAGGTTCAGATGAGCCTCCTCCCTATTAACATGCGCTTGGTCTAGGTGTTGTTGGTTCACTAAAAGCCGGGTGAATTTGTCTTTCGGATGTAGGATGATAGGCTGCTTGGCTTCCTGGGTCAGAGTAGCTGCAGCTTCAGTCCTTCCGCAAGCTCGCAGAAGTCCGTCCGAGTCCAGATACGGGGTCAGTTGTCGGAGCCTGCTCTTGTTGCTCAGCGTGCTGGTCCGTCGTAAGGTGGCGATGTCTTCGGCGAAGGTCCTCGCTTGCGAGTCTACAGCACACAACCGTTCGGCAGTTTCGACCTCTTCAGCTGTCAGCTCGCCAGTGCGCAGGGAACCCTGTCGCCTTGTCCTAACGTTGTTCACGTACCTGAGCAGCCAAGCAACTGATCTCACATATCTCCAGTACTTGGAGAATCTGCAGATGTCTGGAAGAGCTAGTCTGTAAAAGGTGGTCACTAGACATACGACCTTCACTTCTACGTCGTTTGGGTCTAGGGATGCTTCAGTGTCTGTTCTGGGCCAGGTTACCTCAGGCTGTTTTAGGAAATCTGGTCCCTTGAGCCATCTCGTGGGATCTGCAGCCTCCACATCACGCGTTGCATCGTCGGCAGGGTTGAGATCTGTCGGAACCCACCTCCAGGAAGTCTCATGGAAGTCTGTCAGCTCAGTGATCTCCGCGACACGATGCGCGACGAAAGGCTTGAACCGTCCGGTGTCAGACCTTAGCCACGCGACCACGGTTTTGGAGTCAGTCCAGAGGATTGTTGGCCCATCAAATTTGATGTACTCCCTTAAAACCCAGGAAAGACGAGCGCCCATGACAGCAGCCTGAAGTTCAAGACGAGGGATGCTGAGGGTCTTGAGTGGGGCCACACGTGCACGAGCCATCACGAATGCTAGGTGCCACTTACCTTCAGGTAGCGGTACCCGTAGGTAGGCGACGGTCGAGAATGCTCGGGAGCTGGCGTCGCAGAACACGTGTAGTTGTGCCTGATCTCCCTTGGCGTAGTCGTCAGTCATCAGCCATCTCGGGATCCGCGTGTTCTTGGCTTGCTCTAGCCCCTTCAGCCAGATCTTCCAGCGATCGTAGTGGCTAGATCCAATCTCGTCGTCCCAACCAATGGCGTCTCTCCAAACGTCCTGAAGTATCAGCCTTCCCTTGATGGTGTTCGGCAAGAGAAAACCTAGGGGATCAAAGATGCTCATGATGAGGCGGAGCACCTCTCGCTTACTTGGGCGCTTGGTTCCGGACTGTAAGTCTTGGCTGACTCTGTGGAACTTCATGCTGAAGGCGAAAGGATCCCAGTCAACTCCAAGGACCCGTTCGACCTGGTCTTCTTCACAGTCCGCAAGGAACTTCACTCCTCCAGGCGCGAGTTTCTCTTTTGGCAAGTGTCGAAGAAGCTCCTTGGAATTCGACATAAAGTTCTGCATATTGAAGCCTCCAGACGCGTGAATCCGTATCACGGTGAGCGTCAGGATGGCGGGTGGACCTCGGGAATTTTATTGAATTGTTAATAAAAGTACTGTACCTTTAGTGTACCTCAGTGTTCCTTCAGTAGAAATCAGTGTACCTCTTTCTAAAACGAGATTTTTCTAAAAAAAGGTCCACCCGCCATCCTGACGTCAGGATGGCAGGTGGACCTGGTAAATGATACATTAAACCACATATAATGTATGTGGTTATAGTGTACCTTCAGTGTACCTCTGTATAACTTCAAAAACAATCTGCATACCTCTCCTCAAAAGGAGCTACGCTCAAAATAAGGTCCACCCGCCATCCTGACGTCAGGATGGCGGGTGGACCTGGTAAATCCTGCTCTATATCACTCAAAAGGTATGTGATTAGTTTGCATCTTCAGTGTACCTCAGTGTACCTTCAGTAAAAATCAGTGTACCTCTTGCTAAACCGAGATTTTTTCGAAAAAGGTCCACCCGCCATAAACCTCATTTTAAGCATAGCTCCTTTTCGGGAGAGGTATGCAGATTGTTTTTAAAGTTATACAGAGGTACACTGAAGGTACACTATTACCACATACATTATATGTGGTTTCATGTATCATTTCATAGGTCCACCCGCCATTCTTACGGGTGGACCTTTTTCGAAAAAATCTCGTTTTAGCAAGAGGTACACTGATTTTTACTAAAGGTACACTGAGGTACACTGAATATGCAATCTAATTACACACCTTTTGAGTGATAAAGTGCAAGATTTACCAGGTCCACCCGCCATTCTGACGTCAGGATGGCGGGTGGACCTGGTAAATCGTGCACTTTATTACTCAAAAGGTATGTAATTAGTTTGTATCTTCAGTGTACCTCAGTGTACCTTTATTAAAAATCAGTGTACCTCTTGAGAAAACGAGATTTTTTGAAATAAAGGTTCATAGCGGGTGGACCTTTTTTTTTAAAATCTCTTCTTTGCAAGAGGTACACTGATTTTTAATAAAGGTACACTGAATATACAAACGAATTACACACCTTTTGGGTAATAAAGTGCAAGATTTACCAGGTCCACCCGCCATCCTGACGTCAGAATGGCGGGTGGACCTGGTAAATCTTGCACTTTTATCACTCAAAAGGTATGTAATTAGATTGCATATTCAGTGTACCTCAGTGTACCTTTAGTAAAAATCAGTGTACCTCTTGGTAAAACGAGATTTTTTCGAAAAAGGTCCACCCGCCATTCTGACGGGTGGTCTATGAAATGATACATTAAACCACATATAATGTATGTGGTTATAGAGTACCTTCAGTGTACCTCTGTATAACTTTAAAAACAATCTGCATACCTCTCCCGAAAAGGAGCTACGCTTAAAATAAGATTTATGGCGGGTGGACCTTTTTCGAAAAAATCTCGGTTTAGCAAGAGGTACACTGATTTTTACTAAAGGTACACTGAGGTACACTGAAGATGCAAACTAATCACATACCTTTTGAGTGATATAGTGCAGGATTTACCAGGTCCATCCGCCATCCTGACGTCAGGATGGCGGGTGGACCTTATTTTGAGCGTAGCTCCTTTTGAGGAGAGGTATGCAGATTGTTTATAAAGTTAATTATATGTGGTTTAATGTATCATTTACCAGGTCCACCCGCCATCCTGACGTCAGGATGACGGGTGGACCTTTTTTTAGAAAAATCTCGTTTTAGAAAGAGGTACACTGATTTCTACTGAAGGTACACTGAGGTACACTAAAGGTACAGTACTTTTATTAACAATTCGATAAAATTCCCGTGGTCCGCCCGCCATCCTGACGCTCACGTATCACGTCATCAACAGTTTTAATAGCTTCTTCAACGGACTCTATGGAGTTTATATAGTCGTCTACATAGTGGTGGTCAATTATGGCTCTGACGGCTTTCGGGTGCGTATTCTCAAAACGGCGGGCGTTTAGATTCTTTATGTACTGAGCCGACGCCGGCGAGCAAATGGCGCCAAACGTCATCACGTTCATGACGTATTCGCCGTCAATCCATAAGAGGCGCTGCGCTTGTCTATCTTCCTCCCTTATTAAGACCCTGTGAAACATTTCCTGTATGTCTCCTACTACATCCACTGCCACCTTGTGGCAGCGGAAGGCAAGAAGTACCCCAGGGAGGGACGTCAGAAAGTCAGGTCCGCTCAAAAGGTGGTCATTGAGGGATTGTCCTGACGCTCTGGCGGCGCAGTCGAGAACTAGTCGTAGCTTGTCGGGTTTGTTGGGGTTAAATACCGCGAAGTGAGGTAAAAACCACGTCCTACCTGTCCTGACAGCTACGTCGTTGTCGCTTAATTTCGATATGTAACCTTTGTCGAGGTTCTCCTTGATCTTATCCGAATAACGTCTTGCAAATTCTGGCAGTCTTGACATTTTCTTTTTGATGCCGTCAAGACGTTTCCGCGCCAAATCATAGCTGTCAGGCAGGTTGGGTACGTCATCCTTCCAAAGAAGACCCGTCTCCCACCTGTCACCTAGTAATTTTGACGTTTTTTCTAAAATTTCAAGGGCCCTTAAGTCGTTCCTCGACCGAGGGAGGTCGGAGTACGGTCTGACGCCAAATCCCTCTGTCGAAAATCAACGTTTTATGGCGTCAGTCAGTTCGTCACAGGTGCATAAATGCAGGAGTGCAACGTCATTAGGTATGACTTGAGGGCTTTTACCGTGTAACATGTGTCCCAGGCGAGTGAGGGATACGTAGAGAGAGTCGCTGCATTTATGACCTGAGAAGAGCTGCCTAGTGACAATAGGGTCTATGTTGTCTTGCCCTAAAAGAAGTAACGGTCGTTCGTCAATGTCGTCAGTCGTCCCTAAGTCGTCAAAAAATATTTTTATTAAGTCATTATTACGCCCTAGCCTACCTAGCTTGTGTCTATATACAGGCAATGCTAGGTCAGAAATAGTATCAACAAAAATATTATAGGAGTCTTCCGCCTTCACGCCGCGAATGTTGATGCCGACGCGCTGCGACGCCTTGACCACGGTCTGCATATTGCACGCTCCCTGGAGGCGCAGGTCCTTCGCGGGGCCGGAGACTCCGAGGCTTCGTGCGAGCTTCTGGTCCAGCAAACTGGTCGCTGCTCCTTCGTCGAGTAGGGCCAGCACGGTTTCTGACCCCAGCGGCCCACTGACCATCACCCGTGCCACTTTAAGAATAACGTGACAGCGTGGCTTCTTTGTGTGGGTGACGACAGCGGCGGCTGTAGTAGGTTCCGGGTCAGGTTCAGCCCTTGCAGGATTGGGCTCCGTATGCAGCAACGAGTGATGAAATCTCGCGCAGTGTTTACACGTTTTCTTATTGCGGCACAGCCTCGTTTGATGCTCAGGCAACATGCATGAAAAGCACAGCTTCTTCGTCGTCACGTACTCCCAGCGAGCGTCTGTCGTCATGGCATAGAACTCAGCGCAGTCTTCGAGAGCGTGATTATCTTCGCACATGATGCATTTAGTTGTTGACTTACGTTTTTCTTTTCTTACTGCGAGCACGGCGGGGCGGCTTGCGTATGCCGACTTGTAGCGCGGTACAGGCGCGGTACGGGCGGCTTTCTCAATCGTGCGGCTAGGTTTCGACTCGATCTTCGATGGAGTGGGAGCGATAAGCGTCGCCGCGTTTGCAGCCTTCATCAGCCAGTCGGCCAACGTTTGCATTGTCACGCGTTCATAGCCTCGGTCGTAAACGTAGAAGCTCCACTGATATTGCAAAATAGACGGCAATTTTGAAATTATCTCTCGGATAAGTGTTGGATTTGACAAGTGTCCGACTTGAACTGTCAGGCTCATTGTAGCGACGACGTTTTGCACGGAGGTCGCAAATTCGATAAGGCCGTTTATGTCGTCGTGCCGAATATTATCCACTGCATGAATTTTTGAAAGCATAATTTCTATTAGATGATCTGGTCGGCCGAATCGTAGTTTTAATGTCGAAATGATTTTCTCTAAGCCAGTTGCGCTTACCAGTAGGGCCGATACGGCGTCGCGAGCTTTTCCTTTGAGGCATTTCATAAGCCGAGCGATATTTTCCTCCTCGGAGTACTTACACAGCTGCGTGCTGGTTTTAAACTGGCTATAAAAAATAGGCCACTCCAGGATATCTCCAGAGAAGGGCGGAAGGTCTTTTACGGCCTGTCGGGCCATGAGCTTTTCAAGCGTGCGCTCAATTGTCGTCGTAGGTGCGGACTCTTGTCGGAGTTGTTGTTTGATGAGCTTCGCTTTTAGCTCTAGACGCTCTGCTTCAAGTCGCAGTGCTGCCGCGCGACTCATGGCGTCGTCCTCTGCGGTCGGTCGTTGCCGCTGTCGGCGGCTTGCGGCGGACGAAGTTTTTGAGGCGCGCGACAGCGCGGGCGATGGAGCGCGGGTCGTGCGCGTCGAGTGCGGCGGCGACGGCGACGGCGTTCTACTTATCGCCGAGAACAGCCGCGACGGGGCGCGGCTGCTGCGTCTTGAGCGTGGCGAGGACGCGCGGCTTCGCACGGAGATCGGAGAGAGCGCATGGTGGCTGTGTACGGACAGCGGTGAGGGTGCGCGGCTACCTCGCAGGGAGACGGGGGATGGCGCGCGGCTGCCACCTACTAAGAGCGGCGAGGGCGCGCGGCTTCCGCGGACACTGCTTGGCCCGGCGCGCGGCGAGTGCGCTCCAGGGCGCGCGATCTTATTTTGCAGGCTGAGCGTGTCGGCTTCAGCCTGCCATCGAGACTTACTGCGGGTCTCCATTGCTAGTATAATTCAGTTCGTAGGACCAAATGAACCGTCCGTCTGGTTCGCTGTCTGTCGTAGACTGTTCTGTCGTCCTGTCTATTATTTCGTCCTGTCTAATTTTGAATTCAAATCCGTCGTTCCAGAAGTGTATGTCAGTCAGCCAGTCGGTCAGTTGATGTCACTTAGCCAAGGAGGTTGGAAGAGCCCCAACAAATGTATATAATAATAGTTGCTCGTAATAAATATTGGTGTAGTGTAACTGCGTGTAAAACTTCATACCAACGCACTGAATGTGGAATTACGCTAAAATATTTTAAGTTACGTTTTAATTGTAATGGAATTACATTGTAATCTTTAGTAACATATTTATGAGTTTAATTTCTTTTTTCAATGGACTAAGCCGTTTAGTAGAAATCAATACGCAAATTTAACAGTATAACGGCATGTCGTTAACTTTGTATAACGGGGAAACTATAAGTAATAGGAATAAATAAATCAAACGTTGGTAATATTGTACTTACATAGAATAATGTTTTTTTTTTTGGATTGACCCATTACTGAAGAATATCCCATAGGCGCACCCCACCACACATTAGAGGGGATTTTAGCTATTCATAGACAAAAGCGGAAATTTGTCTATGGTAGGCTGAATTTTGTATAGACAAATTTCCAGCCAGGAGTTCCGTCATAGTGACACCATAAGTAGATAATATTCAATACTGTGCGGAAAATTGTCTATGGTTTGTGGAAATTGTGGTTTGTGGAAACCACGGATCTTCCGCATCATTTTCAAAATCCGCATCCGCCTCCGCATCAAATCGATGCGAAGCTCATGCGGGTGCAGATGTGGAACAATTCGGTACAGGAACGTCTCTGCGACGGCGCACGTGCTAGGTAAAGTAACGTAGGTAATTTCACCATTACCCAATCGGAATATTGTTATATTTTCGTGATTCGTCGATCGAGCTCTATGTCCTTGAAGGATAGCGACAAGAAATGACGAGTTTGTTTTGTTTTGATTTTAGTGTTGAAATGTTATTGTAGGGCGAAGGGATGTGAGTAGTACAAAACTTTAGTATTTGTTTTTTTTGTGTACTTATCTTACATCCGCATCCGTATTCCAGGGATGTGAGCCGTTTAATATCCGCATCCGCGGATGTCAAAAAATCAGTATCCGTAATATCCCTGATACAGAGCTCATTCTTTGACGAATCATGTTGTCCCTTCTTAACGCATGACAAGTTCTCTTTCTCACTTAGGGAAAAGTATCGGATACTAAATGTCAAACTCAATTTTTTTGACAGAAATGACAGAGAGACCCTTGGTATGGTGTCGTTTACATATACCCAATGATTTGTTTTTTAATAGCACGGCATTTAATTTGCATTCTTATTATAATGTCTAGTATAATTACTAATAATAGAGGTAATCCTCTATTAAATAATTTTCCCTATTTTAAAAGTTTGAGAACCGCATCGTTCCCTGATGACATCAGTGTGGTCACTGACGTCACGAGGTGTCAAAAATTTAACTGACCTGTATAATTAGGCTATGAGTATACCTACGTGGACCATAGATCTAATACCAGGTCGGACAATGTATATACAATTCAGGTAATAGGGACCGTGCGTGAACTATGGCAGCACAAAAACTGACTAGAGACATCGTGCGGATGAACATGTAAATTAAAGACTCAGTGTCAAGCTGTCCTTAAACTCATTTCGAAATGGAAAAATAAGAAAAACTATTCAAAAATTATTAAAGTGATAAAACGTTGTGTTGTTCCGGTGTAAAACGACTTCCGGCATGACCAACACAACACAAAAGGCATATAATGTTTCCAGGCAGCCCATTTTTCGAAAATGACCTCTCGGTCGTTCTCGGTCGGTCTCGGTTTACCATCTCTGGTAAACAACGATAAAATTTCGAAAATTTGCTGGGAAATCGTCGCCCAACCCTGCATTTCAAATATTTATGATGCCATAACTGCAGTAAGTTTATTTTGAAACTAGTAGTCATTCATGTATGGTGCTAAAAGAACTGTCCCCGCGACTTCACTGGCGCTTTACAATAACACTATAAGCTTATAACAATTTCACTTTGAATTATATAAATCAATATTTAATAGCTACGGGAGCTAGCGAAAGGGTGGAATTGTCGCCACTCTTATGTCTGTACAGTTTATAGATACCTAGTACCACTAGATTGCCTAGTAGTACTAGGCAATCTAGTGGTCTATTACTAATGATTTCTCATTAATTTTAGCTCCATTAACAGCTCCACCGAATAAATAGATGGCATGCATAAAAAGAAAAAAAACATGCATTTGTTCTGAGAGTTACTAAATAGAAAATTAAAATACAAACTTCCCGTGCCAAATTTACAAAACCGGAAATCACCTCAATGCAGCAGAAAATTATAAAATCACCTCCTAACTTAAACTTATATCAGAAAGTCAGAGGACAAAGACACAAGATATAATACAGTCATTATACGGTCGGCTAGTATGGCGAATTGGAAATAATTAATAATAGCAGATTTTTTTGATGTAGCAGACGTATCATAAATCTAGTGAGTCGACACATAATCTCACTAAATTTTACTTGTATAAATATATAAAAAAATATTTCAAAATATAAAAATTCGTAGATTATTACTTAAAAATATTAATTAACGTTTGTTTTCTTGTAAATATACGTTAATATTTGGTTTATAATATTGACCACGAATGGCACTAAAAATAAAAATGGGTTCCTTATTTATAGTCAATTGACCTAGAGTTTTTTTATTATTGAGCATATTTCAGTGCATTAAAATCGTAATTGGCTACAATTGTTATGATTAATAATTAAATATAGTAATTATATATACTGATAATAAATCACATTATAATTTATACCGGAGCGTGGGTTTTATGAGAGTGTAAATTATTTACCAATAAAAATTTGTAAATAAGTATGTTTTGGGATTTTCATAATGCGCACTTTTTAGCTCAACTTTGCATAAATCGCCTTTTAAAATAAGTTGTTACTTATTTTATTCCAAACACTCATCACCGTTGTTTTAAATTTGGCGCGCATGAGCCAGAGAACGATCACGATTGGTCGATTACGGGAGCGGAGAAGAGAAGTGATGGCCGACCACGCGCAAGGGTTTTGCCTCGCCTGCGCTGTGTTACCAGCGCAGATGTATCTGTATTTTAAATATTTTAGGTCATCATAATGATAAAAATGTCACCATTTATTGAGTAAAATAGACGTAAGTACCAAAAACCTGACAACGGTGCAACTAGGGTAAATAAAAACTTCTTTCGAGTACAAGTGCGGGTAAAATTGACCAAAGTAGGTATAATATTGCTAATTGAGAGGTAATAATTTATCATTAGGGTCATACAAATTTTGTGTCGTGTACCTACATCACATATTTACTGCATACGAAATATGGCAAATTGATAGTATGTCGGACTCGGAGTTCAAAAGATAAATATTTTTAGGCATGCGGTAAGCCAACTTAAATAGTACGGTTCAATTTCGAAGTTAGTCAATGCGATAAGCCAAAATTAAAATGTAGTTAGAATTGTTTATTTGTTGTTATTCTCATATACTACAGATTTCTAAACTTTACGCTTACGCTTTTTTGGTTCGATATCATGGCAACATAGGTCACAACAGTAATGGCGCATACGGCGATTTTTGCCACGACTAAATAAATATACGGTTGCGCAAAGCAACCAATACTATATGCTAGGGATGTAAAAAATATTCGTATTCGCATTCGCGAATAACTGCATGGTTTTTGATATTCGCATTCACGTTCTTATTTGCACAATTAAATACGAATATATTTAATTTAAAGTAAACAACACAGAAAATTTACTATAACTTCAAACGGTTTTTTATTATTTTGTTCGACGAAAAAAATATTTGACGTTTTAAAGTCAAAGGTACATCATTGTTGGTTATCATTATCAAAATATTAAAAAGATACATGGGGTGGAAAAAGTATAATTTTAAAAAATCATGAGAATTTGATTTTTTAGCTTCACAATTCTGTGCCTCGAGATAAAGAAATTACATCTCTACCACGGTTATGTCATTGTCGTTCATATAAAGATTATTTTAAAAGATATTCAAAATTTGGATTTAATTCCAGAGCGCTTAGTGAGAGGGGCGATTATGGAAAGGCTTACACAAAAATTCAAGGTTCTGTTACTCATAATAAAATATTACTAGGCGTTGTCGAATGTCGGGTATAAAAACTACTCAGTTTGTCATTTTTACCAAAACTTATTTTGAAGACAATTGATGCCAATCGTTTCTATTTCCAACAAAGATAATAATTCCAACTCAAACTTATTAATTCCAACCAAGTTGAGCGCACAAGAGAAGCCATAAATAATAATTTTTGTTAGTTTATTTCTTATACAATATTTTAATAATAACTTAATTTAATAATATTATATGAAGGCTTAAAAAAATTAAAAAATCTTCAAACTTTTTATTTAAAAAGAAATCTATCAATAGCTACAAGCTTTCTCTCAAATCCAAATTCCTTATACCCAAATTGATCGATAACTTTACCCGACAGCGCCTAATAATATTCCATGATGAGTAAGAGAAGAAGCCTTTCCACTGAAATATTATAAGTTTATATTGTAAGCTTAGCCTGGTGCTGGTTGGGCAGGGTGACGGTGTAAGTCTAAACAGCTGTTGTCTGGTATAGAATGCTCATTTATTTAATAGATACCTATCTTTATATACATATGATTTGCCGCTGATACAAGCAATATGCGTTTATGTCGCATTAAACCAGAGTGTTACTGCTAAACACTAAAAGTGGACAATTACCACATTACACCACAATCACCTCTCAACTATAAGCGCTATGGGAGTGAATCCAACTTATAAATATCTTTTAAAAGAATCTTTTTAAGATGACAAGATTGTGGTTCAGATTTAATAAATTTCTTAATCTCGAAGCATAGAATTTTTAAGCTAACATTTATCAAATTCTCATAATTTAAAAAAGAAATACTTTTTTCATCCCTGTATCTTTGTATGTGTAAGTCTGTCAGATCTATTGTGTATACGCGAAAATGGACTTACAAGATCTTCCCTCGATTTCAAATTAATGAAGATTGGCGTTTACAGATTTTGAAAAAAACATACGGGGTACGAGAAGAGGGTAATTTTTGACAAACTTTTTTTTTATGCTTATCGATCCCATGCCTATTCAGCAACAAAAGCTTGTATGGGACCAAAAAAACTACCGGCTAAAAAAGCCACAAATTGAGGAAATTTTTTCCCATACAATATGTATGAAAATGAAAACTTTTATTTTTCACATGCTGTTTTTTATGATAATCGATTCCGTTCCTATCCAGTATCAAAAGCTTCGTACGGGTCAACTTACGGTCAGGTACTAAAAAGCTACAATTTAAAGAAAATTATTTCCATACATTTAATGCCTTAAAATCCCCATTTTTTCATATTTTGAACTATAATGTCTTCATACTGTATTATGGTCCTTAAAATTAACAGGACTGATTGGCGTGATAGAAAAATATGAATAAAATTTCACTTTTTATGGAAAAAAAATTTTGAATTTGTGAGTTTTTGTACAGCCGACGTAAAAGATTATATCTTTGACGTCGACTGTACATAACCGTAAGTTGATCTCTAGGAAACTATTGATTCTGGATAGGAATGGAATCGATTGGCAAAACAAAATAGCATGTGAAAAATTAAAGTTTTCATTTTCATACTGATTGTGTGGGAAAGTTTTCCTCAATTGGTAGCTTTCTAGTCAGAATTTTTTTTGGTTCCATTCAGCCTTTTCGATTCTGTATTGTAAAGGAATCAATTGGCATAAAAAAAAGTTTGTCACAAATGACCTTTTTCTCGCAACATGTTTGTTTTATTCAAAATTGGTACGCCAAACTTCATTAATTAAAAATTGAGGGGAGGTTTATTAAGAGCATTTTTGCGTAGCAGCACGGGATCTGGTAGTTGCCCTCACTGACCCATAAAGAAAATTCATCCTTTCACATTTATAATGTGTGTGTGTGTTTATAATGTTGTACGCATGTATATACATGTCTGGGTAATACAAGCTATCCACCCGTGACTTCGTCCGCGTATAATACGGCTGCTCATACAAAGTTTCATTCCTTATTTTATCTTCTTATAATGTGATGTTAAGTATTAGTACTATCTTTTGTTCATCCCCGGGTCTGTGAAAGTCTGTCACAAAAAAAGTAAATCTCTTTACAAACTTTCAGCCTCTTTTAACCCCATAAGGGGTTGAATTAAAAAAAATGCTGAAATCACTTTTATTATTTTTAATTAGCAGTAAACATGCGAAGTTTCAACCCTCAACTTAAAATTTTAATCCCTACCCATACAACATTTTGAACCCCCTTATTACCCCCTTAGGGGTCTAAGTTTTCAAAATCGCTTCTTATTACTTGTACACATTATAAATGTAATCTGTTCTGCAAATTACAACTTTCTAGCTTCAGTAGTTTTGGAGTCGCTTTAATACAAACTTTTTAGGGTTCCGTAGTCAACTAGGAACCCTTATAGTTTCGCCATGTCTGCCCGTCCGTCCGTCCGTCCGTCCGCGGATAATCTCAGTGACCGTTAGCACTAGAAAGCTGAAATTTGGTACTAATATGTATATCAATCACGCCGACAAAGTGGTAAAATAAAAAGTGTAAAAAATTTTTTTATTAGGGTACCTCCCCTATACGTAAAGTGGGGAGTGATTTTTTTTTTTCATTTCAACCCTAACGTGTGATATATTATTGGATAGGTATTTAAAAATGAATAGGGGTTTCCTAAAATCATTTTTCGATAATGTAAATATTTTCGGAAATAATCGCTCCAGAAGTAAAAAAATATGCGTCCCCCCCCCTCTAACTTTTGAACCATAAGTTTTAAAAATATGAAAAAAATCTCAAAAGTAGAACTTTATAAAAACTTTCTAGGAAAATTATTTTGAACTTGATAGGATGAATAGTTTTTGAAAAAAAAAATACAAAATAATTTCTGAACTAAGTTTGTAATTTAACCGTATAAGCAGGTGTTTATTGTACCTGTAATTTCTACAAAATTACAATGAAATGACGTGCTTTCAAATAAAGTAAAAACGGTGAAAATCGGTTCACGCAATAAAGAATTATCCCATAAAAATCATCTTCCATACTTTATGCTCGCGCGCAATAGTTTACTTAATTTGCCGATAGATGTCGCTGTACGTGGAACTCTCATATCATATCCTACATGGCGGTGTTATTAACTCTTAAGTGGGGACACTTACTGTGACGGACGGAAAACTACGGAACCCTACAGTGAGCGTGGCCCGACACGCTCTTGGCCGGTTTTAAATATGCATTTATTTACAGATAACCATGATCCATAGCATTTTAGAACAAATATAAATTAAAACAACACAGGAAATAAAAGTAAAATTAAATGCTTGTTTTTAAGTGAGTAGCCAACAAACGAACAAAGTTTCAAGTCTCTAACTTAAAATTTTAAATCATACCCATACAAACTTTTAACCCCCTTTTTACCACCCTCAGGGTGTAATTTCAAAAACATGAACAACTTTTACTATGGGACCAAGTCCGATATCACAAAAAAAACATTGTATCTTTCAAACATTTCGGCAGATCAGACGTCGAAGTTTTCTATGGGAAGGCCATGATGAGTAATAGAAGATTGAATTTTTGTGTGAGCCTTTCTATATTCACCCCCCCCCCCCCCTTTCTAACCGCTCTGGGAGTAAAACCAAATTTTGAATATCTTTTAAAAGAATCATTATATGAATAACAATGACATAACTGTGGTAGAGATTTAATTTATTTATCTCGAAGGACAGAATTGAGAAGCTTAAAAATCAATTTCTCATGATTTTAAAAAATTACACTTTTTTCACCCCCTGTATCTTTTTATCTGTAAGGTGTATCTGGCTGGTCCATGAGATAGCGGTCTTGGACACGAACGTTTGGTGATTCTTGCTTGATGTTGAAGACAATGTTTACTGTTCACCTCTGTGTTCTGAGCAGGAACACTCGAAGATATTTATTCCACCAGTTTTACTCGTTGCATTATATATATGTTGACATCTTTGAATACTTTTTTACTTCGATATAATTTTCATGCTTGATTTATGTAAAGGATTTTCGGGATTCTCGCTGCGAACAAAATGAGCGCTGCGTATTTTTGTATTTTTCTTGTTTATGGAGGGAACCCTCGCTGAAAGTGGAAATAATATAAGTTATGTTTACTGTCAATATGCACTGAAAAATATTTATAAATATTCGTAGTTATTATTACAAATAACGTGTTGGGGTTATCAAAATAATATATCTTGTACTCATACAATGTTTTCTCACTGCGATTATTCATAGTTTTCGTATTTTAGCTAGCCAAAGCATATGAGTACTATTGGTAGGAAACTGTTTAAAATAGTATATTATACAACTTACATTGGTTATCCTGTGGTGTATTGTAACACAAAGAAATGCAACAATATCTTTTTACGTCAAAAGGTATTTTTCATCGAAATTTTCTAAAAAAACAACAATGTTTATTTACATGAAGTTTCACATGACATGGTCTGAGTTTCCGATTAAAATCAACAGATGGCAGACCCTTCAACGTGCACGGTCCCTATACCAAAGGGTGTCCATCTCCACGATGTGACAGCTACCTTGGATACGTTTTCGGGGTTGTCAAAATCCCTTTCGTTTATTTGCGGCATGACCACAGATAAGATATTTTTTTTATTTATTTATTTAAACTTTATTGCACAATAAAAATAAGTACAAATCGTCATGTGTCACCGTTCATCTGTTTAAGTTCTGCCAAACGCTGATTTTGTAGAGAAGAAGACCTTCTGTATGAAATACTATTATATTTTTCTGTCGTAATACCCCTATTTTCGGTTTCATGTGCCGCAGAGCAGAGCCATCTATTAAACAATATTGAAGAAAGGTTTATTCATTTTAACATAGTAAAATTGCCAGATAAAATGTATACAAACTAAGAAGTGTAACGCGACAGATGGTGTTAAAGTAGTATTTTCAACGGACTTAACATTTTCAAAGGAGGAGGTTCTCATTTCGTCGGGAACTCGGGATCTTTGTTTTTTTTTTTTTTTTTTTTTATGTGCATTATGTTCATCGTTTATTCGAAAACGGCTGGACTGATTTGGGAAATTCTTTTTTTGTTTGAAAGAGTATACTTCTCAGTGGTCCCATTGTCACCAGGTCAGGATCTGATGATAGGATCGTGGAGAAATGGAGGGAACTCTTCAAATATTATAGTGATTTAAGTATTTTTTACAGTAGCTCGGACATTACCTTTTGGATAGGTAAATGTTAAATGAAGTCGGTTCTTTTTTACTTAAAATTATTTTAATTGACTGAAGTAATCTGACAGCTCCAACCATACAAAGTCGTTTAACTTTGTGTGGCAGGAGCTGTCAGATTACTTCAGTCATACAAAAGGACGGGTACATAAATAATGACATTATTACTGACAGTGTCTGGACCGCTTAATGCTTAGTCATTCCAACAATCATGTATCAACGGATATGACAGCTGCTGTCAAAAATACCTCTCGGCACCGTGCCGCCATCTGGTGAAAAAAATCTTTTCAAAGTCACTCCATATTACACAGACTTAAAATGGCGATCTGTGCCATATTACTTGTATAGTGTCCGGCGGCTTAAGGAAAAATACTCCATACTGATTCCAGAAACCCTCATTATGAAATGTAAAAAAAAAATGGACATTATTCGGTCTATGATATTAAATAGACTAGAAATTTCTGCTGCAAATGTTCGATAACATTGCAACGTTCGTTTCACGTTCGAAGGTAAAGCGATTAAATATTACAAATTGTGTTAATATACTTTGGTTACATACGGTAATAATTAATATAGCCAAAAATGAAAATTAATTCACTATTTACCCGATAGCGTTGTGGGAATATTGAAATTTGTGTGAGAGACTCTGTAGCCTAGTCATTGTATAGTTTGGCAAAATATTATCTAGTCATAATATCTATTAGTCTAATCTAAGCTATCTTTCTATATTACATAATGTTTACCTACTTATTCTAATCTTAATTACTCGTATACATTATATTTATTCATTCAATCTTTTGAATTGTTAATTTAGTCTTTACACAAACTTGTTGTTAAATTATTGAAATCTTAATAATTATTAATTTAGTGCTTACCTATTGTTGACAGTGTATGATTAATACCAATAAATCTATGCATCATTAGCTTAGTTTTATTTTAAGCTGAGTGTATAATATATAAATACAAAACTAAATTTTAAGTTTTAAAACTCGACATACTTACTTATAAATTATAATTAGGCGTATGTATTTTGAACTGAAAAAAAAAATAACACGTCATCCCAGCAGACCTCAATCTCCATTTTCTTTTTTGCGAAGGTAGTTTTCCCTATTCAGTGTACTTAGGTACCAATAATTATAAGCTTAAGTATAGTATGATCATCCGCCTAGATACCAACGCCATCTATACTTCGCGCCTAGAACTTATTCGATGTTGTCTAAGCCGTTCTAAACGTAAGTTTTTCTTTTCAAAAAGTTGAGACATGTTAGTATAGATGGCGCGACAGAGTATTTGTATTGTCGTCTTATTATGTTGTAATACATACCATTTTCATGTTTTCTATTTATCTACGTCACATTGAAATTTCTCCATAAAGCATTTACATAAAACTTATATCCATGTTAATAATTTTTCTTTGCACCGCCAGGAGCGATCGCAGATAATGTTAACCAGATTTCCAACATGAAAATAACTACCTACCGTGATAATGGAATTTGTTTGTAGCGGCAGCATGTTCATCAAAGGAATTATGTGGTGTCCCAGTGTAATAATATATTGTAGAGATATTACTGTACATATTTTAACTATTAGCAGTTCAGTCTACCTACAGCAGAAATATAGATAAACTAGCTTTCCGCCCGCGACTTCGTCCGCGTACAGTTCCTCATACAGAGTTTCATATCCAATTTTATCTTCTTAATTAACTTTTGTTAATCCCCGAACCATCTTCTTAATCTATTTGTACTTATAGCTATTTTGGCGAAAAAACGGGTAACATAGACATAGTTTCAGTTACAAATAAGTGTTAATATGCAAATAATAACGTAAATGTACCCTATTATTTGCGTAACTTCTTTGTGTACTATATTGTGGTGGTTTTATTTGGCGATACGATGACCAAACTATTGTAAGAGCTCACTCTGGAACATGAAAATGGAACGGAAATAGGAACAATAATTCCTAGTAAATCTCTATACAAACTTTCAACCCCTTTTTAGCCCCGTTCTAGGTTGAATTTTGAAAAACGCCGAAATTCGTTTATATTTTTTTCACACCACCTGCTCGACAATGCCAAATTATATATCATGCAAACCTCACCGAAAGCAAATCATTATAGCCCTTGGCTTTAGCCGGGTTATAATGTTGTACTAAATCTCATTATAACCCGCTGGTTAATAATGTGAATTCACTTCCCATAGCTCTTATTGTTATGTGCTTAAAGTCTAATTTCGTAAAGTCCGCACGGTGCATAGCCCCGCGACGCCAGCCGAGGCCCGCGCCGCCGCGTCGAGCTGATTTGAAAATCGAATTTATTCGGAAAATCGTGCTGGCCACCTCAATTTTAAATACCTAAAACAAATGCCGCGAGTGTCATAAGACGCTGCAGTATACGGAGTAAAACTGCAGGTTCTATAAAAATAGAAGATAAAATTAGAATAAAATGGACTAATGTATCAAGAATCAATTTTTAGGGTTCCGTAGCCAAATGGCAAAAAACGGAACCCTTATTGATTCGTCATGTCTGTCTGTATGTCTGTCCGTCCGTATGTCACAGCCATTTTACTCGGAAACTATACGACGTATCTGAATAAAATTTACACATAAGGTATATTTTGTATGCCGCTACTCAGTTATGTAGTTAAATTTGAAAAAAAAAAATTTTTAGGGGGGGGCGCTCCATACATGTAACAAAATTTTTATTTTTTATATTTTTGACTAAATATCAACATGTGACACATAAATCGATAGGTCTTTAAAAATAACAGTGAGGTTTTTTGACCATTTTGTGATTAAGTGAATATTTTATGAAATAATCGCTCCGAAAGCCAGAAAAATTGTGCCCCCCCCCCCCTGTAACTTTTGAACCGTAAGTCCAAAAAATATGAAAAAAATTGAGGAGATGCGCCTTATCATATACTTTCTAAGAAAATTTTTTTGAACATATTGGTTTAGCCATTTTTGAGTTATCTCCAAAAAACTTTTTCCATAGTCATCAGATACGACCTTTTGGTATTAGTTTGGTTCTTATTCCATTGAAGGTACGGAATCCTGCTATGTGTGGTCCGACACGCACTTGGCCGGTTTTTACTTTTGATTTACTTTAATAAAAATCCGTTTCTAGTAGCCTTAGCTATTTTATTGTCTCGCAAGAGGTGAGAAAAGTAGAGTATACTCCTCGGGGATAAAGCTGTTTTTGTCACGGGCGCGCTTGAACCCCTCACTGCACTCAGGACTCAGTCTTAATTCCCTCGCTTCGCTCGGGAATTAACTCATAACCCCCTCGCTGCACTCGGGAGTAAAATCTGGAGTCCTTCGTTACGTTCAGGATTCAATATTGCGCCCGTGACATAAAACAGTGCTTTATCCCCTTGGTGTACAATCTACTATTTTATTATTAGTAAACGTACGAAGTTTCAAAGCTCTAACTCCAAATTTTAAACCCCACCGATACAAACTTTTACCCCCTTAGGGGTTGAATTTTTCAAAATCGCTTCTTATTAGTTGTACAAATTGTAAATTTAACTCGTCCTGCAAATTATAACTATCTAGCTTCAGTGGTTACGGCCTCCCTTTAATACAAACTTTTCAACCTCTTTTCAGCCCCTCTGAAGTAAGTAGCTTACAAAGGAACTTTCAAGTGTGTCACAAAAAAAATATAATCTCTATACAAATTTTCAACGCCTTTTTTACCCTGTTAGAGGTTGAATTAAAAAAAACGCTGAAATCACTCTTATTGTTTTTTAATTATTAGTAAACGTACGAAGTTTCAAATCTCTTACTCAAAATTTTAAACCCCATCCATACAAACTTTCAACCCCCTTTTTACCCCCTTAGGGGATGAATTTTGAAAAACCCTTTCTTAGTGGATACTAACGTTATAAAAACTACCTATTGTGAAAAATTCAGCTCTCTAGGTTCAACGGTTCGGGCTGGGTGTTGATTTAAGTGAGTCAGTCAGTCAGTCAGTCAGGACTTTTACGTTTATATATATAGATATTATATTAGGGTAGGGTCAGGTGGGGTAGAAATATGAGACGTGGGTAAAACTAACATAAGACAGACTTCTATAAAAATTAGGTTACATTTTAATTGGACCCCAAAATCGGCCGCGTTTCGGTTTTGAAATTACTTACTGATTATTTCTTATCCGTACCTTTTTTTTGACTCTGGGAAAAAATGCATTTACACATCTCACCCCCGGGCTGGGGTGGCCCATAGGGGGGTGGTATGTGGGACTTGTTCCTTCATATCGGAGAATACCCACTAAAAAACCCTGCGGCGTTACCCTCTCTACTGTTAAGAGGGGCATCGTGGGATCGCGCGCATTTTACCTCGATACTCCCCCAGTTGCTCCGGTCATTTACCGAGGACATCCTCGCGCCATAGTAGGAGGAGTGGTTAGTAACGCAACAACCCCTCCTCAGACGTGTAGAGCTTTATTTTCGGATCCCCAACCCGCCGCTCTACTGGGGGATCAGGCGATTCATAAATTTCAACCGCCTAATTCCCTTCCGTTTACGCCGGAGTGCGTCTGCTGTCTCTTCACGCTCCCGCTCCGCTTCCTCTTTCTTGAGCATTACCTTTTCGGTAAACCTGCAAACCGCTTTCCATGACTCTCTCTGTTAAGCGACTAACAACAATGTGCGGCGAGAAATTATTAACTCTATCTCTCCCACCTCTCTGCAGGCCAAGAAGAACACTCTGTTAGTGTGTGAAGGGCCGTATCGTCCTCATCTTGATAATGGTGACAAGCCGCTGTCTGTTCCCTCTTAATGCAAATAATGCCGAAGCAACGTTGTCCGTCATTATCTGCATTCTTATCCGTACCTACTCTTACTTGCGGGTACTAGAATACAATATATTATATGTATATATTGTATTGTATTCAATGTATTATATGTATATATTGTATTGTATTCAATATATTATATGTATATATTGTATTGTATTCTAGTACCCACAACACAAGCCTCTTACCACAAAATAACTAATAGTACCTACTCTCTTACTATGGAACTAGGTCGATTGGTGTAAGATTGTCCCATAATATTTATTTATAATTTTAATTAAACTCTAAAACGTAGGTTGTGTAGGTACCTACAGCCATTTAAATTCAGTCTAAGTTAACCACCAATCTGGCAGCGATATTAAAGTGTGGCAATGCCATCATAAATATACCTACTGACTAAACGTATATCTGCTGCCTCTTCCACACTTTGTTGCTTGCATAGGCATATTATCTGGTACCTGCCTCACACATAAACTACATCCACAAGTTTGCCTTGGTCTACTCCAACTTGGAGCCATCTTGAATATAACAAGTCACATCTTGCTTGACATTAATTGCATAATCACTACGGTTGTGTTCATTGTAGGGGAGACCAGGGGTGAACGTAACAATTTTCAGCCTGTGTTATTTTTTTCATATATGCTACTAGTTGTGTAATATTGCACCATTATTGAATTCAACGAACACATGGCAAAAAAAATACAAAACATTATTAAAGCATGAATTATCAACCCATACACTGTACACGGATACTCAATTTACAACATCCATACAAAACACAAACTAAATCATTTATCATTTAGGATCAAAAAATCGTAAAAAACACTACAGCCAAACCTGCCGGTAAAGCATCGCGCGGGTAAACTGAGGTTGGGAGGAGTCAAAATGGCGTCGAATGCTCCCAGGAATATTCATAAATTCAGGTGTCATAGATTTAGATTGTAGTAGTAGTTGTAAACGGATTTGTTACATTCATCCCGCGTTACTTTTATACCTGGTCTCCCCTACTAATTACGATTCCTTATAACGTTTACCGTTTACGATGGCATAGAGTGCTTACTTCATAAAACTGGTAATTAGCCCTAAAGCTTGACATTATATAGGGAACGTAAGCTGAAGAGGGCAGCACAGGGACGCTCCTATTTATAGGCGCGTAGTGCAAATGAAATATTAAAGTTACCAAATGAGACCACTAGATGGCAGGATCTACTACGTGCAAAGGGACATGAGTCTAATGTTGGCAGCACTGTCTATTGGCGTGGAGTAGTTTCAGTTTTCGATACAGACCACATTACAAGATGGCAGACCCTCCAACGCGCACGGTCCCTATACAGGATGTAACAAAAATCTGGTGATTCGTTTAAGGGCATAATTGCTATCGTAATCTTATTATGAAATACTAAACAACAATTTTTCGGCACGACAAGAATAGTAGTTTTCGATACAAGTGCGAGAAGTATGTCATTTTGCACGAGTACCGAGGTTACTTGACCCTCGCCTCTCGGCTCGGGCCAAGTAACCTCGGTACTCGTGCAAAATGACCCTTCTGCACGTGTGTCGAACAATGTTTTTTAATACAATTGCGAAAAAACTACAATGAAATAAAATTACATTTATATTCTGCCAGTGTACGAAAGACAGCTTCATTCAATCGCGCGTTGTTTAAGTAATACTATTGGGTCTCGCATAATATTCCTTTATGCCCAATCGCGCGTAGTTCAGGTTCAGGTGGGTCATTTATAAGCGGGTCTCGCATAATATTTATTTCATTAAAATTCTGATCGCAAATCGTGCGTAAAATCTGCAAATCGTGCGTAAAATCTAACTTTACGCACGATTTGCAGATCAGATTACTTTTTAACACTAGTGTATAAAATCAAATTTTACGCACGATTTGCAGCTACATAAACTAAACTTTTTGAGCAATTGTATTAAAAAATATTTTTTATATGGAGGGTCGGTCGGCTGCGATGACGTATCCCATTTAAATCCGAAATTTTTTTTGTGCGTCCAAAAACTTTTTCTCCTACTTTTTCTTACTATTGCGAGTAAGCGATACCAATAGAGAACATGCGTGAAAAATATTTAATTGAATTTGTTCCATAAACACGTTCAACAACCCCAAATTAATATAAATAAGTGGAAATCCGAAATAAATTTAACAGATTTTTAAAGACATTGCGGTTTAAAAACGTAAAATTTTAGGCATTCTTTTTTATACCTCAAATGTATTTTCGAAACTTCAGTTCGATTACTTATGTTCTAACAAGAAAAAAAATGTATGACAACTATATAGCTAAACGCATTTTTTCATGCCTAAAATTACAAAAATCTTCCGAAAACTTGTTCCTTCCAAGCAGTTTTCTGCAACTTTGTGGTCGGTGACGTCACAAACCTCACACTTTTTGTATGGGGCGTATTGACGCGCGGCGCAGACGCCTAACGTATTTTCACATTTTTGACATTTCAGGGCTATCATAGATAGTAGGTTTATTAGAGACATTTGAATCTACCAAATAGAATCGAATGACGTCTTCCAAAAAAATCATGCATGTTCCGAATTATGCCCTTACACCTGTCGATACAGGTGTAAGAAAAATAGTAGTGATAACTAACGGCTAGACGTTTAAGGTATTAGTATAATATTATATTGTCTTTGTTTATGGAGGAGCGGGCAGGGGCGTGAATAGCAAGTTTTAGGCGATTATTACACTGGCCCTGCAATCGGATGCGGCGACGGTGTGCAAGCGTGACAACGCTATACACATGCAGAGCGCTATCTCGCTCGCGCATCGGCACTGCATGCGGAAACCGCAGTAGTGTGAAGGCCGCCTTACAGGCTAGTATTTTAGTCTAGTAGCGAGTAATCTATACATATAATAAAGCTGAAGGGGGTCGAAAGTCTGTACATGGAAGATAATCGATAAAACGTTGGCTGGGGATACTTAGAATCGATAACAGAACACGTTCCAACAATTTTTAGAATTTTTGTCTGTTTATCTGTTTGTCTGTTTATCTGTTTATCTGTTTATCTGTTTGTCTGTTTATTTGACCGCGCATCACGTGAAAACGGCTGAACGGATTTCGATGAAATTTTGTATAGAGATAGTTTGAGTCCCGGGAAAGGATAATATATAGTTTTAATCCCGAAAATCAACCTTGGTGGGGGTGAAAATGGGGTTGAAAGTTTGTATGGAGAATTTTTAACCGCTGAAACGATTTAGATAGAAATGAGTATGGAGATAATTTGAGTCTCGAGAAACGTCATAGTTCAAACCCTTGTTGTGGGGGTGAAAAGCGGGTTGGAAGTTGGTATGAGGATTTTTTTACCGCTGAACAGATTTATATGAAAATTGGTATAGAGATAGTATGGGTCTCGAGAAAGGACAAAGGATAGTTTCATCTTGAACCCCCCCCCCCCCCCCACCCCCCCACCTTACTTTAGAACCGTAGGTCCAAAAAATTTGAAAAAAATAATGGAAGTGAAGCCTGAAAGTACTTTCAATAAAAACTATCTATCTGTACATCTATCACGTGAAAACGGCTGAACGGATTTTGATGAAATTTTGTGTAGAGATAGTTTGAGTCCCGGGAAAGTACAAAGAATAATTTTCATCCCGAAAATCAACCCTGGAGGGGGTGAAAAGGGGGTTGAAAGTTTGTATGGAGATTTTTTAATACAAATTAGTATGCAGATAATTTGAGTCCCGAGAAACGACAGAATAGTTTTCATCCCGAAAATAAACCCTTTCACGCCGAAAAGGGGGTAGGAAGTTGGTATGACGATTTTTTAACCGCTGAACTGATAAAGATGAAATTTGGTATAGTATGGGTCTCAAGAAAGGACAAAATGATAGTTTTCACTCCGAAAATCAACCCTAAAGGGGTGAAAAGAGAGTTGGAAATTTGTATAGGGAATTATTAACCGCAGAATCGATTTAGATAAAATTTGGTATGGAGATAATTAATTAAAAAAGGAAATAAAATTGTTTTATCTCGGAAATTATCCTTTAAACGGATACAAAAGGGGTGAAAGTTTACATGGGGAAGAAACAACCAATAACCGCTGTCCGTATTTAGATGAAATTTGGTATTTAAATATTTGTAATTTTTTGGTCAAGGTGTTCATATTTATAACATGTTACCCGTCGATGCTTTAAATTTACTTTTACCCCCTCTTAAATCATGAATGTTAAAGGGTTATTGCAGGTTCGAGTATTATATATGACGGACAAAGATGCATGGCCCAAACCAAACATCTATAGGACACCGTTTAGGTAGGAAAACATATCGAACGTTTTGTGAAGCAGTCAGATTAGGATTTATTTTTCTTTATAATTAAACAATAGGTACATTATCTGTCTCTCAAGCTGTTTTGATATGTCTTCTTGAAGAACTACGCATTATTTTGTATCTTTAAGATCTAATAATGTATTACTGTTTTGAAAAAAACATAAGTCCCGTCGAGTATCTTTTCAGTCATAATACTTCTTGGGCCAGAGGTGTAGGGTTAGAACCGGTGGTAGTTTTGGAACGAAGTTCCTTATTGGACGGTTCGCGGATGGGGGGCTAGGTGAAAAAAAGTCACGTGACGTCACGAAAAAGCGTCACGTCACGAAAACGCGACACCCATACGATTGAGAAACATGTAAAATGGAATGAAATAAAAAATATTTAAAATAGAATAAAGTGAAGTGAAGTGAATTGTAGTGAAAGTGAGAAGTGACAAAGTGATAAAAGTGAAAAAAGTCGAGAACCTAAAAGTAAAAAATTTCAAAAATGGCAAAATTTCTAAATTTGAAAAATTTCATAAATTTCAAAAATTTCAAGTTTCAAAAATTTCAAAAAATTTCAAAATTTCAAAAATTTAAAATTTTTTAAAAATTTCAAAAATTTCAAAAATATCAAAAATTTCAAAAATATCAAAAATTTCAAAAATTTCAAAAATTTCAAAAATTTCAAAAATTTCAAAAAATTCAAAAAATTCAAAAATTTTAAAAATTTCAAAAATTTCAAAAATTTCAAAAATTTTAAAAATTTCAAAAAATTCAAAAATTTCATAAAAATGCAAAAAAAATTAAAACCACAAAATTTACGAAAAAGTCAAAAATGAAATAAAATTAAATAACATAACTTCGTTCCAACAGAGTGTTCCACGACACGCACGTATTTTATTTTTCTCTGACGTTCATTAGTGCATTGTAATGTGCTTACCTTGAAGTATGTAATTACCACAATTATTGCAACCAGTAACGTAACATCAGTGTATGAAAATTAATTACCTACGGTAACGTAATCAAATTCCGCCCCCCCCCCCCCCCCCCCCGACCCCTGGCACGCATGGTGTCAGTGGATTTTTAATATGTGTGTAGGTAAATCAGTGTATGCTTCTGCACATAATTAGGCCTTTTTACGTAACAGTTACGTAAACTACTATTTATCTCTTTTTAGGGTTCCGTAGTCAACTAGGAACCCTTATAGTTTCGCCATGTCCGTCCGTCTGTCCACGGTCTAGCTCAGTTACTGTTCGCACTAGAAAGCTGAAATTTAATGATAAGAACTTTCAATAAAAACTATATTGAATAAAATCGGTTCAGCCGTTTTTGAATTATCAGTCAAAATCGCATAGTGAAAGGATGTGCCGGATAGTAGACTGACGTAAGCGCCGCTAAATATCCCTTAATAAACGACCGTTTGAACGGATGTTTCGTAACAGGGCGGCATTTACGAAACTACACTGAGCATCGCCCGACATGCTCTTGGCCGGTTTTTTTTGCATTGTTATCCCGGAAATCACCCCTTAAGGATTACTAATTCCTCAAATAGAAAAAAAACATGTCTGCATTTGTGACACCCCCCCCCCCCCCCCCCCCCCCCATTTCAACCGCGCCTGTTCTTACCTTTCATGCATAGACTGATGTGACGGGAGGATCGATTTGGATGATATTTGCCGTGGACATGGACGTATAAATACAAAAGTGGTCCTGTATCGTCCGATATACACCTACTATTCTATGTCGTTTAAATCATGCCAATAAAAATTAATAGGATAAATCCATCTGTCAACTTTACTTCAAGTTCCGCCTCCAGGGTAGCGGGAGAAAAATTAGGGGTGAATTAGCCGCTTACTGACACAGACCAAATTCCACGCGGGCGGAGCCGCGGGCACAGCTAGTTTAGTAGCTAAACATGTCCGAACAAGCCTTAAGTCATCTAGGCTTCATAATGTCAAGTTATCTAAGTTCTTTTTCTTTATATTTAAGTCGCTTAGCAAAAAAAATTGATTGCACATCAAAAAGTACATATGTACATCAAAACCGAAGGTGCCCGCCTGGTGGAAAGCAGCTACCGTAGCCTATGGACGTCTGTAAGTTGAAAAGGACATATCAACACGTTGTAGTTATTCGAATAGATAATAAAAACATCTTGTTGTAGTTAGACATACCCACATGCGGAAATAGTGTTTGCACTTCTACCTATTTTATGTATAAGAATTGTTTGGCTCGTAAGTTAAATAGTATATTATTAGTAATTTTAATAAGTAATGTAACTGCATGCTCACTCAAACAATATTTTAAGTTTAAATATTTTCTCTATTTAAGTGAAATGTAAATTTCTTTTGAGAAAAATAAAGTTTCTTTAACCACAAGTCCAGTGGTATCACATGCGCGTTGCAGACTCTAAACGATCTAGATAATATACACCAACAATGGTCCTTTGCCGAAAACCGCAACGAAATCGGACAAGCCGTTTTGGAGATAAACAAGATCATTCGTTCACCTACGTGTACATTCGTTATGCACAAACACACAAACTTAAAAACAAAGAACCTCTCACCCTGAATGTATGTGTGTGTGTGTCTCCATTCTATCGAAGGTAAAAGATTTAATCACTTCAAACTTCAAAATTGCAAAAACTGTGTCAAACCGTTCGAACTAAATTTAAAAAGATTATAATAAATGCTTCCAATCCATTCGTTTTGCCAACGATTTCGCTCTCTATAAAGATAAAAATTAAAAGTAAATAATGTTTTATTTTCGTAAATAAGATATCATCCGTTATTTGTATGTAAACAATGACATATATTGTATGTGATTTGCTGCGTCGGTCGATGCTCGACCTATTAACCTAGCCAGGGGCACGACACATGTTACTCTCTTTAATATCATTAATTCTTTTATTTCAATTTCTTAAATTTATACGTAATACAATAAATACACATGCAATTGTGCATACTTTGTCAATTTTCCACAAAAAATGATTGAGTAGTTTGTAGTTTTTATTTTATAAATCTGAACGTGGTTCGTCGTTAAAAAAAAGTTGATCTTATCTTGTAGTTTCTGATTGTTGTCAAATATGAGTTGATCGTCCTAAATATCCATACATACATACTTATATACATAATCTCTTATTTATCCAACGTTAAGGCATCTAAATTCTAGTAAAACTTACATTTAATGTAAATCTAATATTCCCCAATACACCTAGTTAGCTGCCATAATGAATGATAATTATATTTCCCTAAAATTGACTGGCATAGCTCTAATATCCTAGCAAATTATATCCAAAGCGTATCTTGCCAACACAAATTTCAAACAAATTTACATAACCAACAAAGTCCATTGTTTTAGATTAACATTGTTTGTGTATTATGTAATGAGGCTGTGATAGGGTTATCACGAGTAATTAATAATTTTATACTTGTAGCCATTTGGATCATGCTTTATTTCATACGCTGGGGAAATAGATACAAAAGTATAACAAGCGCTTAAATACAATAAACAAGTCGACGCTTAGTCGTATTGAATAATTATTATTTATTAAATTTCATTAAAGTTTTGTGTTTAGACGCTTAGTGTTTAAATAATAATTTACAAACGCATATGCGTTAGTTAGATGCCAACCCTAGTTGAGGAGCCAATCAGTCTAGATTGTGATTGATCTAATTGTAATATTGAAGCTAGGGCTCTAATCTGATCTGATTTGAAGAGCTGTATACAAATACAAGTATAATAAGCTTGATACGTAAGTACCTTTATATATTAATGTACACATTGTACATATACACATTTATATTACCTTTACTTTTGAAGGTTACTAAATTTGATAGCTAGGCTACTATTACTAGGATACTATTAGGTTGATTTGTGTAAGATTGTCCCATAATATTTATTTATTTACTAAATGAAAACGAAGAGTTTCTCTCGACATAGAAACATCATCCTATCAGCCCGTGCGGGTTAGTCACAAACAACAGGGAGCTGGCCGCGGCTGCATCATGGCCAGTACAATTTAAAATGTCTAAGTTTAAAACTCAATAACCTAGGTTATTTTTAATAATTCCTTTAAGACACAGTCTTGTGTAATTCAAGCTGTTTAGTGTTTCTTTTCTAGAAACTATTTTAAAGAAGGTGATGTATAAGCTCATCAAGCTTGACGTCCGACTAACTTGGAAGCCGTAACCATGTTCTTTCATTAAGAGATTTATTAAAATATTAAGGGTAAGGTATTTTATTAATTTGTCTATTCACAAACTGATTTGCAATCTATTTATATATATATCATGCAATTAGGTGACAGTGGTCGTGTTAGGTCCGAGGAGATGAAGTGTCTACTTGGTGTACCGCAAGGTTCATGCCTATCTAATACACTATTTAGTATTCTTCTCAACGACCTCCCTCAGGTCATAAAAGGTTGCAATATATATATGTATGCTGACGACGTAACGGCTGTCGTCACCGGAACATCGCATCAGCAACTGGAAACGAACATCAACAGTACCATTTACCAACTGAGCCAGTGGTTTAATACTAACGGTTTATCCCTGAACAAAAGTAAAACTTGCTGGATGAATTTCAAACTCAATGGCCACGCGTGCCAGTCGCTGACAGTGTGCGCCGGTGACGACGTAGTTCAGCAGGTGACGGAAACAAAACTTTTGGGTTTCACCATAGATAGCGGGCTGCGGTTAGACATGCACATTGACCAGCTATGCGCGAGACTGGGCAGCGCGTACTATGCGTTGAAGCGCCTCGCTAGCACTGCAACCACAGATGTCGTCAGGACCTGCTACTTCGCCACTGTACAAGCGCCTATCTCATACGGCACCGAGATCTGGGGCAGAGCCGCGGAATGGCATCGCGTGTTCGCGTTACAAAGACGGGCCGTCCGCGCAATAGCGTGCGTTCCTGATGACGTCGACGCTCGCCAGTATTTCCGCCAATATGACATTTTAACCCTGCCATGTATTTTCATCCAACAAGTAGCGCTCTTTACCCACACTAATCTCAATAGATTTACAGTGAAACAGGCAAACCCAAATCACCACTTACGTAGTAATAAGAACGCAGGCTGTCTTGCATCTGTGTTCCATAATTTATCAAAAGGCAAACGATCAGTCCATGTACTCGGCCCGAGCATATATAATCACCTACCAAAGATTATCAAGGATGCACCTTCCGTCCATAATTTTAAAATAAAATTAAAAAAATGGTTATTAAAATCACAATTTTGTGACTTAGATGAATATTTCTTCCAACAATGTTACAAATAATAATGATTAAATAAACAAGTACATATTATATACTTACCTACAATTGTAATATGTTATATTGATATGTGACCAACTATGACGTGTAACCTTATGTTATTAATAAATTTTCATTTCATTTCATTTCATTTCATTTCATTCCATTTCATTTCATTTCATTTTAGTCATATATATACACTGCTGTAACTAATTTGCATTAAACAAAACGCAATACAAAATTATATATGCTACGTACATTGACGCCGGGAATTCTGTTCAGTATATCCTTTAATCAAACGTCAATTGGGCTGAATTTACTTGTTCTACTAATGAGATGCAAACAGCTGAATACCGCTAACCATCTTGAAGCCGGATTGACGCTCTGTGCCCGTATTCTAACTTTACAAAACGTTATTAGACGATCCAACTTCACACATACATACTTAACGCATACAGCTAACGCCTAAACGTCTGAATCAGAAATATCAGAATTTGCTTGAAAATTATTCCGATGCAATTCCAATACAACTTCAATATTGGTTGATTAATTTTGTTGTGTGTTGGAGGTATGTTTGAGATATATTGTGTTTTAATGTATTATTTGTGTATTTTAATTAGAATACGGCACCAGTACGTTACATTTGATTGGAAGGCAGAGCTGTTACATGACTGACTGTGTATCGTGTAACTAAGACTCATAATAGTGTAACTGATATCTGAGTGTGTTTAGGGGTTCTAGTGTATTGGCAATTTTTAAAAGTAATTTTTGATATTTTTGAGCAAAGTTAGTCTTTAGCTCAAACTCTAGCCTTCCTAAGCCGAATGCCGCTATCTTTGAAAAAACGAATGAAAATTTATAACGAAATTTGATAGCTCGGAATTCCCTTTTTAAATTCATTTTGAAATAACGCTATTTTTTTAGCAGGGCAGTATACAGAATTTATCCTTACTTGTGTTATCATATACACAAATACTTCTCAAATCATATAAACAAATACTTTATCACACTTTTCTCTGAGATTAAAATTTAAATTTAAATTTTCTATTATTAAATTTTTTTTTTTTTTTTTTTGTTAAAATTTTGTTATAAACTTAAAGAAACTCAGAAAGTATTGAATGCCAAGTATCCACTGAAAAATATCATTTTTATTCAATAATCGAAATAACGAACGAACAACCTCAAAAAAAATGGCATGTATAGATTGACACATGTTTGTTTACAGTATATACGACAATTAAGGATGAATTTTGTATAATAGTACATATAAAAAAAACAACTGACTCAACACATTACGATATTAACCTTATCAGCACCTGTCATCAACAAAAACCAAACATGTCAGTCTTTTTTCACCCACTTACAGAACGTCAGCAAAAAATGTTGACGGCACCTGGCCTGCGCGCGACCTTTGCGCGTACGGTCAGCACGCTAGTCCGAGACTCACGCGCATTCGCGCCGGTTCCGCTTCCGAATTTTCAAAATAAAACGTCAATGGAAACAAATGACCGTTACAGATTTAAACAATGACATTGAAATTAGTATGAAAGGTTTTTATTTGACGTCTTTCTTTTCTTTATGTTTTCTGATTTGAATGTTTTTCTTTGATAAAAATGATGAGTTAAGTTATTTTAGTGCTGAATAAATATGTTTAGTCGGTAACATTTACAGTTAATTACCTATAAAATGTCCGTGTCTTGGTGTATCGTGACGATGTGGAGTGCATTAATTGTGTTAATATTAGTACCTAATGTGGACTTAAGTTTAATTAAGAATAGCGATGGGGCCCAAAATTATACAAGGTATTTATTTTTTATTTTTATAAGTGTTACTTTCAATCCGATGGTCTTTGGTTAAAAGTTTTCAAACCCCGGCTAGTATCAATGAGTTATTCAGAACATAAGTTCGAAATAAAATTATGATATTTCTAGTAGCTTTCCGATGATCAAAACCATTGTGAGATTTGTTAGAAACCCCCAAATGTTACTCGAAAATATCTGAACAAGTGCACATGAAAAATATTTCTAACGGGTTACTCACGTAATTGAAGTCGATTTCGTGAGTAACCCGTTACAAATATTTTTAATTGTTAGAGTCTCACGAAAGTTTTATAGTTAAAGTGCACATGAACTTTATGGCCTTTACAATATCGCGTTGTTCAGATATTTGTGAGCACCTTGGCCGCTTCGATATATCTGATGGCGATTGTACGTGCTTCACTTCGAATAGATAGCCTAGCTTCTAGTCTCAGATAGCCAAAAAACAATATACAGGGTGAATTTTAATCATTTTACTGACAGAATGATATGCATGTGTGAGTGCATGTGATAGGCTGTCAGTGTCATTGTCGCGGTTTATTTGAATTATAGTAAATTGTTGAATATCAAATAATAAAAGCCAAAACTATCCCAAAATTATTCATAGTCAGGAGCCAAACATTGCAAATAGTGTATGTAATAAACAGCTGTAAATAATACGCTCGGGAAATGGTACTATTTCGCTGTGAAACATTTTCAAATTAACATCAGAGCTGACAGGTAAACAAATCAAGATGTCACTATACCATAGAGAAATAATACGCTCTATGGCTATACTGAACTGTTGCCATATGAATGAGAATAATAGCGCCCTCTTGACAATTATTTATTTATTTATCGTATGGCTACATGTCACTGGATATAGATAGGCATTTCATAATATATTTCAATTGACAATAATCATATATTTCTGGTCAGGCTTTACAAATATATGTCAATAACTTTTTAAAGTCAGAATTTCTATTTAACTATAGTTTATTCTTTAAACATGTTTTTTAGCTTTTATTTTGGGGTGAACTTTAATATAAATATATAAATAATAATGGACGAAAAGCTGACACAAACCGCACTTTTCTAATTTTTTTTTTACTTTTCCTAACTTTTTTTTCGAGTAGGTACGGATTATATTATTCAAATTAAGAAGAGCGACAAACAAGCATATTTGTATTAAACACATTATTTTCTTATTACACGTACATACACACACGCACGCACGCACGCATGCACACACACACACACACGCACACACGCACACGCACACACACACACACACGCACGCACGCACACACACACACACACACACACACACACACACACACACACACGCGCACACACACACTAACACGTATCAAAGTGCACTCACGTACAGATAAGCTAGTATTATATTTTGTTTAAAAAAGTTCAATCTTTCCTTTGCTCATGGTATCCACTTATTATTTATAAGATTTGTATTATTTCCTGTATTGTTGTTGATGCACCAAATAAAATAAAATAAAATAAAATAAAAGACCAAAATGATTTATTATTGCTTAATATTAACCTAAACTAAACTAGACTATAAATAAGCTGTTGAACGAAATATGACAAAATAATGGCTGGCAAAATCGACTATCAAAATGACAAAAAAACTATCATAATAAATAACCCTAAGTATATCAATATTTACAATAATAACACGTACGTAATATACGTATAACGTCAATAACTTGCAAATTTATATCATATGAACATATTAACTGTCATAAGACTTTATCGACAAATTATTATCGATGGAAAGTCCATAGGATATTTTTATTCATGCCACTATAAGTTCTGTCTGTTAATTACTAATACGGTTAAGCTCAGATAGATATGCTTAATGTTAACCAGATGTTGGATCTAAGTTAAGGGTAACCGACTCATTCAGGAACTGGAAACTATACAACCATTCATTAAAGTTCGTTGACCTGAACGAATGAATGATTGTACACATACTCGTACAAGTACCAACACAAAATTTATTTGCCAAACATTTTAAAATACAGTAAATATAATGGCGATGATTCAGAATATCGGATGACCTACATTATTAAAACTGATTTCCTCATAGCATTGTCATGATTTCCGGGTGATATTTTTGATAATACTCAATCATTCATTGTTCATTATTTAGTTCTATATACGTCAATTTAGTATATTTATATCTCTATTTATTTAGGTCGTATAATATTCATATTCATTTATTTTGTAAATACACAGATACAATACACGTTAAAAGTAAAATTAATACTAGTGACCTATTATATAATAATAATTCGCAATTTATAGTAATAAGGTAAAAAAAATATGTTAATACAAAAGTCAAACGATGTCAATTCTGATTATAATAGCCACACAATTATAATTAAGTTAATTTTATGTCACATAATTCTCTAATGTCAAAGAAATCATTTTCAATTAGGCATTTTTTCAATTCCTTAAAAAATGAGTTATTATTTTCTAGGCTTTGTATATCTCGGACCCGGGATATGTCCTTAAACTACGTCCGGACTTCGGTATGTCCTTAAACTACGCCAAAAAGAGAGGTATGGGCACTGCGAATGGCATCTCGCTAAGTGTGGTAGGGCACGTTCAGCGAATGTCATCTCGCTCAAATCTGGAGCAGAGCCCGACTGGAGAAGTACCTCCACCTTACAGAAAACCACAGCCAAATAGCACTAGACCCTACTCATAGTGCTGTGTTCCTGCTGGTGAGTAAGGTTGCCAAAGAGCTCAAAGAGGACCCAGTGTGTTGACGATGAGCTATACCTTCTTGTTCCTTTAGCCATCAACACAGTGAATCCTCCTTTTTGTAAAGGGTCGGCAACGCGCATGTGACTCCTTTGGAGTTGCAGGCGTCCATAGGTAACGGTAGCTGCTTACCATCAGGCGGGCCGTATGCTTGTTTGCCACCGTCGTGGTATTAAAATATATATATATATATATATACTTTGGGATAGCATTACTTATACAATTTTGTAGTATTCCTCAATTCCATTCTCTTAGATTTCGTAGGTTGCCCGGTCTTAAGGGAAAATTAGTCCTAACAAACTTTATAATACTTAATACGATTATTGTTTGAAAATCGTAGGGGGAGGGGGGGTGTTTGTTACAGTTATAAAGTACTCAAGTATTTTCGATAATTTTATTACAAACCTGTTGTACAGGTAATAAAAATTCTCCTAGATTTCGTGTAATCTGTCATCAACTGCAACAGATAATCTGGTTAAGGATTGACGTATGCCTTAAAAACTAATTTAAATTGAATGGAAAACGGTGCGGGAGTACTATCTCACTTGCGCTTAAGATGAGAGAGTGAAATGCACTAGATACAGATTCAATGTAAAAGAAATGTGAGTTGAAATGTTCGTCACGAAATAAGGTGTCTCATCACACAGTGTTGCCACATGTACGTCATTTGTATTTGCCGCGGTTTTCTACTGACAGAAATGGTTAGCCAAACTATACCTATAGATTTACGTCGTCCATTCTGTCGGCATGCTTTTTTTATATCCATCATATCCATGCCAAATTACTTTCGAATAAGGATGGTCACTGAGATAAGCCTGGGCGGAAAGACAGACAAGCAGACTGACATGGCCAAACTAGACATGCTCATATAGGTACTTGTCTTTCAAATTTCAAAAGGTTTTCTCTTGCCTTACAATAACGGGTTCTTAAAAAAGGGGTATACAAGTTTTTATAACGTTGGCAACGCACATGACACACCCCTGAAACTGCAGGCGTCCATAGGCTATGGTGACCGCTTACCATCGGCGGACGTGGTACTAAATAGTTCAGGATCCAATCATGCAGTCCAGCCAGCTCAAGTTGGTTAATACGAGGAAGCAATCTCGGCAGATTATGCGCCGACGCAACAGTTTTTGCAGTTCCACATTACACAGATTCATCGCAATAAGATCATATTATACAGCTTTAGACTGACCGCGTCCGTAAGCTCTCGGTGCGTGGGGGTAGGACGACGGGAAATATTATGTAGTACAGACATTTTACGGGCGGCTACGATGGCGAATTGGAAATAATTAATATCAGCTAATATTTTTAGTGTAACGGATCATGATACTAGTATTATTAACGCAATGAAATCCTACAAAATATCATTATTCGCTAACCGCCACAAATATGTACCTACACACATATTGCAAGCGTTTTTCTTGTAGAATTTTAATGAATATATTGTTTCTAAGTTTTTTTAATGTGTAAGAACAAACTACCACTTATTACTATTTCTTTCTAACGAATTAGTAGAATTACGCGCCGTACATTTTGTAAATTATGTGATTTTACATGGACACGGTGTCTTGTTTTTCGCTTTCAACAGAAAGAAGACTTAAATATCGTAATATTTACAAAAAAAATTGATATTATTTTAAATAAAAATACACAATTAGTCTCTATCTATAGTAACTATTGTTAGTCAAGCTACAGTGTTGTGACATCACAGCTAGTAACTACTAAAGTTCAGAATCCTAGGATTGCAATCCAG
Organism: Pammene aurita; assembly: GCA_947086415.1. Lineage (NCBI taxonomy): Eukaryota > Metazoa > Arthropoda > Insecta > Lepidoptera > Tortricidae > Pammene > Pammene aurita. The sequence goes on along the minus strand of OX352302.1, from coordinate 27,144,522 downwards.
CCAGCTCAAGTTGGTTCATACAAGGAAGACGGAGATTATGGACCAGTGCAATTGTTTTTACGGCTCACGCAGTATACAGATACTTACAGCATATAGCGCAGTTAGATAATTGATTTATTCATACCCACAATACACATAAACATCAAACAGAAAGAAAATTATGATTTTTTTAAGGACTTTAATGACAATAAAGTCGTACCAAGATCGTTTTCAACACCTAGCCAACGAGCGTTTTTTTTATACTTTACCACGACGGTGGCAAACAAGAATACGGTCCGCCTGATGGTAAGCAGTCACCATAGTCTATGCTCCAGAGGATTGACATGCGCGGCTACTTCTGCTGCTGACCTAACCTGCGTGCTGTTTTTCAACTATGTGCTATCTCAGTGCTAACGGAGCGGAATCCAAACATAATTGTTCCATACAATAGCAAAACATGGCTACTGAGAATCTTCATTACAAACATAGATTTGCGGTCAACGGCGGCGCTACTGTCTAACATGTGAATTAAATTAGTTTGAATTATGATCAGTTTATTAATTGTCCACTAGCGTGGTTAAATTTGTGGACTGCGAATGTTATTGTAAAAGGTGCCTACATAATATATTTAGGTGCCGTATTATTTACCTGCCAAGACCCTGTCTATACCTACTTACTTAAAATTTATCAAAAGCATACTAGAATTAACAATGTATGTAATAGACGGACAGCTAGCCACGTCATATATGACACAAGCAACGAAACTCCACTAAACAGTTTGCTATACTATGCTTATTTCTAGATCTGGACATCTGGCAGCTGTAAAGTGGTGGAGGTCAAAGAATGCAAACCACTTCAAGAAAACAAATCCTAGAGTTCTGGGTTTCATGCAATATTATGAGAAATTATATAAATAAATAGATTATGCCATTGCCAAAAAAGGATAGTATAGCAATCTAACTAGACGGGTTTTATTGCTCTCATTATTGTGTCATATATGACGTGGCCAGCTCTTAGTCCATAAGAAGGGCGACAATCTTCCTAGCGTGTGCGTAGCTCGTTAGTAGCTTATTTGCACTAGTTGGTATTTTTTGCCGTCTATGTTATTTAATAGGTAGTTAAAAATATTCAAATATTTGAGCTAAACAAAACAACCTAAGGAACAAAGGAAAGCCTGTTAAAACCAACGTTTCCCCTTTTCATAGTATTTTTTCTCTTTCTAACATGCACAAATGTCAGATAAGCAGATAAAGACAAACGATCATCGACGGAATTTAACATTTTACAGACGTTTATGTACAGTCGCCATCAAATATATCGGAGCGGCCAAGGTGGTCACAAATATCTGAACAACGCCTCTATTCTCAAAGCGATAAAGTGCATGATCAGATATTTTTGAGTACCTTGGCTGCTCCGATATATTTGATGGCGACTGTACAATGCCATTTTATTCCAGCTACCCTTGTACCGATCAGAACCACCTGGTGCTAGTACCAGGCGCCCTAACCGCTGGTTCCAGCAACCGCGCCTGCGTGTCACGGTTCCACCCTGAGGGTCCAGCTCATGTGGTACTGACCTTGAAGAGTGAGGGTCAGGACACTACGGCTACAAGAGATCTGCCTCCCGGTAAGTGATAATGGCGCATGTCATATCCGCCACAGGCTATGTCCAAAATTTTTGGCGTTGCAAAGTGTCAATATCAAGAATAAATTTTGGATTCGAAACCTTAGAATATCATAGACGTTATGTAGGTACTATACCTACGACAATACGAACAAACATGACTGAAAAAAATATAAAAGATCCTTTTCACTTCTCAAATTTTACTTTAAGTCGTGCTTAGGCTGCATAAATAATAGTAGTTTATGTAACTGTTACGTAATAAGGGTCCTTAAAACATGAGTGTGGTTTTATGAAATGAGCCGCAGGCGAATTTCATAATAAGATCACACGAGTGTTTTAAGGCCTAATTACGTACAGTTGCATACACTGCTTTATCTACACTCATATTATTTATTCTAAATGCCTTATTTGGAAACCATAGAATGGCCGCCATTGCACCGCCACCATGGCCAACTCGATTGTGCCGGCGGTCGCGCGGGCGCGTGTCGGGCTGTCGGCGTCGACGTCGGGAGCGTGCAGGTGTACATTATGTTATCAAAACTCATAGCACATCAATAATTGAGCATGAAAAGTTAAAATTACGATACTGCTACGGATAAAAAGCTTATCATAGAAAAGTCGGTCGTGGTAATGCTAGCCATTGCCTACCGTTTTAGAACACGTTTTAGAGAACTTACAATATGAGTGTAGATAAAACAGCATTTTAAACTCTAGAATTCATGTGTAAAATCGTTTATGACCTGTATTGCCTCCAGGCGCGGATCCAGGATTTCGTTCAGGAGGGGGGCAATTTCTTTAACAAAAAACCTTGCGGTCCGCACATATGGCCCCCGTAGTATACGAGGTTTGCGTTTCAGGGGGGCGATTGCCCCTGTTGCCCCCCCCCCCCCCCCCGGATATAATGTCTCTTGTTGTACAATCTTACTATTCTCGCTATTTCTGTCCTCAGGCGATGGAGGCTGCTTGGACCTTCCTGTTCCGCTGCTACCGAATACCAAAGCCGAGCTCATTGTTAATATACGGTAAGAAACTTACCCGAAAGTCATGCCTTGAATCAATCAATGCACGTCGTAGATTTCCACGAAACGACGTCGCAGCGTAATACAACGTCGTTTCATGTAAGTTTTGTTTTGGCTCTTAGTTGAATCGCTAACGTTTGTATATCGCAAGATATATCATTTAGAAACCTTAATGTCACCTACACACGAGTCCTAACCTAACCTTGTTTTTGTCGGATCGCGAATTCCTCGTACCCTGTTTGGTAACTCGGCTGGAACCCAGCACACCGGCTGTCCTTCGACATCATTTTTGGATGATTGATATTGCAAACTAATCTGATCATTCGACTTGTTCTAATGGCCGTTTTTAATATGGTCACTTTTGTTTTGTGACTTAATTGTACGATATATTTTTAAATATATTTTTTTTTTTCATATTAATGTCGACAAAGCTTGTACCTACTAGGTGACGATAACTCAGGAAGAAATATGTGAATTAAACACAAATAAATGCCCTCACCGGGATCGTCCAAGGACTTCCAGTGTAACTTGCTAAAGTAATGTACTAATGTAATCATTAATATCTTTGTCTCCAGATACCCTGAATTCTGCACTTGGGAGCGCCATATTGCCCTCCGCATTTCAAGCGGCAGAGTAGTGGTACTACAAACGGAACGGGCACGGTACCGACCCGGAGACACCATCAGAGCCCGGGCTTTAGTGCTGAAAGCGGACCTCGCGCCCGTCCATGGAAGTGTAAGTCTCAGAGGAAGACTATGTAAGTCTCTTCCCATTTGGAAGGCGTAGAACAGGCTCAGGTCCCAGGTTGGCCACTACAGGCAGAACATGTTCGAATGGGGACTGCTTCTTGACCACTTCACCCAATGCGCTTGCGACACAGCAATGCAAACAATGGCGCACCAGCTGGCCCGCCGTACTCTTGCTCGGAACTTGACGTGACGGAAAGGATGGACTGTCCTTAGTATCTATCATTTAGGTACCTTAACACGTAGGCCTCCCTTACGAAGCGATAACTATACCTTAGTTACTATACCCTATCCTAATGCTCAACACATTATAATGCCCAATAGTTCACACCCTGTCGTCACCTTTGTCGCGAATGACTTAAGTTTAAAGGTACTACACTACAACATAACTGACCAGACTTTATAACATGACCTCTCCGTGCCGTCATAAACATTATGAGATGCGTCGACCCTGGCCTCCGCAAGTACGAACTGTACGAAGGCAAACGCCATAACGGGTATGCAAATGATTGTTTATTTATGCTTGTTATGTGTGTTAAACCAATTTCTCTTCGCGAGGGCGTATTCTGACTTTAGTTCTGCTTAATTATCATATACCTTCATGGAAAGGTAGTTAGTAATATGTTTCTTAACTTCAATTACTTAAAAAAAGAGAGGACGTTACAGAGAATAATTAAAGTTTCTTAGTTAGAGTCTGTCCGGAAAGAGAAGTGTCGTAGAATCAGTAGAATTATGAGCTCCCAAATAAAACACCACGAGACTTCTCTTTCCAGACAAACTGTAGTAATAAATAAATAAAAGAAATGCCGTTGTTTTACTTTATACCTAGGTACCTAGGGCTGGAAGGAACGGTAAAAAAAGCTCTTAGAGCATTCAACCAACCGGAGTCGCCATTGACAGGCGTTCCCCTCTGCCGAAAACATATGAGTGCTTGCACTGTAATGAATGCCGGGTTTCATACGAAATCACGGGCAGTCACTAGTCATAAATAATGATTTCCAACTCGACAAATCACTCAGAATAATCTCTCAAACCGGCCCCTGACACGGTCAGAATCGAATACATTAACACGGAAACTTCGTAATTAATCTCTTTTCAATTAATTGAAATGTCGCCCTCACTTTGTTTTATGAGCTTTATTTAATCGAAATGGCATTACAGTAACTTTATTATAGTGCTCAATTTATTCAACTGCATATTAACTGATGCTCATTAAGGTAAAATTCCATTTCTAACCGCCGCGCTCAAATTGCATTAAAATTAAGCATATTAAATAGTATAGTTTGTCCGGTGGCTTAAGAACAAATGCTCCATTGCATTTATCCTAATGAAAAGTAAGCAAGAAAATAATGTAATAGTAAACTTATGTAGATGCAATATACAAAGGAAAAAGTGATCTAGGCCTCCGGTGCCCAGGTCTGGGACCGAACCAGCGTCTTCTGCATTCGCGGCAGAGGCCTCAACCACTTAGCCACCCGGGTCACAGCAGCACCGGTCGAATTTTTCCGTGTATATGCAATCATTGTATGCTAAGGCGCATTTTAGCCAATTATGAGTCCGCACATCCAATCCGAACTCTGATAATCAAAGTTATAGTATTTTATACAATAGTGACATAATGATGAGCTTTTCAGTCGAGTACCGTGTTTAGGCCACAAAGCTTGCTGAGTAAACACGCCGCCCTAAAGTCGAAAATCAAAATAATTTGGTTGTTGTTATCGGTGTAGGAACATAAAATATTAATAACCAAACACAGTTTATTACAGTTTTAAAAGGTTCCGTTAGGTCTTTCCATGGATGGGCCGTCGACCTTGCGTGTTGCGGGATGAATCATTGTTGACTCTGAGTAAAATGCTCATTATGGTCAGGAGGTCACCGGTCTACATAAACACATTGTTTGTTTGTCAAAATCCCTGTTTGATCATAACATAACAATGATTCAATTTCAATCAAAAGGACTTTACTAATACGAGGGTGTCTCAAATTTTGGCCTGTTTGGGACACTCTTACACAAACCGATCTAGTCCCACAGCAAGCTCAGTAAAGGCTTGTAATGTGGATACAAGACGACGATATACTTATATAATAGATAGAGATACCAGATGTTTTCTGTAATAGGAGCAATAAATTAAAACGTAGATTCTCCTCCTCAAATAATAAAACTTTTGTTCAACAACTTTAAAAAAATATTTGTGTACTAAAAATCAAACAATAAATTATTTTAAAAAGTCGATGAACAAACGTTGTCTGGTTTGAGGAGTAGAATCTACGTTTTAATTTATTGCTGTTACGAGTAGTACAGGAAACACCTGGTAGATCAATATTTAACTACGTAGAAAACATACATAACTCATGTACAAAATCCGTGATAAACGCACAAATAAATGCCTTTACCAGGATTCGAACTCGGGACCTGCATCGCAGGCAGGGTCACTAGTGTCACTACTGACTAGGCTAGGAGGTCGTTAAAGGTATTAAAAAACTTGTTATGCAAAAAAGCTTCTGCGTATGCATTTACATTTATTTATCGTATGGCTACATGTCACTGGGTAGAGATAGGTATTTCTTCCCTAGGGTAGTAGTAATGGGAAAGCAGATGATAATGAAAATCCAGTGAGTGCTGCGAGGTCCAGATTGGACAGTGCAGCTGCCAAGTTTGTTACTCTTTTAGCACCACCCAGGGATCACGTGTAGGGTTGCCTAAGGTGTTTCCTACGGACGCAGAGTAACATTGATGCATTTACATGTTTATTCATGACAATATTTAATTGCAGCTCGAAGAAATTTGGCTGGAAGGTCCTCGCGGCGCGTGGGACGGAACGCGAGCAGCGCAGTGGAATCGCGTCCGGACTCGGCTCGGTTTTGGACAGATTCAGCATGAACTAGATGCCCAGGCGCCGCCTGGACGGTGGACGTTGCGAGCCAAACTTGAAGATGGGTCACAAGTAAGAAACAAACTCTGTTTCGTCGTTTTCCCATGACTAGGGGTCGTCATCACCGGGTAATACACTTTGTTTGCTCCATACGTTCAGCTTACACAGATAAAAGCAGTGAAATCGCGTGCGGACTGGGCTGGTTTTGGTCAGATACAGCATGAGCTAGATGCTCAGGCGCCGCCTGGCCGGACTTTGCAAGCCAAGCTTGAAGATGGGTCACAAGTAAGTAGACATACTGTCGTCGATCGTTTCCCCATGACTAAGGATGATTAGGGCTTGTGCACAAATCACGCGAGGTTTTTTCGGCTACTTTTTGACCCCCCCCCCCCCCCCCCCATAACCTCACGTATATTTTTTTCATTCGACCTTAGTAAGGATTTATGTTCAACGAATCCGAGAAAAAGTAATTATCTAATCGTGTGGTAGAAATTTTTCTTAGCTTCGTTCACTACAAAAATACACGTGAGGTCTCCTTATACCCCCCCCCCCCCCCCCTTATCCAACGTGATCTGTCGTGATTTTTTCCTGACCCCCCCCCTATCGACCTCGCGTGATTTGTGCACAAGCCCTTACTGAAGATCTACACTTCGCATCCCGCGCCTCCATCAGCTTACATAGCTATAAGTTACTAGTCACATGTGTCCAGACTCGGTTCTGTTTTTGGCAGATGAAGGATGATTCACAGGTTACACCATCATGATCATCATCGCATCTTATCGGTTGCGTCCTGACGAGCCACAGCAACTTATACTTTTTAGTACAGTACTTACCTGAAATTTACTTTACCAGACAATCCGAAGAAAAGCTACGCTTTGTGGTTCTTCTTGTCTCCTTGCGATGATTTCCTTCGTTGATTATTTAATATCAAATTACTTTACGTACTAGCCGAAGGTCGAACCAATGACATCTTGCGCTCATCATCATCATCAGGACAAATAAGTCCCACTACTAAATCAACCAAGTAACTTATTGATAACTATGATCTATTTAATGTTGATTTCAACGTCCTACTTGGTTTCAGGGTGCGACGGAGTTCTGGGTCGGTAACTACGAGATACCCCCGTTCCAGCTCAGCGTCCGCCACGCAGCCAGGGTGTTGAAGACCAGCGAGCGACTCGTATGGACTGTTTGTGTTAGGTTAGTTAAGTTGTAGATGGCCAACTAAGAGATAACTCCCTTCTAGCTCAGTTTTGAAGTCAGGGTGCCCCTGTAGACTTAAATACCTTGCAACCAATCAATCATGCAAAATCAGTTATGCAACATCATACCTCGCATCCGTTATTATCCATGAATTCCATGATTATAAAGTAATAAAAACATGCAAATGAATGATGACAAAATATTTAATTGATCAATTATATTCTGTAGATTACATCTTTCTTAAGTTTATTATCTTTAAATTTTCCGCAATAGGATTTACTGTTGAAATCGGAAATAAATAAATAGGTCACCACTATTAAATTGGTGCCCCCAAAATGATTGCCATCCTTTTCTTGATAGCCTATAAAGATTGCTATTGCTATCCTTATGTATCATAAACATCTACTCCCGGATTCAGGTACCCCTGGACAGAAGCAGTAGAAGGCATGCTCGTGATCCGCCTCCGCGGTGCAGGTGTTAACTTCTCAACGGACTCCACGCCGGGCGTCCGAACGGCCGTCCGACTCCGCGCTCCTAAAGCATGCCATCGGCATGCTGTGGCTGCTAGGAGGATAGGGCTTGATGGAGAGAGCCCACCTGATGTGGTCGTTGCTGACTTCTCCTTCCAGGTTAGTGTTACTTTAATTACCATGGACAGAAACAGTGTAGCCGGCGGCCACTTTTCTACAGACGAGACTCCTGGAGTCAGCACGGCCCCTCTGACCACACGCTCCAAAGGCTTGCCATCGGCATGCTGTGGCTGCTTGGAGGATAGGGCTTGATGGAGAGAATCCACCAGATGTGATAGTCACTGAGTTCTGTTTCCAGGTTAGTGTTACTTTAGTTCCCACGGACAGAAGCAGTAGAAGGCATGCTAGTGATTCGCCTCCATGGGGCTAGCATCAAACTTATCTCTCAGGAGTCTCCTGGTTACTGTCGTCCGGACCCGTACGCCTAAAGCCTGTCACCGGCATTCTGTAGCCGCTAGAAGAGTAGCAGAGAAATGGCTAGCTCTAAAAATACTTCGAACGCGTTTGGTAAGAGAAGAAATTCGGGTTGGTACACTCCATAAATAAGTGATTGAAAAACGGACCGCATATTATTTTCCGAGAAAATACGAGACGAAATTACTCTCTCTCTTTCTTTTCTCTATCTCTCTCTCTTTCTCTCCCTCTCTTTCTCTCTCTCTTTCTCTCTCTGTGCTCTTACTCTACAGAAAAGAGTGTATGGAAAAACGGAACCTTTTTTTAGCCCATAGTTAATATGTTTCAGGAGGAGGGCACAAGGATCTGGCAGAATACCACGGTGGTATCTCAGGTGGTGGACAAGGCGGTCACTCTACAGTTTCTCACGAAGCACCGAGTAGTCCTAGCTCCTGGGCTGCCCTACAAATTGAAGGTACAGTTGTTGAAGATCGAGGATCTGGAAGAATATGACGTGGCAGGTGGTTGACATGGTTGTCAACATGCAGTTCTTCACGAATTCTCGAGTGGTCATAGCTCCTGGGCTGCCCTACGAATTGAAGATATAGTCGCTAACGACATCTAAGAGTTTGGGAACTGGTAGAACATGATGTGGCAGGTAATTGAGATATTATTCAAATTTCAGTTCCTCATCAACCATCCAATCAAGTCGTCGCAATGGTCGTAACTCCTAGACTGCTATAAAAATTGAACCCTAAACTAGAGAATCACAGTGCATAACATAGTTAGTTGTTTTGCCACCCGATTTTTTCTGGTAAACTTAGGCTAGAATTAACTATGTACTCGTCTAAATTTTTCACCACCAACTTGCCACATTCCCTAAAGTAACATACCTACCTACCCGCAACCGTATGCAAGTTTAGTTACGACCAAACTAATCACAATTCAGCCGGGCACATCTTCCAGACAGATCTGGCGGGCAGATTTGTGTATTTGGGATAGTTAATTAAATAAAAATATTTATTTTTATGACAGATAAAAGCGACCCGCTGGGACGACAAGCCAGCTTCAAACGAGCGAGTACTCGTATGTCGTTCACCATTGGAACACAAAGATGCGTCGTGTGATGAAGCTGTGACCGACAACAGAGAGTCGCCAGAGTCATGTTTACTGTAGAAGAGAACTCCAATGTCCTGTATAAGTTTCAAGTGAGTTATTCAATCCAATGAAACGGTCAAACGTCTCCATTTGAAGTCTTGGAGGCCAAAGAACTTATGGAATTAACGAGGGATTTTAATAAACATGCCTGCCAAAAGGTTACCTGTTGTCGAAAAATTCCTATTGTATCTACGGTAGACTAACACCTATATTGACAAAAAATCATGACGATAATTTTTTTATATGCCTCGTCGTAATTATTCAAAAATGTTTTCTTATGAACTCGCCTTAGCTTATATCCTTGCCTAATATCCTAATGCATTTGTTATCAGGCAACTCTCAAAAACGACAGCAATACAGCAGCATCTCCGCTCTACCTACCTGTTCGAAGGACAGGGTCTACGCACGCTGCGCTTGGTCCTCTGCGCGGTGACGTTAATTCTGCGCGGAGCTTCGTTCCGCTTTACTTGAGCAATAAGAATATTGATACTACACTGAGCGTGCATTTTGTGGTGAGAATAAAATATTCTTAGGTCATGGTCTCTATTAACACCCAACGTAGCAGATGCATCAGCAAATTCAAAACTAGCTGCTTCCTTTTCTTTACACGTTGTAAGAAACATAGTGGTATGGTGGCATAATTGGAATCGTATCGTGACTAAGAAAAAGTAGAAGAAAAAAATTTTGGACGCAAAGTTTTTTTCTTACTCTTTCATAATTAGAATGCGAAACCAATTGGGTACTTTCCTGGGTAAAAAAGATATAATTATATTTAGTCATCACATTTCAGTACAATTTTTAGTATAATGTGACGTCACGCGGAACTTTAACAGGCTATATCTTCACCAATTTTTGTTTGATTGACAAAATAAAAAATACGTGTCCAATATTTTTTGATAATCTAACTGACGGCCTAAAAATATTTTTTTAGGAAAGTAGCCAATTATGCCCTTAAACGGGTCACCACAATTTTTGTTACGCTTTGTAGAAGTGTTCCTGCCTTGGGTCTATAATGTGCCTAAGAGTAAATCTGGTTAAACCTATGAGTAAACCTATGGTGTGAAAATAAGACGAGTGCTTTCTCATGTACCTATCTATAAATATAACTGCGATAGATAGTGATTGTTATTTTTCTCCTCCATTAAAGTCTTTAACTACCCTGCCATTGTTAGGAAGAAAATATTTTAAACTAGCTTTTACCCGCGGCTTCGCTCGCGTTAAATTCGGGATAACACGGTTCCCCTTTGCCCCCCGGAATGCTCCATACAAACTTCCACCCCCCAATTTAAGGAAGTGGGGGGTTAGAAAGGGACCAAAAATAGCCTGTCACTCTCCATCCCTTCAACTATTTCCACTTAAAAATCACGTCAATTCGTCGCCCCGTTTTGCCGTGAAAGACGGACAAACAAACAAACATATACACTTTCCCATTTATAATATTAGTATGGATTTTTAGACGACAAAATTTCTTAAGCGGCTGGATTGATGTTATCACAACTTTTATCAAATTCTAGGTAATAACTCGTGGAGGCACCATCTATCGTTGGGGGGTGACCACCCAATGCCCGATATCTAGCTCAATCAACCAAATACACGCTGCACCAAGAAACAGTAGATGCTCTCAAGCCACCTTCCCCTACTCCCAACTGGAAGGCAACAGCAGTGACCTACTGGACAGATATTTGTTGCGAGTCATGCTGCCGATCAAAGTGACGCATCAGATGTGCCCAGACAGCCATTTGATTGCGTACTTTTATTATAGGGGAGAGTTGGTCAGCGCCAGCAAGCATATTGAAATGGAAGAGTGTTTTGTTAACAAGGTAAGCTTATTATCTTAATTAAGTAACTGTGTTTCCATTCCGAAATATTTTTCTTCTGTTGTGTTTCTTACCTCGTAACTCCTCTCGAAAGACATCCAATCTTTGATAATGGAATTCATGAAAAGTTCAGTAAAATGCAATGAGTGAATATGCAATTCAGAACAAAACTTCTCGTTGACATGATTTATTTTATACCACGACGGTGGCAAACAAGCATACGGCCCGCCTGATGGTAAGCAAATACCATAGCATATAGACGCCTGCAACTCCAGAGGTGTCACATGCGCGTTTCCGTCCCTTTACAAAAAGGAGGACTCACTGTGTTGACGGCTAAAGGAACAAGATTTCACACTTGACTCGTATTTATGGGCATTTATTAAGGTCTTGAAGAAAATTGGGGCTTATTCATTTATCATATATATTATTCAAGGTGGAAGCTACCTGGCTCTCCCGCCAAGTAGCACCCGGCGCCAGTGCTTCCCTCTCCATCACCACCAACGAGCTGGCCCTCTGCGGCCTCTCTGTGGTGGACTCCGCCACATGCTGGCTGGACCCAGCCCCATCAGCAAAAGACTTCATCATGGAGAGGCTGAAAAACCTTATCGATATCCATCGTAATCTGACAGAATACGATGCTGCAGGCGAATGCTTCTTGAGTAAGTATAAGGTTTAGAAAGCGAATTAAAAATATTAGAGACTAGCTTTTGCCCGCGGCTTCGCTCGCGTTGATTTCGGGGTAACAAACCATACAAACTTCCACCCCCCATTTAAGGGAAGTGGGGGGATAGAAAGAGACAAAAAGTAGCCTCTGTCACTCTGTCACGTAGCGCCGTCTAGTAAGAGCCGGTGGAACTATGTGATTAATTATTTTATTTTATGATATATTTGTAATTATTAAAGAACATTTTATTTCGATAGTATGTAAAATAAAATAATTATATTATTATTATATAATACAAAATCTCGTTCCGTTTTATTGTGTAATAAAACCTACATGTTTAGTTTGAAGCTAACTGGCAACAATGGATTGGAGAAAAATATTCGAAATTCAAATGACTAAAAGAAGAAAATGGGAAAAAGAAAAGAAGATGGATACAAAGGAAAAACGTAAACTGGTTTCTATCAAATATATTAGAAAATAAATACATTTTGGATTTTTAATGATTTACTTAAGCTATTAAGCTTGCAAATCGCTGCTGTTTGTTTCGGCTGATTTGTCAAGTCAGTTAAGAAAATGATTTTCCTTTGCGGGAAGTCTTTGTAAAAGGAAGAATCGGTCCCCAAGCGGGGCAAGGTTTTTTTGGATGACTTCTCTAACGTAGATTCGAGGCCTGGAAGGTCTTCGCTACGAGTTCCAAATGCTTAGTGTATGTTGCTACTGATTTTCCCGTAAGTATTACTGCGGGTCAGCTTATGGTGTTTAAGATTATAATAAGCTGTTGTGCAAAAGCTAGATGATATATTCTATTGTTTTCAGGTCATTCGCCTCAAAAGACTGGGGGAAATGTAGTTGAAATTTATGTTTTGTCTTCAGTGACAGGTACGTGTTGGCCCTTAAGTTTGCAGTAGTCTTGGACCTGTAGGTATCCTTTTAACGTTACCATTGCTTTTTAAAATGATTTGAATATCATAACAAAGGATGAGGTCTGATGGACAGTTTTGTTTGACATATTTAATGCACAGGTTCTAATACATATTATTGAATATCTTCAAATAAACTTAATTTAATTTAACAATGATAGTGGTTTATCCTATAATGTAAAACTAGACATTAACGAACCAATAGCTCTCCGGATAACAGCTGAGCTAGTTGTTAGTATATTTTAGGGTGTATTAGCAGACTGAAAGAAGTAATAAATAATTACCAAGTGGAGACTGTGTTTTCTTTCATTTATTTATACCTCTTACTATTATGTAACCAGACGGGATCATTCTTATAGGTTTTGTTTGAAATATAGGTTACAACTCTCCATCCCTTCAACTATCTCCACTTAAAAAATCACGTCAATTCGTCACCCCGTTTTGCAGTGAAAGACGGACAAACACACAAAAAAACAATCACACACATACACTTTTCCATTTATAATATTAGTATGGATTGTTAAGGCCGAAAGTCAAGCTCCGCTTCCGGGTTGTAGGCCCGGAGCATCCCAGCTACTTAGACGAATTTTTGCTGCGCATCACAGATCAGACGCAACACAATTGCCAAGTGTTTTGTAAATATTCATCAAAATCTAAGATGACCGAAGGCAGAGCTCCGCGTAAGGCCGAAAGCTTGAAGTGTCGCAACCAAAGGTGCTTCTAACAGAAATCAGACACTACTTAATGGTCAGGTGTCTTAAAAATAAACCGGAGAGATAAATACCCAACGGTAAGCGTTTAACCTCGAAAAAAAACTCTGCATATGCCAAAGCACGACACGAAGCGTCCCAATAAAACATGGTTCTACTACTGCAGGACAGAAATCAACTATACTTAGTTATAGTAATTAATAGTCAAGTGTCTTAAAAGCAAACCGACCGTGATTAAGGCCCGACCGGATGGTTTAGGAGGAGAGTTTTAACGGCCTCCTAGCCTAAATAGTTGGCAGTAACCCTGCCTAATACGAAGCAGGAGGTCGCGGGTTCGAATCCTGGTCAGGGCATTTATTTGTGTTTCTATCATAGATATTTGTTCCTGAGTTATGGATGTTTTCTATGTATTTAAGTATTTATCTATTATATATATCGTCGCCTAGTACCCACAACACAAGCCTTATTGAGCTTACTGTGGGACTAGGTTGATTTGTGTAAGATTGTCCCATAATATTTATTTATTTATTTATTTATCTGACGTGGCTCTCTGTCTATAATATTTGCTAATATGGTATTAAGCATATTAGTTTTATAGTAATACGTGTTATAAGTTTTTTGACAAAATTTTGACTGTCAGCCAGATATAACATAAATAACACCAAGTTGACTAAAGTGTAAGTACAGTCACCGGCAATAGTATCTTCCTACACTATGGTCGCAAAATATGTGACACGTTTTTATGGCCCTACAAATACAAGTGTGTCACATATATTGCGGCCTTCGTGTAGGAAGATACTATTGCCGGTGACTGTACTTGCACTTTAGTTAACTTGGTGTTATTTATGTTATATCTGGCTGACAGTCAAAATTTTGTCAAAAAACTTATACTTTTTTAAAAACCAAAATCTTTCCTGAGTTATGGATGTTTTTTATGTATTTAAGTATTTATCTATATCTATCTATCGTCTCCTAGAACCCACAACACAAGCCTTATTAAGCTTACTGTGGGACTAGTTTGATTTGTGTAAGATGGTCCCATTAATATTTATTATAGTGTGTTCCAGCAGAAAGTGCTTCCGCTACAAGAGGACACAGATTAAACCCAAATGATAACTGCCTTAAAGCGACACGTAGCGTATAGGCCCACAATGGAAACGGACAATGTGGGCAGTTTAGACAGTGACCAAATCACTTTTTACCTTTCATTGCAGCAACAGACAACGCAGATGTCCCAACAACCAGCTCTGCACTCACACAATCCTGGCTCGCGGCAGCCGGCGTGCGCACTGCAGGCGCAGGACGCATGTGCATGCAGCCACCGGCGCCGGCGCCAATGCGCGCTGACGTCAGCTCACCGAGGACGGACTTCTCTGAGGTAAAATTTAGTCTTGTCGCAGTATTTAAGAATTTGTTAGACCTGCTATACTTTTTTGAACTTATTTTCGTCAAAACAAACACGGTTGTCCATAATTTTAATACGCCAACATCCACACTGGTGGTAGTTTTGTCTGATATGTCAGAACGTTGATGATTTTTTTTTTCTGCCTGTGTAAGTCTGCCTTACTTCCCTCAACTTAGGTCTTCTATATCTCAGGCCTGGCTGTGGCGCCTAGTGGCAGTTGGCGTGAACGGGACAGTAATAACGAGTGCGCGCGCACCGGACTCCATCACGCGCTACGAGGCCAACGCGCTCTGCGTGTCCAGGAGCGGCCTCGCCATGTCTCCGCCGGCCTCCTTACAGGTTATACTAATATCTGTAGAACTAGTTACGATGTAGACTGTCCTTAACCAGGTTGGTGTAAACAGGAAAGCAGTAACGAGTACGCGCGCATCGGACGCGTTACGAGTCTAACGCGTTCTGCGTGTCCAGAAACGGCTTCGCCGTGTCCCTGTATTCCATTCCATAGAATCGGCGGCCCTCGTTAATGATCTTATATTTCGATGTTTTTGCAGGTTTTCCGTGAATTCTTCATCCACGCGGATGGACCCAAACGACTTAAACGAGGAGACTCTACCATTATTCAATATCGCATCTTTAATTACCTTTACGAGTCCCTTAATGTAAGTATTTTATTATTCATCAAAATATTTTAAATAAGGTAAAAACTACATTCCAATAGTGCGGCGGCATTGCCAATGTTATTTCCAAAATCAATTACAATGTCCTCGGTAAATAACATACCCCGCGAAATGCGCCAAGGGGTGCGGCGAGGATATAATTGGATTTTATCTTAAAACGACTCCTCAAATGATCGTTGACGACAAAATTCCAGGTCGACATTCAAGTACTAGCCGACCCGCACTTAGAAGTGCCGGATCGCACAGATGTAGCGGCGTTGCCAGCTCGAGCAAGCGTGACACGGCGCGTCTCTCTACGCGCCGAACTGCCCGGCTCAGCGCGCCTCGCTATCCGCGCGCGTGCATCCGCACAAGGAGCCAGGTACATGTTACTCATGAAGTGCTACTAGTAGTCCACCTTGAACTGAGAACTCGCGATTTACTTGCAAACGAATTTACCAATGTAACAAGACCCTTATGAACATCGTTATTCGCCTTCTAGCCCCATAGCCCCTTGAATCCTGCTCAAATACGAACTCACAAATGATTGATACAACCCCAACAAATTTCATGAAGATCAGAAAAACGTTACTAAAGTTATCGCCGAACAAACGCTCAAAATCAAAAAGCCGTCGAAATACACGGACTTACAAGCAGCCAGCTGACAGTTCTGTTGTGTCCATAGTTGTCTATATAAGAACTTCGCTTCGCTGCACTTGCTCGTTCGATAACGCCAGACTAGGATTGCTGGACCGCACAAAGGTAGCAGCGGTGCTAGCTCGTGCAAGCGTAGCGCGACTGGCGCGGCATGTCACTCTATGTATATAAGCGCTGCGCTGCCCGGTTCGGGGCGACTGGCTGTACGTGCGAGAGCACCGGCACAAGAAGTCAGGTACAATGTTACTCATAAAGTCTAAGTAACGCTTGGCTGGAGTGCTGGACCGCACAAAGGTAGCAGCGGTGCTAGCTCGTGCAAGCGTAGCGCGACTCGCCAGACATGCCGCGCCGGTATGTCACTCTATATATACGAATTGATTGATCGATTGAACGGCCTCCTAGCCCAGTCGGTAGTGACGCTGCCTATGAAGCAGGAGGTCCCGGGTTCGAATCCTGGTCAGGGCATTTATTTGTGTGTTCATCATGGATATCTGTTCCTCAGTTATGGACGTTTTCTATGTATTTATCTATTATATATATCGTCGCATAGTACCCACAACACAAGCCTTATTGAGCTTACTGTGGGACTAGGTTGATTTGTGTAAGATTGTCCCATAATATTTATTTATTTATTTATATAAGCGCTGCGCTGCCCGGTTCGGGGCGAATGGCTATACGCGCGAGAGCACCTGCACAAGGAGTCAGGTACAATATTACTCATAAAGTCTAAGTAACGCTCGGCTGGAGTGCTGGACCGCACAAAGGCAGTAGCGGTGCTAGTTTGCGCAAGCGTGGCGCGACTGGCGCGGCGCGTCACTCTACGAGTCTACGCTCTGGCGCTACTCGGCTAGGCGTGCCTCGATATACGCGCGATAGCACCGGCACAAGGAGTCAGGTACAATGTTACTATAGTTGTAAATAATAATTCTATTTATATTTCTTGACATCTTGCAATAATGTATAATTATTTTGCTAATTAAGGGACATGTAGTACTAAATTGACGATATTTTACTATTATATCTTAGGATTTATAATTACATTAACATTTATTATTTTAATTAAGTTGACATAACACTAATAGATTGATTTTAATTTTTATTTCTTTAGTTCTACATCTGTGGTACCTACCATTAATTTGTACATCGTCAGTTTGTTTCGATTGTATTTATATAAGCTTTTTCCTTGTTATTTTATTTCACATGTTACTATGTTCAACACAATATCTATTGTTTAGAACGAATAAATAAAAAATAAAAAATCTCATGATGTCTGAGTAACGCTCGGCTGGAGTGCTGGACCGCACAAAGGTTGCAGCGGTGCTAACTCGTGCAAGCGTGGTGGACCGCAAAACTCTAGTCTACCTGCAACGCTGCCTGGCTCAGGGCTCTTTTTTTTTTTTTTTTTTTTTATACTACGACGGTGGCAAACAAGCATACGGCCTGCCTGATGGTAAGCAGCTACCGTAACCTATGGACGCCTGTAACTCGCTATACGCGCACGAGCATCCGCACAAGAAGTCAGGGAGTCTATTCGACATGGCATAACTGACAGTCGCATGCGAGACAACTATGATATCACACTTTTGTGACAGTTGATTCACCTAACCACCTACGTCAAAATCAACAGGTCTCACTAGAGGAATTTCTCTATTGGCATGGGCGCCATCTTATTGTTTTGACGTTGACGTCAGTAAATTATGGGAATCCCACGTAAGGCATTTGTTTACCTCTAGTAGGTAAAGAGAGCCTTGAAGCATTTTATGAAAACTCATTTGAAAGCGACATCTCTGAATGTCTTCTGAAACTAAATACGTGTATGAGTATGTGTGTAAATCATACGTGTATTTTCGTGCTACAATACTAGGCTAGAATTAGGGTAGTCTACATAGACGGCTTACAAGCAATTTTTTAGATTTGACGATGCATTTTTGGGTGTAGCAACGATGACGAAACCTGTGCTTTGGGTAAAAGATATGTGACAAATATTACATATTGAATAAAAATGACTGGTATGAATGATTTTAAGATTTCTTGTAACCAATAAATGTTTTTGTCACAAGAAATAAAACAATATATTGACTTGTAAACCGACCACGTAGATCCAATATTATGTAGAATAGGTTTAGTGTAAATAAATTATAATATCAAGAATACAACCTTGATATCTATCTCACGTGTTTATATCGAGACCCGAAAAAGGGAATGATTACAAAATTATAACTAGTGTATGTGTACAATTCTGTACTCTGGGGTCTTCGAATGGGAGCGAGAATTAAACACCGAGTTCAGTAAACTACTGGTTGTTTATTCTAGCCGAACAAAATCTCCACACAAATCATCACCAATAAAAACAAAAGGTATTAAACCACTAAATCTACGGCAGACAAGCGTTCGCTAGTTTGCGATGGGATCAGCGCCATCTACCGGGAGGTTGGGTAAACAACTATGGCGTAAAACATATTAAGCGTTTTATACATGCCGCCCACCAAGGACAACATGTCCTTCATCATGACCGCCCACCATGAAGTGTCTAGGCCATCATCGGTTATTTGAATATAAAACAACATGATGGAACTAATAATTTAACAAATTACAGAACAATTGGTGGGGCCTTATTTCTACAGGATTACAACACAATACTCTTACAAATACAGTGCGTTAACCTACTGTCGATACTTATAAACTAGTTAGCCACTGGCAGAATACAAAGTTTCGAGGTTGGTCGCTTTATCAAAGCATTTTTACATTTAATGGTTACCACTCTAGTTATGAGATCTGAACCAGGGTGTTTTTGCATAATTCTGCCAAAAAGCCACTTCGAAGGAGGTAGATCGTCCTCCCTCACCAAAACAACGTCCCCAACTTTAGGTTCGGGAACTTGATGTGCCCACTTATATCTTTGCAAATAATGGGTCAGATACTCGTTTGACCAGCGACGCCAAAAGTTTTGCAGCATACGCTGCGTCAGTTGCCATCGTTTTAGGGTGCCAATATTAGAGCGTTCATAGTTCATTTCTGGAACTGTAACTAACGGCTCTCCTATTAAAAAGTGACCCGGGGTCAAAGGGTTGGGCTCGTTTGGGTCGTTGGGTACAACCGATATAGGCCGTGAATTTAAACAACCTTCGATCTGACAAAGTAAGCTCGACATTTCCTCATAGGTAAGCGTCGAGTCTCCAATTACCCTTTTAATGTGGTATTTCGTGGACTTAATCCCTGCTTCCCACAATCCGCCGAAGTTTGGGCTTTTAGGAGGGATAAAGTGCCATGTGGTACCATTTGACGCCAGACTCTCTGCTACTTCTTGAATCATAGTCGACCTTTCCGCATTGAAAAGATCCTTTAGTTCCTTTGCAGCTCCGACAAAGTTTGTGCCATTGTCGCTATAAATTTCCAAGCAGCGGCCGCGTCTGGATACGAATCTCTTGAAAGCCTCAAGAAATCCACGAGAGGTTAGTTCGCTTACTACCTCTAGATGTATGGCTTTCGTGACCATACAAATAAACAAACACACGTATCCCTTGTACGAGTGATGTCCTCGGCCTTTTGATGTCCTCAAATTGATGGGTCCTGCATAGTCAACTCCGCTGCGTATGAAGGCTCGGTCTGGCGTAACTCGAGCCGCAGGTAATGCGCCCATGAGTTGTGTTTGGATCTTGGCTTTGTGGCGAATGCAGCGTACACATTTGTGAACGTGATGCTTCACTAAATCCTTAGCCCGTACTATCCAGTAAGCTGATCTCAAGTAGTTCAACATAGCTCGCTGTTCGCCATGAAGCGTGCGCGCATGGGCATCTGCCACGATTAACCGAGTCAGATGCGAATCATGTGGCAAGATCATCGGGTGTTTCGCCGCTTCTAACTCCGACGCGTTCTCCAGTCGGCCACCAACTCGCAAAATACCATTTTCAAGAAACGGCGTCAACGAGCGAATTTTAGACGTTTTTGTACTTATATAACCGTTTTCGTTGATCTCTTCTATCTCAAGTTTGAACTCAGACCCTTGGCACATTTTCACGCAGGTGAGGGTAGCAGCATCCAGTTCCCATTTTTGCAGATATGGCGTGTATACTTGGTTTTTATATGAGTCACGCTTTCTTAAAAACCGTCTGCAATAAGCAACAACACGGATGAGCTTATTGAACGAAGAGTATTTACTCCAGAACGGTTCCTCAACCACTGCAACAAAAACCTTTGCCGAGTGTTCCAGATTTGTTTCATTATTTTTTGGTTTTGAATAATGAATGGTCTTATCTTGCAGAATTTTAGGCCCAAACTTCCACAGGTCGTGTTCTCCTAACTCTGCTGGCTGCATTCCCCGTGAAGCACAATCCGCTGGGTTTTCTTTTGTACGAACATGAGACCATTGCGCTGAATCCATGGTGGTCAATATCTCTGACACCCTGTTCGCTACAAACGTTTTCCAGTTGCTTGGATGTTTATTGAGCCAAGCTAGAACCACAGTTGAGTCGGTCCACCCCCTTATGTTTTCCTTGGGGACATTCATGACCTCAGCAACTTCCGCCAAAAGCTTAGCCACAAGCACGGCTCCACAGAGCTCCAATCTGGGGATGCTGACCTGTTTGACAGGTGACACTCGGGTTTTAGCTGTCACCAAAGCTACATGTATGTTCCCAGCTGAATCAATCACTCGCAGATAGACAACAGCGGCGTAAGCAGCGTTTGATGCATCGCAAAAACCATGCAATTCATGAAGTGTGTCATCCGACTTAGTGTGAAGCCATCTAGGAATCCTGAAGTCTATAAGTTGTGCCAGCTGTTCTCGGTAAGTAAGCCAATCCTGTAAAATATCAGCAGGTGGTTCCTCATCCCATCCGATTCCTGCTAACCATAACCGCTGAATAAACATTTTTGCTTTAATGACACATGGTGCTAACCATCCTAATGGATCAAACAAACGTGAGACATCTGATATAATTTTTCTTTTAGTTGCAGGTGGCGATAGCGATGGCAGTTTCACCGAGTATTGAAATTCGTCTTCATCTCTATTCCAGGTAAGTCCTAGTATTTTAGTTATATTATCTATCTTTATTTCCAGGTTGCTCTTTTCTTCTTCTTCTTCTTCTTCTTCCAGATTCTCTCTTTCTCTTTTATTGATCTGTTTTGACAACTCTTTTTTATTGCTAGCCCACTTCTGCAGCACAAATCCTCCCTCCTTCAGTAAGGCTTTCATTTCATGATACAGTTGTAGACCTTCTTCTTCCGTTTGACAACCGGTCATCAGATCGTCCATATAAAACTCCTGATTGACACGTGGTGCAGCTGTAGGATACTGCTCCCTGTGATCACATGCTACTTGATTAAGCGCCTTCACTGCTAAATAGGGTGCTGAGGCAGTGCCGAAAGTTACAGTTAGCAACTTGTAATCCTTGATTTCGTCTTCCGGGTTTTCTCGCCAAACTATACGTTGAAAGTCTGTGTCCTTTTCAGCAACTCTTACCATCCTGTACATTTTGACTATGTCCGCTACGAGACACACGGGGTGCTGTCTCCAACACATTATGAGGTGACGAAGTTCTGGTTGCAAGGTAGGTCCTGTCATGAGCTGATCGTTTAATGATATCCCGTTGTCATACTTACATGAGGCGTCGAAGACGACCCGAACCTTTGTGGTGCTTTTGTCCTCCCGTATGACCGCATGGTGGGGTAAATAGATCGCTTCCTTTCTTTTGTAATCAGGCTCCATCACGGGTACCATGTGACCTAGTTGTTCGTACTCTCTTATTACTTCTGAGTACCTAGCCTTAAGAGTCGAATCTTTTCCAAACTTTCTCTCTAATGTGTGTAACCTTTTGACTGCTATCTCACGTGAATTTCCTTTGCAGGTGGAGTTGATGTCCCGGAACGGCAACTTAACAACGTACCTGCCCTCTGTGTCTCTCACAGTCGTGGATGCAAAAAGGTCCTCACATCTTTGCTCTTCGGCTGTAAACAGCTTAGAGTGACCTGATGGCTCGGCTTCTATTTCCCAGAATCGTTTTAGCGTCTCGTCTTCATTCACTCGTACATGGAAGACCGTTAAGTTCTCCTGTACGCTCGGTGAGCCCACTGAACCAGACAAGATCCACCCTAGTCTGGTGCACTGTGCTATTGGCGCTCCTTCGGGACCCGACAGCAATCCATTCGTTATAATCCGACAGTGGACCTCACCACCTAACAGAATGTCGATTTTGTTGGGTGTACTATAAGTTGGATCTGCTAACGTGAGCTGTTGTAGCTCCGCCCAATCTGGAGCTACTACCTCTTCGCTAGGAAGATCCGGAGTGACTTTATTCCAAACGAAAGCTTTTAACATGAGGTTAAAAGTTGGATCAGTTAGCGATTGAATTTTTAAATAAACCTCATACTTAGGTGCTACCGGTAGTTTACACCCACCTAATCCTGAAAGTGAACTCCTGATGGGAACTTTCTTTATCCCTAAGGCTTGTACCACGGCTTCAGTAACAAATGAAGCCTGTGAGCCTTGATCTATAAACGCTCTGATGACATGATAGTCCCCTGTCTTCGACTCAGCTTTTACAAGCGCGGTGGGCAATAACACCTCACCTTGACCTACCTTTTTCGTAAAACAGCTTACTATCGGTATGTCATCTTTGTTCTCTGTCGCGACATGTGTGGCTCCCCCAGACCCAGTTTCATCTGCCTGAACTACGCTCTCTGGATTGGCAGTTGAAGTTGAGACATCCTTTGGGTGAAGCAAGGAGTGATGCTTCCTATTGCAAATTCTACAAGTAGTGGCTTTTTGGCAAAATCTTACACTGTGGTTACTTCCTAAACAGTTATAACACATCTTATTTTTGGTTACAAACTCGTGCCTTTTGGCAAAATCCTCACTAGAAAACTTTTTACAGAAACAAAGTTTGTGAGGTCCTGTACAAAATTCACACGCGAGCGAGGGTTCGGTTGCTACATAGAGTACATTTGCTTTGTTTTGATTGTAACTACTATTTGACGGCTTCCCGTAAGCACTTGGGATCTTACTGGCGCTTCTCGGTTCAAGGAACTCCAGTGCTCTATACCGACTCGTTAAAAATTCTTTAAACTGATTAAATGTCGGCAGAGCGTCTGAGGCCGAGTTAGTTGCCACATTGAGTTCCCATTGCCTGCGCGATTCGGGGTCTAATTTTAATGACAGAAGATGAATGACAATAATATCCCACGTAGACACGTCAATGCCCAGGTTCGACAGTGCACTTAAACAATCGGTCGACGTATCCATAAGGTCCTTAAGGAACCCTGGGGACTCGGTCGTTGCACTTTTTTGACTTAACAGTTGTTTAAGTATACAATGCGATAAATATTTTTTATTATTATATCGTTGCTCTAATTGACTCCAGCACCTAGCGTAATTAGTGTCGGAAACGGGTATATTACGAAGTAACTGCTCCGCCTCCCCGGTTAGGTAACTTTTTAAGTACTGCAACTTTTGAACACTATCTAGCGAGTCATTGTTGTGTATCATCGACATAAACAAATCTCTGAACGTCGTCCACTCATGATATTTCCCCGAGAAACTAGGAATACATAACTTAGGAAGTTTTACAACACTTGATCTGAATGAAGAGCTACCATCATTACCCCCTGACTGACTAACCGACTTAATAGTACACTGATCTAAACCATCTTTTAATTCACATCTATATTTGGTATACTCTTCTTCGGTTTTATCATAAGTGTCACCTGTAATATAGGACTTTGCGTTCAAAACTGTGCGATCGCACGATCGCAGTAACTCTTTGTGTCCCACTCTAAATTCCGACCAAAGCTGTTCCAACCCTTCTAACCTACTCTCCAAGTAATGTTTAGTTATGCGCTCCTTAGGAGATTTTTTAAAATTAACTCTTGTTTTAAAAATACGACTGCATAAGTCATCCTGATAGTTAAGTAGTGCGTCCATAATGTAAACGAAACAACAACTTGCAAGTCAACGACAATCTGTAGTAACACCAAAATAACACTTAGAATATTTACAATCCAAATTCGCAAAATTTTACAAGTGTTTGGAACTTTGTCACACTTAGGCAAAATCGGGCATAGGTTCCCCGTTCCAACAGGATTTCGCTTAAAATTCTAAGTTAATGCTAACTACAAATTATTCTATGTTAATATCCAATACAAATAATTAAGGCAATTATTCTAAGTTGAAAGTCCATACAATCCGATGATGAAATTTTTCTAAGTCGATGTAAACAAACCGATTCTTCTAAGTAAATATGTATTTTCAAATAAAGTTCAAAATCCCGTAGCAAATCCACTACAATGTTCGTTGTTAATAAGGTTGAAAGTCGCGTAAAGATGAAATTAAAAGTACTCACAGTTTGCACTTGCTCACTCACTCTGCACTGATATGTGACGTCACACTTCGTTGATCTTCTTTGCTAACCGCTTCCTCCAGGTGGTGCCACTCTCGCCGGTCCACGGAACTGTCTCCTGTATCTGCTCTACTCGTCGCTAGATGGCGCCACTTGCGCCCTCCAATATTCGAATGATCGATTTTCTACAGGAAACCTTCAGCTATCCGACGCTAGATGGCGTTGGCAACCTCGGTTCTGCAACCTATCCCGGCCTTTGAAGCAGCGATCCACTGCTAAGCTCGGGAACGAAGTGTAGTCCACACAGACTACCATAAGCCACTTCAAAAAAGGCTGTCCGATTCGGAGGACCAATGTACAATTCTGTACTCTGGGGTCTTCGAATGGGAGCGAGAATTAAACACCGAGTTCAGTAAACTACTGGTTGTTTATTCTAGCCGAACAAAATCTCCACACAAATCATCACCAATAAAAACAAAAGGTATTAAACCACTAAATCTACGGCAGACAAGCGTTCGCTAGTTTGCGATGGGATCAGCGCCATCTACCGGGAGGTTGGGTAAACAACTATGGCGTAAAACATATTAAGCGTTTTATACAGTATGGTTAATAAAGTTGTATCTTGAGCGTTGCGGGGGGCACTAGAAGCAAACAAACTGCTGCCGAGAGTATTACAACATTTTTCACCACGCCACGGCAAAAAAATACAAGCTTAGGTAAATACATAAAACAAAACAAATTAATTCTGCCAAATATTTATGGTTCAAAATCATCGTTCTATAACGTAAAGTAATTACTGTTCTCCCTTGTGAAAAAAAAAAAAAACGATTTTACTGACGCTTTAAAAAAAATCAAGATAGGCGGTGGTGCTGATGTGGTGAAAAAGCATTCACACACAAGAAAATAATTTTAATAAGAAAACCTAACTACTAATAATATAATTATTTAATTTTGCAATGTTTCTGTCTGTTTTAATACCTACTTATAGTGCTGCAGTCTTTGTTACGTCAACGTCTATGGAAAGTTTGAGGCATTTCAAAAACATCAGAAAAGAAATTAAATTCGAGAAATAAATGAATCTTACACAAATCGAACTAGGCCCACAGTAAGCTCAGTAAGGCTTGTGTTATGGGTACTAGACGATATATATATATATTTGATATGTAAATATGGATAAATACTTAAATACATAGAAAACATCCATAACTCAGGAACAAATATCTGTGATAAACACACAAACAAATTCCCTGACCAGGATTCGAACCCGGGACCTCCTGCTTCGTAGGCAGGGTCACTACCGACTGGGCTAGGAGGCCGTTATTTCTATCGGTAGCCTGGTAGTCAGTGCCTTAAAGCCCTTAAAGGATTGTTTGACATTTGATACTTCACGCAGATAACATAGTAGAAAAATGGAGCAACAGTATAGTAATTATCAAAACAAACTCTGGTAGCCTGGCGGCCAGACGCCCGACTTACGCTCTAAGGATCGCGGGTTCAAACTTGGCTCCTACTACTGCCTCCTAACTTAACTAAGGTTTTAGACACTTCAAACAATATTACACATATTCTTCATAGATTCTAATTTAATGTAAGACTCTTATATTACAAAGGTATTCCTAATCCTGAGAGTTGAGGATGTTATGGAAATATAAACATATCAGGTAAATAAATACAGTGCACAGTAGTACTAGTCATAATCCTCATGATTATAACTAATTGCCACTAACAAGACCCAAGTTTTGAATTACTATTTAGGAGACTCGGGATATGAAAACCAATGGGTCTTCATTTCAAAAAAGAAGTTGACGTTTACTGCAAGTAAATGTAATTGTGTATCTGACTGACTTACGTGTAAGTTATATTCCAATATTATATCATATTATATTTCTTATATAATGAATTGATATGGTTACACATGGCACTTTAAACTATACATACTTGTTTCTTTAAACATCGATTTTTTTAAAGGGTGTTCAATTTTTCAGCTGCTTTCGCCACCGCATCTGTATGTTTATTGGATCCGGTGAGGTGAGAAGCCGCCAGTGTGTCTACGCATGTATTTAGTATGCACATGTACATGGGGAAGAATGGCTATACAGCCGCATACAGTCAAGGCGTTGTAGGAGATTTATTGCTAGTGGCTTGCTTAATCTGAGGAAATCTACTCTAACATAGCATCCAAATTACACAAAATAATGCAGAGCACAGTGAATGCAGGGTACTGTAGAGATATTCTCAACAGCAGGGTGGAAGAACCCTATAACTCATCGCAATTTTTGATGTTTATCCATTATCGTTTGCCTCCTATTTCATAAAAAAAAAAAAAATCGCTCCTCGGCCAGATATCGAAATTTCTTTTATGGCATATTAATTGAACTTTAGGTTAAATAGGTAATGCCAATCATATTATATTTTAACAGTTATATATTTTTAATAAATACCTACAATTAATAATCATAAAAATTATAAATATTAACGTGCTCTCAGTGAAAATGTCTTAAAATCATATCAATTTTAATATAATACTTCTATAGGTATCTTACCTAGTTTGAATAGTCAGAAATCAACTTCGCGCAAAAGTTTCGTGGGGGCAATTACTAGAGGTCGCCTCCATCATTACTATCGGTAGCCTGGTAGTCAGTGCCTCAAAGGATTGTTTGACATCTGATACTTCACTACTTAAACATTATAGATACTGGTGCCGGCTATACTGTAAATTTATCAAAAATCTAAAATTACCGGTCGGCTTCCATATAGCGTTGACAGCGTTGTAGAGCCCATCACGGAGATATTGAAAACATAAGTCTTAAAGGTCGTAAATGGGCGCTAGTATGTGTGGCGTCAAGTTAAAAATACAAAAAAAAACCGGCCAAGAGCGTGTCGGGCCACGCTCAGTGTAGGGTTCCGTAGTTTTCCGCCCGTCACAGTAAGTGTCCCCACTTAAGTGTTAAAATAACACCGCCATGTAGGATATGATATGAGCGTTCCACGTACAGCGACATCTATCGGCAAATTAAGTAAACTATTGCGCGCGAGCTTAAAGTATGGAAGATGATTTTTATGGGATAATTCTTTATTGCGTGAACCGATTTTCACCGTTTTTACTTTATTTGAAAGCACTTCATTTCATTGTGATTTTGTAGAAATTACAGGTAAAATAAACACCTGCTTATACGGTTAAATTACAAACTTACTTCAGAAATTATTTTGTATTTTTTTTTCAAAAACTATTCAACCTATGAAGTTCAAAATAATTTTCCTAGAAAGTTTTTTATAAAGCTCTACTTTTTAATTTTTTTTTATATTTTTAAAAGTTATGGTTCAAAAGTTAGAGGGGGGGGGGACACATTTTTTTTTACTTCTGGAGCGATTATTTCCGAAAATATTTACATTATCAAAAAATTATTTTAGTAAACCCCTATTCATTGAATACCTATCCAACAATATATCACACGTTAGGGTTGAAATGAAAAAAAAAATCACTCCCCACTTTACGTATAGGGGAGGTACCCTAATAAAAAAAAAACCACTTTTTATTTTATCACTTTGTCGGCGTGATTGATATACATATCAGTACCAAATTTCAGCTTTCTAGTGCTAACGGTCACTGAGATCATCCGCGGACGGACGGACGGAAGGACGGGCAGACATGGCGAAACTATAAGGGTCCTAGTTGACTACGGAACCCTAATACGTTAATTTATCGTTACGCTTAAATTTTGACACACGGCGAAGCCCACTTACTCAACCACCCACAAAATCTACATACTTACCAAATTTAAGGCCATTACGGTGGGCGTATAAGGTTTTAAGACCAGTTGAAATCGCAATTTGTTGAGCCTTAATTTATTTTTGAGCTTACTGCTCGAAATTTTTACAGAAGCTATAAGACCCGTTTAGTAAGCAAATACCAAATTTAAGACCATACCGGTGAGCGCATAAGGATTTAGGACCATTTTAAGAAATAGTCGGCTTCATAACATCAACTGTAAGACACTCCTCCGTCTACAGCTCAGCCAGCCTCGTAGGTAAAGTCACTAAAATCTTACAGGACCCCCACCCCCAAACCATGGAACTGTGGGCTTAGAGGAGGCCAAAAAAGCTTGGTGAAGTGGTTGGCGGGTTAGGATGTTTTTACCCATCCAAATTGTCAATGGAGCTGGGAAGACGTATTGTGCCAAATTTCTTATGAGTCACTCACTCCTAAGCCACAGCACTGGCTACCGGCTTACAGTGTGGACAGCTTTTCCAGACACTGTCAGTAATAATGACATTAATTCTCTACTCATCTTGCTCATCCTTCATTCATATACATAGAAAAGGATGGGTACAGAAATATTGACATTATTAATGGATAGAAATAAGTCAAATAATAATAACATTAAATAATTAAAATACTTTTAAAAAAAGAAAAAGAAAAAATATATAAATGTACAAAAATCTATAACATAAAAAAGTTAAAAACTAAAATAAAAACGTCTTCTAAGGCTTTTCCACAAAATATGCACTTAATGAATACACACAAATCATATGTAAGTTAACCAGTGAACGCACCGGGTAGTTCGGTTTAACTGGTCCCTATGCACAACATTACATTGTTGCATTGCGCTTGGTGTTACCGAGCGCCTGTGTTCTTAACTCGTCCACCAGTTTTTGCATTCTACCCTCACCCATTTAGCTTTAAGATAAATATTGTTTTCTCAGTAAGTGATTTATGTAAATCTTTTTGAGAAATAAATGTCTTAAACCGTATAGTACCTGGACCGGCACCTGATTGATTGAAATCTGATTCCGGCTTTGAGTCCGTGTTTGTGCTCCACACAGGTGTTATTGCGGTACTTAAGTAAATACCACATGCGTGCCTGTGGGATGCTATATGCGTAGACACACTGGCGGCTTCTCACTTCACCGGAACCAATAAACAAGCAGGTGCGGTGGCCAAAGAAGCTGAAAAACTGAAGACCCATAAAAAGAATTATACCTTTCGTAGTCGAGACCCTTGGCGCGTGGGGACCCAGTGCTCAGTAACTTTTTAAAGAACGCAAAAAGAGGCTCGTCGACTCAATTGGTGACCAAAGAGCTGGCAGCTTCCTCGCTCAACTCATAAGTTTTGCGATACAGCGGAGAAATGCTGCCACCATCCTCGTTTGCTAGTTTCTAACATGTCGATACATACGAGTATAATATATATCGGAACCTCGACAAAACAAATACCCACGGTAAATACCCCGTTTTAAATAGTTTTTGTAACTTCCATAAAAAAAATTGCGTTCTACGACGTTAAAAAAAATTGATTTATTTAGAACGTCATATAAATATTGAATACCATTTTTTTTTTCAAAAATAAAAAAATATAAGGATGAACATTTAAAGCATTCTTTAAGAAACATGAATGAATGAATGAAAGATTTATTCATGACAATTACATAATAAACAATAACATATATAACCCGAAACATTAATTGCCACGAAATCATCGCAACTCAGCGTTAAATGCCGGCAGGGCCAGCGCTGGTCTTCCGTTGCAACCATTTGACGACACGGCGCATTGACGCCATGATCACATCCCCAAAGTAAGAATACATTAATCAAAACAAGAGAAAAAAAAACAATAAAAAACAGGAAAAAAAAACATATACCTGTTATACACTTTATAACGGCATGTTAAACTATAAGCCACTTAAACATGGATATCCAGTTATCCGTGTGCCAATTAAGTAAATATTTGAAACTATTTAAAGTATTTTTTTTCAAAACTGTCCCGCAAGGTTAACTTTTACGGTTTAAAATTTAAAATAAGGCGGTGAAGTGCCTAGTTAATGGTCAAAAAATTTGGAGTGTTAGCTCAAAAATAATACAAATGCAAAAATTGCGATTAGATTCCAATCTTAAAATAGGCATGATGACACATATTGATTTATGCAATAAAATTTAGTTGATAGGATGCAAAATGATCAATATATCCAACTAAAGTGAAAATTTATAAATTCTTTTGAAGTGGCTCAAAGATATCAAGCTGCCAAATTTCAAAATTTTACGATTTTTTAAAGTGTGAATTGAAATGATTTTTAACATTGTACTGTAAAATAAATTGTATGGCAACCATACACATAAACGCAACATTTCACTGTAAAAATAGCAATTTCATATTTTTTCCATACTTTAAACAGGGCAACTATGTGATCGTGACGTCACTTTTGCACGTCATTTTGGAGCGTTTTGAGTAACAAATGCAAATCTCGGACTTTAAGTCTCATTTCTGACTTTTCTGTTGCTTTAACGCAATTGGCCCCATATAGACATTTGATCCTCACAACAAAACGAATCGATTGATACCATACATGAAAAAAATTCACCATGCCTATATTGTATGCTCCCACAGGAATTTGGTATGTAAGTTATTTGAAGTAGACTTTACCGTAAGTACAAATTTGGAGCGGTAAAACCACTGATTAATTAACGTTATTTTCTTGTATTTTCAACTTGACGCCATATGATATGATATGATATTTATTCAAGAACAATTTACATCGTGTTATACATACTAGCGCCCATTTAAGACCTAGTAAGACTTATTTTTTTATGATCTCGAAGATGGGCTCTATATCGCTATATGGAAGCCAACCGATAAGATTTTTGGTAAATTTACAGTGGGGCGGGCTAACAAGGTGTAATCTGTGTTCGTATCACGGATTTATATGAAGTGGATCTTTTTCTTAAACCTTGTCCCTAACCAAGGATGTGCATTTCTGTCATTGAATTTGACAACTAGTATCCGATACGTTTGCCTAAGTGAGAAAGAGAACTTGCCATGCGTGAAGAAGGGACAACATGATTCGTAACGTCAAAGAGGGACCTCTGTATAGTACTATTGTTTACTCGGTGCCCTAGCTACAGTTGAAAATTATTACCGAGTAAAAGAGTCGTTCATAGGCGAGTTGCATAAAACCGGCCAAGTGCGTGTCGGACCACGCATAATAGAGAGTTCCGTACCTTCCATGGAATAAGAACCAAACTAATACCAGAAGGTACATATGGAAGAAGTTTTTTGGAGATAACTCAAAAATGGCTGAACTGATAATGTTCAAAATAATTTTCGTAAAAAGTATGTAATAGAAAAATAAGATAATCTTCTCAAATTTTTTTAAGTTTATTATAAGGACTTAGGGTTCGTTACGAAGGGGGGGGGGGGGTTCACTCAATTTTTCTTACTTTCAAGGCGATTATTTCTGAAAATATTCACTAAATCACAAAATGGTCAAAAAAACCGCAATGTTATTTTTAAACACCTATCGATTGATGTGCAACATGTTGATATTAGGGGAAAAATTGTTTTTTGTAATTTAGTTACATGGAGCGCCCCCCATAAAAATATTTTCTCCTTCAATTTAACTACATATAGTCTGTCCAGCCAACGAACGCAGTAGCAATGTGTACATTGTGTACCCTTCAACGGCCAAGTCACACAACATTAACTATAATAATAAAGAAATCGCAGTAAGGAACCTTAGACTTGGCACGACTTTGTCTAGATTTCATTACTTTTTAGAGATAAACAAGCAGCTCCATCGAGACTTGGCTAGTTTTTTACAGAATGTTTTTGGTGGGATTTCACTTCTTTTTGTAGAAACGTTCGTGTATACGTCACCATCAGCATCACACGTGTACACTTGCATTTCGTCCCAATGTTCAGCAACGTATGCAACGATAGCAGATCTGATACTGCAAGTTGAGTCAGTTCTACCATACACAAAGAAAAATATTGAATGGAAGAGACAAGACCCGTCTTTGAGCATACCAACTACTTGGTAGCCACTAAGTTCATCGTCGTGTTTTAATATGATCGACATTTTTTACGATATTATCTTGCGAAATCAAACACAAATAAACTCAACGACCTTTAGTATATAGACAACAAATCAGAAATACCGATAATATTTAGACTAAAACAATAGTAACCTATATCAGTAAGACTTCCCAAATCTTTAAAATATTACTCAACCTACTCAATCTATACAAACTATAAACAAAACGTTAACTCTTAATTATTAGACAAGTGTCAATATAATAATTAATTATCAATGAACTTTCTACTAAAAGTATTACCTACTTAGTACTGAAATACAGCTAAACTAATGATATGCTAAACTAATGATATTTTTAAACGAAATGTACAGCGACCAAAAGTAAGACAACACTAAGAATCAGTGAAAAAAGCAGCAATGATCATCAAATTCTATGTTTTTAATTTTAGTTGGTATTTCCACCCCTTTCATTACGTGACATTCACGGTGTGTAAAAAGGAGACGGATATATTTCTGTCATCAACTGTAACAAATAATCTGGTTGAGGCAATTGACATATGCCATAAAAACGAATTTAAATTCAATGTAGAACGTTGCAGGAGTTCTATCTCACTCGCGCTTAAGACGAGAGAGTGAAATGCACTAGAAACAAATTCAATGTAAAAGATATGTAAATTGAAATGTTCGTCACGAACACGGTGTCTCATCACAAAGGGTCGGCACATGTACGTATTTTGAATTTGCCGCGCTTTTCTACTGAAAAAATGGTTTGCCAGACTATAATTAAATAGCGGCATGAAAAATACAACTTATGTCTAAATTTTATTTTATTCGTCTTATAGTTTCCGAGTAAAATGGCTGTGACATACGGACAGACGGACTGACGGACAGACAGACGGACATGACGAAACTATAAGGGTACCGTTTATGCCATTTTGGCTACGGAACCCTTAAAAGTACTAAAAACGGTCCGATAGAGAGCATAATAGTGGGGGGCGGTACCTCACTCGCACTCGTTACAAAATTGTCACATTTGACACGTATTCACATTTTGATTGTCTGCTGACGGCATTACCTCCTTAGTCAAAACGAGACACTTCCTTAGATAAGCTTCTCTGTCGGCCTCACTTTGTGACCGAAGAATGAGATCCACTTCTTATACATCCATGGTTCGATACCTACGTATACCTACTAAAAAAAACCACCAAACTCTCTGCCATGGGATTCCCTACGTCCTGTCAACATATCTAAAATGGTGGCCATAGCCATAGACAAAACGCTCTAGCGAGACCTACTGACAGCTTGACAGTTAGGTGTATCACTCTATCACCTAGTCAGACAACTGTGAGAGCAACGTCTTACAGTTTGGCATCTCGAATAAGGGCCCTGGTAGGGTTTCCTCTCCACTTGATTAAATTGCTACAAATATATGGGTAAACTTTTTAAGGTTAACAAATTCTCTATTTATAGTTTATTAATGGTTTTGTAGATTTTTTATATTTTAAATATATTGGCTTTATTTTGGGAAAATGTTGAGTATAAATAAGTATGGACGGAAAACTGACATATATTATGTGACGAAAACTACAAGAATCAACCTATATCAGGGGGGTTTCACTACGCAGTTTAGGTACATTTGGCCGGCGCGCCTCCCGGGCAGGCGTATGGCAGTAGGCTGCCGCTCGGCTCTCACGATAGTCGTGTCACGTGGCGCTCGGGCAAAATGGGGCAAAATTTAAAATACACAATGGCTTCGAAACCTAAATGTCGATCTAATCCGTATAAAAGATGTCTTTACGGATGTCTGAATAAATGGAAGAACAAAGAAGCAGAAATAACATTTTTAAATTCCGGACGATATTGAAAGGTCCCGAAGTCCTTACTTAGTAATTGTTAAAATAAACATCCTTAATTTATTGAAAATTGGTTGCCCATAAACTATATTAGGAACTGACCGACATATTTTCAAAGGAATACGGTTGTGGCATACCTACTTCCGTGAGAATCAGATATAATCTCTATAAAAATTTCTATCTCCGGATAAAAATTTCATGTTTACAGAATCAACGTTTGTAATTCCTACATATTCATCTTAAAAATAATAAATCAGTAGGTATAGGTACAAAAACTTGTCAAGTGACAGCCCCGTGCCGACGCTCACAGCTCGGTCATAAAACTGCGGCGCGCAAAGAAGATTCACGGTTCGTGCGCGGTTATAAGTTTCAATTTTGCTTGCAGGCGGCGAGTATAGGTATAATTTTATACCTAAATCTGACTTTTGTGAAGGAGTGAATTTTTTGTACGGTAGTACTATTAGTTATTCTGTGCCTATATGATACTCATGATGTGCTGAATAACGCGCGGCTGAACGCGCGGTGTCTTGCTGAACGCGCCCGCTCGCCTATCACATATATTCTTCTTCGATCCTTTATAACATAAGGGACTTGCAATAAGCCTACTTAATTTGTATCATCCGGAATAGTAGTTGATGTAACTGTTTTAAGACCTAATTACGTAACAGTTGCATACACTGCTTTATCTACACACATATTGTAAATCCTAAATGACGCGTTCGGAAACCATTAGAATGACCGCCATTCACAGGCCATTGCACCGACATGGCCAACTCGGTTGTGCGAACGTTCGGGGAGGAGGGCTGGATTTTCATTACGTTACCAAAATCGATGTGGTTATGAATTTTCATACATTTTTACAACATTGGCACAGATAATACACTGATGTTACATTACTGGTTGCAATAATGGTGGTAATTACATACGGTTTCCGAACGCAGAATAGAGAAATAAGAATAGAATTTATGATGTGCGTGTAGATAGGTTTACAATGCAAGAAATGATTCAAAATATGTATAATTTGCTTCTAATGTGACTTTGTTGCAGTGACGAGATAATCATCCAGATTCAAGTGGATCCAGAGGGGGTTCCGGCTCAGGACTATCATTCTACTTTGCTGTGTGGACCAGGTAAATAATACAAGAGAATCCCTACATTCGAGGGTAGACCGAGGTGAATCGAATCACAGAGCAAATTGGATCAAATAAGCATTCATTTCATGCCATGGCCGCTGCCACCGCGGCGTGCGGCAAGCTCAAGCCCAACGCGGGACACTGGTTGTCTGTGATCTTATGAATTTTCAAAAACTCTTAACTTGATCTAACTATTTTGCCCTGCGATCCGACTCATCGGTCCACTCTACGACGACAACAATCACGTGATAAATACATGATTAATTTTGATTTAGGGAGTCAAGTGTCCAGCGCATCAGAAGTGAGCTGGTCTTGGCCCAAAGTTGACGCCATACCGGGATCTGAATCGGTTACCGTCTGGGCCATAGGGGACATTACTGGACCGTTACTCGCTGTAAGTACTAACCCTACCTACACGGTTAACTGGTTTTAAATGGACTGCGAGTGATAAATAATAAGTTTATGTGGAGGTTCCTGACTCTAAGTTGTTAAAGCTCTTGAACGTTGTAAGAACGCGCATTTGTGGAACAGTTGACCCCTCCCCCCTCTTTATTTTATGCTTGCATCCTAAATCTCCGAAGTCTGGCTTTTGGCAACGTAGCCATTTTCAAACATTAGTGCAAACATTCGTTTTTGACAGCGACAGATACAGTGTGTGATGTAGGTACATCTACTACCTCTATGTTCCAAGACTCCGCTTACCTCACGAAATCCGCACGCTTAACCACGATATGCCAAGTTGCCAACCAACCACACCTAAACACGCATAACCATAGTACATACCACTTCGGGTGCCTTTTGAAACATAAATGAATTGCTTTCTATTCATGGATTTCTCAGGACGCTGATTCCTTGGTGCAACTGCCACGAGGCTGCGGCGAGCAGAACATGGCTCGGCTGGCCACCAACCTTCTGGCCCTCAAGCAGTTGGACCCCAAAAGCCCAGCAGCCACTACCGCTAAAGAACATGTAGCCAGAGGTAATAAAATTATGCTGGGATCCGTTGATGGGTATATATATCTATTGATGTAGCAGTGAATGGGTTCTAGCAGGTGTAGCAGCAAAATTCACCATAAGGCCTCTGCGTAATGGATCATTCAGATCATCATCGATCAGATCCCCACGCAAGCCTGCCAAAAGATCGGTATTGGTCCCTTATCGTCGAAGAGGGGATACACATATAATAATATAGCCTCATTTTACGTATCATAGCAAAAGATTAACATTCGGAAATTTTTAGAAGTAAAGTCGTCTGAAAGTGGAACTTCAGCTTTATCCAAACCATACAAAAACAGATCAGTGCTGGTCATCGTTAGCAACACACTGAGTTTATTCCTTTTTAGACCCAACCAGCTTTATATGATAAAAGCTGTAGTATTCAATTCAATTCATTCATTTCATTCAGAAAGTGTTGTAGACCAGCAGTTAGGTACATTTCACCTGGAAAGTAATTGGAACTGAACGGAAGTTTAACGGGTTGTTCTGGGGAATACTGGGAAGATTTCTAAGTTTCCGACCTCGAGGACCTAGTGCTAACTTGGAGGAGGGGCAAAAACTTCAAAATTGGTTCCGCCGCCATATTGGAACCTCAACTTTTAATTGACTATACCATTGTTTATATTTGTTCTGGAATTCTAGTTTGACAGCGAACTTCCAGGAAATGTATTGCTCATTAACTTTGTCATGCAGCATGTACACAAAATGCTTAGTTTATGAGATACAGGCGGAAAGATAAAAAAGTCACATAATTTTGAGGTTTTTGCCTCAGTTAGCACTAGTTCCAACCGCCAATAAGTAAGACCGCCAATTGTTTTACCCCTGATTATTCTGTTTGTAACTTGTATTTTATGTGTTTCTTTATTTTGAGGTGTGCATTAAAGAGTATTTATGTTATGTTATGTTCCTCGAAGTCGAAAACTTATGAGAGTCTTCATAGTATACACCCAAACTATCCGTTAAAGTTCCATTGAGTTCGGATTACTTTCCAGCTACCTTACCTTCATTCGACATAGGTAACTGCTGGATTATTTATTGCTGGATGAGAGATAACTCTGAAATCTCTCTTCAGGTTTGACTCGGCAACTGCAATATACACATCCTTCGGGTGGATTTAGCGCGTTTGGCGCCTCTGATGACCCATCCACCTGGCTCACCGCGTTCACTCTTAGATACATGAGGAAAGCCCATGAGGTAAGTAGTTAAGTACCGACGCACTAAATTCACTCTTAGATATCTAACAAAACCAATGACGTAACCGTGTTGTTATATCTTCATTAAAAATATCGACCAAAGGGAGTTCATTCCTGATAATGGGATAGGATTATATTTTCGAAACCTCCAATCCTGATCTCCATGTTGAATTTTCTACCTCCTAATAGAATTTTAACGTGAGTTCTCGATTGTGGCATCCAGTAGGTAATGTGTATCTTGCCAGGGCTTTGATGGCCCTCCATTGGAACAGCGCGCAACACCTATGATAGAAGGTATCAGGGTCACAAAGGTCTAAACCTCGAAAGCGACGCAGACATCTACCACGGCAGATAGTGGAGAGAATAGTTTTGCTCTCTATATCCTCCTTCTTGCATCGATTTCCTAATCACCGAGGGTCGTGGTCATTCAACAGCTTCTTTCTGATGATCTGACGCCATCTTCCTCTATCTGTCGCCGAGTGAAGAGCATCATGGACTGTAGTGTTGAGAGCTGAGCGAATTTGGTCAGACGAATTAAGTTCTCTATATAATTATTATTATGTACAGAAAACGTCAGAGTGCTCATTGCTGCGCCGGTACATGTAATCATAAAACATTCCAATAATTATGACAACAGGGTGTCAACTGGGTATTAGCGTGACGAGTACTAGGATCCTTATAGACAATATTCCTATAAGAATGATGATGTTTACAGGTAGTCTCACCAGGCATGCCGCCACCACCAGCTTTGCGGCGCGCAGAGCGTTGGCTGATGATGCAGCAGATGGAGAATGGTTGCTTCAGAAATGAAGGACAGGTCTTCCACAGGGAGCTCAAGGTTACAATTTTGTTTCTTGCATTGTGAATGGTGGTATATTGACTGGAACTTCAAATATGTCACTTCCTATGTCTGTCAGGAAAACTTATATACGGCATAAAGTTTCCACAATTGGAGAATTCGTGAGAAAGAATGTTCTGAAGCTTTATGATGTGTGTGTGCTACTAGTCCGCCTCGAACTAAGAACTCGCGATTCTTGCAAACGAGTACCCAGTATAACAAGACCTCTTAAAAAAACTCTTAGGCCTTCTTATTCTAGAACTCCTGGTCAATCCAGCTCATATAAGAGATATCAGAGAAACGTTACTAAAGTTATCGAAATTCACGGACGTACGGGTAGCCTGCTGACAGTTCTGCTATTCGATGCTCTCCTTCGTTCGATTGTGATTTAAACATCAAACGAAAAACGAAGTTCAAATAAAAAAACGAAGATAGGATCAAGCTTCGGAAGCTTAATGGAGTCGTCTAATATGTCATAACCAACGACATTTTTCATTTTCAGGGCGGACTAAGTGAAGACGGCGAAATCGCCAACGTGGCTCTCACCGCCTACGTCATCACCTCCCTAGTCGAGGGTATCTCCGATCTCCCCTACACAGTCATCAAGAACACCCTCCACTGCCTCCGTGCTTTACCTCCCTTGAAAACCAAATCACCAACCAGGGTCTACGCTCACGCTGTATTAGCTTATGCCTTTATGAGGCTGAGGAAGTATGAGGAGGATTTGAGAAGGAGCAATGAGGCGAGTCCGTTGGAGAATGAAGGGTTGGAAGAGGATGAGGATTTAAGGGAGCTGGTTGAGCTTATGAGGGTGGCGAGGAGGAAGGATGAGTTTGTTTGGTGGGAGACGAGTAAGTTTCTTAAACTTCTTTCTTTTGCGGAATCTTTTTTATTTTGCGGAAAAGTTAAACATCATTTGGCAGCTGGCGCTTACAATTTTGTTGCTCATATACAATATTAATTCTGTACAACGTATGATGTTAGCATTGCAAGCATACCTTCCGTCAAGTGGTACCATTTTCGAAAAAGTGTCACATATTATGTCAGTTTTATTACACTAGTAGTCCGCCTCGTACTGCTAACCGGCAAACGTGTTAACCAATATAACAAGACCCTTATGAAGATCGTTTCACGCCTTCTAGCTCCCCTTGATCGATCCTGCTCATAAACGAACTCTGAAATTGTACTTATCCCTGCTACAACCTCATCAAAATTCAGAAAAACGTTAATAAAGTTATCGCGCGACAACTATTCAAAATCAAAAAGCCATCCAAATGCACAGACGTCTAGGTAGCCAGG
Source organism: Pammene aurita (assembly GCA_947086415.1). Taxonomy (NCBI): domain Eukaryota; kingdom Metazoa; phylum Arthropoda; class Insecta; order Lepidoptera; family Tortricidae; genus Pammene; species Pammene aurita. Next base: position 27,104,719 of record OX352302.1, on the reverse strand, counting down.
TGACAGTTTCGTTGTGTCCGAGGTTGTCTGTTAAGAACTTCACTTCGCTTACGCTCCGCTCGTGCGATTATCATTGACATAGTTTCAACCCAAAAAGGACGACACATTAGCCGATGCCGATTACCCATTTAAGTATTTCCCATCCCATCTAAAATAACTCTGGGGTTATCAATAGTACATTATTTTCGAGGAGGTGAAGAAGCACATTGATGGCTGAATATTACGTTTAAACGGACGACTTTAGGAGTCCGTTTAATTTAATACGATGCCAGCAATGGCCCTTCACGCCGAGTCCAATATAGTGCTTTATTCAAAAATAATGCAAAACAGCCAAAGTTGATGAACAACAAATAATATTGACATAAATAATATATTCTGAATAACTTCTAGGTTAAAAGAATGAGCACTACCGCGAGCATCGAATTTCGATTCGAATCCTATAATTATCTCCATCTCCATCGTTTCCCATTTTGAGTGAAAGAGACAGATTTAATCGAAACTACAATTTTTTATGTTCGCAGTACCAGATTTGCCGCCTTTATCTAGACACACGGCAGTGTGTCCGCCAAGTTCGAGCAAAAAAAAGCGACACACCGGCCGTGGGTTATATTACACGAACCATTTCGGGCCAATTTCGACCACCCTATAACTCAAAACATATTTTATCTACGCATATGAAATTTCGAGTGTCTGTTGACATCCCCTTAATTGTCAAGAATACAAAATTTCATTATTCTACCTATAGCAGTTCTTGAGATATTGACGTCAGAAAATCGCTATTTTTACTATACACTCACTCACTGACTCACTCACTGATTCACTGACTCATCAAAAACCTAGACCACTTCCAATGGTCGTACTGACTTGAAATTTGGCGTGGAGATAGGTCTTAAGGTCAAAGTAAAGGGAAAAAACTGAAAACGGCCAAGTGTGAGTCAGTTTTAAAAATAGCGAAGGTGTAACTTTGTTCTACTATGAAGTCATAATGAACTAAATGGGTATATCTTCCAATGGTCGTACCGAACTGAAATTTGGCTCGAAGGTTTGTCTTTAGGTCGAAATAAAGTAAAAATCTGAAAACGGCCAAGTGTGAGTCAGTTTCGAAAACAACGAATTTGTAATTTTGTTCTACTATAAGTAGGTATGGAGTGGAAATGAGATAAGACTTATTTAAATTTAGATACATACCAATTTAAGACAATACATGTTTGTCTTAAAGACAAGAACAATAAAATTGTTCACCACTCTGTGTGTGTCTGTTGCGGGAACCGAACCCACGATTTACGAAGTGCAAAGCAGGTCACTAGGTACCAGTGTTGGCCGATAATTTCAATTAGAATTGAAAATTGATCAATAAGATTGAAGATTAATTTCGTAACTAATCAATTACACTAACATCAATTTTTACTAACGTTAGTTCGCATTGATTTTGTGACGTCGTCAATTACACTAACCGTCAATTAGAATTAACCTATTAGTTACACTAACGTCTCGAAAATTTAATAAGAATTACAGTTAATTAGATTAACGTTAGTGTAACTAAATTAATCCTGTCTTACACTAATAATTAATTTTAAAACTGCATCTCGGGTTCGGAAGTCGGGACCAATATCAAAATCTGGAGCTCCCTACTGGGGATCCCTACTGGATCTCGAGTTTGGCGCATCATAGACTCATGCTATTTGGGCTCATTCGACTTGTACTGATGAGCAGATGGTACCGGTATCAAAATCTGGAGCTCATGCTGGACCCTGGGGATCCCTACTCGATCTCGGGTTTGGCGCATCATAGACTCTTGCTGTTTGGGCTCATTCGACTTGTACAGATGAGCAGATGGTACCGGTATCAAAATCTGGAGCTCATGCTGGACCCTGGGGATCCCTACTGGATCTCGGGATTGGCGCATCATAGACTCATACTGTTTGGGCTCATTCGACCTGTACTGATGAGCAGATGGTACCGGTATCAAAATCTGGAGCTTCTTTTTACTTTTACTCTCTTTGTGTGAAAGTCAAAGTCAAAGTCAAATTCAAAGTCAATGTCAAAGTCAAAGTGAAAGTGAAAGTCAAAGTCAAAGTGAAAGTCAAAGTCAAAGTGAAAGTCAAAGTGAAAGTCAAAGTCAAAGTCAAAGTCAAAGTGAAAGTTAAAGTCAAAGTGAAAGTCAAAGTGAAAGTCAAAGTAAAAGACAATGTGAAAGTCAAAGTGAAAGTCAAAGTGAAAGTCAAAGTGAAAGTCAAAGTGAAAGTCAAAGTGAAAGTCAAAGTGAAAGTCAAAGTGAAAGTCAAAGTGAAAGTCAAAGTGAAAGTCAAAGTGAAAGTCAAAGTGAAAGTCAAAGTGAAAGTCAAAGTGAAAGTCAAAGTCAAAGTCAAAGTGAAAGTCAAAGTGAAAGTGAAAGTCAAAGTCAAAGTGAAAGTCAAAGTGAAAGTCAAAGGTAAAAGTCAAAGTGAAAGTCAAAGTGAAAGTGAAAGTGAAAGTCAAAGTGAAAGTCAAAGTGAAAGTGAAAGTCAAAGTCAAAGTGAAAGTCAAAGTGAAAGTCAAAGTGAATGTCAAAGTGAAAGTCAAAGTCAAAGTGGAAGTGAAAGTCAAATTGAAAGTGAAAGTCAAAGTGAAAGTCAAAGTAAAAGTCAAAGTAAAAGTTAAAGTAAAAGTTAAAGTTAAAGAAAGTGAAAGTAAAAGTGAAAGTGAAAGTCAAGGTCAAGGTCAAGGTCAAGGTAAAAATAAAAGTAATCAAAACCTCGTAGCTTAACCTAAATTCGCGTTTAGTTAGGTAAATTATTAATGTCAATTACCAATTCAATCTACACTAAAAATTAAATTAATGTTTAATTTTTGAGAAAGACTAAAAATTAAATATCTTCAATTATTAGTTATTCGCAAAGGATTAACACTTTAGTTACAATTAATTTCAATTCTAATTGAAATCAATTTGCACTAAACTATTAGTGTTCAATTTTAACTAACGTGTTTCAATCTTCAATTTTTAATTTTCAATCACACTAACGTTCGGCCAACACTGCTAGGTACACTAGGTGCGCTAAATCAGTCAAACAAAAATGAAAAGACTATTTTTTCTCGCATAGTCTAAATAATTTCTAATTTTACAACTAATAAAATCGCAGATTCAAGAACATGGAAATCATATATACTCTAAGATGGAATTATATATACTACTGCCCATCTCACCCTCCGATACGCCACGGGATGAGATGGGATGGTGCACTTCTAGGGCTACATAATAGGCCACCAATTATAATACCTACTGGTAGGTAGGTATTACCAAGTTATTAATTATCTATGTAGGTAGCGTACTTACAATCAGTATAAAGTACGTTATTGATGTATGTAATTATATGTAAGTAGGTACATTTTATAGGTGTAGGGAGCCAGTTTATTTATAAAAATCACCTATCAATAAATAGTAAAATAGGATTTATCATAGATTATAGGTACTCGCGATGCCCGATCGATCCCGAAATCCCGATATATGTATGTATAGTGATACTAGATAAAAATTCCGTTCCCCGCCTCGCGCACCCTCCGTCGCTGCCTACATTCGTCCGCCGCGCTCGCGCCGTCCGTGATAAAAAAAATAATAAAGAACCTACACCTAACAAAAATAAATGAAATCCCATCAAAAACATAAATGTGAAAGGCTGCCAAGTTCTATACTATGGGAATGCTTCGCCTATAAAAGAAGTGAGATCTGAATAAGTACCAAGTTCCATAAAAATACCTCAAATCATAAATAGTTATAGGAATGCACACTTGATTTCCAGCAGTTTTTAAGGTACATTTTGAATAAGTATCACGTTACATAGAAATACCTAAAATTATAATAGTCAGAGAAACGCTCACCGGTTTTTTTAGCAGTTTCCTGATAACATTTATTATTTTCAGTACTTTTTAATGATGTAACTTGGCAAGTTTTAATAGAAAATTATATACTTGACACATTGCAGTCCAAAGGTGTCGATTCATTGCTTTGAAAAGGTGTGTGGTGTGTGAAAACTTGCCAAGTAACATCATTAAAAAGTACTGAAAATAATAAATGTTATCAGGAAACTGCTAAAAAAACCGGTGTGCGTTTCTCTGACTATTATAATTTTAGGTATTTCTATGTAACGTGATACTTATTCAAAATGTACCTTAAAAACTGCTGGAAATCAAGTGTGCATTCCTATAACTATTTATGATTTGAGGTATTTTTATGGAACTTGGTACTTATTCAGATCTCACTTCTTTTATGGGCGAAGCATTCCCATAGTATCGAACTTGGCAGCCTTTCACATTTATGTTTTTGATGGGATATCTTTTTATTAAAAAGTTTGAAGTGTATTTTTCTTCTGAATTTACCGTAAGCTATTTGAGATAACTAAAAAATCGTGGTACCAACATTATAAATAACAAATACCGAGGTTGTGTTTTGGCTGTTTTAGGACCTTTGCCTTTCTTTTTGTATGGCTGTTGAACTTTTTAAAAAGTTTGTACCTCGACAAAAATGGAATTTGTATGCAACATTTATGTCGCGAAATCGAGCCTGCAATTTCCATAACTTTTTAATTTTTATTTGACCATAAACTAGACACTTCGCCGCCTAGTTTCTAACCGTAAAAGTCAACCTTGCCGGACATTTTTGAATAAAATATTTTTCCGACACAGATGTTGTTGAAACGAGACCAATTATGGTTTTCTTTTTATACGAAAACAATAGAATTTTACCACAACCCCATGTGCAGATAAAAGGCGATGAAGTTAAAAACGAAGCATGCTAACCTAAAATATAAGACTACTACTCTTGATCTAAATTCTACATCAGAATATTTCTTCAAAGATGAGATCTGCCTGGAGTCTGTGCAATTCCTTCGCATACTTCCCAAAATGTGTCCTGTAGGAGTTAACATGCTACTATTTTCGTCAGGCAGTCTAGCCACGTCAGTAGAAGCGACGGGCTACGCGCTACTAGCGCTATCCTTGTGTCCGAGCGCTCTGCACGCTAGCTGCGCGCTCGACGCGCACGCCACCACGCGCTGGCTGTCCGCGCGCCGCGGAGCCACGGGCGGGTTCGTGTCCACGCAGGTACAACGTCATAGTGGACATATCATAATCTCTATTCTCGTCAATCAGCCAAGTTCGCCCCACGGTGAAAATTAATACAGTTCTGACATATCTTAATTATTATAACGCCATAGACGTCCAAAGGCTAAAGTAACCGCTTACTATCGGGCGGGCTGTATGCTTGTTTGTCACCAATATTTCTCAATATAATGATCAATGTTAAATCTTGTCCATCCAATAACGTTTTATTTCACAGGACACCCTAGTAGCACTCGAAGCGCTAGCCACCTGGGCAGCCTCACAGCCGCCTGCGCCAGCGCACCTCACCGTAACGGCCAAGAGCGGGAGCGCGACGTCTACCGCCTTGCTCACGCCTGAGGCTAAAGTGCCTGAGCTGATGAAGACACCGGTGGGGAAGCTAATGGTGAACGTTGAAGGTGAGGATGGATGCAAGATGCAACCAAAAGGCCGGTTGATGTTTTAGGTCATACCTTCTCCTCAGCCTAAGGATTCCTGCCTAGGGATGGCCTTGTGTCCTCTAATCACCAGCAATAAATATTACATACCTCTCTGCAGGCTCAGGGTGCGCGCTGATCCAAGCCACGCGTGCCTACCACACTTTGGCACCTGCGACCAGCGACAGGCTACTCTCAGTGCAGGTACGAATATCATATACCTTTTGACCAACACGTGGGGAATTAATACACCTTCCTTACACATTAAAATTGTTAACTAAATATAAAATCGCATAACTAAAAGGGAAATGTTTTATTTTAATCCTTTTTGAAGTCAGTTTTCTTTTTCAAAAAATTTTTATTTTTAACACAGAATAGAACAAGTAGAAAACGTTATAACACAATCAAAATACGACAAAACTCGAAATCTGCCGGACAGTTTTGAAATTTGGTGTGTATGTTGATTAGAGGTCCCGTTTTATTGTCCACACCATTTGACATTTGAGGACCTCGAGGAACCGCCAGCACCTTGGAAAATGGCCTCCATCCTGAAGAAATTCGCTTTTCCCTCCGAATCTACGCACTCTATGAAAATATGATCTAGGACAATATTAAAGCTCATTAAATTCTACATAGAAGCATGCTTACTCTTTTGCTGAAAAATGCACCTCCTTAGAGATATCACTTGAGGAAGTGAAGTGTTAGTCAATGCCTTTCCAGGGGATATTCTCATGATATAAAACTTGTGAAAATACAAAGTTAAGGTTTATTTATAGTTTTGTATGTCAGCTACCCCAATATCAACATTTTAACCGACTGCGATAAAAACAGTAACTAAGGTAATGGTTTCAAAACTGAATACACTCTGTAGCCTAGGATGCTAAGCGGATTTCTACAAGTGACATATCCCTTAATTCCACTTGATCTGAAAAATGAATCCACACTTGTATATCTAAAAAAAAACAATATGGCGGCCGCAAGAGGTCACCAAATATGAAATCATGGTTTTTCATTGGTGCCTAAACTATTGCGCGGATTTCAATAAAAGATATACCAGGAGGTCTGTTATCAACACACCAGTGCCATGCAATGCAAATTTTCTAAAATGTATGAAGGATAAATCACTAAGACTAAATAATTTGATGATAAAACCCTATTTTTGCTCTTAATTAGAGGTCAATCAATAGTGGCAGCAATGAAACTCGACACCTATTTTCTCTGGGATCCTAGTATGCATGTCTGAAAACAAGAGCTTCGAGGACCACCAGAGTCGGTTGCCATCATGCAAAGTATATCCATTTTTAGTTTTTTTGCACGCTTACAAAAAATTTCATCGTTATGCAATGAACGTGTATGGCAAACGAAACTTCATTAAATTCCAGTTTTGATACCATTACCTTACTTACTGTTTTTGTCGCAGTCGGTTAAAATGTTGATATTGGTGTAGCTGACATACAAAACTATAAATAAACGTTAACTTTGTATTCTCACAAGTTTCATATCATGAGAATATCTCCTGGAAAGGCATTGACGATACACTTCACTTCCTCAAGTGATATCTCTAAGGAGGTGCATTTTTCAGCAAAAGAGTACTCATGTTTCTATGTAGAATTTAATGAGCTTGAATATTGTCCTAGATCATATTTTCATAGAGTGCGTAGATTCGGAGGGAAAAGCGATTTTCTTCAGGATGGAGGACCTTTTCCAAGGTGCTGGCGGTTCCTCGTGGTCCTCAAATGTCAAATGATGTGGACAATAAAACTGGACCTCTAATCAACATACGCACCAAATTTCAAAACTGTCCGGCAGATTTCGAGTTTTGTCGTATTTTGATTGTGTTATTAGCTGTCTAGCATGCGCTCTTACAAAAAAAATTGGGTTTTCAACGTGCTTCATAAGTATATCCGTGCAGGTTTGAGACATATCATAAACACTGACTGAAATGACAATATGTAACATTTTCAATCAAAGGACCACATCATTGTCAGTTGTCAATAAGGCGTTAATTGCCATAAAAAAATAATTTAGAAATAAACTCTATTAACAACCGACAATTATGTACCTATGACTTGAAAACGTCACATATTCTCGAGCGCACCCATAAGGTGATAAGCGATGTGCCAACCCTTCCCTCATGCCCTCATGGCATATCCGGTAAGCGCATCGGGAAAAACGCGTACAATAAATAGAGAGAGAGGCACAGTGAAACCCCCCTGCTTTTGACTTCGACCCAACTCGACTAGCACGCCACCCTTATTACCTAGGCAATAGAGTCCACTTAAAAATATGGGCAAGTGCGTGGTTAGTGCTTGAAGATGGACACATTATTAAGACACTAGCTTTTGCCCGCGGCTTCGCTCGCGTTAAATTCGGGGTAACACGATTCCCCTTTCCTGATTGTCCCCCGGAATGCTCCATACAAACTTCCACCCCCCATTTTAGGGAAGTGGGGGGTTAGAAAGAGACAAAAAGTAGCCTATGTCACTCTCCATCCCTTCAACTATCTCCACTTAAAAAATCACGTCAATTCGTCACCCCGTTTTGCCGTGAAAGACGGACAAACAAACAAACAAACAAACACACACATACATTTTCCCATTTATAATATTAGTATGGATATAAGCGAGGTGTGAAGGCCTACTATGTTTGACAGGTCTCGGTGCGAACGGACGGCGCCTTCAACTGTGACAACGGAACCAACTGCTTCTGCGCGGCTGTGGTGGAGGTAACTATTCGTAAAGATAATGATAATATAAGATAAGATAGGCACCTTTATAGGGTTGTTCTTCTGGACCGTAAGCCAGGAACAAATTTCATGTCCAATCGCGTCCCAGGCGATAACTTGTAAAGTGGTTAGGGGTGATGTATAATAAAGCCTCGTGAAGGTCAGCTGCCGCTCCGTTGGTGGGTTGAGGAACGGCAGCCATTTAATCACTTTTTGTTCCTGGCTTAGGGTCTATTCGAAATGGGTCAGTAAGAGTAGCTACCAGATGGAATGACGCTACGCGATAATGAGGCTTTTCTAGTGCCCTAACCTACTTTAGTATATTAAAGACTTTTGATCAATGTTAGAAACAGGATCGATTGGCATATTTTTTTTGTGTGAAGATTGCGATTTAGGTAATTCCCCGACTGTATTTTTTTTTTCAAAAATCAGTAAATGTCAATCGTCGTTAATTGAGCGTAAGCGAAGTGAAGTTCCACAAACAACTTCGGCTAATGGGACGTCTCGGCATTTCGATGGCTTTTTGATTTTGAGGGTTTGTTCCGCAATAACTTTAGTAATGTTTTTTTGAACTTTATTGTTGGGATTGTAGCAGAGATACATATAATTTGAGAATACGTATATATTGTGTATGCATGCATAGGTATGTAAGTACATACGGTGGCCACCGTGCGATAGCTAGTTCAATAAACCATATCTATCAGTATATGAACAGGATCGATCCAGGGATTGTGGAGCTAGAAGGCGAAAAAAAATCTTCAGAAGGGTCTTGTTACATTAGTCATTCGTTTTCAAGTAAATCGCGAGTTCTCAGTTCAAGGCGGACTACTAGTTTAACAGTTAGGAAAGGTGTCCTAAGATCATCGCGTAGCATCAATCGATCTGGTGCCTGCCCTCACTGACCTATTTGGAAATCCAACCTGTATACATCCTGTATACAGGATGTGTGCCCGACCCTTAGCCATTACGTGAGGTCACAGAACAACTTTTACCGGAACAACTTCTTAATCGCGAAATCGGTTTGAGTTTACGGCGAGAGCTGGGAATTCCCGGTTGCGATACTGATTTGTAAAAAGATCGAGTACCGGGGCCGTATTCTAACTTTAGAACACGTTTTGACACGATCCAACTTCAACACAACTCCAATGCATTAACTACGCAATACAGTTAACGCTTAAACGTTTGAATCAGAAATACAAGAATTTTCTTGAAAATTATTCTTATGCAACTCTAATACAACTTCAATAATGGTTAATTATTTGTCATGTGTTGGAGTTATGTTAGGGAGTTATGGTAGGTTGTGTTTTTAACGTATTAAGTATGTATTTTAAAATTAGAATACACCACCTGAAGTACCTCTATCCTCAACCTGTTTCTTCCAACAGTTACCTGGCCGTCGATTGGATAAAAAAACGACAGTTAGGTAATTTAAAAAAGCAATCAATAAGTCTTGATTTCGCATTTTATTTAGTGCTAAAACACAAATGTGTACAGATGTAGTAATTAGTGAATAATCCTTTCCGATCGTGAAAGCTCGGATAAGTTCGTTTCCATCATACTTTTTTAGTCAACTTTAGTTTTCATGAACGAGTTTATGATATATAATTTACAATAATAAGTTACTAAAATACAGTCAGTAACACAAGTACTTACCTAATTTGATAAAACTAAACTTATACTGAGGTAACAGTGACATTATTATCTTGTAAAACAGCTTGGTTGCTGCGCTTTTGTCGATACTCTGACCACAAATCTCTATGAGACCTCATACAGAAAAATAATATGTTTGTGGCTACAAACACTGAGTACTCCATACAACACCAAAACATAAAGTGTCGCTGGTAATGTTCGAAACCACGACTAAAAAACACGACCATCAGTGGCAGGTTCTCTGCTAAACCCGAAAAAGTGAAAATCAACGTGGCTATCAACAACTTTTGTTTTAAATTATCAACTGACGTAGATTTCAACAAGGTATGCACTACATCCATATACAAAAATATGTTTACTGACACTATCACAAAGGCTAAACGCCATATAATATGATTGATAGTTCCCGAAACTGAATCGTAGACATATAATGCGAAAATTTCCAAAAAAGGTGTTAGCCAAACAAAAAGATTTGCCCGCAAAAATCTCCGCTGAATTTTTATGTCGTATACCTTTGATATTTCCATGTAACACATCACAGTAATTATCATTTGCCAATACAAATAAGATAGTTTCAAAAAATTATAACTGTATCTACAAACTTTATGGAGGTCTGCAGAAAGTTCTCTGTTCATAAGTAGAGTAACATAAGCGGAAAAATTGGTTCGTTAATAAATTCAATATTGCGAAATTTTTAAACTTTCTGAACTTTTTCAACATAACCCAAGTTGTTATTCCGTACATGACACTTAAAAGTGATAAAAATATACTTATCGAGAATAAAACTAGCGTGATGTGATATGCTATTGTGTCATTTTGATTAAAGTATACTACGAATGGATTCACTGAAGTATTCATCTTAGTTTATGAACAGGTAAAAACTATTCAATCTCAATATTTACACACTCACTCACTTAGAAACAGTTACTTACCTACTTTAAAGTCTCCACATTATTATACGTAAATTTACAATCTTATACAGTTACTGACACTGTCTAATTAAAGGTGCTATGCTGATGCTGTATTGTATGAGGTGTTGCCTTCATAAATGCGCGTTGACATAACCCCTAAGCCAGGGTTTGGTTGTTTTTGATTCCTCGTTAAATTAGATAATATCCAGTTTCCTTGGTGGTGCGTTGACTATGTTGTGTTGAACACTGCTTCTGGTGCAAACTTCTAGATTTGAGCTTCCCAGGAATTTAATTTTTCATACTTTGACAACTGCTGAGTTCGTAGAAGATACGATAGCTATCGTAAATTGTCAAGATCTGCTCTGATTTTCACTGTCTAGTTGGGAATTAATTGAAACCTAAGATATGTCTGCGTAGACTGTTGTAATTTGAATGAGCTATTTATTATTTAGCGATTCGGTTAAATTAATTATAACTAACTATAACCATAAGACTTGCGTTGAAACCACACAAGTCAATTAATCATTTTATATTTCGTTTTCCTCACTTTTTATTCAACATTAATTTACTTCTTATCAAGGAACTAAAAACTATCAAAATTGCGGCTTTGTATTTTAAAATTAAAAAAATGTTATCAGAAGTATAAACTATTAACCAGCCTTGTCAGTTTAGTGTATCCTCAATTAAAATTTAAATTAAACAAAAAACTATAGGAAAGAGAAAAATAAATCCCACCAAAAACATTCTGTAAAAAACTAGCCAAGTCTCGATGGAGCTGCTTGTTTATCTCTAAAAAGTAATGAAATCTAGACAAAGTCGTGCCAAGTCTAAGGTTCCTTACTGCGATTTCTTTATTATTATAGTTATTGTTGTGTGAATTGGCCGTTGAAGGGTACACAAGGGTACAAAACCAGGTGCTCCAGCAGACACCAGATTCAATAACCAGTTATCGAATCAACGTTTCCCAAGTGGCAATTTTCCATCGTCAATGGGTAGTGGTTCTGGCGACAGATTGGTGCCATAGTGCCATGGAGCACCTGGTTTTGTACCCTTGTGTACCCTTCAACGGCCAAGTCACACAACATTAACTATAATAATAAAGAAATCGCAGTAAGGAACCTTAGACTTGGCACGACTTTGTCTAGATTTCATTACTTTTTAGAGATAAACAAGCAGCTCCATCGAGACTTGGCTAGTTTTTTACAGAATGTTTTTGGTGGGATTTCACTTCTTTTTGTAGAAACGTTCGTGTATACGTCACCATCAGCATCACACGTGTACACTTGCATTTCGTCCCAATGTTCAGCAACGTATGCAACGATAGCAGATCTTATACTGCAAGTTGAGTCAGTTCTACCATACACAAAGAAAAATATTGAATGGAAGAGACAAGACCCGTCTTTGGGCATACCAACTACTTGGTAGCCACTAAGTTCATCGTCGTGTTTTAATATGATCGACATTTTTTACGATATTATCTTGCGAAATCAAACACAAATAAACTCAACGACCTTTAGTATATAGACAACAAATCAGAAATACCGATAATATTTAGACTAAAACAATAGTAACCTATATCTGTAAGACTTCCCAAATCTTTAAAATATTACTCAACCTACTCAATCTATACAAACTATAAACAAAACGTTAACTCTTAATTATTAGACAAGTGTCAATATAATAATTAATTATCAATGAACTTTCTACTATAGTACATTATGATACAAGTGTGCTAAGTTGATCATTACATACGAAGCGATATTGTGCGCACGAACGCATGTGAGTGCGCATAAGGAAGCTGAGCTTATGTAATGATCAAGCACACGCGTTTCATACGACGTTTTTCAACACACTTGCGAGGAAATAACAGAATAGTATAATTAATAACTTTTGATAAATACATTAATTGTCAGAATGTTTACAGGATAGAGGTACTTACGATAACGAACCTAAGATAATTAAATTTAGCTAACCTTTTTTGTGATGTTATTGAGTATCTGGAACTCTTTTTCAAATCATTTCATAAAATTAAAGACTTCACATTTATTGTGCCATAAATTATAGTATTTTTTCTTACGTATTGCTCACTAGATTTTTATGATGACATTTTACTAGTATGTATCACAATTTTGAAATATATCCAGAGGTTAAATTAACGCTAAAGTTGTCTTCTTATTCATTGAAAATATAATTTGTTTAAATTAATAAAACAAGACGAGAAAAATCAAATAAACAATGATTTGAGGTTAACTTATAAATGGCGCGTAATTTTCTTTTTTGGATGTGCGTGCAGCTTGAGGCAAAGGCGCGTACGTATAATGCCAAACAGCCAATATTAAAACAGACAATTCGTGTTTTGAACACGAATTATTGTGTATTACGAGTAATATATTAAGTTGAAATGATTCTTATTCACAATCAGGATTGTATAATTTGTATTCTATCGTAAATGTGTATATTTTAAATATATTTACTTTTTTTCTACTTTTTTAGAATTTAAACTCATAAAGAGTTAAAAAAAAGTAAAGGTAATACCCGACTAAATTACAACGATTCGTCTGCGTACGTACAACTTGGTACTAGAGTACAAACGTCACTTGATCGGATTATTAAATTATTCCACTAGTTGGATAATTATTGTGAAATGCACGCGTGTTTAATATCTAGGATTATGAGCATAAAAGCGGTGGAATAAGAACCTCGTTACGAGCAGGTGTGTTGAAAAAAGTATTACCTACCTAGTACTGAAATACAGCTAAACTAATGATATGCTAAACTAATGATATTTTTAAACGAAATGTACAGCGAACAAAAGTATGACAACACTAAGAATCAGTGAAAAAAGCAGCAATGATCATCAAATTTTATGTTTTTAATTTTAGTTGGTATTTCCGCCCCTTTCATTAGGTGACATTCACGGTGTGTAAAAAGGAAACGGATATATTTCGTCTGATCTGTCATCAACTGCAACAGATAATCTGGTTGAGGCAATTGACATATGCCTTCAAAGTGAATTTAAATTTAATTGGGAACGTTGCAGGAGTTCTATCACACTCGCGCTTAAGATGAGAGAGTGAAATGCACTAGAAACAAATTCAATGTGAATTTAAATGTTCGTCATGAAATACGGTGTCTCATCACAAAGGGTTGCCACATGTACGTATTTTGAATTTGCCGCGCGTTTCTACTGACAGAAATGGTTTGCCAGACTATAACAATATTACCTATCTAGCACTAATTGTTATAATAACAACCTGCTAATTAACCTTAGCAAACCTCACGAAATAATAAGCGTAATCAACGAAATGCAAATAATCCCTCCAAATCCCTTTTCCCTTTATATAAAATCCCTTTATCCCTTTTCCCTTTATATAATTAAATAATCGTTCGACTACATACATACAACAACATTACATTACAACAACTCTTAATCCTACTTATACTTCGTTTTTTTTGAGATTAGAAATTGAGTAAACATAGAAACAGTAGTTGCCAACCTGTTCTAAATGTTCAATTTAAACACACTGCAAGCACACCAACAGAGGATTAGTTAACATGATTAAGAGTTCACATTTGTGAAAAAATAATAACAATTTGCAGATTAAATATTCCAACACAACAATAAATACACAATTTCGTTTTAGATTTTGTATGCCAACGTTAGAGACACGTGAAAAATGAAAAACTGACCTGACAGTGACGCACGTACGTTCTAAAATGAAAACTTAAGATCCAGTTTTTGTTATCAGTATTCACGAAAATTATTTAATTGACAATCATAATATGCACTTACTAATCAATCTTCGTAAATGAAAATGCGTCTAAACGTTATTTAATAGTCTTTTTGAACGGCCTCCTAGCCTAGTCGGTAGTAACACTGCCTATGAAGCAGGAGGTCCCGGGTTCGAATCCTGGTCAGGGCATTTATTTGTGTGTTTGGTTTAGTTATGGATGTTTTCTATGTATTTAAGTATTTATCCATATTTATCTATTATATATATCGTCGTCTAGTACCCATAATACAAGCCTTAATGAGCTTACCGTGGGCCTAGGTCGATTTGTGTAAGATTGTCCTATATATATATATATAGCCCACGGCCCACGGTAAGCTCATTAAGGCCATATATATATATATATATATATATATATATATATATATATATATATATATTATATAATAATTATATTATATAAATAATAAAGCAACTGTCTTAGGTGATTGTAAAAGATTTGGTTGACTACAAGGTGGCTTTTCTTGTTATATGCCACTCGGGCCTGCCTCTGATTGCTCCATAACCCTCCAACCAAACGCACAATAATAGAGCCAGCAAATACCTTTACTTACATAAGAATCTGAATAAGCTTTAAACATTAAAAACTATCCAGGTATGGCTGAGAGATACTAATGACAGATGACGCGAGAAAATATTTAAAAATCGGACCATCCGTTGCGAACCTCTTCATCTCTAGGTATTTTTATTGTGCAACATTCACAAGAACATTAACAATGATAAAAAATAAAATATTTAGTGCATATAACAAGTACCAAAATATTGTTAAATACTCAATATAACATTTACAAATACGTAGGCATGGCTTTACTATAAATATATTTAAGTATGTTTAATGACGGCGTAGGCACTTTGACAGTTGTGACATTTATCGTGCCTAATAAAGAACCCTGTACATTGTTCTGTCAACGTTTTTCTAATCTCAAATAAAACGAAGTATTCTACATTGAACTACCGTTAGCGCCTTCTAACTCTATGCACAACGCCATCTAGAGGTGAATCAAGTCACTAGTGTAGTAACTCTACGCGCTTCTGGATGGCGTTAGTAGTGGTCACTTCTGTTGTGGTATAGTAGTTATTCTACTCGCTTCTAGATGGGGTTAGTAGTGGTCACTTCTTGGTGTTACATATGCGTATTAAAAGCAGAAGGGGAGGCATTCGCCCTGCAGTGGGACGCTATAGGCTAGATTAAATTTCAATTAGAAGATGTGTCCCACTACGCTGGATTTTTGCAATGACAATCGAATTGTTTATGTACCAATAGTAGAAGGGGGCATTACCATATCTCTAATACAGCTGAGACCAGCTGAGGGTTCTTCATCAGATACTTCAGACCTTCGATTTTTGACATCAAATGAAGCGGCCCACCAAGTTGAATATTTTTTGTAAAGGCGGTATAGATATATCTCTAATAGTTTGGTTGGGCTCTTGTGTTTTCTAATCAGGGTCACCAGGTACTCCAGATCTTCGATTATCCTAGTTTTTATAGTTTTCTCTTTATGTGGCCATTAAACCCTAACTCTGTACCAAATTTCAGCTCTCTGAGTTTATGGGAAGTACTAGTTCTATTTTTATGATCATGAGAGTGAGTGTCATAAATGCGAAACTTTGCTTTCGCTTAATTTCGGAACTAAATGACCTACAGACTTGAAATTTTGGATTTTAAGTATGTGATTATAGCTTACTGGATGACGAAAATTTCTGCGTTCTGGTCTTATCCAGAGGTTCTCAAATAGGGGCCTGAAAATGCGGCGAAATGGTTCCAGTAAAGGATGGTACGGCAGTGTTTGCTTCGCGCTCGACTTGGCGGGGGCACTGCCGTGCCCCCAGATCATTCTTACTTTTTATAAAGGGGAGGTACCGTGCCCTAAAAATGGATCACGTTTTGCTTTGTCGGTGGGACTAATATTTATTTTCCTGCCGGGCCGGATTCAACTTTCTAACACTTATGGTCACTGAGCTAAGATTCCAACGTCGGTCCGTTTTGTCATGTCAATTTTTTTGTCGTTCGGACAACCAGTTTGACTTGACATGGCAAAACTCTAAAAATTTCTTCTTGACTTTTTTTTTTGTTTTTTTAATTTATTTATTAATGTAAACTTATATTATACATGTTACTGTAAAGCTCGCCAAACTGTGACGTTTGATGGCGAGATGCGCTCATTGTTTTAAACAAAAAAAAATACAAAGCAACTTAATCTAACTTAACCTATTTATTTACTTACTAACATTCTAAAAGCCTCTAAGCCTCTTGTGCATAATGTGCATTATGTCTCAACCGGCTTGTCCTCGAGAAGAGAGGACCTTAGCCTCAACTTCAACCTTGGTTTACTGAGCTGGGGACTTTGTCTTAATATTTTAATTTTATTAAATATTTTTGGTATTAAATATGTTGACATTCTTTCGCCATAGTAGTTGTTTGCTCTAGGTTCTACTAATAGTTTTTCTCTTACACTTCTTGTATTATACTTATTTTTAGCAAATAATTTGAACAGATCATTATAGTAGTATTCTAATCCTATTAAATATTTAACTTTTTTATCTATAGGTAAGATCTTACACAAGGGAAATAACAAATCGTAGTCTTTGTTGCACTTATCTTTAACTTTTTTGTTTACTAAATATTTTAGCAGTCTCTAGTTTGTATGTTTTTAATATCACGAATATAGGTTTAAAAATAAATGTATTTTTTACGGTTTTTTTGAGGCAAGCTTTTATTGCCATCTGTACATATCTTTGTTAAATCCCTAACTGCTCCCCAAAACGAATACCAACGACCAAGGTGGTCGGGGAGGAGGGTTTCGCTTTTATTATAGATAATATAAATTTAGGAAACATGTTTTAATTATTTGGTGGTAGATCTAGTATTCTGGTACCAGAACGAATGTAATATTTATATTTCCTCACAGTAGTCGTGAAAAACACTACGTAAAGCCTTGGCGGAAAACGCTAAAGATAGAATCGTATAATCACTCGTTCATCTTTAGACGGTTTTCAGTCTCTCCAACAATGTACTATTTCCAGGCGTGTGTCGTATGGACGGGCGAGTTTCCAGAGATGGCGCTACTGGACATCACCTTACCCGGTGGTTTCGGCGCAGACGCTGCGTTGCTCTACGCTCAGCTGCAGAAGACAGACACACGTAAGATATGTTAACACTCTTGCACCTTATTCCTTTGTATTAAAGTTTAAATATGTATAGGTACATATTTTTGGCCTTGACTGTACACTCAAGCAATTTGATTCATACTAGAACCTTGTCACAGTGGCATTTGCCCGTGGATACGTATAAACGTAACTGTGCACTACGAAACTATAATAGCTATTATGACAAGGTTTGTACAGTCGCCATCAAATATATCGAAGCGGCCATGATGATCAAAAATATCTGAATATGCACTTTATCGCCTTGACAATAGAGGCGTTGTTCAGATATTTGTGACCACCTTGGCCGCTCTGATATATCTGATGGCGACTGTACTTGCACCTAATGTTACGGTGTTGCCACACTAGTGTTATAAAATGTTATATAACACAGTGTAACAAGAATGCCTCTATAATTTCATAATAACGGCATCCTTGTTACATTGCGTTCTATAAGTTTTAAAACCTTATAAGATCAGTGTAGCAGCACCATTTCACATTTGTTTTAAGACGATGACAACACCCGATGACCTTCAAATTGATTTTACTCAAACAGTTTTTTTAGCTATAAGTACTTTTTTTGAGAAACTAAAAAAAATATATGTCACTCATAATTCGTTATATTTAAAAGAACTTCGTTGATTCCGATACACGATTGGACGAAATCAGCTCAATAGAAAATAATTCCACACAATTCCACCGCACTAATACTAAAAACTTCGTTGTTTTATGTTTCTCAATTAATGCATAGTTCATCATTCTGCAAAATTTGCAATGAGCTCCCATACTAGCGCTGGAAAACATAGGGAGGGAATTTAGCTGTTGTCAGCCCCTTAAGTCTGTACACCCAGGTTTTTTTTAAACTAAACGCCTTTTTAGTACCTAACTATATTTTTTAAATAGTTCTCCGTCGTATCGAGTTGTCGCCAAGCGCTGGGCGCGCCACACTGTACCTAGCGGCGCGTGGCGGCCGCTTGCACGGCGCGCATCGTTGTTTCACTGTGCACGCAGTAGGGCCCGCGGCATCCACTAAACCTGCGCACGTCAGGGTCCAGGATTACTATATACCAGCGCATAATGACACACAGGTATGTGCCACGATGTTAGAGAGAGATGCAGTTGAGTTGCATCACAGTCATAGCGCTATTACGCTAGAGAGAGAGACAGCTACTGTGGAGTCGCATCCCGCTCACAGCGCTGTACTACGTAGTGCGTATCGAGTTGTCGCCAAGCGCTGGGCGCGCCACACTGTACCTAGCGGCGCGTGGCGGCCGCTTGCACGGCGCTCACCGTTGTTTCACTGTGCACGCTGTAGGACCCGCGGCATCCATTAAACCTGCGCACGTCAGGGTCCAGGATTACTCTGTATCAGCGCATAATGACACGCAGGTATGTGCCACAATGTTAGAGAGAGATGCAGTTGAGTTGCATCACAGTCATAGCGCTATATGCGCTTCGCGCATACGCTAGAGAGAGACGGCTACTGTGGAGTTGCATCCCGCTCACAGCGCTGTACTATGTAGTGCGTATCGAGTTGTCGCCAAGCTTTGGGCGCTCCACACTGTACCTAACGGCGCGCGGCGGCCGCCTGCTCGGCGCTCACCGTTGTTTCACTGTGCACGCAGTAGGGCCCGCGGCAGCCACTAAACCTGCTCACGTCAGGGTCCAGGATTACTATGTACCAGCACATAATGACACACAGGTATGTGCCACGACGTTAGAGAGATGTGCAGTTAAGTTGCATCACAGTCATAGAACTATATGCGCTTCGCGTATACGCTAGAGAGAGAGACAGCTACTGTGGAGTCGCATTCCGCTCACAGCGCTGTACTATGTAGTGCGTATCGAGTTGTCGCCAAGCGCTGGGCGCGCCACCCTGTACCTTAGCGGCACGCGGCGGCCGCTTGCACGGCGCGCATCGTTGTTTCACTGTGCACGCAGTAGGGCCCGCGGCAGCCACTAAACCTGCTCACGTCAGGGTCCAGGATTACTATGTACCAGCACATAATGACACACAGGTATGTGCCACGATGCTAGAGAGAGATGCAGTTGAGTTGCGTCACAGTCATACCGCTTACTTATTTGTAAAACTTACGGTACTATGCCGCGGGGGGATTGATTATTTTAGTATAAATTTATTTAAGATTAGTTTTTATTTGTATTTAAGTTATTATTTGTATTGTTTACTGTTAATGTACCGAATAGATGTTGTTTTAAAATTTGCAAAATAGTCAATTAATTCCACACAAATTATACCATCTTATTTTTCAGATGTACACGATACCTGAAGATTGTCCGTCAAAGATTTCACAAAGAAGCAACGACTATTTGCGTTCAGATAACTTATTCACCAAATCCTTATCTGAAGATGGCGAAATTCTGATTAATGACGAAATTTCATTCGATGATGTGCCTGACGGTATTCCTCTAGAAGATCCTCTTTATGATAATCTTACAAAGAAAGACAAAGAAAATAATAATATTGATCAAAGTAAAGCAAGTAACTTAGAAGCAGATGAAAACAGTGAAAGGAAACCTAAGTTAGAATCTGAAAATGAAATAATTAGAATTGATGATAAAATTGACCGTAATTTTGACGTCACAGATGATAATAATGATAGTACAGGGAAAGACAATAGCACAATTATCAAAGATGACATAAAATCTGAATCAAATTTCAGCGATTCTAAAACAGAGCTTGAAGATAAAAAACTTGAAATAAAAACTGAGCACAGAATTGAAATAAGAGACGATACTAAGCAAGAAGCAGAGGTAGATAATCCGAAGCTAGCCAGTTTCCATGTTATTAATTCGGAGAAAGATCTGGATGTTCCAGAAGGCATCGAAGGGCCGGTGCCTGTAGCTGTATTGCCTCCTCCGAATTTCATGTCAGCGCCTCCGTTTACAGGTAAGCAGTAGGGAATGCAAATCGAAATAATCGATTAAACCTAGCCGGTTATTTCGTTAAAATTAGATAGCTGTATTTCGTAAATTCGAATAACCGGCTATGGTTATTTATATAATGCTATTATCTAAATTGTGCGTAAGATTTAAAAATCCATGTTTTTCGTCTGGAATTATGATTTATGTAAGAACACTCGACTGCAAAGAGATATAAGTATCCACTTTTGGACCTTATTACAATGAAATAAGCATATTTTAGAAACTGACTAAGAGGGGCTTCGTTGCTCATATTATTGTTTTATTATTGTTTGTTGTGTTTAAGTGAATAATTAAAAAATAACTAATATTGTCCTTCGCTGCCTGAAACACAGGGAATCCTAGTTCAGGCATTTGTTAACCACGTGTCGTTAAAAAATCTTAGTCCGTAAGAGCAAACACTGTACTATACTTATCTCAATAAATTATTTGTATTCGTTTGTATTTGTATATCTGACGCGGCCAGCTCTCCGTCTAATCGATGTTGTTTTTTATTTTCCAGAGACTAACACAGCTGCATTCCCGTCGGTCCAGACGAACCCGAAGGCGTTCAATAGCTATCCGCCCTATCATTACTATATTAATACAGAACCTAGGCATAGATATGTGTATAAACGCTAGACTGATAGTTTTAAGAGTTGAGGATAGATTACTAAGTCTTGATTCAGCCAACTACTTAATCATAATAATAAGTAATTACTATATTGTGGTAAGTTGGTAACACAATTAGGGCTTGCAATCCGAATATTTCGAATAGTAATTTGTATGGAAATTATTCGACATATTCGTATTATCCGGATAATTGCAAACACAATAAATCCAGTCCTGATTTAGTAGATAATATTATTTTAATTTAAAAGTGACTTTTATTAGCGAAGAAATTCATGGTGTGTGTAGGGCTTGCAATTCGAATATTTCGAATAGTAATTTGTATGGAAATTATTCGAAATATTCGTATTTTTCGAATAATTGCAAACCTTAGGTGTGAGGGAATTCCCCAACTCGTTTTGAACTGGCATGGATTGATATTAGCGCCATCTAACTCTTATAATATGTACTTCAAAAGGCAGCGACTTTGTAGACTACTAACGTGATTAATTTACCTAAAGCTAGCTAGATGTCGCTATATAACAGTGTTGTGTAAAAGGCTATAGCGAAATTAGGGAACGTGCGTAAGCTAAAGAGGGCAGCACAGGACGCCCCTGTTTATTGGTGCGAATTGCAAATGACACATTAAAGTTGCCAAATTAGTCTACTACATGGCAGGACCTGCAACTTGCAAGGGTATGCGAGTCAAATGTTGGGGGCAGCACTGTCTATTGGCGTGGAGTACTTGGAGTTTTCGATTTAGTCCAAAAGATGGCAGACTGTTCAACGCGCACGGTGTCATTTTCTAATATTTCCGTAAATACATAATAAGGGCTTCCACGATCGAGATTTTCACTAGATGCCAGCACTGTGACGAGAGGTCTTTTTGACAGCAGCTGTCAAAATCCACTAATCAAAAAAAAATATTAAACATGATTGGTGCATTGTGACAGCTAGACCTCTCGCCACGGTGCTGCCTTCTAGTAAAAAACTCGATCGCGAAAACCCTCATTGTACAGTCGCCATCAAATATATCGCAGCGGCCAAGGTACTCAAAAATATCTGAACATGCACTTTACTCTACAATAGTCACAAACTGAACAACGCCTCTATTGTCAATTGTCTTGACAATAGAGGCGTTGTTCAGATATTTGTGACCACCTTGGCAGCTCCGATATATCTGATGGCGACTGTACCTAAATATTATAATTTAACATTATTAAATAAGGAAAACGTATCCTTAACTAGTAAGTATAGCAGTTAATTTAAGAATATTTATTTTGTAATCGTACGGTGCTTTCTTATTCACAGATAATTGTAGATGGTGTTGGCGTCACTTTGCCACAGGGCCGTAGCTTGGGGGAGAGGGGGGCATTGCATTATAAGGCAATGCCCTGCCTTAAAAACTACCTTTCACTATGACAATAAAGTAAAACCTTAAAATTGGCCATGAACCTACCTTAAATTAGCACTGTCCTATCTAAACTGTAACTCTGGCTACGGTCCTGCTTTGCCAGATCTAATATTATAATTATTTGCCAAGGAACTCTAGAAACAACACTTACATAATCTAAAATCAAATAACATAATCAACTATTTTATATGGCAGTAAACACCTTTCGAGTCTCAATTTCCTTCACAAAAAATCTCGTGGTTCGCACCTACGGCCCCCGTAGTATACGAGGTTTGCGTTTAAGGTGTCACAAATATTTGAATGTATCCGCGCCTAGTACTCTAAGTTACTCGTTATCTAAATAGGTTTTTGGAGTTCCTGGCCTTAGATCACGTAAGCAACATTGTGAATCCGCCGCCCTTGTAAGGCTGTGATTAAACGATTTTATACCGAAACTAGTGTGTTCTTGACCTATTTCCATTTCAGGGTTTACTATTCGCACTGACTGAAACATGCAAGATCACGATTTATTTTATCTTATAAAGCTTTTAAGTAATGCTTAAAAAGTTGGTATGGTATAAGTTGTAGAAATGGTATAAGTAAGTATTCTCAGTCCATCTTGTTCGCGCTCAGTAGGTACAGTCGCCATCAAACATATCAGAGCGGTCAGGGTACTCAAAAATATCTGAACATGCACTTTATCGCCTTGACAATAGCTGAGGCGTTGTTCAGATATTTGTGACCACCTTGGCCGCTCCAATATATCTGATGGCGACTGTGCGAGTATACCTAATAGTAGAGGTATGCTGCGAGCAAGGAACATACCAGAACATACCTACTTAAAACGGGTCAGCAACGCGCTTGTGACAACGAGTTGGCGTGGTGCATTTATCATCAGGCGAGTCGGCCTACCTGTTTGCCATGTTTATTTTACTTTCAAGCTAGAGCGATAGGTCAAATATATCGGAACGGCCAAGGTACTCAAAAATATCTGAACATGCACTTTATCTCCTTGACAATAGAGGCGTTGTTCAAATATTTGTGACCACCTTGGCCGCTCCGATATATCTGACGCCGACTGTACTACACCAAAACTACTCATTGGCACTGAATGCAGAATGATTGACTCATGACAGTTTAAATATATGAAAAGGGACCATTTGGCAGTAGTCGCTTACGTCGTATTGTTGTACCATCGCCCACGCGTGGACCTTATGCCTTTTGTAATAAGGTCCACCGATGTACAGTTAAGAGTGTTGCTGTTTGTACAGATTCAGTATCATATTCGAGCTATAGAAATAGGTGGCTTCACACTGCTGCGGTTTCCGCATGCGGCGCGAGCGAGATAGCGCTCTGCATGTATAGCGGTGTCACGCTTGCACACCGTCGCCCCATCCGGTTGCGGGCGCCAGTGTGATAATCGCCATAAATAAACCGCACAGATATTAATAACTTGACCTAGTGATCTGTAATCTGAATTCCTACCGGTTTTACGCAATCGTACCGTTATGTGACATTACAAGAACTTCTACCAGTGGCGCATGCTAAGCCACTCTCTCAAACTTCTAACACGTTTTATTTATAAAAATATTCTTAACTTAAAAGAAATTCTTAACCGAAAAATTCTTAGGTAAGCTGATGGTTACGTCAGCTTACCTAAGAATTTTTTGTCAGTTAATGCATAATGCATAGCGACAAATGATAACGTTATCGCCAGGAAGATACAGCACAATACGGGAAGTGATAACTTTGTGGCGTGCTGTTTTCGAGTAACCCGCCGACCCGACTCACGTCTGACTAAATGGCAGAAGTGATCACAATGATCTTCACACGCTATTATTCTCTTAAAATAGTTGTATTGAACCTTAAATACAGAAGTGAGCTAACCATATAAAACTTAAGGAAAATGTGCCTAGCAATCGACAGTAAATAGGCATGACCACAAAAATGTGTTATTTATTTTCAGGGTAAATATAGCAGAAAAAATAAGTCATATTGACCATTACAGTTAATACTAACGGCCACACTTACGGGAATCGGCGGAGGTTCGACCGATCGCGACATGTGTAGCCACAGCCACGCAGTTCGCTGTTATCGCGTATCATTCGGGCGAACACGAACTATGTTCGGGCTCTTGTCGGTTTTTTCCGCACATCAAGGGGATTTTATCGCGACAAATTTCGTGCAGTGGTGCAACTTAAAAACTTCATTTCAAGTGTATGAAAATATTGACCGATTTAGTTCGCCCGTAGCTTTATTGCGACAATATGTGGCCACGTAGTTCGTGTTCGTTGTACCACGAAGTTTTTATCGCGACAATGCAACACGAATTTTCGCCCTTCAGTGTGGCCGTAGCATATCTCATGCAAGTCGCGTTTTAGGATGTCGGAATACTATACTATCCGCAAAACCTGGGAACTGAGGTCATAAAACTTCTCTTACTTACTTACTCGGCCGCAGCAAGAGTGAAAGAGACAGCGTTATGATCTCAATCACCAGTTAGTTTTGCGGCTAGTATAGGAAGAGCTCTTTAACATTAACTAATTTTAGGTTAAAAGTTTATTTTTATTTTTTTGCCTATAAAACTCAGGATATGGTTTCTTTTTAGCCTTAGACCAAATAAAAGAAAACAGTAGTTAGCAACATTTTAATATATATTTTTATTTAAATGAATTAAATCATACAGTACAGAATACTTGGTTTTAAATGTACGTTCTTTATTAAAATAATTATAATAATTACAAAATAATCCTTATTGGCATATAATTACTTATAAAAAAGAAAAATTTGCTCCTCTTCGAAGCTAAGTATGGATAATAATTTACAGATTTTTTTTCTTGAGCAACAATCCCGTTGTATTGCAAAAATATTGGATAGTAACATTGTGCTCAGCTTAATGTGGCTTTAAAGCTACATGGACATTTTGTTAAATTAACTACAATTAAATGCACCATTGAAACAATCCCTAGCTCATTTGTTATTCTGTCATGCAAGCAACATTGTCACATTGATTTTTCCCTAGCTCCTTGTTATTCTGTCATGCGAGCAACATTGTCACATTGATTTTTCCCTAGCTCCTTGTTATTCTGTCATGCGAGCAACATTGTCACATTGATTTTAACCTAGCTCCTTGTTATTCTGTCATGCGAGCAACATTGTCACATTGATTTTTTTAAAGTATAATTTAGTTAGAGCTTAATGGGCATATCCTGATTGGGTGTCACCAAATTTGAAGCCAGAAAAACCTGTAATTAATCATCCCAACATATTATAGCTCCATCAAAGCCATGATGATTTTACCAATATAGTTGGTTAAGTCACCAGAACTTGACTCTGATTTAAAACCTTTGTACAGTCGCCAACAAATATATTGGAGCGGCCAAGGTAGTCAAAAATATCTGAACATGCACTTTATCGCCTTGACAATAGAGCTTTGTTCAAATATTTGTGACCACCTTGGCTGCTCTGATATATCTGATGGCGACTGTACATCTCCACGGAAAAATCACACATTGAGCGGATTGAGAGCAAATCAAGAGCGAATTTGTGCAGTGCGGTACTGCGGTCTCAATTTCACTGTGGGGATGTGGAAAAGATGTTAATGTGGTAGATCCCAACCTTAAGAGACACTAGATATTTACAGCATTAAATACTAAGCACCTACAGTTTGATGGATAGAATCCGAATTAAGAAGTACTGGTAATTGACAATTTGCATGAATTAATTGTAGAATTGTTTTATATTGCTCACATAACAATAACTTGTTTGTCTCATCTATTTTGTCAGGCAAAATACCTTTTTCTTCACACTTCAGCCCTGTAAAGATCCTGTTATCAACTGGTTTTCAAAGTGTTAAGGGAGATTGCGCATCCTTTTTTTGTAGCGATGCAGTCGCAATGATGTAGCAAAACGGTCTCGCTACAATTGGGATTCAGTCGCTTGCATAGTAGGTACATAACAGGTGACTGCATCTAGACAGTAGCGCAACTGTTTTGCTACTACAACGCAAATCTATCGCTACAAAAAGCAGCAATACGCGATCTGCCTAATACTTTATGTACTTGTAGTTAAGTTGCATGTTACTAGGGTATGCTTCCAGTACTCGTTTTCTATTGAAATGTAATACCGAAACCGGGTACTCCCGGTTCTCGCCATACAAAATTAGAACCGGGAGCATTCCGTACATGTCACATGCTACAAATAGTAATATGTTATGTTTATAAGTTTAAAAATTAAATGCACAAAACTCTGTTAGTGGAATTATTTCTGACCTATAAGCATTTGAAACTTTATCAAGGAAATATATTCTACCTATTGGGACGTTTATTAAACTAATCTCAAGTGTAAAGTAAACATTATAAGTAAAGCATACAAAAAATCCGATACATTTCAAGAATAATCAATGACCAGTATGAGTCATACTTAATTTAAAGGCAGGTGTTATGTGGCATTTCTGACTAATAGCACTTCTTCATTAATTGTTAATAAGAATGATTTCTAATTGCATTAGCTCATATGACTTATCAACAAACAACAAAAATGGTCACAAACTAGGCAACTATTTGACCATGTTAATAAATGTTAGTATGATCTCTACAGGTCTTCAGTATAAATACTGACATTTAGTATTGTAGTACCTTAATTTTCTTGCAACAAGTACCAAATCAAAACGCTATTAGACCTCAATCAGTCATTCCGAACTCAGTGATACCTTGCTTTCAGTAACAAAATGCAATAAAATTTAACAGTTACGATAGCGATTTCTCTATAATCATAGATAAATACACACCGGGGAACCGGAGCCCGTAAACATTTGAACAAGATTTCCTCTTACGCGAATATGTACAGAGACGCAGAGCGCCCGCTGCGGCTCAGAGCGCAGCGGCGAGACATCATTGGCTCTTCAGCTCTTTGCCGATGGAATACGATACGAGCCGCGCCCAGTCGATCTTGCTGCGTGTCACGGGCAGCTGCCGCCGCAGCGCCTTGAACGTCGTGTCGCTCATCGTCTTGTAGTTGTCGGATATCGCCGTCTGATACGCGTTCTCGGCCTCGCCGACCAGTTTCACGAACTCTTTAGCGGTCGCGGTCTCGCTATTAGCGACAATAGGCGCGCGGACCTCTTTCGAGCTGACTAATTGCACGTTTCCGTCCTCATAGTAGTGCACCTGCACGCGCAGCACGCCGCGCAGCTCAGCGGCGCCGCCACCCACGGTCAGCGACCATACGGAGCGCCAGCGCCCGTTCCAGTAATTCTTGGGCTGGAACTGGTGGTCCTCGATGCACGCGACGAGCGACACGGCGCCCGACTCGAGCGCGCGCCCCACGACGAGGCTGGCGCCATGCTTGTAGTGCGCCGCCACGTACGCCGTCAGCTCCTCGTCCAACGCCGCGCGCCAAGGCTCCGCGACGCGGTCCGGCTCGTAAGGCTCATATTCGGACGCCTCCTTACGCAGGTGATCATACTTGAAAGAGCGCTTGTTTCGCGGGTCGAAGAACCTCCCTCCGCTCAGCTCGTTATGATCGGTCACTAGAGTGTGCAGGTCCGCCTCTTCCAGCCGTACGGGCGTGAGCTGGTCCTTGTTGTATTGTGAGAATGCCCCGCTCGCACCTTCCTTCAGTAGGCTATCGTTGTTTAACAGCACCCTCACATCGTTAAACACTTCGTTG
The DNA here is from genome assembly GCA_947086415.1 of Pammene aurita. Taxonomy (NCBI): domain Eukaryota; kingdom Metazoa; phylum Arthropoda; class Insecta; order Lepidoptera; family Tortricidae; genus Pammene; species Pammene aurita. Next base: position 27,076,397 of record OX352302.1, on the reverse strand, counting down.
AATTCACCGGGCGGCGAATGGAGGATAAAATCTGAAACGATTCTAACTTTTTCTTGATCACTAATCACTTCGTCACCGTCCGCCGCCATGTTTAGCACTTTTGCAACTTTTGACACAAATGAGAAAAATGACGGAGTCGACGATTATGTTGCCAGCTTAACGAGCGTTCAGAATTTCAACACCGAATTTGCCTAAACCAGAATGAAACCAACTTCTTGATATGCATTTATTTATTTTATGAAAATGTAGTAAAGCTATACATACCACATCGAAAAAAATTACTCCTTAAATTACAAAAGTATATTAGTATTCGAACACATAAGAGACGTCAACTCAACGAGTAGCATTTACAAAGAATGTCTCTTAAATCTTTAAGTAGTAGCAATTAATTAGGAACAATAACCTGTTGTTCGTGATACATGTACCCTATAATATATATTGATGATAATTAACATCCTTTTTTAGATAGTCCTACAAATTGCGCTAAAAAAGGAAATAAATTACTTTAATAATATTTAACATTTCAGCTGTCAGACGGTGATTAGCGAAGCTATCTCACTAAACGCGCATTAGCAAGTTGTGTAACTTCTTCACCGAAAAATCTCCGAATAAATAACTGCCATGCTAAACTACAAATATTACGACACGCCCGAAGGGCAGGACATTTACAAAAAGGTGTTTGTGACATCCAAATATGCTACTATGTCCGGGCTCGGTCTGGGTGCTTTCGACGTTCTTATGTTTTCGCATCCCAAGGGTTTAGCTAGTACTGTGGGTCGCCTGGCGTACTACGTCGGTCCCGCAGTCGGCATGGCTGCAGCATTCACTGTTACTGCCAACGTCGCGCAGAATTGCAGGGGAAAGAACGATAAAATCAACTATTTCTTGGGTGGAGTTGTTGCTGGTTCAGTGTTCGGAGCTTGGCAAAGGTCGATCACTATTGGGGTGCCTGCGGCTGTGGTGCTGGGAGTAGCAGCGGTGATAAAGAAGACTGGTGTAGAAGAAGGATGGACGTTCTTTCCAGACTTCCGTACTGCCCACCAAAGCGCTACCTCAGCGTCATATGACTTCACAATGACTAAAGATGTTATTGAATACAAGACCTGGTCCACTGGTAAGCATGATAAATGATATCTGAGTCGGTGTCTGTGTTTTGTCTCGACTAAAATCAATAAACAGATAAGGAGGTAACAAGGTGTGCCACTTCTGATGGTATAGTGTCAAAATTATTATACTCACTGAGATATTTAACTACTCTTACTGGTTTCGTGATATTATATCCACATCCATGAACACTTTACTGGACCAAGTAACTGGTCAAAATTAAAAAAAAAGCCATAAACATTAATCAGTCAGTAACTTTCTAAAGCAGGGGTTCTCAATCTTTCAATCTGCGTCCCACTTGACAGTATAAAAAAAATTTGCAGCGCCCTAACCTAGCTAGGCTATTTGAAATACACAGGTACTGGTGAGGAGGACACAGCTGTACTTTCAATGGCACACCAGAGCGCTGCGGCTATAGTTTGAAAAACCCTGTTCTAAAGGTTGAATACCTTTTCTTTGACAGCAAATTACACTATTGTGTTAGCCTGAATGCTATGCCCCCTAAATTCTATACAAAATGAACACACCTAGCCTGTTCCCAGCAGCAAGTGTTAGGGAATGCAATTTCATATAGACATTATTGGTCCAGTATTAGTACAAAGTATTCACTTGGTCATTGACTTTAAATTAAATAAATAAATATAATGGGACAATCTTACACAAATCTACCTAGTCCAACAGTAAGCTCAATTAAGGCTGTGGGTACTAGACAACAATATAATAATAGATAGATACAGATAAATACTTAAATACAAGGAAACATCCGTAACTCAGGAACAGATATTTATGATAAACACACAAATAAATGCTGACCAGGATTCGAATCCGGGACCTCCTGCTTCATAGGCAGGGTCACTACCAACTGGGCTAGGAGGCCGTTAAAATATTTTTTTTAATATTGTTAAAAAAAAATTTTTTTATTATTATTTCAGGTCGTTAAATAGAAGAACTCAACATGTAGTGTAAATATGAACAGCTTGTAATTAATTTAAGTACAACATTAAATAAAGATCAATTTTGTTGACTCTAGTTTTATTATATTTCAACAAACCTATTACCAAATGTAAAAAAAAATATCAGCACAAAACACCCTCCCCAGGTGCGAACTCTTAAAACTAGGATATTGACAAATCCACCTTGATTATATCAGCAACAAGTAGAAGTAAGAAGTAAAATAAATTGCTAGATTGCATTAAGAAATTTACGAGGTACGGTCAGCTGCAGAGAAATAGACCCCCCCTGCATACAAAATAATAAATAAATAAACCGCACCCCTAGCAGATATATGTAGTATGCCAAAAAATCACAAAAAAATCACAGTATATAACCATCTGCGAGGATATTACTGTTTATTTTGCGGTTTTTGAGAAATCTCAAATTTTTGCTTCTGCTCCATACATTGTTTACGTAAAAAATTTATAACTTGGCCTTTTTTATGACAAATCGTCTGAAATTCTTAAATTGGCATGCCAAAGCTAAGCTAAACCTATTTCCGTCAAAAAAAGCTAAAAATAACAACTTTGATTTCTATGTCAATGGGAGCCGATTTTCGGTCCACAGTGCGCCGGCGCAAGATCACCCTCAACAAGCTCTGTCAGAGCGCGCGCGACGCGCGGCACGGCGCGCCGGACGCAGGCCGGCAGTCGTCAACGCGACATGCAACAGTGCGCTACGGGCCTGTTCAAATAGCGCTCTTAGTGCTTGAAGATCGAGACCTAGGCTCTCCGAAACATGTCGCACGAAGTGACTAAAGTGACGTGAGTGTAACCGTTATATTTTATAGTGTTAGTATGTCTCACGAAAATTTAATATATTTACGTGGTAAATGGGAATTGAGAAATCCTTTTCATTTCCAACATAAACATATTCTTGTGTATGCTCTTGTGTATGAGCCCCCATTGAGTTAGAATATAGTAGAGGTACAGTCTCGAAACAAGTTACCGAAAATATGGCTCGTGAAAATTTGTAACCGGCCAGTCTTACCACTGACTATAGTCTAATAAAACTGACCGAGAAACTGCTGTACGAGTCGTTCTTACGGGGCCATTTTTATGGGCTGTTTGTGTATCCCATTCTTTTATCGTACAGCCCCTGAATTAAATAAACCAAAATAGCACAATGAAGAGTTTAAATCTCATACTCACCAACTTGTTTTAGGTAGCCCCCAACCTACTCACACCCTTAGTGCTTAGGCAATAGAGTTCAATATAAATACCAAGTAACTATGCACTTACTTGGTATTTATATTGAACTTATACTTTTTTTTGGCGAAGGGTACTTATAAAACCGGCCAAGAGCGTGTCGGGCCACGCTCAGTGTAGGGTTCCGTAGTTTTCCGTCCGTCACAGTAAGTGTCCCCACTTAAGAGTTAATAACACCGCCATGTAGGATATGATATGAGAGTTCCACGTACAGCGACATCTATCGGTAAATTAAGTAAACTATTGCGCGCGAGCTTAAAGTATGGAAGATGATTTTTATGGAATAATTCTTTATTGCGTGAACCGATTTTCACCGTTTTTACTTTATTTGAAAGCACGTCATTTCATTGTAATTTTGTAGAAATTACAGGTACAATAAACACCTGCTTATACGGTTAAATTACAAACTTAGTTCAGAAATTATTTTGTAATTTTTTTTCAATAACTATTCATCCTATCAAGTTCAAAATAATTTTCCTAGAAAGTTTTTATAAAGTTCTACTTTTGAGATTTTTTTCATATTTTTAAAACTTATGGTTCAAAAGTTAGAGGGGGGGGGGACGCATATTTTTTTACTTCTGGAGCGATTATTTCCGAAAATATTTACATTATCGAAAAATGATTTTAGTAAACCCCTATTCATTTTTAAATACCCATCCAACAATATATCACACGTTAGGGTTGAAATGAAAAAAAAAAATCACTCCCCACTTTACGTATAGGGGAGAATAATAAAAAAAAAAATCCACTTTTTATTTTACCACTTTGTCGGCGTGATTGATATACATATTAGTACCAAATTTCAGCTTTCTAGTGCTAACGGTCACTGAGATTATCTGCGGACGGACGGGCAGACATGGCGAAACTATAAGGGTTCCTAGTTGACTACGGAACCCTAAAAAGGCCTTAAGAATTTTAATTATCTAAATAAAACAACATCTTGCGTTATTACCTTTATTTCTTAAATAACTAAAAAACCTGGTCATCGCTAGTTCAACGAAATTCTGTACCTAAAGAACGGATATTACCTATTTTTCCTACTCCCAACACTTCACACTATCTACTTTTTTTCTATATCTAGATCTTTTTTATGGTACAAAATTTAAGTCGCACGATTTTAATAAAATGCTACGTTAAAAATGGTAATATAACATTAACATCACTAAACTATTAATAAATAAGTAAACTATTGACAAAAATAATATTTATTTGTGAAAAAATGAGAAAGGGAATGTTATAAGCAAAAAACATGCAAGTGTGATAATTTTAGGGAGTCCGATTCTCATTTTATAATATAATATTTATTTAATAGGTGTGACAACGGTCTTGCACAATAAATACAAAAAAAATAGAATCTAAAAACATAAGTCGCAATTGGACTACCTATCTGGCAACACTTACAAAAATAAACAAATATATAAATGTAATGGATATAGCAAAATAATATGTTTTAACAAAATAAATATATACTTAAATGCACAATTATTGCTATTCCAAACACACTGCAGTGCACTAATTCAATTAAATGTTCTGTAATAGTAGTTTATCTACACACATATTATAAATCTTAAATGATGTGTTCGGAAACCAGTACAAAGACCGCCATTGCACCGCCATGGCCAACTCGATTGTGTCGGCGGTCGCGCGGGCGCGCGCCGCCGGTCGGGGAGAGCGCGGATCTTGCTAACGTTACCGTGGGTAATGAATTTTCATACGTTTTTACCACACTGTCAGAGATGTTACGTTACTGGTTGCAATAATGGTGGTAATTACATACGGTTTCCGAACGCGGAATAGAGGATTTATGATATTGGTGTAGATAAATATGTTTACAATTACATTGACGGTAGTTATTGTTATCATTAATTACGAATTTTACGATAAACCTTATTGCTAATCTGCTTCTTAAAAATGTAATCCTGATGTTGCATTTAACATTAAAATATTATTTTTGTATCGTAATTAAGTACTTACTAGACTAGAGGACAAAATCTGTACTTAAATGATATCAATATAATTTCACTCAAGTCAATACGAACCTACGTATAAAGTACTTAATTTAAAAATCAAATAACGATTTAATATTTAAAACCTATATGAACTCGTCGAAGAAATTTGGCTAAATTGCAGACTTTCAAGTAAGAAGTTAATATTTACTAAAATGGAAGGAATTTTGGCACATAAATAACATTTGAACACGAATAAAGATATCACGGCTATATTGAAAATAAAACCATTACCTTGTCTTAGAATTTCAATAACATTTAGCAACATAACAATTTTGATAATACTGAGATATTAACGAATTCTGACCTTACTACTCACCAGGGATGATTAAGACATGGATTGACACTGCCTATACAAAATCGCGTTCATCTATCGGTCACCACAAACACTAAATTCCTACTTAACCTTTCTGTTAAGCCCATTGGTTAACTGGTAGAGAATGCCTTATGGCATTCCGCCATTTGTACCATCTTATTTTGTGCAATTAAGATTAAATAAATAAATTCTAGTTTCTAATATTTTGTTCGGCGATTAACGCTGACAGAATAACTCTACTCCAGACTCAACAGATGGCGCTGTGGCACTTAGTACCGAAAACAGACGTATAGCCTGAAGGTTCGAAGAACGCGATTTTGTATAGGCATTGTTAATCCATGTCTTAATCAACCTTGCTACTCACCCAAAGAGATACACTAGTAAGTAACAAAACTCCACCCTATTATGTATCAAGTAAGGTTTATATTCAATTTTCCCAAGTATTAGGAAAGCACGATCAGGAACAAAATGTAGCAAACAAATAAAAAACGTATTCTCTGTATTATAGGGTTCAAATTAGATTGTTGCGATTACGACGACTAAGCCGATTATCAGTAAAGCACAGCCAGAAAAAATAAAGCAAGCAAATAGCAACCGTATTCTTTCCATTGTAGGGTACAAATTAAAGTATTCCTTTTGCGAGGGCTAAGTTGGTTTCTTTCATTAAATCACGGCAAAAAAATCAAGCAAATAACAACCGTATTCACAGTAACATAGGGTTCAAATTAGATGGTTCCGAGTACGACGACTAGAGTAAATCAGTTCATTTCTGCGTCTTTTCCGGTTCCGGCTCGTCTTCTTCCTCTTCCTCGATCTCCTCTATCTCTATTTCCTCTTCGACCTCCTCGTCTGACGATTCCCCCTCTTTCTGTACACGGAAAGAACAAATGATTAGGTTTTTTAATCAAAATATTCGAAAAATGTGTGCCGTTTTCAAGTCAAAGGTACATCATTGTCGATAAGGCGTCACTGCCATAAAAAATCGTTTAGAAATAAACTCTATTAACAACCGACAATGATGTACTTTTGAATTGAAAGTGTCACATATATGAGGTCAAAAGTGGACGTGGTTTAGCGGCAAATATTCATATGCATGCGGTGAAGGTGTGCGAACAAGATAGCGCTATGCACGTCTATAGCGCTGTCACGTTTGCACACCGTCACCGCATACGGTTGCACCTATATTCGCCTACCAGCCACCATACCACAAAAATGAATTTTGAAATTACAATTCTGGCGTAAGTGTAATTCACGTTATAACTTTGTCTCATAAATCTTGTAATTTGAATGAAAGTTTTTAACCCGGAGTCGCCATTGACAGGTGTTCCCCTCTGCCGAAAACATATGACCAGTGGTCATACACATGTACGTTTATCTGAAGTAGCTATTTGTACGTTACGTACGAATAGCCATACATTTGACGTTCCCCTCCCCCGCAAGTATCGGCAGACTTTCTTTGTTTACAAAATGACAGACATGGCTACTCCGGGTTGAAGTTTTTAATAGACAGTTAAAATTTTATTGACAGACTTTCGTAGGTTGAATCATTTTACTTGAATTCTGTAAAAGTCTATAACTAGTTCATTCTTATTATTTATTTAATATTTAAATTTAGGCAACAAGGCTCATATTACCGACCTTACAGACTAACATACATTAATTAAAAATAATACAAACAATATAGAAAAAGTATTTTGTAACATGCATGTACAAACAGCACCACTCTTAACTGTACATCGGTGGACCTTATTACAAAAGGCATAAAGTCCACCGATGGGCAGTTAACAGTGTGGGCGATAGTAGTCTCCTGCGACAGTATCTACCTCAACGAAGGCCCGCCCCGAACGGAATTACCTCACCCCGCGGCGGCCGATTGGTAGGAAACTAGTAGGCTAATCCGTCAGGTTGGCAGCGCATCGATATAAAACAAAATGTCGGTGTATTGTCAAACGTCATTGCGACAGCGGAAACAGCGCCTTAAGACGTAGGTACGCACACATTGACGTACGTACAAATGTGCCGTGCACACAAAGGCGCTCAAACGAGTTTTGTAGTATGACGTGTCCGCCCTGTGACGAAGGCCGCAAAATATGTCATACGCCCTTATGGCCCTACAAATAAGATTAAGTCAGATATTTTTGCGGGCTTCGTCGAGGAAGATACTATTGCCAGTGATATTTATTTTATTTTAATTAAAAACAAATTAACAACTAACTACTTAAAATAAATAATAACGATTGCGACCCAAGGAAAATAAAAGAGGCAGTTTAAAAAAAAAATCACGTGACACTAAAATATGAAACGGCCACTACTCTCTTACTTTCTGTGTGACGTCACTTCCGTCCTGTTTGGGCGCTAAAAATGATAAACGTAGATTTTTCGATTTATTTTAGCAAATTTTGATTAAGAATTGTTTTGGAAACGATGTACAGTTCCAGCAACTCTTAATTGATTTAAGAATATCTGTACAGTCTAGGAAAAAATAATTGGGATTATCAAAAGTTAACGTTTGACTAATCAGTTACCCCAAAACTATAGCATGTAAATCTTATTGCAATTTGTTTTTCCACAAAGTGCATTATCCTTTGTTTCCTTAAAATATGAAACAAACGAAACTGAACTCTATTTTCCAAGTAATTAGGTTCAATCTTTGCGGGCTATGCTATCTACAGTAACAAATATACGATTAAATACCTCTGCAGCGGGCTGTGTCATAGCACTGGCCGTTGTGAAGTCATCCATCGTCGATTCTGCACAAAAAATGATAACTTTAATCAAGAATACTTAAAAAAAACTTGTAGTCGCCATCAGATATATCGAAGCGGCCAAGGTGGCCACAAACATCTGTATAACGCCGCTATTGTCAAGGCTATCGCCTGTGCATGTTCAGATATTTTTGAGTAAATAATAGTATTTCATACATAACGGCCACGCTACGCCCCGCCCCGATTGCAATTACCTCACCCCGCGGTCGATTGGTAGGAAACTAGTAGGTTATCTATCAGTCAGGTTGGCAGTGCGTCATGAACTTACGCACACATCGAAGTGTATACAGACGTGCCGTGCACACAAAGGCGCTCAAACGAGTTTCGTAGCATGACGTGTCCGCCCTGTGCCTGATGACACTATCCCTAGATGGTGATATAACTAAGTACCTGGGTCAATTTCGGGTAAGTCATCCTCCTGCGGCGCGTCTTGGATTAGTGATAGCGTCATTTTGCCGCTAACCACCGCCTGGAATAGAAATGCCTATAAATAGCGTAGACACCTAACTGACCTAACTATAAGTAGTCCGACATGGGCTTACATGGGCCTACAATAGGGACGTTGACACATGTAGAATCTAACCAAGGATGATTAAGACATGGATGGACAATGCCTATACAAAATCGCGTTCCTCGAACCTTCAGGCTATACGTCTGTTTTCGGTACTGAGTGCCACAGCGCCATCTGTTGAGTCTGGAGTCGAGTTATTCTGTCAGCGTTAATCGCCGAACAAAATATTAGAAACTAGAATTTATTTATTTAATCTTAATTGCACAAAATAAGATGGTACAAATGGCGGACTTAATGCCATAAGGCATTCTCTACCAGTCAACCAATGGGCTTAACAGAAAGGTTAAGCAGGAATTTAGTGTTTGTGGTGACCGATAGATGACGCTAGTGCTTTAGCCTGAAATAAGGGAACGCGATTTTGTATAGGCATTGTCAATCCATGTCTTAATCATCCTTGAATCAAACATAGCAAAGCGGAAATAAAAAAATGTTGCGACCTCAAAATTACAAAATGAAATATTTCTTTAAAAAATGGTGGTATGTAATTCCTTAGATTGTAACAATAAATAAATTGTATGACAACTATATACAAAAACGCAACTATTTACGGTAAAAAAAGCAAACTTCTTATTTTCCGGACATTGGGACAACTTCTTCCACGTGACGTCACACCGTGGCAATTGCAATTTGAGACAACGGGTTAATTTGATGATGCGAACAAAAATTTGCCAAACTGTAGTTTATGTTTCTTCTATTTTACAAGCAGCAAAACACCGACATGGCCTTATTATGATGCTGTATTTTGAGGTGTTTATTGATTTTTTTAAGAGGGTTGGCAGTGTTAGTATAATAATTATGAAATATAACACAATAACAATGATAATATTGAAGAAGTTAGAAAATCAGGGTAATTAAAAGGAAAGAAAGATAGAAAATCATTTAATCAAAACATAAAAAATGTGGTTTAGGTATACTGTACAGTGTAAGTACAAGATAACATACTCGTACGGTTAGCAATTTGCTAATTTAAACTACCCGTGGCTCCAATGCTAATTAACTTTTTTAACGCTATACGTTTACGTCATATGCTGCATACATGTATGATACATACCTGTGCTAACTCGGGGCAAGTTCTGGGGATTTCATATCGATAAAAAAGATGTCGATATATATTAATACATGTGCTCATTGAAAATCCTCGATTACTAACTATAAAAAGGTTCGATATTATTAATATCATGTCTGATATCGAGCCTCTTAAGATAAAATTATGCGGATGTAATTTCAATCAAAATAAGACAATTTTCTGTGAGAGCCATTCATATGCTGGAGTAAGAATAATATATGAGCTAATATTCCACTACGATTGTTACGAACAAAATAAATATGTGACAGTAACATCGATAAAAAATTTGTCGATAAAATATTTTGCTACATCACTTTAGTATTCGTGCCCCGAGTTAGCACACGTAGGCTCAAATGCAAAAACGTTATTCACACGCCAAAATCACGGACAAGCGAGCCAATATAAACCTTGTTTAAAAGTTTGAAGGTTAGGTTGACATTGTACGCCATAACGCTTATAGGCGTTCTTGGCGCTGTGGTCATGACTACTCACGAAAACTTTATGTGTCCTTGACGTTCAAAAAGTTAATGGAGTTTTTTACCACTTTGATGGTAAGCCACCGTAGCCTATGTCTACAAATCCAGGGGTGTCATGCGTGTAGTCCTAAAGTGTTTCAGTTGTCAAATATAACTGACCGGCTCATGTTTCTTGTGCGGTTTGGCTCGGTCCTCGAAATCCGCCACCAGCACTCTGGATTGCTGCGGGATACGAGTCTCCAGGAATATGGACTTCACGTCGTCGGCCGCGTGCTGCAATTGTGAAACGTATGTCAATGGGATAAGGTTGGTTTTTGCATTGCACAGTTACCAACAAATATATCGGAGCGGCAAAGGTACTCGAAAATATCTGAACATGCACTTTATCGCCTTGACAATAGAGGCGTTCTTCAAGTATTTGTTACCACCTAGGCCGCTCGGATATATCTGATAGCGACTGTATTAAGGATTATGTTATTATGACTTTTCTATACAACGCAGGAAGCCACATAATTGTTGAAGATGGCGCTACTAATTGTGTTTTCATTTAGCTTCGTACATCTGCAAAACTGACATCTTACTGCTACTTATTTAAAACTTCAAAACGCTTGATTTGACTTGTCTAAACGCTATCATAGGCCCAAAAACACATTGAAGATTAAAGGTGTTTATGTATAGAAATTAAAACAGCGCCATCTAGGGATAGCTTCTCTGAGACGGTAACACAAGTAGTAAGTCAAAACTAGGGGAATATAAACCGATTATTTTTATATGAAAATAACCCAGTTTTAACAGAGTCGAATTAGTAAAACGTTAGCATGTAAACGACTTAATATAAAAAAAGCATGCATTATAGCAAATAAAGCTTTTGTAAGTAGAAACTCATACAAATTACAGGTTTTTTTAATTATGATAGGTTTTCATTTAAGCTAAAACGGCGAGCGAAGTCTACAGTGAACAGACTTACCTGATTTATTCCGTCACAGTGCTATTTTAGTGGTGCATTAAAAAAAGAAAGGTATATTAGTCAATTAAAAAGACATGTTAGTAAAATAAAACTGCTTATTTAGGTTATTAATATTATTTATTATTAAAAAATTTAAAAGGTACATTATTTGTACTTTTAATAAGCAGTTTTATGTTCTACGACTACGACAGTATTCTAGGGAAGATTTTTTTTACTACTTTTATTATTATTCAACTTTTAGAATTTCCAACTTATTATATCCAAGAATGTGTTAAGAGGGGTTTTAGACCTAAAAATGTAAAAATTAGACAACTGTCAGCGTTTTTTTTATTTGGAATGTTAAATGTTACCCGTATTAAATAAAAAAAACACAAATACTATCGTGTAATATAAATGTCATACATATACGTAAGTAGTTTTGATTCGTATAAATATGTGATTCTAGTGGATGTTATCCAAAAACGTTTTAATGTAAACAAGATTCGGGCAATATCGTGCAATTACGCAATATGGGTAATGTTTCGCGCTCCCAGGGTTCAAAGTTATTAAGATAATTATGGTCTTTGATAATTATCGCGATAAGTATCCGACAAGTATATGATAATTATCTCAGTTATGGATAGTGCTTTACTAATTTAATTTTATAGTTAAACTATTGACCTACGAATTCACGCGCGATTTTATTTTGCGTATTTCGCAATTACAAATTTTAGGTACCTAAAGCAAATCTTATACCTAGTCGGTTACTAAGTTCTGTTACTAGAGTTTTCACTAAATAAATAGGAATATGTAGCAACATTTTAATTATCAATGTACATAATTTAAAAGCTTATTTAATAGTCAATCGATTACAATATATTGAATTGAAAACTATTGTCGCAGTTTTTCAGAACTCTTTATAACACTCGGAAAAAGGCGTGCAAAATATACGTCAAATTTACACTCCTTGTTCATGTTGATTTTAAATTCTATTTATAATCACGTTTAAGAGGCATCAGTCTTGCATAATTCGGTAGCTATATTCTTTAGCTTCAATTTGGTATATGTATAGTTCACGTGGGTCTATCCGATAAAATACTAGACTATACGTTGCAAGTCTGCTTGTTCCATAGCAGTCTAAATCTATGTCTTTTTTGCAAAACTTAAAAACAGGCAATGTCTCAAATGGGAATATCTGTGGGATAAAATCGCAAGAAAATTAAATGGTCGTCACGAAATCACCTCTCATAAACAGGTTTCTTACAAAGAAGCAATGGAACCTTCTAAACAAAGATGCAATATTTATTTGATGCACTTTTGTAAAGTGTAATTTTCTTAAATTTTCCGCGTGTTTGCGGCTTCAAGCAATCTTGTGCTTTACAAGGATTTTCAATAAATTTCCCATCTGATTTGTATATTATTATACCATATTATGCTCATTAGAAATAATGCTATTAAATAATTACTTTAAATTTTTATTTAAAACTTTATTTTATATTTTATCACTTTTATCAGTCAGAAATGTGGTAACAGAACTTAGTAACCAACTAGGTAAATATCAAACGACATCTATAATTATCAGATCATAAAGATCAAGATAATTATCAAATTAACTATCATTGATAAAATTATCTTTTCTAACCCGCTCGGCAGAAGTGTCGGAGCGTGAATAAGTTCTAAAGTAGACCTTAAATATATGGCGGTAAAGTTGAAAAGGGGAACGCATAAAGAATTCTAACGGTTTTTGTAAACACTTCTACTAACTAAATATGCGTGCAAGTTAAGGGTCAGGTGTCATAAACGGTTTGAACAATGTGCACCGTGCAGTGCGCTCTCACCGCTCGAGCGGGCGCGGGGGCGGAGGCGGGGGCGGGGGCGGGCGCGGAGGCGGGCCGACCCCCCGCCGTGTGCGCCGTCAGCTCCATGCCCACCACCTATAGCGAGTCGCCAATGAGGATTTTCGCGATCGAGTTTTAAACTAGATGGCAGCACCGTGGCGAGAGGTTTTGACAGCAGCTGTCAAAATCCACCAATAAAAAAAAAGATTAAACATGATTGGTGGATTATGACAGTTATATCTCTCGCCACGGTACTGCCATCTAATGAAAACCTCGATTGCGGGGAACCCACATTCTAGGGTCAAATAATCAGGACTAAACCACGATTATTCTTGTCAATTGTTGTTAAATTTTCCATAATATGCCCTGACTTGTTTCAATGAAGATAAAAAGTGTTATGTTAAGATCAAGAAAGACCTTACCGGGACGGCGAATATCGTCAGGTGACAACCAAAACACACAAATGCCAAAATAAACGAAAATTAATCTTGCCTTGTGACCAATAAATATAGTTAATTATAGCTATGAACTTATGGTTACTTGTAAGGTTCATTATAGCTATGAACTTGTAGTACTTACGACGATGTGTGAATTGATATCATGTTAATAATATTTGCAATACTTGTCGTTTGTAATGCAGGGTTCGAAAGGATAATTATCAGTGATAGTTATCTTGATAATTATCGTGATTTTTAAGTTTGATAATAGGCATGATGACACATGTTGAATTATGCAATAAAATTTAGTTGATAGGATGCCAAATGATCAATATATCTAACTAAAGTGAAAATTTATAAATTCTATTGGAATGGCTCAAAGATATCAAGCTGCAAAATTTCAAAATTTTACGATTTTTTTAAAGTGCAAAATTTAAAAAAAGCAATGATACCATTCGATTTTTAACATTTTACTGTAAAATAAATTGTATAGCAACCATATACATAAACGCAACATTTCACTGTAAAAATAGCAATTTCATATTTTTTCCATACTTTAAACAGGGAGACTATGTGATCGTGACGTCACTTTTGCACGTAATTTTGTTAGGAGCGTTTTGAGAAACAAATGCAAATCTCGGACTTTAAGTCTCATTTCTGACTTTTGTGTTGATTTAACGCAATTGGCCCCATATAGACATATGATCCTCACAACAAAACGAATCGATTGATATCATACATGAAAAAAATTCACCATGCCTTTTATCGATTTGATAATAACCAGACATAGGAATCCGCGGGGCAAAACTGATTGACAAGTAGGGAGTTCCTATATCGATAAACTCAACTATCGATGTTAGTTCTATATACTAGTGATCGCTCAAGGGTTTGCTTGTAAAAATAGGTTTTTATTAATATTAAAAAATAACAACTCAATCAATACTCTTCTTCGTTTTTAAAAACAATTTTATAATTTTACTCGTCCCAATTTTTTTCTTCGTGAATGTCCCATTTACTATCCCATTTATTATTTAAATTATCGGTGCTCGTTCTATATACTAGTGATCGCCCCCAACATGATGTGTTTTTTGTTCTATTGTTCAACATAGCATAATTTAAATAATCGCTAGGTTATATAAAGGTAGGGCGTAATACCTATTGCTCTACAAAATAGTTAATATTATCTCAACCTCTTTAGATAATTAAATACAAGTATATTACCTACTTAGACACTTACTATAACACAATAGGTACTTGTCAATGTCGTCGGACAGTGTCATTTGTAAACACGTTATATTACAGAAGTATTTTATATTTATGAGTGAAAATAAATAATGTCTCCCAAAAAAATAGACGAATTGCTTAAAAAACACCCTGAAGTTATTAAACGTGGGTCCAAGCTATACTGTAACAAATGTCAATTCACCTTTCATCGCAAAAAATATTCTCTTGTTAGGCATATGAAAACCGAAAGACATAGAAATATTCAAGAAGAAAAATAACAATTTTATAAAGACCTTACTATGTTTATGGTGGCCTGCAATATATCGTGGTATCAATTAGAAAATCCAAATTTTAACGGTTTTTTTCAAAATTGCATTTCTGGACGATAAGGTAATTTTTCAGTGCCTTCGCAATCTCATATAAGGAAAAATTATCTTTCTCTAATTTATAATGAAACATACCAACAAATTAGGAACGAGATTGGGAACAATTACATCTACGTGTCTGTAGATGAGACTACAAATGCTAACGGTGACCAAATTGCAAATGTTATCGTTGGCAAACTTGACAGTACACCAAGTCGGCCGTATGTTATTGTAAGTAAATGTTTACAGCAGACAAATAATGAAACAATAACAAATTTGATTATAACGTCCCTATCAAATTTTTGGTGCTGTGTTTTGGTTTGGTGGTGTGTAAATTCAACAAAGTTCTATTGTTTGTGACTGACGCAGCACTTTATATGATGAAAGTGGGTAAAAACTTGAATACAGTTTTTAAAAATATGACTCACGTAACATGTGCAGCTCATGGATTAAATAGGGTGGCTGAGAAAGTAAGATCTCTGTTTCCAAGTGTTAATACCTTGATATCATCGGTCAAAAGAGTATTTTTGAAGTGTCCCCGGAGAATCAATGTATTCAAAAATATGTTACCACAAATACCTCTACCGCCTCAGCCAACAATTATAAGATGGGGCAAATGGTTGCAAGCAGTAAACTATTATGCTATATATTTTGATGATATAAGACGAGTTATGAATAGATTTTCTGTATCAGATGGCATAGCGGTTAAAAAAGCAAAAGCTGCATTTAATAAATCAAATATCCAGGGTGAACTTAAGTTTATAGCCGAAAATCTAAATAATATTCAAGAGTCTATAAAAAAATTACAATCGCCATATCTGCCGCTAGACTTTGGTGTACGAATAGTAAAAAAAGTACAGTCTACATTATCTAAAATATATTTGAACGAAAAGGGAAAAAATATTTACACTAAATTTAAAAATGTTTTTAACAAAAACTTCGGGTACGACACTATGGAAAAAATTAATATGCTACAAAAAGGTGAAGAAGTCATTTTACAACCGAACAATAGGCGAAGTACAATAGATCACTTTATGAAATTTTGTTATGCCCCTATAACCTCCACAGAAATTGAGAAGTCATTTGGCCACCTGAAATGGATTTATCAGCCAAGACCGAGACGCATAACGCCCGAAAATATGGAGCAAATTTTGGTCGTTTACTTTAACAATAGTAAATGGGACATTCACGAAGAAAAAAATTGGGACGAGTAAAATTATAAAATTGTTTTTAAAAACGAAAAAGAGTATTGATTGAGTTGTTATTTTTTAATATTAATAAAAACCTATTTTTACAAGCAAACCCTTGAGTGATCACTAGTATATAGAACTAGCATCGATAGTTGAGTTTATCGATATAGGAACTCCCTACTTGTCAATCAGTTTTGCCCCGCGGATTCCTATGTCTGATAATAACCCACAATATGTAAAGGCGGAAGGCACAGAAAATAATATCGCACGTCAATTTCAACATTAGTCGTTTAACTATAATAGAAAAAGACCACACCGATCCACACCGGTGATAATTATCTTGTTAATTTCGAACCCTGTTATAATGTAAGGCTTAAGGTGTAGGTATATTTAACAAACAATGTCTAGTAGGTTTAATAAATATGAATAAGCCCCTTCAAATGTCCATCTAAACACTTTAGGATACGTTTCCCCAGAGATGTTGCGAGGATGCTTGGTGAGAGAAAGGGGCGTTCTGGTTCCCAACAAACACATCCCTGGTCTCTGTTGCCGCCTTAACTTAAAGCTTTTTTTAGTACTACTGATATATTTTTTTTATAAATTGGGCTTTAATTTAACTAATTATATAACCGCTAACATGTTACGTAAGAAGCGCTGAATAATTTCAAAATATTTTAAAATAACACAAACGTAACGACGACAACGTGTCGTGATTGGCGCTGAATGGGTATTAATGGAATTATTTAGTTATGTGACTAGTTCGGTACTTCCAACTGAATATTGTGTAAGCTTTTTCTGTTGTTTACCGTACAACAAAAAATATCCCGAAAATAATCATATAAAGAAATGTCTTAACTCACCTTAACGCTGACGTTATCCTTCTCCGGGTCATTTTCTTCTTCCTCTTCTTCTTTATCTTCTTCAACTGGAGAATCTTCTTTCAATGCTTCCCTCAGCAATTCTACAGTCTTCTCAGCGTTCTCTCTAGCTTCATTCAGAAAGTCTTTCGTAGATTTGGCGAAATTATCCTTCTTTTCTTTAATATCTTCTGACAGTTTTAGCAATTCTTCGTCAATATGGTCTCGTTCTGGCTCTCTTTCTGGGGATTCTTCGGATTCTTCCACTTCGGGTGTTGGTTCTCTTTCGGGACTTGGTTCTGGAGAAGCTTCCTTTTCTGGGGCAGGTTCTGCTGATAGTTCTCTTTCTGGGCTCGGTTCTTTTGGTACAGGGGAAGCCTCTTTCTCTGGACTAGGTTCAAGAGCTTCTTGGTCTAGACTTGGTGTCGGTTCACGGGTAGCCTCTTTTTCCGGGCTCGGTTCTTCCGGCTCAGAAGTTTTCAGTTCAGGTTCTGGAGTCTTCTCTTTTTCGACATATTCGCTAGCTATAATAATAGGCGAGCTGTGGACTGAACCATTCGTGTATGGCCGTGTATGGTTCTCTTGAGATTCCTGGAAATTTTAAAAAGTTTATTGAGTAGTGAATCATTTTTAGAGCTTGAACGCACAAGCGATTCAACCGCGCGTTTATTAACTGTTTGACCGCCAAAGATATCAAATCACGCGCACGGAAAGTCGTGCTCTCAGCGCCAGCGCGTAATATCACGTTCAAAATATAAGCGAGTTACCTCGAGCGCTCGCGCGTGCTGGCGCTGAGGGATGCTTGGCGGTCAAAGGGTTAAGGAATAACTTAAGCACCGGAGTGGTGTACATCGACCCTTGCTAGAGTAAGGCCTTGGTCTCTGTCAAAATATATTTGAATTCCGGTACACTTAGATCGTGAGGCTGGGTGCTGTTTACCAAAGAAACCACAGCTTAAAGTTATCCTTCAAAAATCGGGGTTAATCGCCTTTATGTAGCTATAACCATCAAACCGATGAAGCAGGAAGGTATTTTCACGGAATTTCTCACTCGCACCGGTGGCCCATAAGGCGAACGTTATACTATGTCTAATTTGCTTACTCCATCGGACTGATAGTTTAGGAGGCTATAATGCTGGCATGGCAACACAGCAGCGACGTGACATAACACAGATCCACCGATCAGGATAACATTACGACATTCATCTCTGTCAATCATTGAACCCACATAATAGTGAATAACAGTCAGCTCGTCTCTCTTCGGGATAATCAATCGCATTAGTACCTCTTTTTCAATCGACTTCAAGGTTCTCAATTTATCTTTGCTTGTTTTTTGCCAATGCCACTCAGTAGTTCCTACTGAGTGGCATTGAGCCAAAAAAATGCACATTTAACAGGACAATTGTAGACTTTATCTCGTTGCATTAAATGTCATGTTTAGCTAGTTAACGGTTTAAAGTTGTCAGCCTGCATGTCGCCACTGTGTCGCCTTTTAGATACAAAACTAGGACTAGACTATACAATGCACACACTACACTAAAAAAAGAAAAAAACACTTGACAAATAATTTTTCGAGTAAAATTCTACTGATCACACAATATGTACCTACCTAATGTCAGTATAGGTACAGTAGCTAAACGAAGCAAAAACGTAAAACCACTGCAATGACAAACCTATTTTGCTTCAATTAAAAGTGCAAAACAAGCAGACAATAAAAAACAAAAGAAAAACTTATGAATATAAAGTGTATTTTTATTTCATTTGTTTATGTTAAGCACAGAACTGTAAATAGAAGTGCGTAATGAAACAAGAATTTGTCTAAATAGTAGTTTCAGGCTTTAGGCCCCGATTGACGCCGTGCGATGCGTACAATTAGCACCAGAAGTAACTAAACAGGTGAGATGTTCAAGATGTTCAATTTAATTCAGTTTTCAGTTCAATTTGAATAACTTGGCCGCTTAGGAACTTCTGCTGCTGACTGTACACATTATATGCGTACGGCAACATTTCTATTCGCTATGTGCGAAGTGAATGGTGGGGGTTACGTGAACGATCACAGTGCACAATGTGACAAGAAATAAAACTACAAGGGGCTCTTGTCAATATCAAGTTTCAAAATATTTGACATCACCTAAGTCACCTCCACTCAGGCAACTGTCAAAATAGTGAATCAGCCAGATATATTTCATATAGTCCAAGCCATTCATAAAAAAGAAAAAAATAATAATTCCTGCCCATAAGATGGCGCCACAATCATGCACACAGCGAATAGAAGGTGACGCTCTCTGCAGCGTGCAGCGTCATCCGAAGACTAAAGCCTGTTTCACGAAAAAAAACGATATCGCTCGGATTTTGACGCTGTCGGCGGCGAGCGCGTGATTCAAATTACGAACGTATGAGCTCTCTTCGTCACCTTCACGAAACTGAGCGGAAATGAGCGCTTTTTCGTGAAGCACGTAAGACGTTCGGCGCTTGTTTTCGTGAACGTAACTAAATGGTGCGTCATATTTTGTGTGGTGTTAAATGTCAAACTTAACCATCATAACGATGCACTTTCATCTAGTAAAACTACTATTCTGACATGAATTATCGTTAGACTCCGCACTACTATTAATTATCTCAATGTAGTTAGATATTAATGGGGGTTAGTTTTGATTCTGACATGGTAGCTTAGGCACAGACAGACAGATGAAACGACAATTAACACGGGACGAGCCAACCGAAAGAGATGCAGCCTTTTCACTCTAACTTATAGCTGCATCTCTTTCCAGCACGCGGTACACGACGAAAATAAACATGCTGAAAGTTGCAAATGAAATGTAAAGTGATGATGGCACATTTACATTTATCCTGTTTCTCGCATAGAAGTTATAGAAATAGGCCAGAGCAGGGCCACTGTAGGTACTATAATTTTGAATTATTTTTAACCTAACCGAACTTATTACTGAATTTATAAGAAAACACTAGGAAATAACTATACAATTTGTGTTGGAAATATCTACAAAATGCCGACAAATGCTTGTCCAAAATCGAATAATGACAAACCAACTTGTGCCAACAACGCAACTTTTCGGACTTGGGTCCGAAAATACAGGAATACAATGCAAACGTGGCGTGAAAAGATGTGGAATAAATATGATAATGAATGAAGTGCAAAATAGATACGTAAAGTGAGTTAATATTTGAGAAAAAGGCGTTTGAACAGCTTACTATTACAAATGCATCTTTTTTTTGTGTCGTAATAGTTCATCAAGGTGCTGAAATAGTGCCCTTTAGCTGGTAACTATCGTCGCAATCGCTTCATAAGTTTTAAGAACAAGTTAACATCGGCAATAATCTTCAGTGACGAATGGCGATCATAGTTGCGAGCGAAATGTCAGAGTGCCATCCCTGTTGATCGTGGTCTTGACTCGCTATCGGCCTGTGTCGTTACCGTGAGCGTCGAAAATTGAAACTTCGTTTATATACTACATCCATATCATAAATCCTCTATTCTGCGTTCGGAAACCGTATGTAATTACCACCATTATTGCAACCAGTAATGTAACATTAGTGTATTATCTGTACCAGTGTCGTAATATGTTCGAAAATTCATAACCACATCGATTTTGGTAACGTAATGGAAAACCAGCCCACCTCCTCGACCGCGGTTATCCTCCTCCCCGATCGTTCGCACAATCGAGTTGGCCATGGCGGTGCAATGGCGGTCATTCTAATGGTTTCCAAACAAATCATTTAGGATTTATAATATGTGTGTAGATAAAGCAGTCTATTGTATGCAACTGTGCGTAATTAGGCCTTAAAACACTCGTGTGATCTTATTATGAAACTCGCCTGCGGCTCGTTTCATGAAACCACAGTCGTGTTTTAAGGGCCCTTATTACCTAACAGTTACATAAACTACTATATCTTCCCCTCTACCGCACTTTCTAATTGAAAATAAAGTTTTTTCGATTTTTGATGTTTCCGGTAAGGACTTGGCTCAAAATTTCACTTAAGGAGGCAAAAACGAAACGGCAGAGCGCGATATCTCGTTCTCTTTTATGGGCGCTCGCCGCTGCCGCCCGAAGTCGTTCCCGATTTTGAAAATGGCCGCTAAAACTACAGATGTTGAGTGAATGACATAAAAACAAAAGAAAAGCGAATGCCCATGCAATGACCTGTCGTTGCTGGCTCTGTGCGTAGCTCGCTTCCATCTGCTGATGCACCTCCGCTACCAGGCCCGATATGGCCGTGACAACTGTATCAAATAGCAAGTTATTGGCTGGACTAAAGGGAGTTGGTTTAGATTTATTCACGAAGTTATATGTACCACGGAGAGGTATCTTCGACCAAGTGATGCCGAATGAGAGGTACGGTACTGCATCTCGTTTTAATTAAGGGAGCAAAGACAATAATATGCCAACATAGTGGGTGAGTTTAGCTCAAATGTTGTATGGGAACGTTGCATTTTGTGACTGTGCGCTGGCAAGGGCCACTACCTAAAGATCAACTGTAGCAAGTGCTACAGTTGATCTTTAGGTAGTCTTCAGTGGATGAAGACCGAGAGGCCCCAAGAGGCGAGATGTATTTGGTGGGTGTAATGGGGGGAAGTTAGACTCCGCCCCCTCCGATTGAAAATTATATTTGGTGGGGATACATCTCGCTTTTCGGGGCCTCTCGGTCTTGATCCACTCACGGCCATCTGGAGACTAACTCTGTCAAGTCAAGTGTCAACGCATAGTCCCAAAGTGCAAGGTGTCCAGGCTTAGCACACCCGCTAACATGACAATAATATTGTTGCGGTTCTTCGGGCGTCGATCAAAAGACCGGTGTAGTATCAGAGGTAGAGCATACTTTACTCATAATCGCATAAGGTAAATATTAAATTTTTATTATCCGATTTTTATTCGAGATGCAACGGATAATTGATTGGCCGGATATCGGATACCGGATATCCGGCCTAATGTGTTACCTACAGTTAAGCTAATTCGAGCTCGCGGGTGGCTCCGTGTAGGTTGCAACTTGTTCAAGAAATTAAGAAATTAATTTAAACTCACACGATTATTACTCATTAATTATGACAAAACACGGGACTAAATCGCATTTACTTTAATTATTTTCCTGACGTTTCGAGCGAGTCGTAACGCTCGTGGTCGCAGGCAAACGTCAGAAAAACAATAAAAGTAAGTGTACGCGACTAAGTCGTGTCAAAATAATTAAGAAATTAAGTTGTTAAGCTACTTATACCTAAAGTTATGCTCCTTATTGAATGGAAGAATCACGTGACGTAAAAAAACGAATTTAATATGTAAATTATTTGGTACTTTATTCTGTATTCATCCCGTTTTTAAACTTGACTATGTGTTATTTGACTATCCGGTATCCGGCCGGATAGTACGCAACTATCCGGTGTTCGGCCGAATAGTAAAAAGGTGGCCGGATAGGCCGGATACCGAATAGTGACCGGATATCCGTTGCATTTCTTATTTTGATGCATTGGGCTTACAAAACGCATGTGAAGATGCATCACATTTAGACACTATTTGGCTCTACTCTAAACTGTTTAATACAAAACGCTCTTTACATAATCGTTTGATCTATAATTTATCACCTTTATCAGCCCTTTAATTAATCGCATTCGTATAAATAAAGATGCGCTCAATATAAGTTGGCACGGCGGAGACAGTTCTAATGAATCAATTTGTCATCTAACTCATTAATAAACCTACGTTTTCGGGAGGTATATTAATAAACTACGCATTATACGTAGTTTTGATTTTAATGTATTAGGTATCTGCTGCTTTAAGTCCTGATTTTCTTGCCAGTCATAATTCTTCTCTGATCAGAGGTGCAAGGTTAGAACAGATAGTTTTTCTAAATTGCTTAAGTGCCTAACTCGAAAAAATAAAATCTTTTATAAAACTTAAAATGTTACAACTAGCCTAGCGTTGTGGCATTATTGAGCAGAGATGGCAATGGAGTCGCCTGGGTTATATTTTATGATTGAATGACTATTGATTAAATTATTATTTTGTCTAAAACATACATTTCTTATTCAAGTAGTGCCAATATTTTTGGATTGAATTATTTCATGAATAACTATCGCGGCAACCGAAGACAATATTTTGAATTATTTAATTATTTTTCATATTATTACTCAATTTAATTAGGCAGACCAAAAAAGAGTTGGAATCATCAGCCAAACGTCTAGCGGAGAAAACGAGGTGAGATTAAATAATTCGATCCAAAAATAGAGGCACTACTTGAATAAGAAATGTATTTTTTAGACAAAAAAATAATTTAAACATTATGGTCTAAGAGCTGGCCACGTCAGATGTGACACAATAATGAGAGCAATGAAACCTGCCTAGTTAGACTGCTTTACCATCCTTATTGCTAGATCCGGGCATCTGGCAGCTTTTAATGGGTGGATGTCAGAGTGACACACCAAGAAAGTTTTTAAGTTGGAAAAAAGTAATACCAATATAGGTAAAAAATTACAAAGTTGTGTAATTTATAGAGGACAGGGCCTATATTTTAACATAAGATTAAAAACCATTGTTTATTATTGCGGAAACAAAAACAGTAGTCGACTAACTAAAAATTGCATTTTACATCATTTGGCACTACTTTCCCCCAACAGAACCTTCTGGATATGATATAACCTAATTAATTACATAATTTCCTATAATATTTCATTAAACCCAGAACTCTAGGATTTGTTTTCTTTAAGTTATTTGCATTCTTTGACCTCCACCACTTTACAGCTGCCAGATGTCCGGATCTAGAAATAAGCATAGTATAGCAAACTAAGTACATGGGTTTCGTTGCTCTCATTATTGTGTCATATCTGACGTGGCCAGCTCTCCGTCTATTAGTCATTCAATCATATATTGTAAACTTGGCGACTATATTGGCCTCTCGCTCAATAATGCCACCAGCTACCCGTACGCTAGACTTATAACCTTTATCTCTATAGTTAAGTCCATTTACAAATGTAATATATGTCTGGTTGGTGACTTTAATTTTTATATCTGGTTAACCAGTGGGTGGCATTCTGGACTAGAGCCCCGATCAGGAGAGCCGTATTTGCCACCATCGTGGTATAAAAAACCGAAGGCCTGATCAGCGACAGCTGCTATATAAACTATGTTTTAACACGTACGAATTTATCTAACGCGAAGTATGGCTCTGGGGTCCAAAATTTTAAAGAAATGTTGTAGAATTTCAGTTAATGAGTTAATTAAGAAAATAATAACTAACGAGTCGAACCGACTCGCCGTCTTAATATAAATCGCAAAATAATTTCACGAAATAAATCATAAACCCAATTCCTTTTGAACTCAAACATAAACATAACTAACAATTAAACAAACATACGATTAATAAAACACTCTCTCTTTCAAAGAAAACATTAATAAAAATATCTATAAATAGATGACGAAAACAAAAAGACGAAGGACGCACACCGGAATAGCATGATGCATCAGACGCATAGCCTTGGAGAGGAGCCAAGCGACACAATTCTCCGACGCTCGTATCTTTGTACTGTATTTGTAGTGAGATACGAGGTTTTGAAACTGTTGTGTTTAAACTATCTATTTTATCGCTCGTTGTTTGTGGATGTAAATGCGGTTATGCGGATTCACGTGGCACAGTGTGAGATTTTGCCTTAGTTGCGGACATCCTTATGTTTTGTGGTTTTTGGATACCCGATAACTAAAAACATCTTCTATTACAACTCCCGTGGTTTTAACTATCATAGTTTTTGAGATAATGACAAAATCGAGAAAAGTCCTGAGAATCCATAGAAACGCATTTTTTGTTTTGTTTGAGCAGTTTTATTATTGAATGCTCCATGGTATGATAGACAATATTTAATAGCACTAATATATGTATTAAAACATTTAAAAAATCTCTTCTATAGGCGTCAATTTATTAATTTCTATGATATTGTAATTAATTTTTTTTCGGCAATTCTCTTTACGGTCGCTTTTTTTATGTGCACAAATGTTAAGTAAGATAATAACTATTGGCACAAAAAAATCAAACGCGTCCAACACAGGAACACGGAGATATAAATTTTTTAAATTTTGGTTAGGGTTGTCACATACCGACAACTTTTTTTTTCTGAATCATTTCAACTGCTTTCGTCCATACCATATACTGATTATTTTATGAGTTTTGGAATTTGCACTCTAACCAATTGACATATGGTCGATTCTTCAATGATACTCATATAGCTACATATCTTGTAGATAGCCACGGCGTTATTCGGCAACTCACTCTTGAATGCAAGAGGTCGGGCGTTCGATCCCAAGCTCCCGTAGTATCCTTTTCCATTTATTTATTTTTAAGTTGGTATTCCTTATTGCAGTTTCGTTTAAATAACAAACATATCAGGTCGAAGTAAGCGTGTTCATAACTTCACACCAATATAAAGACTCTGTGGTGACATTTATTGAGTTTACCCTCCAAAATAAAGATGATATGCATTGGTGTAATGACATGCAAATTCTAATACAGTGAAACGTAAAATACATACAGTACAAATCACGAAATGATACTGGCGTTATAATCGAGAGCACCGTACCAATCATAAAACAACTAGTTTAGACTTGTTCTATAGAGCACTAAATAAATAAATGAATATTATAAAGACTGTGTACGATAAAAATCCGGACATGCATGATCTGGTATATCTTTTTTTTTGGTACCACATATTCAAGCATTTCTTTTATTTTAATAATCTGAAATTAAAGTAAAATATACTAAAAATAAAATCATACGAGTATTACAATTGTATGTGCTTGTGTGAGTTTTTGCCAAATATATTCCATCATATCTTGAATTTTTTTGTCCAGTATTTTTTGATAATCTTCACTCACTTCGTGCTGCAATGCCACAATTGTATTTATATTTTCACAAGCTGTTTCATGCTCATTAGAATGTTATCTTACATAAAAAAATGCGATATGAAACTCTTTTCTACTTGGCGCAGTCAGGAAGACTTTCTACTCCAAGCACTAAAAGTAGTTTTTATATGGGAGAAAAAAATATAGGCACTGTGGAATATATAGTGATCAGTCACAGATAACGTAACGTTATATTATGTTTGTAATTTTATTATGTAGCTTGATGACCACAAATTATTGAAAAGTAGTGTTGCTTGAATATGTGGTACCGAAAAAAAATACCAGATCATGCATTTCCAGATTCTATCGTACACAGTCTTTAGGACAATCTTACACAAATCGACCTAGTCCCACAGTAAGCTAAGTAAGTAGTAGATGACGATATATATAATAGATAAATATGGATTAATACTTAAATACATAGAAAACATCCATAACTCAGAACCAAATATATGTGATAAACACACAAATAAATGCCTGGATCAGGACTTGAACCCGGGACCTTCTGCTTTATAGGCAGTCACTACCGACTGGGCTAGATGGCCGTTAAGCACTAGAATCGTCGACCCTTATCTGTTGCACCCGCATGCTACAAAACAAAAAACAAAAACGTTTACCTATACCAAAAACTTCTTCCCCTTCTAAAAGTAACGTCAGATAACGTTTATGTGACAACCCTATTTCCATAGAAGTCAGAAAAAAACTTAGAAACGCAATTTCTCCGAGTTCTTGAGAGATAATTTAATACAATGTTCATAGTTAAAAGGTACATATATTTAGTTAATTTTATGGGTAAAAAATAATGCGACCCTTTTATAGTTAATTAACTATTTACACTTTTCTGAAATATTTAAATTTATTGATATAGCCTGTCCATGTGTTTTCAGAGACCTGCAACTTTCACAACTAGTATATTTTAAACGTGCAATCATTATGTATTTAATTCGAAATCGTAGTCTGACTTCTTTTAGGAAATTTCGATAAAAACGTTTTTAAGAAGGTCGTTGACCCCTCAGGAAATAATCTATAACTACGAAATTAAGGGACATATTCCAACGAGAGTTTCTTAGCATGCTTTATTACAGCAAAACCCATCATAATATAAAATAAAATAAGGATGTCCGCAACTAAGGCAAAATCCCACACTTTGCGTCGCTCCGGTGTGCGAGCGAGATAGCTAACCACGAATAAAGCGATGTCCCGCTCGCACTGCGGAAACAGAATGTGAAAACCGCCAAAATGAATATGCTAAAATGTTATTGGGGCTTACAAACGCTCCAATCATTATTTTTATCTAATATTTCAGACTGCCAAAATGAATATGCTAAAATGATATTTGGGCTTAAAACGCTCCAATTATTTTTTATTTAATATTTTGCTGGTGACGTCATCAGTATTCACCAAAGCTTTTATGCCGTGAGCAGGAGTTGTTGCTTCAAGAATATTTTAATGTATTATCTCATTTCTCTAATCTTCTTAATTTATTTATTATGTTGTAATCCTGCTAATTCTGATATCATTCAATGATACATGTAAATGATGGCGCGCAATTAAATACGTTAAGGTCCGCTCAGACTTCTACAAGCGCATAGTTCGAAGAGCCAACATAAATGTCAAATTTATGCGAAAATATGACGTTTACGAAGGAAATTAGGTGGCAAATTAAACCATAATTTATTTGTTATTTACACGTGAAATACTTAAGGAGTGTATTTTTTGTAATAAATCCGTCATTTGGTTTATATAATTTGCTACATAAAAAAAATATCCCACGGAATGTTAATCATGTACATTTACAACCACTATTTTAGAACGAAAGACACGTACTAAAAAGATAGTACCTACAAATTGATGCCACGTGTACGTGTAATGTTTATTTAAAGTCTAGACGATTGAAAAGCTTTAAAAATACATTTGAGAGTGCTATATATTAAATTAGCGCTGCTATTTCTTACTCGCACGTTCATGGCATCATGCTGTGATAAAATTTAGATTTTTTAATTTAGGAAAGATGGCTTTAATTTCGGTGGTACTGTTATAAGGGGAATCCTGCCTCTTCGCCGAATAACGTCTCCCAAACTGTTTCATTTGCCAACTGTGTCATTTGGCATACTGCATTTTTTTCTAAAACTGTAATCTTTTCAGGGTTTGTTTTATAATAATCGTATAGAACCAAATAGGTTAGAAACAATTAAAAACGGATTTTATCGCGTGTATTGAGTTTAAATTACATCCCGACGTTTCAAACACTTTACAGCGTTCGTGGTCAACGGGTCGACCCGTTTTATTTCATGAATAACTATCGCGGCAACCGAAGACAATATCAAATAGGTTAGGTTTCTTTTATAAAAATCCTGAAATTATTGTAGTTTCAGAAAAAAATGCAGTATGCCAAATGACACAGTTGGCAAATAAAACAGTTTAGGAAACGTTATTCATCGAAAAGACAGAGAACCGTTATAAGGCGTTTTCACACGGTGCCACAACAGGACGAAGCGACGCCGTTATGAAAACCGCCTGTAACATTTATTTATCCAATGACATTTGACGTAGAATTTACCACTCGCTTTTCGGTAAAGGAAAACATCGTGAGGAAACCGTACCTAATCCCAATAAGGCCTAGTTTCCCCTCTGGATTGGAAGGTCAGATGGCAGTCGGTTTCGTAAAATTAGTGCAAAAATAATAAAAGTCAAAATATATTATTAATAACAATGCTTACGCTAATTCAAGGGATTATGTTGCCGAGCTGAACTCAGGCTAAAATTGAGCCGTGGCAAAAATCCGGGACAAACGCTACGAGAATGATGATGACCTGACGTAGAATGATCGTCTTTTTAGACTTTTTCCATTAGTAGAGATATATTATGTAGAACTAAATTAAATATGTTATTTTGATTCCAACTCCATGATATCTATGATTAAATTCGAGCACGATTATGTACGTTTTATGAGTTTAAAACATTATTGTCAAATTAGTACTCAATATTGCATCCATCACATCCACGCACAACGCGATAAAAAGATCTAAAATCGTATTAAGAGGGACACGCACAAACGGGCTCTAAGTTCTACGTTATAAGGGCGGTAATCGTCTGGATGCATTATTCTGGTCGTGCGTCACACCTACTAACCGTCACCATGCCGCAAGCCGCTACTATATGCTTGCCAAGCCAAAATGCCCTGTTGGTATATTGCGATAAACGACGTTTTGGCTTGGGTCAACCTTTGGGAAAGCTGGCTGGGACTGGATCTGAAGTTCTAGATACAAGTGAGTACTGAATTTTAACCAAAGAAGTTCCATGTTTACATAAGATGCAAGTGTGTTTAGGTGCGGCGCAATGATTGACCAGAATTGACCAGCAAACCTAATTTTAAAGATTTTTTTAAGTCTGGAATCTAATAAACCAAGAGCCTATATCTCTGTATATTTTTGTATAAAGGAGATTACCCTTTACTATAAAGTAGGATTCACTGTGTTGACGGCTAAAGGTACAAGTCCCCCGTCATTAACACACTGCATCCTGTTCGAGGTCTCTGGCAACTTTACTCACCGGCAGGGACACATCACTAGGGGTAGGTATTGTATTGTGGTGGTCCATACAACGACTGTCTTCTTTATGTCCACATTGAAATAGTAATTTAAAAAGCCAGCCAGCCAACTTTCCATTAAAAACCTAAAGGGTCTACTTTGAAAACAACACATTCGGAATGTCACTTGTCTTGTCTTTCTCATATTCATCAATTGTCCGTTTTTATTGAAAAATATGTATGATTTTTAAAATCGGTAACAATATGTGTCATTGCAGCATGTAAACAACTTAGTAATTATAACACCGTGACGAGTATTTTACGCCCATCCGAGAACAGAGGATTTAAAATTCAAAATTATTGATTTAAAAAATGCAGTTTCAGAAACACATAGGTATTTATATCTTCAATTCAAAAGCAAGACATGTTTCCAGTAATTTCGTATTATTGTGTCGGAACAGCCAAACCAATGAGGGTTTGGCTCTTCCGTACCTACTGTACCTGTCAAAAAGACCCCTCGTCACAGTGGTACCACCTGGATTTCCGAAAACCCTCATTGGGCAGTTTTATGTTAGAGTGACCAATGAGAAAGCAAGACAGTGAAGCGCCGAACATTTTCCAAAGCCGGGCCAGTACCGCGTCTCGCTTGGCGAGCTGGCCGACGATCCTTTGCATGGCCCGCTCGGTCTCCTCGAGCCTCGCCCTCAGCGCTTCCAACTCCTCGTCCCCTGTTACGTTCATGACTATCAATATCTCAAATCTCAATACTATCGAGATCGTTACGACAATTATCTCTGTTACGTATTTTACCACAATCATCAATATCATCCTTCCTATCGACTACTATCTTTCTTTATCACGATCATTATCGTCAACATGTTTATGATCACATTTAGAAGCACTCGTCTCGCCCCCAGTGAATCCAACTCCACGTCTCCTGTTACGTTCATCACTATCAATATCTCAAATCTCAATACTATCGAGATCATTACGACAACTATCCCTGTTACGTATTTTACCACAATCATCGTCGTCAATATCATCGAATGGATCATCATTCTTATCGACTACTATCTTCTTCTTCACTTCTCCATTACTATCATTATCGTCAACATGTTTATGATCACATTTAGAAGCACTCACCTCGCCCCCAGTGCTTCCAACTCCACGTCCCCTGTTGTCCCATGTTCATCATCGTCAATATCGCATGAATCATGGTGACGATCATTTCCCGTTACGTTCTACATAAGGATCATTATCATCATTACCATAAAATAATTCATCACTCTGGTTATATTTGGACTTCGTTCGTGTTCACTTTTATTTACCATCCCCTGTTAGCAGTTCTGACCTTCATCTTATATCATTAATTCATTACAACCAAAATCCCTGTTTAGAGCACTTTTTTGTGCTATAAACATATTACTTTATGCTAGCTTTTTATCGTTAGATTTCCTAGGGATCATTATTGTGACCATGATTGGAAATTTTTGTAAATTACCGTCATTATTATTTCCATCTTTATTTTCGTGTTCCTAGTTGAATGCCTAATGTATTGTTGGTTCCTTAATATTATTAACACTGTCATTATTTATATCAGTGACTTATCATCGACAGAAGCGAAACTCACAATTCATCTTAATAACAATCATAAATATGCATATTTTATTGCCAGCGTGATAATAATTATGACTAAATATGATCGTTGTGCAAAGTGATCCTATATTCCCTCAAAATTTAAGCATGATAATTATTTTTATCAATCAAATACCGCTTCTCCCTATTATTTAATATTGTCAGTACCTAAACTACTTCTTTATCTTTTTTTTCTTTTACATAACTTTTAACGTTTGTTAAGTTTTATTTTTCATTATTATGAATGACGATAACCTTCAACGTTCATTATTATTAATGAACCGATGACCTACTTGTGAACCTAATTATTTTTCTGATAACCAATATTCCGTTTTCCTGTTTGTGGTTTTATAATTAATCTAAACAAGTACTTACTTGCGTCCCTTTCTTTAGGTCCTGCGTGCGAGGGCGACAAATAACAATATTTATTTTTATTCAATTCACGCATTTCAAATGGCCTACCAAACATGAACTTAACTTAACATTAGGTTTTCATTATTAGGTTTTCAGTATTTTGTGTATTTTCTTCAGTTTCATGAAAGATTTTATGCAAGTTCGTATCCGAACTGCGTATATGTAAATTGTAAAATTCAATTTTCCAATAATAGTTCCACAAGAAAAAGCACATTTATTAGTATTGGTGTGTGCGGATTTAATGGTCCCAACAAATTATATATGCCCTTTTAATCTGGCCGCAAGACGCACAAGTTGGAGTTTAACAATCTCAACGGTTATTGTTTTGGTTTTATCTTTTGACTGTCATAAATCAGAATTAACACAGATGAACCTCAGCGGAATCAAAGGAGTGAACTCTGTGGAAAAAATTACTGACAAGACCAGGTTGAACAAAGTTTATCTCACCCAGTTTGGTGTCGGGCGAAGTCCTGGAGTCGTCCCTGAAGACCCGGCGCCGGAACTGAGGGTCAGGAGCCACATGCTCGTAGGGTATGGAGCCCGTTCTATTGAACAAAAGCTGGAATAATAGATGAAACAGTTAACTGACTATTCATAACCGTTGAAAATAGTCAAAATATAACACAACTAATTATACCACGATATATAACATGATAACACGCTACATTAATACGATGATAAAAATAGTAACTTATTAGTATGGTACCCATACGATGGGATATAGATAGGCATTTCTTATATGGGGTAATAGTAGTGGGAAAGCAGATGATGAAGAAAATCCAGTGAGAGTGCTGCGAGGTCCAGATGGGACAGTGCAGCTGCCAAGTTTGTTACTCTTTTAGCACCACCCAATGATCACGTCTAAGGTGTTTCCTACGGACGCAGAGTAACATTGAGTAGGTAACTAGTTGTAATAAATACAATATTTGAGTGAAAGTAAAATATTCTTCTATGCTATAAAAGCATGGTTATCTTAATTTTACATTTAAATATTCTCTATTGTTGCAAGGGTTTTCAAGAAACGAGACCCAACCAATTTTGCTGTAGAGTGTAACACGACTTTTGATGTCATTATTCCATAATCACCGCACCTCAATCCGCCATAGGCGAAGATCCGGAAGACTCTAGTGGAGGCACAAACGAATGGTACATAAGCCTAGTTCGGTCACGTTTGAAAATAAGGATACATTTAAGGCTCCTTATTCCCTAAAAGGTCGAAAAACTCTATTAATGGAAATAGCCGCATAAAATGCAATTTTTATGATAGTTTGAAGTATTAGTAATACAAAAAAATACTTTTGAACCATATTTATTATTATTAAGTACCCAAAAATACGATTCTCACAGAAAGTGTCCTGTGAAGTGTGATTTATAGGTAATTTTAAAAAATTTTTAGTAAATTAAAATGTACCATTATAGTAATGTTTTTTTTTTAGAAATATAGTTTAACTTTGCTATGGTAACATTTTCAGGGCAAAATATTTATAGGGTTTTCGTGGAAAAAATGAAATGTAACCGTGTTTTCATAAAAAACTGGCATATAATCAGAAGGTATTTTGTCTATTATCTAAGATGAATCTTCTATTTTTATTTCCATGGCCGTCTCATACATGACATACTCAATAGATTATTATTCAAATTGAATAAGAATTGTTACCCGTTTTTGCGTAATTTTGAAATGAACGGTACATCTAACTGGAAAATTCGGAAAGGCCTTCCAAGACAACCAATATTTTTCATATTTTACTCGTTAAAATGTAATATTTGCTCCAATAGCCGTCTAGATAAAAAAATGAACCATTATATGCATCAATAGTTGATTTCAAAAACCTAGTAATTTCGCCATAGCCTTCGAAGAAAATGAAGCATTTCGTAAAATTCGTCCGTTTTGGGAATAAGGCCTCTTAATGTGCCAAACAAAAGACTTACGCCTTGGTAATATAGTCGTGGCTGAATATTTTTGTCACATTAAATGTATCCATATTTTCAGACGTGACTGTACTTTGCCTGGTGTGTAGATGAAGAAATGATGCAGTTGATGTAGATTGGCAGACTTGGGCCATGGAAGACTCAAACTCAAACATTTATTTAGTAAATAGGCCACAAGGGCACTTTTACACGTCAAAGTAAAAGAGAGAAAAAAAAATCAAACTACACCGGTTCTAACTCTACACCTCTGACCCGAGAAGAATTATGTCCGGCAAGATACTCGGCGGGACTTATTTTTTCAAAACAACAGTACATAAAAACTAAAAAATACATATAAGTGCGTTGTTATATAAGAGAACATATCAAACCAAGGTTAGATTAACCAACAATAGGTAAATCTGACTATTTGAAAATGAATAACATACAAGTTTGGTATACTTTCTTACCTGAACTGTGTCTTCTACATAAATTGGACTTGGGGGCAAGCACGAGTCCACCCAGACACCCCAGCGTAGGTAGCCTTACATATTTAACAACTTATACATAGCTGTAGTACCTTGCTCAGTGTGTAGACGAAGAACACGATGATGCAGATGGTGTAGATGGGCATCACGAAGCCCATGGAAGACTTGGGAGCAGGCACCGGCCCGCCAGGGGACCCCAGCGGCGGCCGCATGCCCGGAATCGGAGGGGGCTGTCAACATAAACAAATAAAGTTACAACATTAATGCTATAACACTTTTGCAAAATGGCCTGCCGAATATCAAGAAATGCAGTAGTTAATAATGAAAACCTAACATTTGAAGTAGTATATGGCCTTTTATTAACTGTAATAATGTCGCCCATATGAAGTCAAAAGCGAAGATACCTTTTCTTGGGATAATTAAGACCGGTTTATAATATCTTCTTTCATAGATCTATCGCCTAAAATCACTTTAAAAACTTTTTCTGCAAGAACTATCACGGGATAATTCTATCGACAGATGAACATTTTGACGCCATCCAGGTAAGTACGACGGATTTATAAAGCATACCTTTTTTCCTTGATCCATTGGCGAAACAATTTATCACTCATCAACTGTTTGTGCAAGAACTTAGCGATAACTTTATCAACAATTTGATGACGTCGGCAACCAAGGCCTTCTTTCCCTGGTCTATTCCAGCAAAAATTGACACTAAAACCTTTTCTGCAATAACTTATCACACGATAACTTTAACGAGAAATGGACATTTTGACGGCTCCGGGGCAACTGAGGCGGATTTATAAACGTTTTACGACGTCCACACGTTATGGCTTCCTGTGTTTACTGGATATTCCCATTTCTCGCCGATCGCGGTGGATACGCTGACATCAGATCCGTAAGTGCAAATGTGGAAGTCGCAGAAAAAATTCAAACAGAAAAAGATGGAAAAGTTCTCGGCTACTGGAAAATTTTATGTGTTAATATAAGATACTTCCTATTTGGAAACGGAGATCCCCGTACTAAAATGTGTCAAGAATCAAACAACACGTGTCCTATTTTTAGGGTTCCGTAGCCAAAATAGCAAAAACGGAACTCTTATATTTTTGTTACGTCCGTCTGTCCGTCCGTTCGTATGTCATATCCATTTTACTCGGAATCTAGTAGACGTATGCAAAAATCAACATGTTGCACATCAATCGATAGGTCTTTAAAAAGGTTTCTCTAAACATTTTTTGATTAAGAAAATATTTTTAGAAATAATCGCCTCGAAAGTCTACAAAATTGTATCCCCCCCCACCCCTATAAATTTTGAATCATAATTCCAAAAAACATGAAAAAATTCAAGAAATTTCGCCTTAACACATACTTTCTACGAAAATTGTTTTGAACATTATCGGTTCAGCAATTTTTGAGATATCTCCAAAAAACTTTTTCCATAGGCAGATACGACCTTTTGGTATATGTTTGGTTCTTATTCTATTGAAGGTAGGTACGGAACCCTCCATTATGCGTGGTACAACACGCACTTGGCCGATTTTTTTTATAATCCAATATTTTTTTACCCATGGCCCCTTTTATCTTGCCGTCTTCAACATTTCCCTTATTGGATTGGGACTTCAATAGGCCTAGCACATAAGTGTAGCGACAGTATCTGGCGGTCGAGATAGACATCTGTCACTTTCTGATAAATACAGTTAGACAGTGACAGATGTCTATCTCGACCGCGAGATACTGTCGCTACACTCATGTGCTAGGCCTACTGTCAATCATGTTTACGAATATGAATTCCCATTTAACAAGCAGAAATTGGCATGTTTCCCAATTCTTAACCCATTTAATGTCTCTCCAGCTTTACACATAATTGTCGGTATATACCTAGCCGGCAGTACCACAGGTATATTTTTAGGTCCCCGTAGTTTATTTTTATCCGTTTATTTATAAGTCTTAGGGTCGATTGCTTCAAACCATTTGTCATCGTAATTTCGTTCGCAAAATGTTATTATATGCGAAGTTTCGTTTTCTAATGAGTTAAGTTGATCAGTGTGATTGGACCTTAGGTCCCCCAAAAATGATAATTTTACGTTTTGAAGCACAGCCGTCTAACGCGCAGGCGCCAATGCGCGTGATTCTATTTTAGCGCTGAGTGTCTAGGCCGTGAATGTGGGTCGGCTAGAGAGCAATGTCGCGCGAACTTGATTGTCAACTTTAATAAATTTGAGTTAGATTCTCCGGATTTTTAGGAATCTTGGTAATATATATAGATAAACCCAAGTTTATTTTTTATTTTTTAGATTATTGCTAACTCTACTGTTTTTTATACAATCCCTAACTGCTCACCAAGACGAATGGAACGAGCCCAAACACAACGGGATAACTCGTAAAACAGTTCCAGGATCTTTTTGATAAAATAATTTGAACAAATAAAAGCTTATAAAATAACCGATATTTTAAAATAGGATACATTACCTAACCCGACGAATAGCGCGCTGCGGTTTTGGAGCAACAGCACGCGAAGGCCAAGGATAAAGTTGCGGGAAGTATTAGGGGAGACGAAGGACTGATGTTAGGACTTTTAAAAAGTTTTAAGGCTTAATGGAACACGGCATAAAACATGAATGTATATATTTGTATGTTTTTATTGTTAAATAATTAGATAGGTACTTTCATTCTTTTGGCTATCCCGTAATCGAAATAATAGACGAGTTCATTATACCGGTGGTCTACAGACCACCGGTGGTCCCTAGAACCGAACTTGAAGTAGTCCGCGAAATTATGAAAAGATCAACACTTGCCTATTTAGTTCCCAATAGTTGGAAAAGAGCAATTTCAAAAATAAATTTAGTCACGTGGCCGCTTGTCGTAATTTTTGTTTATATTGTTATTTTTATTTCATTGACTTTGTTTTTTAATATTTATCATTACCTAAGATCTTTAGACATGTACAAAATACCTGTTGACATTATATGTATTTTTACCACTGACATTTTTTGCTTGATTTTTTTTTATCGTATTGTAAGTGACGATCTTCAAGTGAATGCATTCTATTTTATGATGTAAAATACTGTGTGGTTTTCTAAAAAAATAAATAAATCTATCTATCTATCAAAATAAATCTATCTGTCATTGAAAGTTGAAGATTAAGAGTTTTGTACGGAAAATCATACAGTTAGGCGTCATGCGCAATAGTTGTAATTCTCCGAGTTGGTTTTGACAGTGTTTCAAGACAATCCGTTAAAACGTCGACCTTGTTATCTAGATCAAAACATTCAAACTCGTAATGGTAGTTTATTTAAATTACATCCTTTTAAAGAAACTCTAACTACACCTATACAACACAGGCATCTCTAATTCCAAGTCTTTGAAATGTTAATGTCGCCTCCATTGTCACAAATGGTCATTTGTGTTCATTTCTTCAGATTTGGAGCGGGTGTTTAGTTCTGTTAACCGTTCAGTTTCAATGATTTTTGTTGTGCTAGAAAACACATAGAAACTTATGGAGTAGGTAGTCACCGGCAATAGTATCATCCTACACGAAGGCCGCAAAAATATGTGACACACTCTTACGGCCCTACAAATAAGAGCGTGTCACAAATTTTTGCGGCCTTCGTGTAGGAAGATACTTTTGCCGGTGACGGTACAGTCAAGTGCAAAAATACGTATCGAAAAAATCGTCTCATAAATATGGTACTACGCACTTATTACAACGGAATAAGATACTATGGGACATATTTTTGAGTAAGATGAGTACACCCATATTTTTACACTTGACTGTACCAGCGACCCGCCCCGGCTTCGCACGGGATAAAAAATGGTTATTGTGGGTTATCCCTAAGAGATAGACATATAAGTACCATCGCGGACTTTTTTGTAGATCTTTTTAAGACGTACAATACTGTAGTACATTATTTTGATCTATCTCTTATTAGGACTCAGCCAGCGTTTGCAATGTAAGCGCAAAAAATGGGTTTATTTACGACATCACATTAGAAACCTCTAAAATCATCAGTGTTTCTCTACTATATTATGCATGTATTATACATATAAAATAAACCTTCCTCTTGAATCACTCTATCTATTTAAAAAAACCGCAAGAAAATCCGTTGCTTAGTTTTAAAGATCTAAGCATACATAGGGACAAACAGCGGAAAGCGACTTTGTTTTATACTATGTAGTGATGATAATATTTTTCATTCTTTAGGTAGTTTACGTACATCTAGGTAGGCATCAGAAACAAATATGTACCTATAACATTCAGAGCTATGACGCCTATTTGGAGTGTCCACGAGGCAACCGGATGGCCTGCGGTATTTGAGCTCCCGACGTGAGGTGGAACCGCCCTGTGCAACCCGAAATGACCCACTTTGGACTTGTTGTTCGTGGTTCAACACCCCGCTCCCATGAATTTCCAGAGTCTGTATGTGATGAAGAACCAGCATATGGATTACCATTCACCGCGGCTAGTCAGTTATTGATCCGTCAGAGGTGGAAGCCGAATAAAGATCAGTTCGAGTTCCACAACACTTAAGATATAAAACATTTAAGATATAAAATACACATCCAATGAAAGAAAAATACATGAAAGTAAAGTTGCCCTAACATAATAGTCAAATGGCTGTTAGTTAGTATACCAGATGTCAGTAACTAGACTAACTAGGACTAGATCAAGAAGCCCCAAAAATAATGAGTATGACATCATGCTCACGAGATGGTACATACTTTACTAGTGTATGGTATAAGTCAAAAGAGCGGGCGAGTCTTTGAGCGGTTTCACCGAGCGCGGACTACTTGACATAGTTTCAGTTAATGCATATCAGCTAGAAGCTAAGAAAAGGTTAACATGTAAATAACGCGTCACCCTATGCCTTGCGCCAATCACGAAGCGACGCAACTAACCGGCGTACGCGCATCGCATACAGCACGGAACCTGCTAGGGTTGTCACATTTTGTATGGCTATTAATTATTGTTGTATGTAGGAAGCATTAAAACGTCGAGGAGAGTAATGCCGGAAACAAAACCGTAGCTATTGATTAGCAGGCAATGGTTAAATTGGAAATATTAATAGGAAAACTTGCTTTGTAAAGGGTTCCTTACTTAAAAGTTACAGGACACCTAAACCAGAAAGTTTTACGTCTCCAGAAACCGGCTAAATAAAGCTGATGAGCAGCCAGTTTCTTATGGTTCACCTTTAGATAATATATTGAAAAGAAATATAATTTTTAATATCAGTAAAAAAATATTAATTAATTATTTCTGTGTGAACACCGTCCTAAATATGCCAATAAATCTCTGGGGAGAGAAAGACCCCCCGAGACATGGTGGTCAAAAGGGAATAGAAAGCGCAGAATTTAACACCCACAACAACCCAGGATGTAGCATCCTGGTGCCGCCGTAGAAGGAGGCCCGACCCTAGATAGAACTGGGCCTAAGTGAAGAAAGAAGAAGAGTAAAAAATAATTACAACCCAGACATAAAAACCTCAAGAATAGGCATGGTGAATTTTTTGCATGTATGGTATCAATCGATTCGTTATGTTGTGAGGATCAAATGTCTATATGCGGCCAATTGCGTTAAAGCAACACAAAAGTCAGAAATTAGACTTAATTGTTTCTCGAAACGCTCCTAACAAAATGACGTGCAAAAGTGACGTCACGATCATACATATAGTCGCCCTGTTTAAAGTATGGAAAAATTATGAAATTGCTATTTTTACAGTGAAATGTTGCGTTTATGTATATGGTTACCATACAATTTATTTAACAGTAAAATGTAAAAAATCGAATGGTATCATTGTTTTCTTCTTTAACTTTAAAACATTGAAAAATTTTGAACATGATATGTTTGCACCATTTTAATAGATTATTTTCATTTTTACTTTATGTGGATATATTGGTAATTCTGCATCCTATCAACAAAATTTTATTGCATAATTCAACATGTGTCATCATCCCTATTACAAAAAAAACTGTTGAATTGAACTAGGTAATGCTAAAATAGGTCAAGTGCCAACCCTAACATGATGCTCAAGAATACCCGTTTGTAGTTTGTTTTCGAGTTACCTCATGTGTGTCTTAGACAAGTCCTACACTGTTCGATTGTCCACGTATTCTTTAGTAACTTTTACGCAATCGGTTAAAATTCTGTAGGCAAATGTGTCGGTGGACATTCCTAGTCATAGAAAACGGTTTAGTTATGCAATAAGACAACGTAGTCAATCTAACAATAAAATCAATGACAGTTTTTTTCTATAAATTCTGAGTTCTTTTCATTACACTTTTTTTATAAAATCTGAGTTACTTTCATTGCATTTATTAATATGTAGCCTAGCTTGATGCAATGCTGTAAATGCCGATCAATATTCGTGGTTCTTTGAAATTCTTGAAGCTGGTATTTTTTTTCTTGTATAGCCAAACCCCTGATTTAACAAGTAATCTTAAGTACGAATTAATAATTATTTTCGATACAATACGATACAGCCGAAATCCCATAGGCTATGGCTGCATTTCCACCAGAGATGAGCGAGGATGCGTTGCGAGGAATGTGGTTGATGATAAGAACCAATATTAGAAACACAACACAATTATCTATCCTCGCACTGTGCAGTTCCAGGATTGGCTGACCAGGCGCTGTCAGTATTAATGACATTATTTCTGTACTCATTCATCTCTGGTGGAAACGCAGCCTAAATGGCTCCATGGCTTTTTATGGTGATCAAGAATATAGGTACTACCTAATGAATAGTGTTAAGAGTTATGCATTGTATCCGCTTATAATGTTATTTCTAAAAGAAGTTACTCACGTGTTAGATGTTAGATCACTCGGCGAAGCTCGCAATGTGTTAGCTATAAAACGGGAGTGCCCAATGGAGTTGACTATAAAAGATAAAGTTCAAGTGTTTTATTAAAATTGACCTTGTTGAAGAGATCTTTTAGTTGAATTTAGTTTACAATAGGGCACTTTTTACCCTGGGAATATTTATGGAGGCAAACAAGCCAGAAGTAGGATATGAAACTGACCACAGTTTCATATCCCACAGTTTCATTAGTAATCACCAGATTACTTAGTTACTTTTCTCGAAGTATAAATAGCAAATTAGGCGAATAGTGCTTCAAATTTTTAATAACTTGATTTACTGTTTGGTCACTAAAATGGCCAGTTACACCTTGGGCCGTGACAGGTTCAGGCCGAGGGGCTGCTACAAGGGTAAAAAATAGTATTCAGGATAAATTGAAGACTAGATTTCAGGACATGTGTTGAACTGTCAAAAATGGCCATCGATTTAAACGTACCCTAATCCCCGAAAATGACACTTTTGTAACAGTATCGCAACTGCTGTCTAGTGATAGGTACCACTAACAGAGCACGGCACGATATTTAAAGATTAAAGAAGCTTTTACACTGCGTGTAATTAGCGCTGTCTTACTGTCAAAAATTGTCATCGCATAGACCTAAAACCTAAAAGTTGGATGAAAAAATGCCTCTTCTGTTTCTTGTGTAACCTTCCAAAGAGTAAAGCCACAATCAAAGCAAGATCTTTGACATCTCTGTACAATTTTAAAGACGCGGAAGCTTGCTCCACGCCTTGCACGGATTTGGTATGGCACCTCTACAAATTCTTCAGCTCTCTATCAGTTGTCAACCTCATTGGAAACTCCCAACCTACCTCGCGAAGCCACACCAACCGCCTCCTCGACCACTGACCTTGACATCCACATCAAAGTAGACTGATAATGGGGACCGTACCCTAACGTGGGGCGGCATGGGTACCGGGCCGCGGGAGGGGGGCGTGGGCGCGCCGGGGGGGATGGCTCGGCCGCGCTCGCGCAGCGCCGGGTGCGGGCCTGCGCCGCGGATTGGTGAACGCTCTTGCTTTACGCCTGTCGACATACAAATTGTTTAGGCACATTGCGTAGCTTACCTACAGCTGTTAAGAGCAGGGACATAGTGTAAACGCCCTACAGTTTATTCAACCGGCAGGGCCGGATTAACCTTTAGGCCGAGTATTAGGCAAGTGTGTAGGAGCCCCACGCGCGCTCCTAATGGTTAGTCCGGCCCTGCACAGAGGTTGAGGATTGAGATTAATCCAAATTGGGAATTTTATCGACAAAGCAGCGATTGCTTTAAGATTCAGCAATCTAAAGCAAATGGTTTTTTCCTACTATTGCAAATCAGAAAAATATACGCTAGTGGACGGCATAGTCCCTCTGACGGAATTAGCCTCATTGACCTTACATAAAACGCCATTGACGACTCTTTCCGATTGTTACTACTTGGGATCAATGTACTCTGCGTCCGTAGGAAACACCTTGGACAACCCTACACGTGATCCCTGGGTGGTGCTAAAAGAGTAACAAACTTGGCAGCTGCACTGTCCCATCTGGACCTCACAGCACTCACCGGATTTTCTTTATCATCTGCTTTCCCACAATACTACATATACATTAGTAAACATCGGTATCAGCGTTCGAATTTCATGGCAATGTACGGTTGGCAGAAAAACAAATACAAACAAATACATTTAGTATTTTTAACCTTTATTTTGTATAAATAAAAAAGACGCTAAGTATAAATGTTTTAAAGGTTAAAATAGATTACTAAAATTTGTTCCATGGATTTTGCTGTCAATGTTTGACGTCTGTACGAATATATCCATTTTAAATGACTAAAAGACCTTTCGACACTGACTGAGGTTATAGGAAGGTGTGTCAAGTGTTGAAAATATTGCACGCATTTTTTATTTACAGTTGCTGGGATTTCAACCTCTTTGTTTTTAGATAGTTGGTTTATAATTTGTATAGTCTTATAACCAGGGTTTTTCTTTAATATATTATTTAGTTTAAGATAAACTTTTCTGCCCTTTTGATGTCAGTAATCTTAACGTTGAAATTTTTTTTTGCAAACCATGAACGATATTTAAAGAAGCTGCAAGGCTCAGTTTTGGATCCTCCAACAATTTTATAGACTTAGCAATTATAGTAAAGTATGTATCGACGAATAGTAACTCAGCTTTTAAATTCCGGTTGCGGAATATTTTCTTCGCTTTAGCAACAATGATATTTACTATGGATGGATTATACTCCAAAATGAGCAGAAAAAAGACTTCCAGAGTTATTTCATAACCTAGCAACGATTCTGTTATGT
Organism: Pammene aurita; assembly: GCA_947086415.1. NCBI lineage: Eukaryota > Metazoa > Arthropoda > Insecta > Lepidoptera > Tortricidae > Pammene > Pammene aurita. The sequence continues at coordinate 27,033,029 of OX352302.1, read as the reverse complement.
TTATCTATTTTGACAATCATTACATCTTTGTCACTCTCATTGTTAGAAAATTACAGTTTGTCTCTTTCTCACGAGGGTGGCGGGAGCTCATTGGCACGTCCGCTTGTCACGTTTCCCGGTGCGCGACTAGCGTCAATTGTTTGAAATCACTCATTTTAAGTGCTTCACTTTTGGAGCGTGCATAACCCATCTGTCATTATTATAAATCATAGTTTAGCAATTGCACTTGCTTCACGCGGATTTAAGGCGTCGATGACAGATTTTACCTTATCATAATGTTTGTGATAATATGAGGCAGCATTTAACCATCGCCCCACCTGGTTATCACCGGTCGGGGTGAAAGAGGAATATTTCCATACATTTACCGAAATAATTTTGTCCTTGAAGGAGCGTAGCGAAAATTTTTTTTTACACAGTCAATCAAACTGTTTATGGCAGGGTAAAGATTTCGAATGATTTCTGCGACTCGACTAAATCCATGTGCAATGCAAGTTACATGAGTCATATTTTCATATTGCTGAATAAGATTTTTAGCTGCTTTTACCATGTACGATACGGCATCAGTTATAAAAAATAATAATTTGTCTAAGTGTTCATTGTATTGGTTGCCCCAAAGATCTTCAAGAGTTTCGTTGACGAGTTCAGTTATTGTCGAATGTTTGGTCGCCTCCAATACTTTAGAAGCAAATAGATGTGACTGGGTACTAGTTCCATCTAGAGCTCCGATTAAAACATTTGCCACTTTTTTTCCTATGGAATCCGACGTTTCATCAACACTGAGATAAATCATTTTATTTTGCAGTTCTTCTCTTATTTCATTTTTATTTTTGTCATACAGTTCAGGAGTGCGATTTTTGAATCTCACCAGGTGACTAATTCTCACCGATGTGAGTGATTTACTTACGGAAATCACTCACATCGGTGAGAATTAGTCACTCGGTGAGCTTCAAAAATCGCACTCCAGGTAAGCAATGTACTCGTATTTTTGTTTCACTCGGCACACTAATATCGTTTCCATATTTATTATTTAGAAGGTTTTCTATAAAATTTCTAAATTTAGGGTTGTCTAGTTTTGACCAAGGTATATTCGAAGAAACCATGAATTCTGTTAAATCTTTATTGAACTGTTTTTGTGCATTATTATTGTGGGATCTGTTGTGTAAATCAGTTTTCAGATGGCGGTCGATACTAGATTTAGATGGGAATAATGTCGAATTACACAATTTGCAATATAACATATCGTCTTTAATTTCGATATCAGCGTTGCCTCGTGTTATATCCTGCAAATGGCAGGATGAATCACATAGTTTAGTTTGGTGAGACTTTGATTGTATGTGTTGTATTTTTTTTTCTTAATATTAATCTTGCAAATAATACAGTACGCACCTTCATCCATAAATATAAAATCAGGATATTGCGTTAAGTCCATTATCTCAATCTAATACGGAGTTGGGTTGGGACTTGTTAATGTTATTAATGCTAGTTTCCAGTTGTGACTGTTTCGATAAACTATTATTTGACGTTGCAGATTCAGCACATATTATTTTGCGTGACAATTAAATTGACATTCGTTACCTATTTGGCATGTATTATTTTTCAAATGTAAACTGAGTATTAAGGTTCTATGACGTATTTAGAATATAAACCTCTTTAAGTATATGTGACGTTTTCAATTCAAGGGTGCATCATTGTCGGCTGTCAATAAGGCGTTACTGCCATACAAAAACATTTAGAAATAAACTCTATTAACACCTGACAATGATGTGCCTTTGAGTTGAACGTCACATATGTACAGTTTACCGCAGTATAATTGAGAAAATAAAAAATAAATTAAACAATATTATTAATAAAATATTCAAATGTATTTCTTTTTCTGCTACCCTTACCGAGTGCCACGAGTTTCGAACGTTGATACCGATGTTTATACATTAGCCATACGATAAATAAAAAGAACTACTATTGACTTTAATTATCTGTATTACCTACATGACTTCAATGGGATGAAACCTTAAGTCTATGTTACAACACTTACAACTATATTATATAACACTCTTGTTTACAATAGTCAGGTGCAATTCCAAACACATGTTAAACAGCTGTTATTACAAAACACAACTCTGCCTTCCGTGGTCGGGTAAAGCAAGGGATTAGACACAACATAACATTCACATGATTATTTCACAACACACTCAAAATAGGATCGTTGATTAGAATATTAGTTAAACACATTTAAAATCCATGAAATCGGCTTGTTTTTAGCAGTTTCTATGTACATCCTTCGGACCCGGGTATGTCCTTAAACCACGTCCGGACACGGGTATGACCTTAAACTACGCCCGGACACGGTTATGTGCTTAAACTACGTCCGAGGTATGGGTACTGCGAATGTAATCACGCTATGTGTGGTAGGACACACACAGCGAACTGGGGAGGTAGAACGATTGAGAGTGTGTTGATGATGAGAGGCCCTCTTGTTCCTTTGGCCGCCAACACAGTGAATCCTCCTTTTTGTAAACGGTCGGCAACGCGCATGTGACACCTCTGGACTTGCAGGCGTCCATAGGCTACGTTATCTGCTTACCATCAGGCGGGCCGTATGCTTGTTTGCCACCGTCGTGGTATTAAAAAAAACATTGACTCTTTTTATAAAATAAATATTACCTAATACGTCTAGAATTTTTCAGTCAATAACAGATGTAGTTAAGCGTATAACCATACTAGGTGATTTTTCAACGCTTAGCCATATTTTGCGAGAAATAGTTCAAAAAAGTTGGAAAAAGTCTCGGATATACACCGTGGGCTGGAATAACCCACACCGACAGTGACAGATCTTAAGAGGCTGACAACATCCGATGACCTTCAAATTGACTTTACTCAAACAGTGTTTCAGCTATAACTACTTGTTTTGAGAAAGTAAAAAAAATGTATGTTAATATTCGTTATATTTGGAAGAACTTCGTTGCGTCCGATACACGATTGGACGAAATCGGCTCGATAGAAAATAATTCCAAAGTTACATCTTAAAATTAGCTTTAAACAGTTGTATGTCTTTAGTTTCTTGACTTATACGTCTGTAACGAAGGACAAAATTCCACCACACTAATACTAAAAACTTCGTTGCCTTATATTTCTCAATTAATACGTCGTTTTTTTTTAATTCATTATTTTGTAAAATTTGCAATGAGCTCCCATACTAATCGTAACACAGTGTTTCTCTTTCACTCGCGCTGAATAAGATAAGGAGGGAATTTAGCTGTTGTCAGCCCCTTAACCACGAATTTCTAAGACCAAAAGAAGGAAAAATTATTATGTGACTTTAGGTAAATTTCGCCAAAAAAAAATTTTTTTTTTCTTTTTTTTTTCCATTTTGTTGAATGTTTATTGCAAATGATAAGCAAATGTTATTAATAAAATTATCGCCTAAAACAAATTAGTAAATTTTTTTTTGTTAAAATCTAGTTTCTGCAAAGTTTTCCTTGTCACTTTGATATCTGTCAATAAGGACGTGTAAACTATGTCCAATAGTGTCAACAACGCCATTAGAAAGGCGTTTTGTGATGAGTTATAATAAAAAGTGTATTTTTTTAAAATTGGTATTAACTCTGAAACTAGGCGTATTCCAGAAAAGTTTATAGGACAGTTTAGTATCTAAATATGATCAGGAATACACTGTTAAAATCTGTCTAGTTATATGGGCCCACGGTGTATAGGAAATTTAAGAAACGAAAAGTATTAAGAAATTTCCGAAATTTTCCTATGTGAAAAAATCCGCAATTTCGTAGTTCAGTAGGTACGGTAATTACCCATAAGAGCGTGTACCGATATTTTTACCCGCTTAGGAATTTTTGCTCTTGACAGTTCGTGTTCCTACAGTTGAGCTGGTGCCTCACTTCCCAGAAGCCACCTAATCCTAATTACAAATTAAGCCTATTTCTGTCCGCAACTAACCGATTTTAAACCTTGTATCACTGAAATAAGGTCTAAAATACCGTTGATTTCAAACGTAACTAAAAATTAGACTAGACACGTCACATCCTAAAACAAGTTCCGTAATAGTCATACTCATTAATGGTAAAGCTGTCCTTGTCAGATCACAGTTTATGGAGGGAGACGGGTGATGTGAAAAATCGTGAGTGTGTAGTGTGGTACAAGTAGTAAGATTAAAGCTTATAATAGCGGATTTGTAAATACATGGCAAAGTGGACTATCACACTGAAACTTACAACGGTTGGTGAAGTAATCGTCATGTTATTTTAGAGAAGATTGGAATTTACTAGGGAATGCAAACTGCTAAATCGGAAAATTACCCTAACTTACTACATATTTACCCAGTTCTATTTCCTGAACTCAGCCAAACAACACTACTTACCCTTATATCTAAAGTAATATAGCAGCTATGTTATGTTTCTGATGATGTAAATCTACTAACATTAGTAATACAGGCAAGGACCTTAATAGTTAAGCCATTTACGGTTCAAGCTAGGTTTTTTTTTTATTAATACTTGCTCTATGAACTGTCCAATGTAAAGTGAGCCCTAATGGCTCAAATTAAGGCTCACCACACACTAGCGTCTTTCGAGCGTCGACGTCGCGCGAGCGCCCGCGCAGCGGCGACGCGGCGTCGACGCAGCGTCGGTGCAAGTGGTGCGATGCTTGTCGAGCGCCGGTGCGACGCTTGTCGAGCGTCGGTGCACGCTTGTCGAGCATCGGTGTCTCACCAGCGCCACACCACACACCACCACCACACCACAACGCGTTATCAAGAGTCAAGACCTGCGTCTTGTTCAAACAGAAGCATCGCGTATGTTTTAATCATTTCCCTTTACTATCAAATATTGCTTATTTAAAGTAGAAATATCAAATCAAAGTTTAAAATTTCTGAACTTACAGATAATGAACAATGCCTCCCTTCAGATTGCCATTTAAAGGTGCAAACTGAGAGGCAGCTCAAGCGGCGGCGAACGACTACGCGTCTAGCCTATAACCGCGAACCATTTCGTTCGTTCGATCGTCTATTTTCATCACTATCTTTCGAATATGAAAGAGCGATAGAGACGGAGATAACGAAATATCGATAACCGACGTGAACGCTGGAATCCTCTTAGAGCGCGACGGAAAACCGATACACTTAACCATCGCCAAAGCGTATAACTTGTGGCACCCCCCACAATTTGACCCACATCGCCAATTGACGCATTACCTAATTTGTGTATAAACCATATGTGCCTCCAAGGACCACAGATGCTAAACAATACGCCTCATGTGGGCAAACAATGTGTTGGGAGAACTAACATTAGAGTTCTGTATTTTTTTTACCACGTACATTTCATGTTTTACTATTGAAATAAGTCTGAAGAGCCCCCAAACACTGTCAGTAACAATGAAATTATTTCTCTACCCATCCTTCTCACCCTTCATATATATAGAAAAGGACGAGTACAGAAATAATGACATTATTACTGATAGTGCCTGGTGGCCTATACCACAGAATAACAAATAGTACTATCGTCCTATACTGTAGACCCTGAAGAAAAATCTCGGTAGGGAGCTGATTACACAGCCGGAGTGTTCGCTGGACGAAATTCCTCTGTAAGTGCGCGTCTGGTACGCGACCATAGTTAGGTTCGGCCAGATAATGTGCTTTAATTTCATCAAACGGCATAATTAACACTGCACTTCCGATTCCCCATGTTATAAAGGGAGTTCAAGAAAAGATTATACAATATATATCTTTCTTAACCATAATATTGCATTAAACTATTTCAACATCATCTGTCATTTTATAACAGTTTGGTCAATAGATTATGTCAATTATGTGAGCATAATCGAAAACAATTTGTCAAAATATAAGTGACCTTGAATTCTAAACGAATTACAAATGGCTAAGACGACATATGCTCTTGACAAAACCGTTATAAAATGTGAAGTTATGTTGCAATAGTAAAAAGCGATAGCCTCGTGGAGGAAAATAAAACTTACATAATCTTTTCTTTGTGTAGCAAACATTAATGTATTATACCTAGCGCAATGCTAACAATTGTAAGAAAATATTTTTCATTATTAGTACTTAACGTATTCTAACAGGTCACAATACAGAATCGGACTTGTGATTTATGCCATTTTTATAGGTTAAAAAGGCGTTCCCGTACTCCACTATACTTCGTATTTTTTGAGATTAGAAATTGAGTAAACATATAAACAGTAGTTGCCAACCTGTTCTAAATGTTAAATTTAAACACACTGCAAGCACACCAACAAACGATTAGTTAACATGATTAAGAGTTCACATTTGTGAATAAATAATAACAATTTGCAGATTATATAATATAACACAACAATAAAAACACAATTTCGTCTTGATTATCACGTTAGAGACACGGAAAAAATTATAAACTGACCTGACAGTGACGCACGTACGTTCTAAAACGAATACTTATTGTCTAGTTTTTTATCAGTATTTACTTTATTCAAATATAAATCGTCAACAGCAACACACAGAAAAAACAATAAACAAAACTCTTACATTATGACTAATCTACTCAAAAAGTCCCCCACGAGTTGTCCCCGGTGCAAAATTTCCCATCAGTATTTACTTAAATTATTTAATTCACAATCGTAACATGCACTTATTAATAAAATTTCTTAAATAAAAGTGCTTCTAAACGTTATTTTATGGTTTTATTATATAATACTAAATAATAAAATAATTGTCTTAGGTGATAGTGAAAGATTTGGTGGACTACGAGATGGCTTTTGTTGTTGTATGCCACTCGGGCCTGCCTCTGATTGCTCCATAACTATTCAACCAAACGCACAATAATAGAGCAAGCAAACCTAACTAACCTTTACTTAAATAAGAATTACAATAAGCTTTAAACATTAAAAACTATCCAGGAATAGCTGAGAGATACTAATGACAGACGACGCGAGAAAATATTTAAAAATCAATCCGTCCATTTCGAACCTCTTCTTCTCTAGGTATTTATTGTGCAACATTCACAAAAACATTAACAATGTTAAAAATAAAATATTTCGTGCATATAACTATTATCAAAATATTGTTAAATACTCAATATAACATTTACAAATACGAAAGCATGGCCTTACTATAAATACAAATATATTTAAGTATGTTTAATGATGGCGAAGGCACTTTGACAGTTGTGACACATGTGACATGTATCTTACCTAATAAAGAACCCTGTACATCGTTCTGTCAAAGTTTTTCTAATCTCAAAAAAAACGAAGTATAATTGTCATCGCCGTTAAGAATGTTTTCTACTTTCTTGTGAACTCGTGAGACGTTCAGAAATATGAAGTCCCTTTGATAATCATGACATCAGATTTTTTAATACGACGACGAAGGCAAAGTCGCCTATAGACGCCTGCAGCTCCAGAGCTCAGAGGTGTCACATGCGCGTTGCCGACCCTTTAATATAAAGCAGTATTCACTGTGTTCATGGCTACAGGGACAAGAGTCCCTCGTCGTCAACACACTGCACCCTCTTTGAACTCTCTGGTGACCCTCACCGCTGATTCATAGCTTTTAATACAATCTCTACGGAAGTCAGTTTAAGATAAGGTTAGCAGGTAGCTTTGTTATATTAGGACTGTCTCTATCTACCTATCACATGCTATGTTGAGATTTGTTTAATCAATTTATTTAAACTACAAATTTAGTTTGTTGTGCGTTGTGCGCCCCAGCGTTGTGCTTCTATTAAATCGCCTTTTGAAGAAACATATTTTTTGTGTCAATTAAATGACAGACAGCAGTGTTCGCACAGGAGGTAGACTATTTAGGCTTCCTTAGAACAGTTTTCTAATGTTTGTTATAACTTATAACGCTGATAACAGTGTTGTAATGTAAATTTTAATACTCGTCGACTATAGTTCTTGAACTGAGATTTTGTAGACAGAACTACTAGTGCATACTTTTCGATGGAGCTTTTATGGTCGCAAATTTTAGCATAGTCGACTTTGCTGAAATGATTTCCATACAATATTATACAACGGTCGGGGAGGAGTACTGTCCTCCCAACCGACCGCCGGTACGATCCACCGGGAGATAGAAGTTACTAAATTACTAAGTTGTAATGCATTCGCAGAACTAAATTCTTACCGGCTCGCCTATTTTGAGCACTCGTAGAAAAAGTATTGTATACAATCTTTATACAATAGTGACATCATTAAGCTTTTCATTATGTCACGGTTGTATAAAATACTATGGATCACTTTTTTTTATTGCAAGAGAGGTATTAATGCTCGTATTCTGCCACCATTTTTTTTTTATTAAATTGTTGTTTTGATGTTGTAGTAATAATATTATATGCATCGTCACATAACTAAGGTAATGAAACTCGAAATTTTTCATGAAATATAATTTTAAACAAAAAAGAAGAACCGATTTCACTTAGCCTCCACCTTTTACTATAGGTGTGCCTATAGTTCAAGAGTTCCCTCGATTTCTCCAAGAACCCATCCATCAACAGATCCTGCTGACCTGATAACAATGGGACCAACTGTGAAGTATACCTACTCTTTCAAACAAAAATGAATTTTCCACCCGTCTTCGAATAATCGGTAAACATACATTAAAAAAAATAGAATAGAATTGCGAACCTTCGAAATCTTGAAGTCGGTTGAAAATAATTTTGAAGCTAATTTTTCGTCTTGGATTTTGATACAAGTGATCTAACTCTGCTGATGATCTACTTAGATCGGAAATTACCAAATTAAGAACTTGTGGGCAGATCCGGTCATCCAAAGTCGACTGCTCGATTAACATTATCAATTAGAATCGTTTCGTCATAGTCATGGGTAAATATAGCAACAGATTGACACTCCCAACCACATACATAACGTGATGTGATGCTGATGATGTTCTTCATGTTTTTCGATTTATAGTATGTCTCTTTGCTGTCTATCAGTGGTTAAAGATGTCTGTTTTTTTTATCCCGACTTGGGTATTATCCTACTGGAGCCGTAAATTCAAATTCAAATTCAAATCGTTTAATTCAGTCCACAAGTCCATAGAATTACATACAAAATAATAAATTAAATTAAAACCACATAAAAATTAAATTAAATGAATACTAATACAATAAAAACTAAATTAAATTATGTCACACAATACAAAAACAACAAATAAATATTAAAAATTAAATTCCATCACAATAAATATAAAATAAATTCCAAATGTCCAAAATTTTTAAATGTCAATTACATTAGGTCATAAACTATGCCCCTAGAACCCATATGTTGGTCATTACAGTGCTTCCATAGAGCACAAGCAGGATTTTCCCAGATGAGACGTAGCAAGCTGTTGGAACTGTCACGTACTCAGCGCATGAGGGAGGCGGTGTGATTACGGATTATCGCACTAAAACCGTCTACTCTAGCCTCCGCAAACATCCCCGATGCGCTGCAGTAACGTGGCAGTCCCATCAACATGCGGAAGCCGTTGTTATATTGGACGCGCAGGGTACTGGGGGTCTTCTTAGTGTAGTTCGTCCACAGGCTGCACGTGTAAAAGGATTGACAAAAAGCCTTGAAAAGGGTTTTTTTTACATCCCCGTTACAACGCGCAAACCTGCGTGATAGCATATTACATCTGACCGACAATGCCCTGCGCTCCCGTTCCATATCGGCATCATCCTGGAGGTCCTCGGTGACCCAGTGCCCAAGATATTTAAAACGCGACACTCTATTTAGAGGAACTCCGCTCAGACACACAGCAGGCAATGACGCATACTCTTTTTTGCCGGCATTGAAGACCAACAGCTCACTCTTCTTGGTGTTGTATATTAGGCCATGGGCCACCGCGTACGTAAAGCTAGCGGATGACTGGTAGCGACGGGGGGGGGGATCCAGGACCCTACAGTAAGTTTGCTACACTGGAATGCTTCCCAACCTTTTCGACTTGAGTTTATGCTAATGGAGCGGTAAAGCGAGCCGACTGTTTGGTGTGATGGTAGCCGGGGGAAAATCCAGGACCCTTCCGCCACCATCAGGCATGATAAGTTTGCTACATTAGAATGCTTCTACCGAATTGCGCTTCCAGCGAGATCAGTTGCAGCGAGTTCAGCCTGATCTGAATGCTGAGTAGATGGAAATCGTCTAGGTTTCGTTGCTGGATCGCTTTCGCTACTTCTAGGCCAAGCTAAGATGACTCCATCAAGAACCTCACCTAGGCCCGTCTTGTACTGCTGATAAAGAAGACTTATAATAGGGCAAACGACTGGGCAGAAACCTCCAGCGACACTACCACTGACCAGGCCAGACAGGGCCAAAGGGTCTATCTAGATGCCTGAAGCCACTCCCACACACCTAAAAAATAAACTTACATTTCAACAGCATACCTTACCCTTAATTGATTCTAATTTTTACAGCAAACCGTATGTTACGACCTTAATAATCCTAAGAAGGAAAGCTAAATAAAAAAAACCGGCCAAGTGCGAGTCCAACTCGCGCACCGAGGGTTCCGTAAACACCTATAACAAGCAAAAACCTCTACGCGTTTACGAGGAAAAAGGTAGTAAGTAAAAAATTTAAAAAAATATTTTTTGTATGATTTTACTAAAAATGTCTACTTTTCGTAATTTTTCCTTTGTCTGTGCTATATGAAGTTTCTTCGTGCCAAGTTTCAAGTTTCTGAGTTTACGGAAAGTACCCTTTAGGTTTTGAGTTTCTTGCGAGTACTCAGTTTCAAAATATGCGACTTAAATTGCTATTTCTTTTGATTGCGTTGACATAAAAGTTTGGTTTTGCTACATCTGAAAGGTCCTATAGCCCTGAGTATTTGACATGAATTTCAATTTAATACCTCTACGCGTTTACGAGGAAAAATGTAGTCAGTTTAAAATTTTAAAAATATTTTTTTGTATGATTTTACTAAAAATGTCTGCTTTTTGTAATTTTTCCATTGTCTATGCTATATGACGTTGCTTCTTGCCAAATTTCAAGTTTCTGAGTTCACGGGAAGTACCCCGTAGGTTTTGCGAGTGCCGAAAAACTCTAAAATTTGCAGCATAAACGACTGTATCTTTTGATTGCGTTGGTTTTTAAGTTTGATTTTTTCACAGCTGCAAGGGACAATAGACTTGAGTATTTGATATAAATTTCAGCTTGATACCTCCACGCGTTCCTGAGAAAAATGGTCTTGACAGACAGACAGACAGACAGACAGACAGACAGACAGACAGACAGACAGACAGACAGACAGACAGACAGACAGACAGACAGACAGACAGACAGACAGACAGACGGACAACAAAGTGATCCTATAAGGGTTCCGTTTTTTCCTTTCGAGGTACGGAACCCTAAAAATTACGTAATCGATCACTTGAATTTGAATCATAAATCGCAGCCGCTAAGATTACTATTCGCACGTTTGGTTTCACATCTCAAATATTCTCAAGGTATGTGACGTAGCATGTAACAAATTATCAAGTACATGGTCCAGCAAAAGTGAGATGAGCGTGTCACGACCACGGTGTGACTATGTCATGTGACCTTACATGTGACAATGACGGTACAACGGGTATAACTTGATACGTCTTGCTTCTATGCTCGTCTTACTAGTATAATATACAAAATGTGAAAGTAAATCTGTCTGTCTGTTCTTCTGTCTGCCTTTCTTTTTTTCTTTGTCTTTCTGTTTTTCTTTCTGTCTTTCTGTTTTTCTGTCTGTCTATATGTTTTGTGTCTGTTTGTCTGTTACCTCTTCACGCTGAACCAATTAAGATGAACTAAGGTAAAACACCTTATTGCACAAAACAAATACATGACCAACAAAAATATAGTGAGTGTGTACAAAGGCGAACTTATCCCTTTAAGGGATCTCTTCCAGCTAACCTTTAAGCAACTGAGAGAAATCGGTCAGACATGGTAGACAAAGATTTGTACATTACTTGTAGGTACATGACGGCAAAACTACGGAGAAGTTACTAAACCTACATACTATAGGTAGTGTTAATAAATACGTAACGTATTGGTTATGCAAATAGATTATGCAAATAAATACATCAAATACATAAAAACCGGCCAAGAGCGTGTCGGGCCACGCTCAGTGTAGGGTTCCGTAGTTTTCCGTCCGTCACAGTAAGTATCCCCACTTAAGAGTTAAAATAACACCGCCATGTAGGATATGAGCGTTCCACGTACAGCGACATCTATATCGCCCTTTCACAGCTCAATGCGCTGCTGGCATCAACACCTGAGTGTGACTTGTTTGCGTGGCGATGGGCGGCAGTTTATGGTGAATGCTTGAGGGTATGTAAGGCGATGGGTGCTGGGTGCTCAACAGTTCCGCAGTGATTCATTTGTTACTGTCTGTTTTTATTTTATATTGTTTTTTGATTATTTGTGTAATTGTTAGCTTAAGTTTCGTGACGAATTGGTTTTACTGTAAGGTCATGTAAGCGTTTTTGTCAATAAATAAATAAATCGGCAAATTAAGTAAACTATTGGGCGCGAGCTTAAAGTATGGAAGATGATTTTTATGGGATAATTCTCTATTGCGTGCACCGATTTTCACCGTTTTTACTTTATTTGAAAGCACGTCATTTTATTGTGATTTTGTAGAAATTACAGACACAAGAAACACCTGCTTATACGGTTAAATTACAAACTTAGTTCAGAAAATAATTTTGAATTTAAAAAAAAAACTATTCAAACTATCAAATTCAAAATAATTTTCCTACAAAGTTTTTATAAAGTTCTACTTTTGAGATTTTTTTCATATTTTTAAAACTTATGGTTCAAAAGTTAGAGGGGGGGGGGACACATTTTTATTTACTTCTGGAGCGATTATTTCCGAAAATATTAACATTATCAAAAAATGATTTTACTAAACCCCTATACATTTTTAAATACCTATCCAACAATATATCACACGTTAGGGTTGAAATGAAAAAAAAAATCACTCCCCACTTTACGTATAGGGGAGGTACCGTAATATAATAAAACATTTTTTTCCACTTTTTATTTTACCACTTTGTCGGCGAGATTGATATATAAGTACCAAATTTCAGCATTCTAGTGCTAACGGTCACTGAGATTATCCGCGGACGGACGGACGGACGGACAGACATGGCGAAACTATAAGGGTTCCTAGTTGACTACGGAACCCTAAAAAAGGTAAGGTAGGCTAAGGTATAGGAACAGTTTAAGGTTCGGAGAGGGCCTAGATTATTTTTTATCACGGTAATCATCCCTCAAGGGAGTGAAAAGGGGGGAGGAATTGTAAGTGCTCTTAGTGTATTTTGATATTACATTTTTGCTGGCTGGGTACAAGCTGGGGAGGAGGGTGGGGAGGTCAAATATCTGTATATTGTATTAGTTTTAGTTTTTTACGTAACATAGTTTTTAAGTTAATAAGGTTACTAACTGAAATACCCATGGAATTTATAATTCTTAAATATTTTATGTATTTATTTAGTTTCGTAGGAGGACGGGCAAAAGATATAAAGAATATGAAAAAAAACTGTATGAACTGAACATGGTATGAAGAGTACATTTTTAGTATTATTCCGTAGCCGAAATTATTTTAGTTTCGTCTGTCTGTCCATCCGTCCGTCCGTAAGTCACAGACAGCCATTTTTCTCGGAAATTATAAGACGTATCTTAATAAAATTTATACGTATTGTATCGTTTGCCGCTATTGTAGTGAAATTGCAGAAAAATATATTTAGGGGGCGCTCCATACATACAAAATAAAAAATAAAATATTTTACCTAATTAGATAATAAGTCAGAAAAATTGTGTCCCACCCCTGTAACTTTTGGATCGCAAGTCTAAAAAATATTTAAAAAAATGGAGAAGATGCGCCTTATCACATACTTTCTACGAACATTGTTTTGAACATTATCGGTTCAGCCATTTTTGAGTTATCGCCAAAAAAACTTCTTCCATAGGCATCAGATACGACCTTTTGATATTAGTTTGGTTTTTATTCCATTGAAGGTACGGAACCGTCCATTATGCGTTTATTAGGCAAAAAAACTGGCCAAGTACGTGTCGGACCGCACTTAGCCAGTTTTTTTTGCCTTTATGTAAGTAGTCGCGTTAAAAAAAAACAAGAGGATTCGCCCGATTTCGTCAAAACATACTCTTTTCGTCATATTCGTTGGAAAATCTTGTTTGACTGTTTGCGACCGCACCCAGACCGCGCTAATAGGTACAAGTACAACACTTTGATCATAGCTAGTCTTTAACTCCTTGCAATAAAGGTGACAATCGGTCAGCATATTAAGTCAACGGTGGTCCTAACATCTGAGCTATTGTAGACTTTAAACCGTTGTAATAAGGGTTATAGATAGTATATTTAAAGCGTCCATGTAACGAGTAGGTACATCATTTAGTGACATTCCGCGATCAATAGTATTGGTCAATTTCCTTAGTGGAAGATTTTAGAAAGACAATACCTTATGAACCAAATTTCTATTGTAGCCGTGTTTTAGGGTTCCGTGGTCAACAATGTACACAGTACAGCTGCCAGATGTCCAGATCTAGAAATGAGCATAGCATAGCAAACTAACGAGACGGGCTTTGCCGCTCTCATTATTGTCATATCATATCTGACGTGGCTAACTCTCCGTTTATAATTTGTTGTTATCTTAATCGGGGATTTTTATTTTGCATCAGCCCCATGCTTACACGGTTATGCTCAACCCAAGTCAACTTATGGAAAAATATGACAGAATTGCCTTCATGGCCCTCAGCTGTTATTCCAATTTCATACTTACTTACTACCTATGCACGTATTGTACAATCACCGGCAATAGTATGTTGCTACACGAAGGCCGCAAAAATATGTGACAACGCTCTTATGGCCCTACAAATAAGAGCGTGTCACATATTTTGCGGCCTTCGTGTAGGAAGATACTATTGCCGGTGACGGTACGATTTGTATGTATCTTCGTAAACATGTGAATTGCGAATAAGCGCTAATATTAGCGACTACGCAAGTGTATCACTAGATAAACGAGAAGCGTACACTGAAACTTCTGTGCATAATAAATGTACCATCGAGGGCGATGAAAACAGGTCATTTTCTATGTACAGTTCCAGAGATTAAGCCCTATGGAGTTTGCATCCCCTTTAAGGTGTCACCATCGTTTTAACAGCTTGAAGACGGTTTGACATTGCTATCTTTTTCTTTACAGAGTTATACTCTTCAAAGTAACAGGTTTTTTGACTCCGATAGGACAGATAGCAAAGCACCGGAAATGGTGCTGGATTGGCCGGTTAGCCACACACTCCGAAGGCTACCTGACCACATACCGAGGGAAGCCCTAGACTGCAATCCCCAAGGAAAGGGAAGTAAATACCTACCATTGCAGAGGCAAAGGCTATACAGATAACATGGAGCGAGCTGAAGCACGAAGCTCAAGACGAAGTCAAGTGTTCGCTTCAATCAAGCTGTTATGCTACTTCTGAGACAATCATTCGCAGAAGAGACGGTAATTTCAACCATCTTTTTTTAACCAGTTAAAGGAGATACAAAGCTCATGTCATGTGCATCATATGTTTTAGGGTCTCTATTGACCTCGCAATAAATAACCTGCGAAATTCAATACAATGCGGTTTTTGATCCATCGATTGATTTCATTGCGCCTACCTAGACGACAACTTATCGAAACCACTTGCGATTTTTGTCGAAATTGGGCCATTCTTTAATCAGTTTGGAGATTCCCATACAGAGTACCAAATTGTGATCGTATAGACAGGGACTTACGGAAAATAATATGTTGGACAAAAATATCTGATTCGGATAAGTCTGCCTCAAAAAGCGCTAAAAATAATTCTTCACCAAAAAACGCTACAAATATCCGTACGATACGGATTTTAAGTAGAAATAATTTTAAACTTCATTGCTCTTTACGGAAACCCGTTAACTACTGCGATTTCACTCAGCATATCAGCCCAACTGAGCTACAAATGCCTGTAATTGTGTATGCATAGTTTCCTACTTAACAAATATGTAGGTACTTAGGGGGCGTCCATTAATCGCGTCATATTGTTTATGGGGGGGAGGGGGTCAAGAAAAAATCACCAATGATCACCACAGGGGGGAGGGGGGTCTGGACACATATCACGTGTAATTTTTTTGTTCCTTGTGCTATACTGTATTATGGTCAATAAAATAAAAATTATCAACTTTTAAATGAATCAATCGGTCAAAAGCAGAGTAAAATTGCAGTAGCACTATGATTGTAAATAATTTTTAATGGCATTTGACATATTATTTTGTGAAGTAGGTTTTTAGGGTTCCGTAGCTAAAGTGGCAAAAACGTAACCCTTATAGTTTCGTTATGTCCGTCTGTCCGTCCGTCCGTCCGTATATCACAGCCATTTTACTCGGAAACTATAAAACGTATATCTTAATAAATATTTAAATATAAGGTGTGTTTTTGTATGCCGCTACTTAGTTTTGCAGTAAAATTGCTGAAAAAGATATTTTAAGGAGTAGCACTGCTCCATACATGTAATTATTTGTCAAAAAAATTTTTTTTACCAAATATCGACATGATGCACATCACTCGACAGGTCTTTCAAAATAACTCTTGTCTTGTTGTCCTGAACATCAATAAAAAAAAAGCATTGACGTCGGTTTGAATTTTTTTTTATTAAGTGAATATCTTAAGAAAAAATCACCCCGTAAGTCTGAAAAACTTGTGTCCCCCCTGTCACTTTTGAACCGGAAATTCAAAAAATTGAGAACATTATCGGTTTAGGAATTATTGAGTTATCTCCTAAAAACACATTTCATACGCAGATACGACCTTTTGATATTACTTTTTCGATAGTAGGTACGAAACCGCGTGGTCCGACACGCACTTGGCCGGTTTTTTTCTATTAAGATAATTTTATTTTATAAGTATACATGTAGTTTCATTTTTTTTCCATTTACGTGTACGTACGTTACGTAAGTATGTAGGTTCACGTGTTAGAAAACTGTACTTACTTTAGTTAGCAAAAAATTACACGTCATATTGGACAGGGGGGGAGGGGTCCTGAAAATATCACCAAAGATCACCATGGGGGAGGGGGGGGGTCTAAAACAAGCCAAAAACGTATGACGCGATTAATGGACGCCCCCTTACTAAAGTAGAAAATTAAAATTATTTACACAAATCACAAAATTATTTACATACACACAAAAACAAATGTTAATGTTATTAAATAATAATTCGTACAATCCATGCTTTTGTTATAGCGGTTTAACAGTACCTAACACATTTATTATCCATGGCCATTTGATTAAAAAATAACAGGAAATATTATTAATAAATAATTCAACAAACAATTTTATACCTAACTGCAAAAATATCAATACTCTGAACTGGCTCAAAAATTGTTATAGAATTATTGAACCTTATTCTCATTTACATAAGGCTTACTTATGATTTTGCAGCTTTTAGTGTCATTAAGACTCAATTTATTATAGGTATATCAAAGGTAGTCTTACAAGTCATGTCTCGGTCTTAAGATCTTATGGTTTGCACAATACAATCCATTTAAAAGAGTATCAAGAAACCACAAAAGAAATGACGATAGATTTTGTTAGCATAGACATATAAAATGAAGATAGAACTGTGATTCCATAATAAGCCGCAGTCTCGTGCTCACACACTCACTTTTGACGTTTGAACCAATCACCGCTCGTCCACGAGTTGTATATGTGTGCGTGTCGCGCGTAAACACGAGGAAATCGGCTTATTATGAATCACAATTTTGTCTTCACTATGGTCTTCACGGCATCGTGTCTTATTTTATATGTCTATATTTGTTAGTAGACATATTTCACTCGCAACACAAACATTACTAACTGTCTTCCTGAAGAGCCCAGTAGTTAAGCGCAGTGTGAGCACCAAGATTCCACACTGGCACTCCAAAATGCTCCTTCAAGCACGAACTGTTGCTCTGTTTCATCGTATTCAGTAACACTTTCGTAGACTTCCCAACATTATCCGTTCTCTTTAGAAAAGCAGCGATGTCAAGACCGCAGGTCTCATTGACAGTTCTACGGCATTCAGCAGCTGCATAAGGTGATAGTAAGCCGTCGGTGCCAACGGCAGAGCTGCATACTTCGTTGACTAACTCCAGGACCGCCATTTCGGATTCGAAGATGACTTCGCAGCATCCTGTTAGTTTGAATTAGGAATATTTTTATAAGTAACTATAGTCTATCATTCGTATCTAGTGAGAAAAAAAAAATTTTTTTATATAATTTTAAACAAAAAAGTACCGACTTCACTTAGCATCCACCTTTCCGAGAGCAAATGCTCGAGCTGCTGTAAAAAATACTCAAATCACTATAGGTGTGACTATAACAGTCGAAGAGTTCGCTCGATTTCTCCACAATCTCATTATCAGATCCTGACCTGGTTACAATGGGACCAACTGTGAAGTATATCCAGTCCAGCCATCTTCGAATAATCGGTGAAAAAAACAAAGATCCCATAAATATGAAATTGGTTGATAAGATTAATAGACAATAGTTTTTAATATTGAGTGATGATAAGACCTAATATTAAAACCTAAACACAATAATAATATCTATAAGAAAAAACACAATAGATAAAAACACAGCAGTGAAATAGAAAAAAAAATATTTTAAAGTACAAATGACTTTTTTCACAATAATGTAATATAATAACCACAATTGCAGGTTTTTTATGAACAGGTTTGTTATTATCATAAAGAAAATAGTGTTTATCTACACTCATACTGTAAGTACTCTAAAATGCGTTCAAAAACCGTAGACAATGACAAGCATTACAACAAACGATTTAACTATGATAAGTTTCTTATCTGCGGCAGTAACGTAATTTTAACTTTGCATGCTCAAATATTGTTAAGCAATGAGTTTGGAACTTTTTCAAATTTGGAACATCGAATTTCATAACATAATGTTACCGCCATGGCCAACTCGATTGGTCCCGCGCGAGCGCCGGCACAATCGAGTTGGCCATGACGGTACAATGGCGGTCATTCTATGGTTTCCGAACACTTAATTTAATATATATAATATGAGTGTAGATAAAGCAGTGTATGCAACTGTACGTAATTAGGCCTTAAAACACTCATGTGATCTTATTATGAAATTCGCCTGCGGCTCATTTCATAAAACCACACTCATGTTTTAAGGACCCTTATTACGTAACAGTTACATAAACTACTATTTTTCCATTAACTGGTCCATTGATTATTAAAACCTGCCTTGGCTCATTTAAAACAAGTCACAATTTCTGTTAAAACAGAGCTTTGAAGAACAGAGAATTTTGGTATAATTTTCTCTATACACAGTTGACATCGATATATTGGAGCGGCCAAGGTGGTCACAAATATCTGAACAACTCCTCTATTGTCAAGGCGATAAAGTGCATGTTCAGATATTTTTGACTACCGTGGCCGCTCCGATATATTTGATGGCGACTGTACATAAGTTAAATTTGGAATATAGTTCCTACTTACTTATCTATTATACATATAATAAATACATAAGGAGAAATCTAATCGTTCGCAAACGACGCGAAAACTACTGCACAGAATTTCATGAAATTTTGAATAGTAACAGTTAATACTTTGGAGCAACCTTTAGGGTAGTTTTTACTCCAAAACGCATGCGTGCGAAGCCGAGGGAGCAGCTAGTCTGAAATATATTTTTAAGAACTTTGCAGTGCTTTAAATAACCTTATGTGATAGTGATAGGAATATATAATATTATTTACAATTATGGAATGTTTCTAAATGACTAAGAAAAATATTATATGTTCTTATAGGTAATGAATTCATACTATATATTGAGTTGATTAATCTATAAAACTACCATTTTACATTTTCTGTGCTGTGTAATGTCTTAATTTAACACAAATTGACAGCTAATTTTATAATAAACACATTACCCTCCTTTGCTTTGCACATCGGGGTAATAAAAATACCTAAAGAATGCTCTAATATGCTTAAATTGATAGTTTATCTTTAAGGTTGCCATGTTTTATATTTCCTGTTCTACATTTAAAGGAAATACATAAGCATTTATATCTTATTTAATAGATATATAATAACTATTTATTGCTGCTAACTGTATGAGTAATTGGCATAGCTGTATACATTAATTTGTTGTAACTTCATTAATTCCATTGTTATTAGTTATAAACAGTTATAACAATTATGTAAGACATCTGGAAAGTCTACATTTTTACGCTAAAATATGCAGTATCATACCAGATTAATAACTGATAATTTGTGGTTTTCCTACATTTATTCGAATTGTTCATTACAGCAGTTGACATCCGTGACATATATTACAAAGCAGAAGAACTAGAAATCATAGAAACTTCCAAGTTAACCAACTGGTTTGATTCTAACAGCATTCCGATCAGATCTTATGTCAACATTAGGTAATGCTCAGTCAACAGCTGTGCATATTTGCACAGCCGCGCTGGGTACCACAAACATGCACGCGAAAGTTGCGTCGCGAAAAACTACCCAAATAACAAAAATACCATTTCAAATGTCATTTTTAACACACAAACGCTCGTTTTGTGTACAGAGCGACGTATAATTAGATTTGAAACGCTCCAAACCTCTGCAAGTTGTCGCGGCGTCCAGCGATATTGACATTGAGCTTAGAGTTATAAATACCGCGTTACCTGCGTCCCGGTCGAACTGGTTCGGCTTCATCTGCCCCTGGCCCAGCATCAGAGGCGACAGGATCCTAGGCCACAGCACAGCGAAACACCCCACAACAATCACTAGAACGAACATCGTCTTTCGCGGCCCCAAAGCCTCTTCGTTCGCCATTCTGTCGTCGTGTTTTCGTATCGTTTCGTCACGCACGTACACAGCCGGTCGCACTCTACGGGAACATCGTCGTGTGTGATATAAATAAAAATTTTACTCGACTCTTCCCACGGCCGCCCGAGAAACGAGAAAGCTCGATGACAGCTGTCAAAGCGCCCTCTCCGGGCGGGCGGGGAACGCGACTAGGGAGCGATCCGAATTCCTTCTTCGCTAGGGTGCATCCACGATCTTCGAGAGTAGAACGCCGGTGGATTGAGCTGGCTCGATGTGACACAGCCGTATATCAACGTCAATCAGCTATGCCGACATCTTGCCTTCCCAGCCACCGGCTCGGCTTCTTCTGGTGAAATCGTCCGAGTCGGAGCGGCACTACAGTTCAAATATTGACAGAGCGAATTAGCGTTTGCCCGTTTGCCGGAGGAGCGTTTGGCGCGGGCGGCGGCGGCGCTCGGGCCAGGCATCGGAACAATATGGCCGGGCGCGGAGGCGGCACCGGCTAATAACCCGTCCCCACCGCGTCGAGGACTGCACACGCTCAGATGAATACTAATTAGACACTCTTTGTACGTACATTGTCATTATTTAGAAGTGTCCCCTTCTAGAAAAAATACCTCCAAGCACTCTTCAAAGGACCAAAACACTAAAAATCCATGCTCATCTTAAACGTCTATCTTAAATACTTCTCCTTGATTGACGTGGGCGCGACCTACGCTATGATAGAATGGGTCAAAGTGTGACCCTACCGCTTCAAATGCTTTGCATTAGGTACAACTTTCTTGCTAAACATGAATATTTACGTATGGAGCATCTCGTTATACATTTAAATAGTTTCTGCGTAACGATTATCCAGACTCAGGTTTTAAAATACTAGCTGTATATTGAATCATCTAGCTACTTTAATGGACTACTAACCGCATTCGTCAGCTAGTTAATGACCTAATTAGTGAAATGGTTCCGACTGAAACTGGCGGCAGCGTTTGTTTGAATAGGATGAGATAAGCGGGCTCAGGTTGAGGCTTATCTCGGTTTATTACGGTCCCGATAACAAACACGAGCTTACAATATCTATAACTCGCTTCCTCTTTGCTTCCTCTCAATAGTATTATAGGGATAGGTATTGTATTTACTACAAAATATAACGGTTACTCACGTCACTTTAGTCACTTCGCGCGACATGTTGATAGTGTTCAAATGAATGGTACACGGAACGGAAAGAACATGTCTAGTCACATTGACAACATTTTGAGTTATAGTTATAGCGCTTTTAAAATTTGGACTTCAATTCAATTAACCATACTATTTTCGTAACTAGATGGTTTTTATGAGTTAAGAAGTTGATATACGTTAAAATTTACATCTGTAGGTAACAGAAGTTGTTACTAATAGTTCATTGCAAGCTCTACATTTTGATATAAAAATCTCGTTTTACAATTAAGTGACTAGACATGTTCTTTCCGTGTACCCTTCTACACTCTTAGTGCTTGAAGATGGAGACGTAGGCTCTCCGAAACATGCCGCGCCAAGTGACGTGAGTGTAACCGTTACATTTTATAGTGTTAGTATGTCTCAAGAAAGTTTAAATTTAATAGGTAAGTATTGTACTTACTTAGCTATAACAATTCGGATTATTTATGGTAATTATGGTAGACAATTCGACATCCATGTAGTGGCATTCCGATTGACACATCATTATTAATTAATTATCGGTCCTTGAATCAAAACATAACGCACAGAACAACGCACTTATATGTATTTTTAAGTTTTGATGTACTATGAATCTTGAAGCAAATCAAATTATTTTGTTCAATATTTTTTGATTTACAATTTTTAAGTAGTTACACTACTATATATAAACTGAAAATAGATGTCATATACTTCAGAAAAAGTGACTAAACCCTCCGGTGTCCGAGGCCAGATTTGAACTGGCGTCTTCAGCTTTCGCGGCTGACGTCCTGACCACTAAACCACCCGGTCACGGCGGAACTTGACAAATTTTCTCATGTATATGCAATCTCTGAATTTGAAACGGCTAGGCGCCGTTGACTATACTCTAAGGGCATGCGCAGTACGTGCTTGCACCTCCTATCCGAATCACTTACGTGATTCTGGTATAGCGAGAGAGATGGTGCTGCTATCTATGAATCTTGAAGCAAATTAAATTATATATTTTGTTCAATATTTTTTGATTTGCAATTTTTAAGTAGTTACACTACTATATATAAACTGAAAATAGATGTCATATACTTCAGAAAAAGTGACTAAACCCTCCGGTGTCCGAGGCCAGATTTGAACTGGCGTCTTCAGCTTTCGCGGCTGACGTCCTGAAGACACCAGACGCCAGTTCAAATCTGGCCTCGGACACCGGAGGGTTTAGTCACTTTTTCTGAAGTATATGACATCTATTTTCAATTTTGATGTACTGTTGTTTTGAAAAAATAAGTCCCGCCGAGTTTCTTGCCGGTCATAATTCTTCTCGAGTCAGAGGTGTAGGGTTAGAACCGGTGTAGTTTGATTATTTTTTTCTCTCTTTTACTTTGACGTGTAAAAGTGCCCTTGTGGCCTACTTACTGAATAAATGTTTGAGTTTGAGTTTGAATGGCAATGTGTAATACAGATACTTGCTGCCCCTTTCTTTATATATAGCCTGTATCGTTTTCCTCCTACCCTTATCCTGCAGCTTTAAGAAAGACAAAGGCATTTAATAGCCTATGTAGCTGAGTTGGCAAGTGACCTTGCCTATGGGGGGGGGGGGGGGTCAATGTTACTCTGCGTCCGTAGGAAACACCTTAGACAACCCTACACGTGATCCCCGGGTGGTGCTAAAAGAGTAACAAATTTGGCAGCTGCACTGTTTCATCTGGACCTCACAGCGCTCACTGGATTTTCCTTATCATCTGCTTTCCCACTACTGCTACCCCAGGGAAGAAATGCCTATCTATATCCAGTGACATTTAGCCATACGATAAATAATAACCTTGCCTATACAATGTCGGAGGGACTGGGGTTCGATTTCTAGTAGAGGAATTTTACTGTACTTGTGTGTTCAATTGTTCATCACCAATAGGTACCTATTCGTTACTCTTTGGGCACCTACTACAGGTGTTATGTATGCCTAATTTGCCCATAATTAAACCCTAAATTAGGTCCTTCCAATGCTATGGCTGGCTAATATTTTTTGGATTTCGGTGATGGTCCCATAAAAAAAGTTGTTCAGTATGACCTACCTCGTACAATAATCGTCGTGGCTAATTGTTTATAAAACATCCTGTAGATGACGCAAAAATCGCATGTAACTTCGATACATTGTTGTTTAGATAGGTACATCGAAATCGATTGACAGACTATATGCCGCAATGTATTGAAAATCACAGATAATTTGTTGCGAGGTCAATAGAAGCCCTAAACCTAAATTATTATTAGTTAAGCTGACGATATACTTACCAGCGATACTTACTTCATACTATAATTAATTATATGTAGGTGGATATAAAAATATCATGACAAACCTTACCTCTATTTAAACAGTTGCTGTATTTTGTTTGATAGCTCAACTATTCCAATCAGTATTCATGTCACACGCATCCCCTCCATAAAACAATGGGTAGGTAGCGCTCTTTTCGACGCAGGAAACGGCGTACGCGCAGACGATACAAAATGGCCCCCGACGCCATATTTCAAACCTCAAACGGAGTTATAAGCTGTCTGGATGCGTTGGAGACATTAATCCATAAGGGGAAAGGATGTCCTGGCTGTTTTCCGCTTAGTTATATTTTTAGTTGCTTAAAATTCTAGGTGGTCGTGTAATGTCTTCCTTCCGTGTCAGTTGAACGGTTTGCTGTCCAAGCCTAATAAGGGATGGAAGAATATATGTTTCATTAATTTTAGATGGCCAACAAAATACCAAATGTTATACTTATTCTGCAAAAATACATAAAGGTAGCTGCTTGAAAGTGGTACCCTTAATTAGTTAGGTAGAAATAATGCTCTACATCATCCTAATGTTTGTCCCGGATTTCGCCAAGACTCAATTGAGCCTGGGGTCCGCTTGGCAACCTAATCCCATAAATTGACGTAGGTACTAGTTTCTACGAAAATGACCGCCATCTGACCTTCCAACCCAGAGGGGCAAAGGCCTTATTTGGGCTAGGTCCGCTTTCCTCAGGATGTTTTCTTTTGTCGAAAAGCGACTGGTAAATATTAAATTATATTTTGTACATAAGTTCCGAAAAATTCAGTGGTACGAGCCGGGGTTTGAACCTGAGACCTTCGGATTGAGAGTCGACTTACCACCAGGCTACTAGCTCTTGTTAAGAAAAGAAATTGCTCTACGGCTACGGTACCCCCGTGTTTTAGAAACTTTAAGAACATATAAGGTCTTGATACTCTTGATGACGCAGGTCGATTCTATACTTCCTACACAAAAAATCTGGCGGTCCACACCTATGGCCCCCGTAGTAGGTACACGAGGTTTGGGTTTCAGGGAGGGGGTAATTGCCCCTGTTGCAACCCCCCCCCCCCTCATAAACGCGCATGCTTCTTTACTATTCTCATCTTTTAACTATTGTTATCGCTGATTGTCGATTGCACACTCAAACCCATAAGGGCATAGTCAATCTACTTTTTCTACGTGGGCGGGAGATGAATGGCGGTGATGCAACGATGAATCATTCGCGAGTAGTAGAATGTACCTACAATACAATACGCCCTCTTAACACCACGTTTTCTTTACAAGTTTTGTGTGGTTTGTATTAAAAGAACATTTAGGTAGCCCTTGAATAAAATTATTAAACAACACTATAACCTCGAAGTTTAGGACTGAATTTTTTACATACTGCGCAGTAGGTATTACTTTTGAATGAAATGCTACTCCATGAGATTATAATACTTACCTACTTATTTTATTAAAGCTCTGTTATACTTGTCCTAGTTAGCTTCCTAAATGGTTTAGTTTCTAAATTTAGTCAAGTCTAACTGCATTTCGCAAGTAAATGTACTATTGAAAAAAGTTAGGATCCTAATTAGGATGCTAGTTAGGATACTAAAAAAAAGTAAAGTGTAACAGGGCTTTTAGGCACCCTAAATTCCGAAAGTACCGTGTGGTAGTGGTACCGACTATTTTTTGGTACTTAGCAAAAAAGGTTAAGTACTAATCTATATCGAGTGTACGCGCCTAATAATTACTTATTGCTATCGTTTATTTGCTTTCCGTAACATTTTTGGTCACTTTACAAAATGCTCAGGCAAAAACTAAGTAATATAAAATACTATATAAGGTTTTTGCATTTCCCTGGCTAGATAAACTAAATCCTGCTACCCCATGAGGTAGGGTTGTCAACGGCCTACTCTCGGTCTACCACCTACGGCACCTACCACCTAATATCTGTAGTCGACTTTATTAATTTCCATGATTCAACTTGTTGAACATTATTCCTGATGTCACGATTTTTCAAATAGTTATCAATACCCAAACCACATTACCATCATCACCGCATATTCTCGCGTGCCACCGCAGCGCGTGCGTTGAATACGTTGCCGATTCAAACGTTTCGCAACGTGTAGGTAGGAAAAGGTTTCGGCGTGACGGGGAAAACACTTAGAGAATTCAACCAACCGGAGTCGCCAATGACAGGCTTTCCCCTCTGCCGAAAACATATGACCAGTGGTCATACACATGTATGGACTGACGTTTATCTGACGTGGCTATTTGTACATTACGTGCGAATAGCCATACATTTGACGTTCCCCTCCCCCGCAAAAATCGACAAACTTTTTTTGTATAGAAAATGACAGACATGGCTACTCCGGGTTGAATTCTCTAAGGGAAACCAGGACCCCTATTCGACATGCCAAACTGTGACACGTAGATATCACAATTGAATCGCTACTGGATAGAGTGATATCCATCTGTCCACACGTGTCTACACCTTACTGTCAATTACTGTCAAGCATACAGTAGGTCTCGCTAGAGCGTTTTGTCTATGGCTATGGCCATCATTTTATGACCATTTTAGATATGTTGACAGGACACTGGGAGTCGATGGCACAGAGTAAAAACGTTTTTTTTTTGTAGGTATACGAACACAGATTACACCTTGTTAGTACTGGAGCCCGCTATTCAGTAAATTTATCAAGAATGTTATCGGTTGGCTTCCATATAGCGTGGTGGTGGTCAATACGAGCCGAAATGCCGAAAACCAAGAAACGTAAACGCAGGAATATCACAAGTGACAGTGACTGACAAACAGAAGTGACAGTGACAATGATAACGATTTTTTTTCTGAAGTTAAGACTTTGACTTTTTTTATACATCCTCCTGAGTGACGTCATACTTCCGGTTCACACATTTTTGCGATTTTCTCAAAATGTAGTGAAAAAAAATCCAAAATAGCGTTTTTCTATATCCTTACACATTTTTACCGAAATGGTTTTGGAAATACCACTTTTGAAAAATATGAAATTTTGTCAATTCATTTACTTATAGTGCGGGCGGCGACCGCAAGAACTGCTACGTTACGTGATACAAAGATAAGCCCTAAGATTATAAAAGTGATGCTGAGTTCCGAAAAACTAGTAAAAAATTTAATTGGCCGAAAGCATAAAACTGTACTAAATTCCTCCACTTTTCTACTTCCGAAGGGAAAGGGGAAGGCCCCGAAACACTCCATAATTTAAATAATCTAAATCGGTTCAGCGGTTTAAGCGCAGAGAGGTAACAGACAGACAGACAGTTACTATTTATAATAGGTATACAGCTAATATGAAGTATTTAGCAGCTGCGGAGCTTCAATACAACTCGATTCCCACAGTGTTGCCTACTTCACAACCAGTCCAGAAGTTTTACTAAGGTTCACGAAGAAAAGGAAAGCCAAAATTAGTTCCGGTTTTTCCTACGAATGTTTTTGAAGCAACGCCGTCCAGCCGTCTTCGAATAATCGGTGAACATACAAGACCGGGTTCGAATCCTGGTCAGGGCATTTATTTGTGTGTTTATCACAGATATTTGTACGATGTGTCCCTATGTATTTAAGTATTTATCTATATCTATCTATTATACAGGTTGAAACTTAAGTCGTGAACAGTAATATGTTTTTCTAACTCCATAAACAACAAGCAATTTAATGCCCCAACTCTTACTAAAAACAGACTTTTTTTTTTTCATATTTTTTGTCGTTTATTTTACTTTTAGCAGTGGATTTAGGATATTACAACGGCTTATTAAGATATTTAAATTAGTAAATTGAATTGATTCTTTGAATCGGAACTGACATTGACATCAAATTTGTTATTTGTCCTAGTTAGAAATGAAATTTACTTAATTTTTCATCTGAAATATCTTATAAAGCTGTTTTAATTCCACATGATCACATTTAAAAGTAAAATAAACGACAAAAAATATGAAAAAAAAAACTTGTCTGTTTTTAGTAAGAGTTGGGGCATTAAATTGCTTGTTGTTTATGGAGTTAGAAAAACATATTACTGTTCACGACTTAAGTTTCACCCTGTATATATCGTCGTCTAGTACCCACAACACAAGCTTTATTGAGCTTACTGTGGGACTAGGTCGGTTTGTGAAACTTCTCCTTGTAATCTTGTCTTGAAGTCGGTTGAAAAGGAGCGCTACTTACCAATAATTTATAGTTAAAGTTGTCATATTTAGTTGCGGTTTCGTAACAGCAAGGCCGGTGGTTTTAGCGGAGACATGTCAACTAGTGACACTACTTGCTAAACGGAAGGTCACGATCACAGGGTACTGTCATGCGCTTTACCGACAGGTCGACTTTTTAAAACCTTTTAATACTGAAATACGAGTAATAATAATAATAATAATAAATACTCTTTATTGCACACCTCATACAGTTACAAGCACAAATTTTACAATTAGATAAATTTAGGTAGAGGTAACAACAGGCGGTCTTATCGCTAATGAGCGATTTCTTCCAGACAACCTTTGGGTAGTGGAGACTAGAGAAAAACAATAAGCAGTAGGTGGTACATAGAAACAAAAAAGACGAAATAGATAACACAGCACATTCATATGAATATACATACTTAAATAAATACAAAATAAACATACATATACGTACATATATACATATATAATACACACAATAAGAAACAACAGTGTTAACTTAAGAACCTAAGGAAGAGATAAATAGTATTCCTTAAGTTGCGATTTAAAGCTACCAATAGATTGCGCGCGTTTTATGTTGAGAGGGAGAGAATTCCACAAACGAACGGCCTGGAACGTAAATGAGTAAGTAAGTACGTATGAGCTGTCTATGGAATAAATGGCTTTTAACGGCCTCCTAGCCCAGTCGGTAGTGACCCTGCCTACGAAGGAGGAGGTCCCGGCTTCGAATCCTGGTCAGGGCATTAATTTGTGTGTTTATCACAGATATTTGTTCCTGAGTTATGGGTGTTTTCTATGTATTTAAGTATTTATTCATATTTATCTATTTTATATATCGTCGTCTAGTACCCATAACACAAGCTTTATTGAGCTTACTGTGGGACTAGGTCGGTTTGTGTAAGATTGTCCTATTATACTTATTTATTTATTATTTACTCCTTTCCAAAGAGACTAAAACTGGTATTAGACATTGCAATTTGTAGGGCCCAAACTATCAGGTTGGTAGGTGTAATAAGAGTTAGGGTCCTTAGGGAGCTGAAGGAGGGCTAGGGAGAGGCAGAGTACACAACATATTGAACCCTAAAAATTGCAATGTCTAATACCGGTTTATCAGTACCATCACCCACACTGTTAACTGCCCATCGGTGGACCTTATGCCTTTTGTAATAAGGTCCACCGATGTACAGTTAAGAGTGTTGCTGTTTGTACATACAGGGTGTATCAAAAATGCTAGTGATCCGTTAAAGGGCATAATTGGTATCGTATTCTAATTATAAACAAGTAAGAAAAAAAAGTTTGTGTCAAAATTTTTTTTTGTATGGAGAGTTGGTCGGCTGGCACGTGTCCCATACAAAATTTTTGTTTTTTGGCGTCGAAAAAAATGTTGTCCTACTTTTTCTTACTCGGATTACGATACCAATTGAAGGGTACACGCAAAGAACCTGTCTAGTCACTTTGACAACATTTTGAGTTATAGCGCTTTTAAAATTTGGAACGATTCAATTAACCATACTATTTTCATAACTAGATAGTTTTTATGAGTTAAGAAGTGGATAAACGTTAAGATTTACAGCTGTAACAGAAATTATTTATTTATTTTATTTATTAGGCACACCAGACTGACAACATTCCATACATTAATAGAAAATTACATGTAAGGTAGGTTTTGTACTAATAGTTCATTGCAAGCTCTACATTTTGATATAAAAATCTCATTTTACAAAAAAAGTGACTAGACATGTTCTTTCCGTGTACCCTTCAATTATGCCTTTAAACGGATGACCAGTATTTTTATTACATTCTGTATATGCATCAGGTGCTTTAAAAACTGAGTGTGTACAGTTTTTTAACAGGTCGGCAACGCGTACGTGACGCACGCGTCCATAGGATAGGGTAATCACTTATAATCAATTCCACATCCACCCCGCCACACACACCCTAAGTAGCACGAAACTGCATTAGGATGGCACAAAAGGTTCGAGTGATTCCCATAATATGGGAACATATTATGTTCCATAGAACAGCGACGTCATAGAACTAAATGGGCATATACAAGGGCTCCAATAATCAGTAAATTTTTAGCTCTCGGGGTGACTGTTACCTTTAATAATACATGCCAAACTGCGAGACGTGGCCCTCACACTTGTTTCGCTAGGTGATAGAGTGAAATCCATCTGTCCACACGTGTCCACACCTAACTGTCAATCTGTCAGTAGGTCTCGCTAGAGCGTTTTGTCTATGGCTATGGCCACCATTTTAGATGTCACTCTTGAGTGATTCCATCCCAAATTTCAACTGTCACAAAAGTGTGATCTCATAGTTGTCTCGCTACCTAATGTCAGTTATGCCATGTCGAATAGAGGCCCTGATATAGCTATATCATCAGTTACAGCGCCTATAACGCTTTTATTCAGCAGGTTTGTACAGCTTAGGATTCTATCGTGGACA
The DNA here is from genome assembly GCA_947086415.1 of Pammene aurita. NCBI lineage: Eukaryota > Metazoa > Arthropoda > Insecta > Lepidoptera > Tortricidae > Pammene > Pammene aurita. The sequence continues at coordinate 27,002,140 of OX352302.1, read as the reverse complement.
ATAATTCAGCTACTATACAGCGGTTCTGTGCTACGTGGGACACTCTTGAAAGCGCCCTTAAGTTACGGTGTCTTTCCTAAAACTAGGCAGGCCATACGTATACCTTCATACTAATAAAACTCATGGTCCAACATAGTACGTCCATTCAATAGCAACATAAATCCGTATAAGACCACGGAACCATTGTCGGACGTCGATCAATATCACAAGTCCATATTGAAAAACGTGTATGGCCCGACGCCATATTGATAAAAAAAATTACTATGCCAACCGCGTTTCCCGCCAAAGTACCGCACCCAACAGGCCAACAGAATAGAAGGAATCGTGGCGCTGGAATTTTATGTTTTACCAGAGACAAGGAAATATTAAAGAACATTCATCTCCATAGTAAGTCATCAAATCATCTTCGAATCATCAATTCATTATCTCTACAGCAAAGAATATAATACTCACTAGGAGAAGAACGGTAACTACATACAAAAGTTCGTTTATACTACAGCGCTCCCGTGTAGATCGCAGTAACTAATTTGACAACCAGTTTGGCCTCGTTGGTAGTAGCCCGTCTGTGAAGCGGATGTCCTGGGTTCGAATCCCGGTACGGGTATTCTTTTTGTTTTTTTTTTTGGGATTATTGGGTATTTATTATTTACTAGCTATGATACCCGGCTTCGCTCGGGAGTTGATATGAGATTACATGGTAGATGAAATAAAAAAACATACTATGACGTAAAAAGTAAAAAATATATTTTGAAAACATTTTCTATATTTACATGTATTTACATTTTCTCATTATTTACACTACTTGTTTATAAACAACATTTTTCATTTTATTGTCCGGGGTATATATATATAAATTTTTCGAACTTCCTACTCTTGAGCAAGCTACATATAGCTGACCGTGAGAGAAGCAGGATTCTTTGAGGTTGATGCCACAATATTTCAAAGTTTGCCCTTGCGCTTTGTTAATTGTAAAACTAAAGGCTAATTTAATTGGAAACTGCAATCTTTTGAATTGAAATGGCAATTCAGAAGAGATCAGTGGTATTCTAGGTATAAATACTGTGTGTCCTTTGTTCTTTCCAGAAATAAGTTCAGCTTCAATGACATTATTCGATAGCTGTTTTACGATCATCCTCGTTCCATTACATAGTTTTGGGGAGTTGAGATTTCTGAGTAGTATGATTGGAGATCCAATTTTCAGACGAAGGCAGTGTAATGGCATTCCTGGTACTTGTAAAGAGTTTAGAAATTCAGTAGGAAAGTTGACACTTTCTTCAATGGATACCATCGTGTCGATCGATTTATATACTTTCTCTTCACCAGGTATTTTCTTTAGAATATTAAAATTGATATCGTCAACAATATTATTTTTAGTGGCCAAAATTGCTCTTTGAAATAACCACTCTACGTTGGTATAGTTCTGAATAATATTTGGATAAATTTTGTCGATTAGTTCGTTTTCAGTAGTGGCTATGTTACAGAAATCACTATTGAGTTCAATGAGGCCGGTCGTTTGGTCAGTAGGATATGTACCTTCGCCTATTTGTAAAAGTATTTTAGCAAAATGTGCTGTTGTTTCATCTTTTGATAATTCAACCCTCATGTTTTTTGTTAATTGCAGTATTTGTACTTGCGGCCAGAGATGTGACTTTTTTAACCATGCATTGATCTCGTCTGCTGGTGTTGATTTGGGAATAACTGGAAGTGTTTGTCGAAAATCTCCTGAGAGTATGAGTAGAGCTCCTCCCATCATTTCAGAGTTTTTTCGCAATTCTTGTAATGTTCTGTCCATGGCTTCTAGTGATTTTTTATGGGCCATGGTGCATTCATCCCAGAAGATAATTTTAGCATGTTTTAGAAGTTGACCCCGTCCAGATGTTCCTGAGATTTTACATACCGGGAATTGTTGTTCCGCTATATTCAACGGTAGTTGTAAGGCAGAATGGGCAGTTCGTCCTCCTTCCATAAGTGTGGCTGCAATGCCGGATGATGCTAGTGCCAGTGCGATGTGTTTTTCAGCACGTATTTCCGCCAGTATTAGATTTATTAGAAACGTTTTACCGGTGCCTCCTGGTGCGTCCAAGTAAATAATTCCACCAGTGTTGTTATTTATTCGGTTCATTATAACGTTGTAAATTTTTTTTTGATTGTCATTGAGGAGTGGTTTGTTGTGAGCAATGTATTCAAGTAGTTCATTGACGTTGTAGCTTTTTTCCTTTGTAATTTCGTAGTTTAGCACACTGAAAGTATTTCTTTGTGGTGCTGGCATTCCAATTTCTACTAAGGTCTGGTTATTTATTGCTAAACATTTATCTTCTAAGCGAATGAGTGTTTCATTGAAGATGTCGTCATTGAATTCTATAGTCAGTTCTGGATTAGCTTGTCGGATTTGGTACAATATATCATCACTCATATTCCTTTTGAAAGAGTCCCATAGCTGTTTTGGGTTTGATGGGTTACATGTTGTTAGAATTATGGCGAATAACTCTCGAATTTGTTCAGCTGAAGCTGTGAGTGTGGCTTCTTGTAGTGTTAATTCCCAGTGGTTATCGTTTTCCAATAATCCTAAACGTTGACATGCTTCTCTGTAAGTCTGGCATATGTAGCCGTCAATAGTCCTGAGATCTGTGAAACTTGTTGGTCCCCGTATTTCGTGTAACAACATTCGGAGATAGAAACATTCGGCATTGTTTGGATGTACAGTGTATACTCGACCTATTGCGTTAGTTTTCATTATTTCTGGATGACCCTCTTCTGGCATTCCTTGTTTTCGTCGTTGAAAAATTTTCCTTGTTTTGTCCCACGTATAATAAATAGGGACGTCGACATACAGTAACGTCTTTGCGAATGGATCCGTTTGGCAAAGTTGGAAAAAAGCTGTTAATGTTGTGTTCTGAGGTGGTTCGCTTGCAATTTTTCTAGCCGAGTCTTTTGTGAAGTAAACTCTCTGTCCATTCTCCAAATGTACTGCTAGATGTTGCACAGCTGGTTCGCGTTCGTGTATGGGAAAACTAAAAATCCTCCACGCTGCTTCGTTACTGTTGATGTATCTTCCCATTTGGTACATGAGGATTTCATCATTTCTATTATTTTGTTCGCTATTTTGGACTATTTGAAATACTGCCATATCACTACCTTTGTTTACGTACTTACATATATATTTAATAGATTTTACTGAATTGCAATATTCAACGTTTATGTGTGCTTGGAACATTTTGGAAAGTAGTGGGTTATATGGTACTACCCATTGATTATCTATTTCCAGTTCGTCTCTGCCTTGTATTCGTATTTTTGCTGTGAAGCCATCGTTTTTCGGTGATCGTCTTCTATATTTGGGATAGCCGTCATCTTCAGTTTTTGTATCGTCCAAGTATGGTTTTGGATATTTTTTTGTACATTTTCCATCACTCATGCATGGCGCATTGAAGTTTAATGGTCCACATGGTCCGTGAATCATGTTTTTCACTACTATGTTGTATAGTTCCGGATCATTTTGTGGATTGGGAAATTCAGCTTGGATGATTTTGTCGATATCCGTGGGATAAATTTTATCGTGTAGCCATATGAGATTGTGTGAGTGAGGTAATCCTCGTTTTTGCCACTCGATTGTATACATCCAGCATCTAACGGTTCCAAAGATGTGGTATTTTGTGATGACTTCAATAAATCTTATTTGTTTTTGTCGAAAAACTCGGGCTATCATGTCGTGTCGATCCATGGAGGTTTGTCCGTATTTTAGTTGTTCTTTGATTTCTGGCCATGATGAGTTGCATGTAAATGTTATGAAGAGATCAGGTCGTCCATATTTTCTTACGTAGGTCATGGCATCTTGAGTATATTCGTGCATATTTCTTGGACTTCCTATGTATGATGAGGGTAAGATTACCATTGTTCCAATATCGTCAATATTGCCGTCATTTATGATCGCATCTCGAAGGTGGATGTATTCTTCTGTGCGTAGTTTCTTCTGATTCAGTCTTATGTAAAGCATCCGTTCTGCTTCTATTTTTGCGTACATATCTACCAGAAATTGTTGAAATAAACGGCGAGTGTTGAGAATGTGATTGTATATTTCATTGTCTCTGATCATTAAGCGGTAAGCATAGAACTCCTTGGAAGTGACTTTTTTGTTTGTTTCTATGCCTGTTTTAGGATGAATTTGTTTTATATTGAAATGATAACCATCCTCTCCGTGCAGAAATATTAACGGATATTGAAGAGCATCATATGAACGGTGTGTCTCTGCAATGCGTTGTAGTCCTTTTCTTCTTCGTTGTACAATTATGTCACGGCTTGTATTTTCATTGTCCACAATTACGATGGCGACTTCATATATCTGAGGTTCATTAAATCTACGTTCGTGTTATCCACGTGGTCTTTTATCGGCTCGAATTACAATTTTATAGTCATCAGAAATCATGCGGTCTAGTGTTGTTTTGAATATGTAAATCAGTTGATTGTATTTGTGTAAGATCCTCTGTACATCTTGGATTATTTCGCGTTTCAATCCAATAAAATTTGTACATCGTTGATCAATTTCGTTTTCTTCATTTCCGATGAAATATACTTGCAGAAATTTATAGTCATCGTTAGGCATTGGTAGTAACGATCCAATTTTGTGATAAATTTGCCCTTGAATTGAAAATACATATTCAAATTTGTCTCTATTAGTGTCAGTCGAAGTAACACCGAAAGAAGTCATTTGAAAGCAGGAGTTGTATGATCTTATATTTTGAAGAAAGTGTTTTGATTCTGGTGTTTCCCCGGTCATGTAATGTAGAAATTCCTGTGGAGGTGCTTCCAGTGGTGGTAATCGAATTTTTCCATTCATGCAACAGAGACCTGGTGTTTCTTTACTGAATTTTTTCGCGTGGCAAAATTGGCAAATGTTATTCATTTTTCCGATCACAACATATTTATGATCGTAATATTTCTTCGTCGGTTCGTAGTGGAATGCTTCCTTTGTTAGATTATCTTTTAAAATGCTCGATTCTTCAATACTTTTATTTTCTTTTCTTTCTTCGCTTTTTCCGCTTCTCAGGGTGCTCATTCTGGTTCGTTGATTTTGTAAACGTGCTTCGCGCTCTTCTTCCGTTTCATTTCTTCGATTTTCTTTTTGTTTCCGCCGTTTCGCTGCAGAACTGGCAAGATCTCCACCTCTTTTACGTCTAGGCATTGTATTCTGTAAAATATAAATTAAATGAACATTTTATAGACAAATATATTGTTACGTAAACGTGGAGCACGTTGAGACAAAGAAAAAAAAATTTAATCTTCAAGCGGTCGCGCGATATTTTGTTTACGGCCAAAGTATATAGAAGGCATCGATTCAACGCCGCGCGACTACTTGAAAGTTAAGGAAATTACAATTAAAAGAAAATAAAAAAAAACCATTAGAATTAATTAAATACACTATTAAAAATACTCACATTTGATATTTCACAATAAAGGCTCACAGATAACTTTTTTCTTCTGCGCTTCGAAATCGAGAATTAATTAAACACACTATTAAAAATACTCACACGTGATACTTCAAAATAAAGGCTCACACACAGATAATTTCTTTCTTTTTCGTTTCGAAATCGCTTGTTTCGCTGTTCAAATCAAACTAACTCTGGCGGGTGACACCGGGCTCTTATATATTCAGAAAGCTAGGCTCTAGGATATTCGAGAAAGTTAGCGCTAGGATATTCGAGAAAGTTTGGGAATAATCGTTCGTTTAAGTCCATATTGTGTACAATGAATGAAATTCAACTATTCGACAACAGATGGCGCCACTTTGGACAATGAATGAAGTTCAACTACTCGACAACAGATGGCGCCACTACACTTACTTTCCGAGTTGAAGGGTTGGAAAAGCCCTTATATCTTTAAAGACACATCCTTTAGGTTAAAACGGGAACTTTCTTGTTCGAGGGGGAATAAAGGGCTATCACACTATATAAGTCCCTTTATCGTACTGGGACTCCTTTTTAAGTTTTATCGGCACGCACATTTTCTCAACTTAGTTTTATTATATATAATGATTTAGCATTACTCAAAAATATTTTTTTGTTGTACCAATTATGTGCTATTTTTGTAATAAAATAGTTAAGTTATATTTTATGCAAAAAGTAATAAAGCAAGTAGGCACATTTTTGGTCTAACAAGAATTCAAAAGGATCCACATTAGAAATACCAAAACTAAATGTATAACTTATATGTAGGTACCTAACTTTTACAAATGTGGAAATAAAAAAGCTATTTTATTTATTTATTTTCAAGTATTAAAAGAACTGGGTTACTGCGTCGAAAAACATACAATTGGCATAAAACATATGATTATTAGAAACTACTTACATTCATAGAAATGCTCTATTCATTCCTAGGCTTAATTGAACTGTAGGACTTCAAGAATGAAAATGAATACCTGTAGGTTTATATTAAGTATATTCATTTATTGGTTCTCTACAGTGTAAAATGGTACTGGAGATGTGTAGGGACACTATGGACGCATGTTGCGTTCAGCCGTTCATCATGCAGACAAGTTCCCTGAAGTTGCAGCCGCTATAGTTACTGCCCAGGTGGCATTGCTTCATTTAATGCATCCTTGAATCTTCTTATTATCCTGCACAACAGAAACATAATATATCTTTAATGTTGATATCCTTTTACGTCGTTATCCTCTGCTTGCTTGTCTCTGCCAAATGTGTTAAGTACAACGCGTTACTGTAGGGCCCAGTCTGTTGTGTACCCTGCTTCTCCCTTCCCCTCCTTCAGCTCCCTAAGGGCCCTAATTCTTATTACACCTCCCAACCTGACAAATTGGGCCCTACAAATTGTAATGTCTAATACCGGTTATATGTTGACAATTAGGAATATGCATGATTTTTTTGGAAGACGTCATTCGATTCTATTTCCCTGTAGATTCAAATGTCTCTAATAACCTACTATCTATGATAGCCCTGAAACGTCAAAAATGTGAAAATACGTTAGGCATCTGCGCCGCGCGTCAAAACGCCCCATACAAAAAGTGTGCGGATTGTGACGTCACCGTTCACAAAGTTGCAGAAAACTGTTTGGAAGGAACAAGTTTTTGTAAGATTTTTGTAATTTTAGACACGAAAAAATGCGTTTAGCTATATAGTGTTAGCGCCACCAGGTCACATCCATGTTTGCACAAATATGTCTGTTTCTTATTCATATAAATTAATCTATATTTCACAGTCCTTTCGAATCATAATTCAATCTGTACTAACTAGATGCGTCTCGCTTGACAGTTTATAATCGACTGAATGCCCAGGTGGTCGCTTTGTTATATAGCCGACTATTCTCGCCAATCTACCCCCTCAATCGGTCCGTTAGACAAGTCACGCCACAGATCACGTGACTTGCCAAAAGAATCAATTGACTGTCCCTTAATAAGTAGAATACGAGCAATTACTAATAATAATCGAATATAAGCAACTTGCGAATAAAAGTAAATATTGTTACCTTACAGCTCGGCCATCCTAAACATAGCGAGTCCCTTCGCTGTTAATACCATAAATAGTATGTAATTATTAAAAATATAAATAGTAGTTAATATTGCATAGTCATGTGTTTTTTTCAAAGAATAGTAATTAATCAAAACAAACAATCGATGACAAGTTAGTAGCAAACTTCTTCTATCATATCTTCTTCTTCGTCTATTTTTAATTGTCTTTATACTTCTCCCTGTTTCATCTTCGCCGGCAGTACGAGTGACACTTCAGATGACCCAGAAGACGAAGAACTCCTCATCCTAATTATCCTCCTGTTCTTCCTCCTCCATACTAATTTATATGACACCCACAAGTGCTGATGACATTATCAAAATTATCACTTCCTTGAAAAACACTAAAAGTACTGGCTACGACGGTATACCTTGTAAAATCGTGAAAAAAGTAGCACTCTTAATAGCACGACCTCTCAGCTACATAAAAAATCTGTGCATCGAAAAAGGTAAATTTCCGGAAACGCTAAAAGTCTCCGTTGTAAAGCCCATCTTTAAGCAAGGTGAAAGAGACAATATGGATAATTACAAGCCAATAGCACTCATTTCCGTATTTTTCATAAATAAATAGAGAAGGTAATTTAAAATTTACTTTCTGAAGAACAAAAAGGTTTTAGGAAAAAACAAATCTATCAATGTGGCAATTTTTGCTCTTTTACATAAAATTATGATTCAAATGAATGAAAGTAGACTGGTCTGTGCCTTATACATAGACTTGTCCAAAGCTTTCGATTTTGTGGATAATAACATATTATTAAATAAACTGTATGCCTACGGCGTAGTACGCGGCAACGTTCACGATCTAATTAAATCTTACCTAATTGGACGAAAGCAACTCGTAAGAATTAACAAAATATGTACAAAAATCCAAATTTAAAGAAATTAAATACGGAGTGCCTCAAGGCAGTGTGCTTGGTCCATTGCTTTTTATAATTCATATTAATGATTTGCCACAAACTGTAGAAAATCCCATGATTCTTTTCGCTGACGATAGCACGATTATTTTTACAGGACAGGACTCCTTAGCCTTAGAGATCAGCACTAGAGACAGTAATTGATTGGCTGAATAAGAACAATCTACGCATTAATTTAAGCAAAACGAAATATGAGTTTCAAGCAAAGAGTTGACAGGACAACTAATCTAACTGTAAAATATAAAGAACACCATATTGACGAGACAGATCTAACGAAATTTTTAGGCTTAAGTTTAGACAATAAATTGACTTGGAAGGATCAGATTGACATTATATGTAAAAAAAACTTAGTAAATTCTCATATTTATTATCTAACCTTAGAAAAACAATCAATGAACAAGCAGCCCTAACTGCTTATCAGGCATATGTTACCTCAACTTTACGATATGGTGTCATATTCTGGGGTAATTCAACAGTACCGTAACATGGCTTTTCACTTTTCAGGCACAAAGAGACTGTTTACGTTCTGTATGTCGAATACTACCACCTGAAAGTTGCAAATCGCTTTTCATTAGATATAACGTTTTAACATTGCCCTTCTTGTGTATTTACGAAACAGCGGTATACGTTAAAAACAACGATGGCCAATTTTCGGTTAGCAATAGTATTCAACGACGCAACAGAATTTTCACAAATGCTAAACAAACTCCCTTTCTTGCTAAAAGTATTTTCGGCATGGCCCCAAAAAATTATAATAAATTACCAAAAGTATCAAGAGAACTTGATGACACTCCAAACCTTAAAAAGAGCCTGTTTAAACCGCTAGTTAGGAAAGCATATTATTCAGCAGGAGAACACCTCTCCGACCTAGAAATTTAATCGTCCTACAAATTATTGCAGCCTTGTAGCTATAATCAGTGCTTGTATACAAATTACATTCGTGGCCTGCGCCATCCTGACATTAACATTTGTATGCCCAACAATTGGCTAAACATGGTGGTATCCCATCTATGTAAGAACTGCAAAACCTGTGCCTACAAATAAATGCATGATTTATGATGATTTATACTCTTCCTCACAGTCATAGTCTGTTGATCGATGTGTCGAGTGGCTCCTCCTGCATGCCGTGTTTTGTCCACGTGCTGCCCGCTCAGTCCGTGAGCCTGACGCAACTCCTGCCAATATATCATCCTTTCCTTTGCCCTTAGCCTCGGGCATTTCATCTGAATGTCTATGTGACAGCCCTTCCCCTCGACTGTTCACATAGCCTTCATCCTTATCCAATCCTTTCCAAACGAGTACTGGGCCCATTCCTCGGGCCAGCCTCGCTGGTCATGTCAAACGTGGTTATCTGAAACTTCCATCATCCTTTCCTATGCCCTTAACCTCGGGCATTCCATCCGAATGTCTATGTGACAGCCCTTCCCCGCGACTGTTCACATAGCCTTCATCCTTATCCAATCCTTTCCAAACGAGTACTGGGCCCATTCCTCGGGCCAGCCTCGCTGGTCATGTCAAACGTAGTGATCTGAAACTTACGCCGTATGCTTAGACTCTCGTAAAACAAAACAAAAATTATATTGGGTGGATAAGAATGAATCAATTTAAGCTTCATGTTCATCAAGTAAGCTTCTGATGGTTAGAGTTATCAAAAGTAATTGAAAGAATGAATGTAAAAAATGTAAGCATATTATATAGAAATATTATATAAGCAGTTTGATATTAACACAAGAAAAATGCTTTTGAAATAAATAAATCAAACCAAGAAGCAATTCACAAAAACTTTGTATTTATAAATATAGTTGTATTTATAAATGTATTTATTTAAGTATGTATATTCATATGAATGTGCTGTGTTATCTATTTCGTCTCTTTTGTTTCTATGCACCACCTACTGCTTATTGTTTTTCTCTAGCCTCCACTACCCAAAGGTTGTCTGGAAGAAATCGCTCATTAGCGATAAGACCGCCTGTTGTTACCTCTACCTAAATTTATCTAATTGTAAAATTTGTGCTTGTAACTGTATGAGGTGTGCAATAAAGAGTATTTATTATTATTTATAGATCGTTAATTCTTCGCTAAACACGTTATTTAATCCCATACTAATCCCATACTAAAAACATACATAATGAGCTCCCATACTAATCGTAACACAGTGTTTCTCTTTCACTCGCGCTGAATAAGATAGGGAGGGAATTTAGCTGTTGTCAGCTCCTTAAGGGAGTAATGATAAAGGGACGGGCCCTTTTCGCTCGGTAATAAGGTTAAACTGTTGGGTAGGGAAAAAGTGTAAGATTTAACTCCCCTTTATAAACCTTCAAGATAACAATGCATACAAAACAAAGCATCACCTATCGGGCTTGGACAAACCTCACTTTGCTATGGACTGACCGAAGCGTAAAATTGGTTTAGCCGTAAGAAAAATGGAATAATAACAAATGGTATTCTAAGAGTATGATCAGTTTATAGTTTTATGATATATGTAATCACTACAGAATGTCTCCTTTAATCAATGTTTACTTCTACAATTACTTTAATCCTCATAGTTTTATCCCTATCATAAATGTTAAAAATGTACTTATATTTTTCCAAGTAGTGAGCGCAGTTAGGCAGGTTTAAGCCTTTATTGTATCCCACTTGCTGACCTGTTAGCGCCGCCAGGTCACATCCATGTTTGCACAAATATGTCTGTTTCTTAATCATATAAATTAATCTATATTTCACAGTCCTTTCGAATCATAATTCAATCTGTACTAACTAGATGCGTCTCGCTTGACAGTTTATAATCGACTGAATGCTCAGGTGGTCGCTTTGTTATATAGCCGACTATTCTCGCCAATCTACCCCCTCAATCGGTCCGTTAGACAAGTCACGCCACAGATCACGTGACTTGCCAAAAGAATCAATTGACTGTCCCTTAATAAGTAGAATACGAGCAATTACTAATAATAATCGAATATAAGCAACTTGCGAATAAAAGTAAATATGTTACCTTACAATAGTTGTCATACATTTTTTTTCTTGTTAGGACATAATTACTAATTAGGTAATCGAACTGAAGTTTCGAAAATACATTTGATGTATAAAAAAAAATGCCTAAAATTTTACGTTTTCAAACCGCAATATCTTTAAAAAACTGTTAAAAATTATTACGGATTTCCACTTATTTATATTAGTTTGGGGTTGTTGAACGTGTTTATGCAACAGATTCAATTAAATATTTTTCATGCATGTTCTCTATTGTCTATAGTTGCGGAAATTTGTCTATGGCCTCCATACAAAACGTTAGCTACCATAGACAATGATTTGATGAATTCAGATCAAGTGTGTGGAGCGCTCAAGTGGCGCCATCTAAAAGCCTTGTTACATTTGTCCTAGTTAGCTTCCTAAATGATTTAGTTTCTAAATTTAGTCAAGTGTAACCGCATTTAGCAAGTAAATTTAATATGAAAACTAGTTAGGATCCTAATTAGGATGCTAGTGAGGATACTAAAAAAAGTAAAGTGTAACAGGGCCTTTAGAGAGATGTACAGTTTGTATATATATTTGTCTCTGGTCCAACCAATGTATGATATACAGTGAATAAATAATTAGTTACTAGGAATGACAGTCCTAAATGCTTACTGCCCATTGTTTTCTTATGTGTCACGCGGCTACTTTTGTGGTAGTTTGGAAAGTTTTGTTTGAGTGAGTTAAATTTATTTGGCATTTTTTTTGTAGATAATTATCATTATCATAGGTAGAATCATGGTATAATCAGGGGGTTGACTATGTCTCTCTCGGCTGTCCATTGTACCCGTTTTTGCCCTTGCGCTTACGCTTACCGCATATGAGGGAATGGAGTAGCCATGTCTGTCATTTCCGATACAAAAAAAGTTTGTCGATTTTTGCGGGGGAGGGGAACGTCAAATGTATGGCAATACGTACGCAACGTACAAATAGCTACGTCAGATCAACGTCAGTCCATACATGTGTATGATGACTGGTCATATGTTTTTGGCAGAGGGGAACGCCTGTCAATGGCGACTCCGGTTGGTTGAATTCTCAAAGGAGGGAATAGAAGGGTTGGCGCATCGCTCCTCTTGGGTGCGTTCGAAAATAGTATCAATTCAGCCAGTGTTTATCATATGCGTATGACAGTGACACATTTCCATGGATTTATATGAAGTGGATCTAATTCTTACACTTTATTTTATATTAAGCAGAACGTCTGCTAACGATACCACAATATTTAGAAATAAGAAAAAACCTCTGCCTCAGACGATACTCGAACTCGCGACTCTGGGATACATGCCCATCGCTCTGACCAACTGAGCTACTGAGATTTACCTGATGGATCCTTTATTTTATACGCGTCTTATGGTTATGGGTATTTATCCCAGAGTCGCAAGTTCGAGTCTTGCCTGAGGCAGTGGATTTTTCTACTTTTCCTCTATTTCTGAACATTCTTACACTTTTTCCGTAACCACAGTTGAACCTTATTACCGAGTAAAACAGTCGTTCATAGGTGACTAGTAAAAAGTAGTAAAAACGGTCCGATAGAGAGCATAATAGTAGGGGACGGTGTTCCACTCGCACTCGTTACAAAATTGTCACATTTGACACATAATAATAAATAATAATAATAAAATACTTTATTGCACACTACAACAAACGAACAAAAAGAGTTTATAATATAGGTACAGCATAGAGGTAGGTAACAACAGGCGGACTTATCGCTAAAAGCGATCTCTTCCAGACAACCTTCATATATCGAAACGGCGATCATAGTATAGTTAACGGGCAGTGACAAAAATTTAAATACTAGGGGAACTTTTGTAAAAATAAAATACATAAACTACAAAAAATATATATATATAAAAATATAAACTACTTAAATTACCATATATAAATAACAAATTACACATATTGAATTTTGATAATGACGTCATTACCCTCCTTGGTCAAAACGAGACACAGTCCTCTAGATAACCTTCTCTTTCGGCCTTACTTTGTGACCGAAGAATTAGATCCACTTCATATAAATCCATGTTTGATACTGACCCACATTTAGGGCTTTTTCATTCCTGGCTGCTAGGAGGTATCAAATTGGTACGTTTATGTTCTAGGATACGATTTTACATACAGTTTTGTACGTTTTTAGCCATGTAATGATTTTGTGGTGCTGGTCTGATAATGATGATGATGATCAAACTGAACAAGACCAGACCGAACTGGGCGTCAGCGCTCGAATCCTTCTATGCTCTGGATTCTATCTTAGAAAGACTAGTTCTTCTGTTATAGTATTCTTCACTTCGTTTAGGATTCGATGTACTCCCTCCAGCATTTTCTTTACTTCTATACTGAAGTGTAGCCGGGTGCCGGACTGTATTTTCGGAAGCTTGCATGAATTTGAGGAGATTGGTAAAACGCCTTTGAAACCCATTAGCAAGAAGCGGTTGATGTTATTTTTTATTAAAATGATGAAAAGAAAATGTCAACCTTCGTGGGTTCAGGTAGAGTCTACTTAGTAATAAAATGTGTTATGAGATTTTTGATTTAATATGACGTCAACCAGTTTTTTATAATATCAATGTCACTGTCATGTCATGTCAATATCAATCAATAAATCTGTCTATTGTTGTGATAGGAGTGAACAATTTTAATTTATTGTATTTTTAAAGATATTCGCTAAAATGACTGCACAGGGAAGGAGCGATTTCACCAGCTTGCATATAATATTTATAATAAGTGGAGGCGTGCTAACTGTTATAATTTTGTTCATTTTCGCCAAACGACAAATCACAAGGTTTGCGTTGAGGTCTCGGAGAGGACCCCACGTACCTATTGGCACAGATGCTAAAAAGGTAAATAAAACAACTTTACAGTTTCACGATGGCTTGCAACGTAATTTGCAAAAGTTATATGACTAACACCAAGTAATAGACTCATATTTTGATTGTTTCTTTCTGTGATGTCACCAAACTGACCAAGTTCTATAATAAATTAGTAACCAGTACAGATAATGTTACTGATTTAATACACACATTTGTATGCTGATTATTATTAATCTTCTTTATTTCTTAAGTAAACTTAATCTACTTTCCCAGTGGGCTACAGTATGAGGTTCTTCAAAAAAACTGTATAGGTTCCTAAATGGTAGGCAACGTGCTTGTTAATGCTCTGGGGTTGCAGGCGTCCATAGACTACGGTAACTGCTTACCATCAGGCGGGCCTTATGCTTGTTTGCCACCATCATGGTATTAAAAAAAACTGTTTTAAAATATTCAATAAAAGTTGTTAAAGTTTGTTGAAGAGATTAAGTTTTATTTCATTTTATTTAAGCCCCTTTCGGGTAGAAGTGTATGTTTGCTTAAACTGTTCTTAAATGACAGGATTGTACTTCACACCTGATAGTTTTAATTTTGGTATTGCTGCTGCTAGGCTATAACCTTGCTTCAGGAGCTTGTTCATCTGTGGACAAGAGGCCGCCACCTCAGCTCTAGGTCAACCCTAGTGCAGAGACCTGTCCAATATGGTTCCATGACCAATGCTAAGACCAAAATGATGATGAGTAGTTGTGGAATGTGGTGACGCTGTGCAGTTGTGGAATGAGTTGCCATTATCCATTAAACAGTCCCAATCAATTGCGTCACTGAAGGGAAAACTGTATAAACTGTGGCTATCCAACGACTGTTGTAACTAGTATATATCAAATACTTTGTTATTTATTTATTTTACAGCATTTCCTTTCTGAAAGAACATGTAGTGCTTGTTTGTCTATCTTGTGTATCTCCCTCAATTGCTCAAAGGTTAGCTGGAAGAGATCCCTTACAGGGATAAGTTCGTCTTTGTATGTTGTATTTTCTTTTGTTATGACCAGACATAGAAGTTTTTGTGGCAGAAATGAAAATGTCACGGGGACTTCCCAACGATATAAATTTATCGATATCCTTATGACAGTTAGGATGTACATATAATATGAATTTGTAAGTTGCATATATTATTATACATAATACATTCATTCATATCATTAATTTATAAATAAATTAGGAAAAAGATTTTCATTCGTTTTGTTTTAGTCGTTAAACAATTTTGTTGAAATAAAAAAATCCAATAAGAGCTTATATTTATATAACGAATTACCATCACATAATATCTATAGGTAATAGTTATCAGCATATATGTTAATTTTTACTTTACCCATTAAACTTAATATTTATTATGAAATGTCACTTCGAAAGCTATCGATAAATTTGATATTGGAAGGAAGTCCCTAGTTAATTGACATTTTTGCCACAAAAACTTCTACATATGTCTGGTTATGACTGTATTTTGTCCTGTTTTATGTACAATAATGTGTTTACATACATACATACACGAGTCATTCTATAGAGTAATTTTTTAAATGATTATTTGTTTGTTATTAAATTTCCTTGACTCAATAGGCGGGTCCACGTAGGCCGAGCACCCCATGAGGAAATTGCCGCATGAAGTAGCTCGACCTGTGTGGACCCGCTTATTGATAGTATTTGCTTGATATATTTATCAGTCTTCCTCCTAGCGTTTGTCCCAACATTTTGCTCTATGGAGCCTGGGGTCCGCTCGACAACCTAATCCCAGATATTGGCGTAGGCACTAGTTTTTACGAAAGCGAATTAGATGGCAGTCGCTTTTTCCTTTTCAACCCAGAGGGGAAAACTAGGCCTTGTTGGGATTAGATCCGGTTTCCGCACGATGTTTTCCTTCACCGAAAACCCACTGGTATATATCAAATGATATTTCGTACATAAATTCCGAAAAACTCAGTGGTACGAGCTGGGGTTTGAACCTGCGACCTTCGGATTGAAAGTCTGATGTCTACCGCCAGGTCACCAGCATACCCAGGCGACCAGCGCACCCAGGCCATCAGCGCACTTAAAATATTTATCAGTAATGAAGATTTTACAATTTCAAATAAAATAAAACTTATCTTGTTCCAGTGTTTGAAGAAAGAAATAGAGCGCCGCATTGAAGCCGTCCCCCGCATCATGCATGAGCCCCGACTAATCAGTTCGGAGCCCTCACATTATATCCTGGAGCCACAACAGCCGTACCACTATCGGTTCAAGGCTGTTGATGATGTGAAGACACTAGGTATGTGAGATATGCATCATATTTGTTCAAGGTGTTCTAAAGATTACATCAGACGCATGGTTTGGCAGTCTTACATTGTGATTTGAATGAGGTACGAGTAGGTTTATAGAAAAAAATCATATTACTATCTAAGTACTTAGTTTCTGTGTGTAATAAAGACTAACAAACAAATTTTATCTGTGTCAAGACAATAAAAAAAATAATAAAAATCAAGGTATTTTTTTACGGTGATGATACTTTTTTATTATATAAATTTTTTTATTTAAAGATCGCTTTTTAGCGACAAGACCGCCTGTTGTTACCTAAAACTACTACAAAGTCATCTAACATTTAGAGGGCACAGTTCAGATAGGAAAGCATATCAAACGCTATGTGAAACAATCAGATTTGGATTTTATTATTATTATTTTATTTTATTTTTATTAAAAAATACGGCGTTGTATGTCTCTCAAGCTGTTCTGATATGTCTTCTTATAGGACTACGCATTATTGTGTATCTGTAAGATATAATATTACTGTATTACTGTTTTGAAAAAATAAGTCCCGCCGAGTTTCTTGCCGGTCATAATACTTCTCGGGTCAGAGGTGTAGGGTTAGAACCGGTGGTAGTTTTTTTTTCTCTCTGACGTTCATGAGTGCATTGTAATGTGCCTAAATTGAAGAATAAATATCTTTTATCTTTTTTTTTTTATAACATGGGGACTCGGAAGTGCCGTGTTAAATTTTACATATACCAGAATCACGTAAGAGATTCGGATAGGAGGTGCAAGCACGTACTGCGCATGCCCTTAGAGTATGGTCAACGGCGCCTAGCCGTTTCAAATTCAGAGATTGCATATAAGGAGTGGTCCGGAAAAAAAGTAGCCGTGCCTTTTTTGATTTATCTTTTTATTTTGTGCCGATTTAGAAGCAGTGTTTATATTTAAATAATCTCTAGATACAATCATACAAAACATAAATACAATCATACTTAAATAAAACAGCGTTTGGAAGTTTTCGCCTTTTGTATTCCATCATACACATAGTTTTTTGAACAGCGTCTTCTGACAGAATTTTTGAGGTGTTTCTCAAAAACATGTTTTTTCTTATAGTTTGATTTGATGAGCTATTTTATACCTTAATAAATTGTCTTTCTTCAATAGTAAACTTTTTTATCTGGCTTCATTTTAAAGTAGTTACAGTAATTTTTAATTAAATGTATTTGCCTTTTTTCATAGAAAATTATCTCCCATAGAAAAATCTTTGTCAGAGGTTTGATTAGAGAGTCTTCCTGACTATCCTAGCTAAAATACAGTTAATTAATGTAGCT
Source organism: Pammene aurita (assembly GCA_947086415.1). Taxonomy (NCBI): domain Eukaryota; kingdom Metazoa; phylum Arthropoda; class Insecta; order Lepidoptera; family Tortricidae; genus Pammene; species Pammene aurita. The sequence goes on along the minus strand of OX352302.1, from coordinate 26,984,289 downwards.
TCTTGGTAAGATGAAATTCTGAAAAGCATAAAACGGGTTGTGAAAATGGAAATACAATTGTCGCATTGTAGCGGATGTCGATTGAAGATTGTCAAATTATGTTGTTCAAAAGGTTACAAAGTATGTTGAATTAAAAACGCGAAACTTAAATATGCTCACATATTCTATTATGATTGTATTTTTATTTATTAGTATTGTATCTACGGATTAATAAAATAAATATACTGCTTCAAAATTAGCACTAAATTAAAAAATAGACAAGATTGTACACTGCTACTTTATTTCAGGACCACTCCTTACATGAGAAAATTTGTCAAGTTCCGCCGTGACCGGGTGGTCTAGTGGTCAGGACGTCAGCCGCGAAAGCTGAAGACGCCAGTTCAAATCTGGCCTCGGACACCGGAGGGTTTGGTCACTTTTTCTGAAGTATATGACATCTATTTTCAGTTTATATATAGTAGTGTAACTACTTAAAAATTGCAAATCAAAAAATATTGAACAAAATAATTTGATTTGCTTCAAGATTCATAGATGGCAGCACCATCTCTCTCGCTATACCAGAATCACGTAAGAGATTCGGATAGGAGGTGCAAGCACGTACTGCGCATGCCCTTAGAGTATGGTCAACGGCGCCTAGCCGTTTCAAATTCAGAGATTGCATATACATGAGAAAATTTGTCAAGTTCCGCCGTGACCGGGTGGTCTAGTGGTCAGGACGTCAGCCGCGAAAGCTGAAGACGCCAGTTCAAATCTGGCCTCGGACACCGGAGGGTTTGGTCACTTTTTCTGAAGTATATGACATCTATTTTCAGTTTATATATAGTAGTGTAACTACTTAAAAATTGCATATCAAAAAATATTGAACAAAATAATTTGATTTGCTTCAAGATTAACTGTAAATATTCTTAATCAAATCACAATAACTCAGTGGTCCGTGATTGTCTCCCGATTTGTATTAAAATAAGGCATTTACCACTGCGTTACCATCTTTTTACATTAATCAATATTAATATATGAATTTTGGTTAACACATTCCTATAATTTGGTTCAGGTACAATTTGGGAATACAATTTTATACACAAAATTCAATGTATATCATACTTTTTTCTGGCAATAGATTAATGATCACGAAAAAGTAGAATGAGTCATTTAATTGTTAACATATTTTGGTTAATAAATTGGCATAAAAAAAGAATATAAATCTCTGTCTATGCTCCAGTGACAAGTGATCCGCCAAACTATACATTTATTTTGAAGATGTAAAAGGTACTTTACGGCCCGACTGCTTTAATATTCACATGTTTCAATCACCAATTATAAGGTGGATGGATGACATGAAGTCAATAGGGGGCGCCACCTGGACCAGGAAAGCCATTAATAGAAAGGAATGGAAACAGCTGGGAGAGGACTATGTGTCAGAGGACACGCTGAACACTAATCCGGACAATCCGTGTGTTAGTTTTTAAGTAAATTTGTTTTTTAAATTTTAGTTTAGTTTATTTATTGGTAAAAATATTTTTACAAGGGCCTGTTTCACAATCTCCAGATAAACTTATCTGCCAGTTAAAATTATTGCTATCCTTTTCTCCAGTCATATAAAAGAAAAGGACAGCAAACATTTATCTGACAGATATGCTTTAACTGGAGATTGTGAAACAGGCCATTATAGTTTTATAACTAACCTACAATTAAGTAAATAATTTACATTTGTCAGTTTAAAAAAATATAAAATATAGTTAAAATAATCTTAATACAATAATGTATTATTATAAAATCATTCATGTCATCAATGTCATCATACATTCGGTGTACCCTTGTTTTGTCGACAACCTTTTCATCGAATATTATTACATCGACAACGATTCATCGAAACTTTAGTACCAGTAATATTGTTTGGCGTTATTTTATTTCAACTACTATTTATTTTAATTTATCTTATTACGTAGAAATACTATTCAACGAATATTACTTAATCGCTAATTTGTTTCAAATTATCTTAATTGGCACAACTACAAAACATTGCAATTCATTTCTTTGACGTATTACTTTAATACAATTGTATATGTCCTACTGCACATTTATACTACTGTATATTTACTGTTGCCAGAAGTGGGTTAGGTTAGGACTGCGTCCCCCAAGAAAATGAACTGTTGCCGGAAGTGGGTTAGGTTAGGTTAGAACTGCGACCCCTAAGAAAACGAACTGTTGCCAGAAGTGGGTTAGGTTAGGTTAGAACTGCGATCCCCAAGAAAACGAACTGTTGCCAGAAGTGGGTTAGGTTAGATTAGAACTGCGTCCCCCAAGAAAACGAACTGTTGCCAGAAGTGGGTTAGGTTAGGTTAGAACTGCGATCCCCAAGAAAACGAACTGCTGCCAGAAGTGGGTTAGGTTAGGTTAGAACTGCGACCCCCAAGAAAACGAACTGTTGCCAGAAGTGGGTTAGGTTAAGTTAGAACTGCGATCCCCAAGAAAACGAACTGTAGCCAGAAAAGCCACACATGATCAGATAAACAATTTCACATCTGAAACTACCCACATAGCTATAATCGCGCAGAGTGAGCCAACTGACGTGATTGCGTTTAGTTTCGATAACGAAATATTACCAATTGAAATAATTTTATGCGGAATAAATATTATTACATGTAAAAAAAATTAATTAAAAAAACCCGAAATGAAAAGCCATGACATGAATTTTATTGAAATAAGTCAACTATCAATTAAAAGAACTCGGTTCAAATTACCTAGTAATGAGTCCTCGACGCAATGACTTGTCGATGAAATGAAAATACTTGAAACGTTGTCTTTGAAATAATATTCGATTAAATGTCGGTCGGCAATTCAATGGTAAACCCATACATTCTTCACTCATATTGTCACATTTTTATTTTTGTACAATTAAGGTAATATTAGGTATTTGGTTTATTTATAAACTCATCAACCGAGAAACATGCTTGTTCAATTAACAGAAGTTTTAGTTTTTTTGTAAATATTATGTCACTTTCAATTGATTTTAAGTCATTCGGAATCACATTATATATTTTGGGGCCGATGAAACCGAGTGACTTTCGGACCTTAGAGAGTCGATGTGAAGGGGCAAACAATAAGGGTAACCTGCGGTTGATTTCATTTCGGGTGCAGGTTTTTTTGTATTGCTTTATATTTGACCTAATGTAATACTGTTTATCTACACTCACATTGTAAGTCCTCTAAAACGTGTTCAAAAACGGTAGGCAATGGCTAGCATTACCACAATCGATTTTACTATGATAAGCTTTTTATCTGTGGCAGTAACGTAATTTGAACTTTACATGCTCATATATTGATACGTTATGAGTTTCAAATTCCGAACATCGAATTTGATAACATAATGTAAATCCTGTGCTCCTTCCTGACCAACGTTACGCGCCCGCGCGACCGCCGGCACAATCGAGTTGGCCATGGCGGTGCAATGGCGGTCATTCTATTGTTTCCGAACACTTCATTTAGGATATATAATATGAGTGTAGATAAAGCAGTGTATGCAACTGTACGTAATTAGGCCTTATTACGTAACAGTTACATAAACTACTATTATTTTCGGCAATAAAGGCTATTATGATGATTATGATGTTTCAGAGGAGGAGATAGCCCGCCAAGACCCCTGCCTCCGCCGTCACCCCCGCGAGTCCCTCCGCGGCTTCCTGCTCTCCTCCCTGGCGGCGCCACTGGACGGCCGCGGTCAGAAGCTGGTGCACCAGTTCTGCGACACGTACGAATTCGCCCGACATCACCCTGGCGAGTTTGGAGACGATGAGTACAGGGCTTACTCTAGACTGCTGCTGAAATTGCTTGATGCGTGAGTATCATTAGAATGTCACTGATTTTTTTTTATCTACTCCCGTACTTTTATCTGTCATTTATATATTCGTCATCACCTATATAAGAAAATAGAACATACTCGAAGAAAAGTCTATCTAGTCTATTTCCCAAAAAAGCACTTGTTTCATAAAAGCGCCAAAATAGAATCGCGTGCGTCACGACTTTAGAAGAAAGTAAATTACTGACAACCTAAGAAACCTAAACGCAGCGTTTTTAGGAAAAAAAGCTTAAAAAAAGGAAAAATGAAAAGAACCACAGATATACTATATTGTAGTTTTTACGTTTCCCATTCGTTTGTGGTGGCAAACTGCAAACTTTGAAAATAATATAATTTTACCAATCTCTGTCGTTCTTTGATAATTAATTAAATAACGACTGTGTGTGTTTGTGTTAGTATTTTTGAAGTACAATGTTTTAAAAGGTGAGACTTAAATTATTGTTGATTATGTTGACAAAATAACAGCAATATCCATGAAGTGTTCAATTTCGCATTTTATGTAGAACTAAGTGTAGTTGTCGAAAAAGTATCGTATGCAACGTCGTGTAAGTAGGTAAAAAAATGTTCGTGGCGTTTTTCTTAACAATTTTCGCCTCCGGCTGCGCCTATGGCTCAAATAGGCATGATGACACATGTTGAATTATGCAATAAAATTTACTTGATAGGATGCATAATGATCAATATATCCAACTAAAGTGAAAATTGGACCGTGACCAATGGAAATGCCTTCTGAGAGCCCTATGTCCCTGATGAGGGACAACAGGATATCATCATCATCATCATCAAAGTGAAAATTTATAAATTCTATTGAAATGGCTCAAAGATATGAAGCTGCAAAATTTCTAAATTTTACGATTTTTAAAGTGCGAAATTAAAAAAAAAAACAATGATACCATTCGATTTTTAACATTTTACTGTAAAATAAATTGTATAGCAACCATATACATAAACGCAACATCTCACTGTAAAAATAGCAATTTCATATTTTTTCCATACTTTAAACAGGGCGACTATGTGATCGTGACGTCACTTTTGCACGTCATTTTGTTAGGAGCGTTTTGAGAAACAAATGCAAATCTCGGACTTTAAGTCTCATTTCTGACTTTTGTGTTGCTTTAACGCAATGTGCCGCATATAGACATTTGATCCTCACAACAAAACGAATCGATTGATACCATACATGAAAAAAATTCACCATGCCTATTGTAAAATACCCACGCCACTCACCTTTATTGACCCCTCTTATGCAACTGTTGCATAAAATACTATTATAGACAATGGGGCATTTACAATGTATATTGGTTTTTGTGAGGTCCTAATGTAACATGCGCTTGTGGTCTACCTACACACCATAGCGATCTACTCTCTCGTAGAGAGAGGGCAATAGAGAGAACTCTCTCCAGGCGGGCGTGGGGACCGAAGTTCAACGAAGGTTGGAAGTTGTAAGTATTTATATATCTTAACAGACAATAAAACTTCGTAATTGTGATTTAGGAATTTGTTATTGTGTCGGATTCTGTTAATGTTGATGTGCAATGAGAATCAAGTCTTACCATATTTTCTCTCTTTCCAGTGCCAGGTTGCTAAAGAGCGTGGGCACCGGAGCATGTCGTTCTTCACCTCGGAGCAGTCCGGTGCGGCGCAACCGGCTACTCGAACCACGACGAGTAGTGGCACCCAAACATAACAACCAATACACCGCCCTAGAGGTATAATAGTACAGAATACAACACCTAGCCACAGGGCGGACACGTCATACCTCAAAACTCGTTAAAACGCCTTTGTGTGCATGGTACATCTGTACACGCTTCAATGTGTGCGTGCGTTTCCGCTGTCGAAAATGACGTCCGACAATACACCGACATTTTGCTTTTTATCGATGCGCTGCCAATCTGACGGATTAGCCTACTAGTTCCCTACCAATCGGCCGCCACGGGGTGAGGTCTTTGCGTTCGGGGCGGGGCGTGGCGTGGCCTACTGTATGAAATACTATTATCTATTCTGTGACCTAGTACTATACTGAAGTAGTATTGCAGTGCCCGAACTACGACGAGTAGTAGTACCCAAACATAACCAATACACTGCTCTAGAGGTATGATAGGTAGTACAGAATACAACACCTAGCACTATACTGGAGTCTTCCAGTGCCCTAATACTAAAGAGCGCAACCGCCTGCTAGAACCACGACGAGTAATATCACCCAAACATAACCAATACACCGCGCTGGAGTGGAGGTAAGCACCCAAACACAACAACCATCGATAAACAGCTGCCAGACACCTGGATTTATTAATAAGGAAAGAACGACACAGTAAATAATTGCGTACCTTGTTTCGGGGCTTTTTTATGTTCTTTATTGAAGTTTTGAAGTTAAAAATGTATTATAATTCTAGTAAGGCTTGTTCACGTAATAAAGTAGCCACCTAGAACTAAGTCTTCACAGGAATATAGAAACTTTTTGCAATGCTAGTACGTGTGATTCCAAAAAATATATAATCAAGTTATAAAAAAGTATAAAATATATGTCATTGAGTAAATAGAATCAAAATGCCGAGAATAAATGAAAATATTCGTAAATTAATTATTGTCGCCTATTGCACCGAAAAGGGTGTCTCGACGCGACAATTAGCAAAACGATATAAAATATCTAAGGACGGTGTGCGAAAAGTGATCAGTAAATTTGGGCAATTTCATACTCTACATGATCTACCAGGTCGCGGTCGAAAAAAAGGCTGCGTGAAGCCTAAATTGGACACCGCAATAGCTTCCTCGTTCCGCCATAATCCATCGGCCTCTGTTCGAGATATCGCCAAAAAGGTAAAGACATCGGTTGGAAATGTACAAAACGCTAAGAAGAGAAATAATCTTGTGACCAGAAAGAAACAAAAAATCCCGAAAAGGACCCCTGCTCAGATAGAAAGAGCAAAATGTCGTGTTAAAACTTTGAGCAAGTTTTTCAATCAAAATCGCGACCGATGCATATTAATGGATGACGAAACATATGTAAAAAAAGACATGAGAATTTTACCGGGGCCTCAATTTTATACGTGTGTGGCTGGCCGGGATGTTTCGGAAGAGCATAAGTCAATCGCTTTTGAAAAATTCGCCTCTAAAATCATGGTATGGCAAGCTATTTGCTCATGCGGGCTGAAGAGTTCGAGCTTTTTTGGAGATGTCTACCGACAGGAGTGTATTAAGAAGCGAATTTTGCCCTTATATAGGAAACATGAACGTCCCCCTATATTTTGGCCTGATTTAGCTTCAGCTTATTACGCTCAAACAACCTTAAATTTGCTCGATAATCAGAATGTTATTTATGTGGCGAAAAACATGAACCCGCCAAATTGCCCAGAACTTCGCCCGACAGAAAGGTATTGGGCGAATATCAAGCGATACCTGCTCAAGAAAGGTGCAGTAGCGGACAGTGATGCTGACTTCAAAAGAATATGGAACGCAGCCGCTCGTCAGTTCACTAACACGTCAATAACTATACTAATGGCAGGCGTTCGAAAGAAAGTAAAACAATTCTCCAGTTCTTGAGGATTCCGCAAAAAAATGCATTCTATTTTATTTTTTGAACGTTTTCTTATATAATAACCTGTTTTTGTTATCTGTAGCGTTAGAAGTAAACGATTTATTTACGTTTTCATATGGCTACTTTATTACGTGAACATGCCTTATACTCATTTTATAGTCAACTAGCCCACTTTGCCCGCGGCTTCGCTCGCGTTAAATTCGGGGTAACAAACCATACAATCTTCCATCCCCCCTTTAGGGAAGTGGGCGGTTAGAAAGAGACAAAAAGTAGCCTATGTCACTCTCCATCCCTTCAACTATCTCCACTTAAAAATCACGTCAATTCGTCGCCCCGTTTTGCCGTGAAAGACGGACAAACACACATATGGATTTACGTCATCACAGCTTTGCTAGACTAAGAGCTAGCGCCTAAAAACGGTTGAAATCACTCCAGTTAGTTTTCCGTCTCTATTATGGCTTTCCAATCTTTTGCTGGCTTGCCACTCTGACTTCCGCCAATGAACAGCTGCCGGCCTGCTTCAAACTAACTAAAAAGATTTCGTTGCTCTCAACTTATTGTAATACTACATTTTGCAAATAAATATTGATTGATTGATTTATTGATTGAACATTGTATACTATTTTCCGGGGATAGCTCTCCGACTATATATAAGACTATAAAATGACCAGAGTGGATTACATTTTTAGAGTCAAATGTTCTATTGTTCTACAATATAGTGTAAATCGCCGGTAACTGGCCACCTCAAACTAAAAATGAACTCTTATCACCTCTAAATAGAATTCATGATAGTATAAGGTTTTAATTACTAGCCACCCTTCAATAACTTGCCAAGTAATACTAAAATGAATTCTATAGTAAACATATTTATAACGGGTTACTCACGTCATTTATGTCGACTTTTGCTCAACTTGTTGTCAAGTAATACTAAAATGAATTCTATAGTAAACATATTTATAACGGGTTACTCACGTCATTTATGTCGACTTTTCCTCAACTTGTTGTCAAGTAATACTAAAATGAATTCTATAGTAAACATATTTATAACGGGTTACTCACGTCATTTATGTCGACTTTTGCTCAACTTGTTGTCAAGTAATACTAAAATGAGTTTTATAGTAAACATATTTATAACGGATTACTCACGTCATTTATGTCGACTTTTGCTCATCTTGTTTCCAAGTAATACTAAAATGAATTCTATAGTAAACATTTATAACGGGTTACTCGCGTCATTTATGTCGACTTTTGCTCAACATGTTTCGATCAATTTACGATGATCATTCTCACGAGCGGCCTTCCGCGACGGCAGGCGGTAACCGGCACGCGGTAGGAGTAACCCGTTATACATATTATTAATATGTTAGAGTCTCACGAAAGTTTTATAGTTAAAATGAATTCTGTTTGTAGGTGGATAGAGTTCATTTTCAATATGAGGTGGCCAGTTACTGTCGACTACCCTACTGTTTTATTTTTAGAACCTGCCAGCGGACACCAAAATAGAAGAGGATCTAATTCGAGTCCCCGTGAAGAATCTTGCGCCTGCGCCGGCCGACGAGACCGCTGTATGAGACCGCAACCGACACACCCTGTAATGGGTGCGATGAGACTTTACTAAAGTGCAAAATTACATAAAACATTCAAAGTGAACATTGATGTATGTCTTTAAAATAAGTCAATAGGCGTCGCCGCTCCTGACGCACCGCCTCGCGTTGCGTCAGGAATTGCTGCGCAGGCGGTGCGTCAGGTGTGGACGTACCTAGACCGAGGCAAACGCAGATGCCGAGGCACGTCCACACTAGCCGAGCTGCCTCGCGCGGCAATTTCCTCGTGAGGCGGTGCGTCAGGTGTACACCTAATGATAATTTCTAGTTCACGCAGTCAAGCGTCACAATCAAGCGTTTGACATTTGACGTTGACCTCACGCATGAGTGGCGCCGCCTAGAGAGTGATAAAATGCTTGTCCCAATTCGTTAAGGCCATAGACTAATAACCCAAGACCCCGCATAGCCGGGCGACCCCCGCTGCCACGCTCGAAGTAATTTCACCCTATAGTGAGACACTAATTTATTGTAAGTGACAGTAAACTTAGTACGTCTCCATGGCAACCATTAATGTCCGACTCTCTTACGCCCCACGAAACAATGGCGCGTTCCCTGTCTAGCATTGCGTGTTCCCCTCCCGCACCCCTTCTTTTTGGCAGCTTAGGTTTCAAAGAAATAACGCGCTAAGCGGAGTATACAGATATCTTGTATATGGTTAAGGCTAACATCTTACGGCCGTAAATTGGTATAGTCGCGGACTGCCTAGAACGCAAAATGACTAGTGTAATATTTTCCCTATATCGCTTTTAGGCTACATCGTGAATGGTCTACGCAAAGTGACCACTCATAGGTAGGTTAGGTTCGTTAGTTATCTTCTGATGGCCGAAGGCCAAACCGCACAGAAATAGGAGCCCTGCGACAGTGGGGCTCCGTCGACATCGCTAACGTAAAGATAAAAGGACGAAAATTATGTAGACATTTTGCGTTCTATTTATTTAATCGTATGGCATGCATAGTTAGGCAATCAGAGAACAGCCTTGAGGTTGTTAAGCCAGGAAACTACGTCGGGTGTCAGAGCATCCAAATCCTCGGCTGGGCCTGGATAGGAGTGAAGAGGGCAGCGCCGAAATATGTGCTCAGTGGTTTGTTCTTCTTCGCCGCACTCGCAAAGGGGAGACTCCTTCCAACCCCACTTATGTTGGAAATAATTACAGCGGCCATGTCCTGTTCTCAATCTGTTCAGCCGACACCAAATCTTACGAGGGAGATGAAACCCTTTTGGTTTTCTCGTCGGGTCTGAGAGATATGGGGCGGCTTTTTCAGCTGTAGCAGCAGACCATTCAGCTTTCCACCTGTCTGAGATGTTAAAATTGCTTAAGCTAGGCGCTATAGCACAGGGCGGGTTTCGAGAGATCAAACGTTTTGGAGGAGGGTGGCAGAATTCTTTATGGACTGGTAGCGTAGGGTTTTTATAAATCTTCTCCGCTTCTCTCTTCAAGGCCTGAGCGCGTCGGAGGTGAGGCGGGGCTACGTGGCTTAGTACTGGTAGCCAGTGGACCGGAGTTGATTTAATGGTGCCGGAGATGCAGCGCATGGTATCATTCAGCTTGACGTCCACTTTGTTTGTATGTGCACTTCCCAGCCAAACTGGTGCACAGTATTCCGCCGCAGAATACACAAGCGCGATGCTTGATGTGCGTAAGCAGTCTGCCGATGCTCCCCAATTGGTGCCGCAGAGTTTATGAAGGAGATTATTTCTCGTTGCTACCTTTTGCGAGAGCTTGGACAGATGTTCCTTGTAAGTCAGCGACCTATCCAATGTAACTCCGAGATATGTCGGACACGGATTGAACTTGAGTGCTTCACTGTTCAGGTATACAGTTGGGTGATAGCTGGCCATCTGGTTGTTTAGATGAAAGCAGGAAACTACAGTCTTACTTTGGCTGGGTATGAGTCGCCAGGCGTTAAAGTATGCTGTCAGAGCTTTTAAGTCCGATGACAGTGTTTGGGCTCCAGATTCAAAGTCTTTGCTCTGTGAGATAAGTGCGATGTCATCAGCATATATAAACTTTGTAGCGTCTGTATGTGGAAGGTCTGAGATGTACAAGTTGAACAGCATCGGCGCTAGGATCGAACCTTGAGGGAGGCCATTGTTCAACTTGCGCTTCCTGCTCTTCTTGTTGCCCAAGAAAACTTCGAAGGTCCTTTCAGTCAACATATTAGAGATGAGATCGACTAATTCTCTGCTTGGGATTACTGACAGTAACCTATGAATCAGGCCATGTCTCCAGACTGTGTCGTAGGCCGCCGTGAGGTCGATAAAAACTGCGGTAGATTTAAGGCGTTTTTGAAATCCGGCTTCTACATAGTGAGAGCTAACACCTGATCGACACAGTTTCTGCCCTTCCTGAAATGGGCTTGCTCGGGCGGGATGGCAGACTATAAGTGGCTCAATGCGGCCCTGAAGGAGACGTTCTAGCACCTTGTGTACACAGCTGAGTAGATCAATAGGTCTATAGCTTTCGGAGAGGTTATCAGGTTTGAGCACGGCTACTACTTTGGCCAACTTAAACTCTTTTGGTAGGTTATTGTTTGCCAGAATGTTAAAGAACAAGGATGTAATCCAGCCAACTGCGATGGGTCCCATGTGCTTGATGAACTCATTGAAGATGTTGTCAGGGCCAGCGGCTTTATTGTTTTTGAGCTGCTTAATAGCGGTGACAACTTCCTCTATACTGAATGATTCGGCAAGCTGGTGGTTCCTTGGTGAGTTTTGCTTGAGAGCTGTTAGGTCCTTCTTAATCTTCTTCGTGAAATTCTTGTCACTGAGCCAAAGCTCTCGTTAGTTCAACCATTCTGGTGGCAATGGCGTCTGGGTTAACGCTCAGGCAATCTCTGCCCTGGGCGTGCTTCCCAGTTAGGCTGTTAATGGTTCTCCAAGCTTTTCTGCTGGATTGTTTGAAGTCCATTTCCCCAATTGCAGTTTCCCACTTTGCTCTTCGGCTCTCATCCAGGGAGGCGAGGAGTTCGGCGCCAGTGTTAGGGTTTCCTGTTTCTTGATATTGTTTGTAAAGATCCTCACTTTTAAGACTCCACCCAGGTATGTACTCCTTTCTATAACCCCTTGGTATGGAGCCCTTTGCAGCTCTGATGATCAGCTTACAAAAGTTCCCATAATTGGAGGCTACAGGGTCCAGATTAGCGGAATATACATCCAGATCCAACAGCTCTTCGTAGCTCTTCCAGTCCGCTCGAGCGAAGTTCCATCGCGGTAGGGGCATAGAGTTTTGAAGAGGAATCCTAAGACCAATCTCCAAAAACACGGGTCTGTGTTGACTTTTCGGGAAATTGGATAGTACCAAGCGGCTACAAGGAAGTGGCTGATCTAAAGGGTCCTTAGACACGAATACCAGGTCAGGATTATAGTCCTTTCTCCATCTGGCTGAATGGAAGGTACCTTTATCTTTTGCGTCGAATACCAAGTGCAAGTTGTTCATATCCACCCATTGAACCAATAGTTCGCCATTTGTGTCAACCGCTGAGTATCTCCAGTTCGTGTGGTGACTATTGAAATCTCCAACGTACACGCATGGGTGTAACTGGACAGGGAACAGTTCAGAAGGCCATGAGATATTTGGAGGTTTGTAGACATTGGTTACAGTGATATTGTCTACTTGCACGACGATGTAATACAAAGAGTCTTAGGCGCTGTCGGAGATGACATGAACGTTCGAGATGTCTGACCTGGCGAAAGTGGCTATTCCATGTTTTGGATTGTGGATGGCTTTAATTAAAGTGTAGCCCGGTAGTCTTACCCTTCCCTCAAAGTCTGCCTCATCCCTCGTGTGAGTTTCCTGAACATTAACAATATCAACTCTATAGCTCTTTAATACCTTCGTCAGATAATCACTCTTAGCTAAGCTTATTACTTCTATGTTCAGTTGCAGGATGCGTACAGAGGGTCCGACATCCCTTGTTCGCAGACTCCTCGGAGTGCACTTTTTGAATGAGCTCGTATCTGAAGAATCGCAGATATTTTTGGTCGCCATAATGTATCTCTCTGATTGCTGTGTTGCCTTTGGAAAGCGTTACTCATTTTGCAACCACCCAGGGGACACGTGCAGGGTTGTGGTAGGTTATTCCTGCGGACGCGAGTAACAATTGTCCCCCAATAACAAATGTTTGCGTTCTAGACAGTTCGCGATGTAGACTAAAAGCGATATTGGCAAATTACACTAGTCATATTGCGTATAACCCCGTAAATTAAGAGTCTATTAGATTTATGGTTTTTAAAAGGCAAATAGCGAATTATAAAATTAGAATTTATTATCGTAATATTTAAAGGCAAAGTGCGACTAGGCTAGGAGAGTGGCTCCACAATATCTAGAGAGTAATGGGTAGATTGGTTAGGTTAGGTAGGTTGAGGTTTTGTATCTACCCTATTTATCAAAATATTTTTTTTTTCGACGCAGCGCACTTTTCGTCAGTAACTGCTAAGTTTATTTTCTTTCGGGCTTATAAACAGTTATAGGGAATGAGTACTCTATGTTTACTTATTTCTCTATAGTTCAACGGTACCTATAAAATATATGTAGGTAATGCAATTCTTTCTTTTTATTTAAATATTTCACTCGTAGGCCAGTCAAATTAGATTTTTTCTAATAATTATTTTCCAGCAAGTTGGAAATCGTTTTAATACCTTCATTTGGTCCTAAATTCGTGTAATCCGAGTTTGCCCAATCCCAGGAGGTGTGCATTGTTTTTGGGAATTTTTTTCTCCGGTGTTGATACTGAGGACCTCATTTCTATTCTTGGTAGCCCTATATTGACCTAAGTGAAATGAGACCTTGAAAAACATCCGCCAAGAGTTATTCTCAAAATTTCTCATAAAGCCCACTTTCAATCTGACCTCTCTTCCCCCAAGAAATGCAGCCGAATTTTTGCAATAGACTATAAGCAAATAACTGAAAAAAACCACGCATCATTATACCCTCTATTGAGGGTATCGAAAAAATTAATATCGCAAGGTCGTATCTGCCTACGTACGTAGTTTTTTGGAGATATCTGAAAAACGTCTAAATCGATAATGTTCAAAATAATTTTTGTGGAAAGAATATTCAAAGATGTATCTTCTTGAATTTTTTCATATTTTTTGGACCTACGGTTCAAAAGTTACAGGGAGGGGGGACACAACTTTTTTGACTTACGGAGTGATTATTTATGAAAATATCTTCTTAATCAAAAAATGTTCAAGGGAACCTCAATGTTATTTTTCAAGACCTATCGATTGATATGCATCATGTTGATATTTGGTAGAATTTTTTTTTGACAATTAGTTACATGTATGGAGTAAAAAGAGCAAACATTTCGCAGTTATTATGCTGCCAAAAATTATGCACACCTCCTGGGATTGGGCAAACTCGGATTACACGCATTTAGGACCAAATGAAGGTATAAAAACGATTTCCAGCTTGCTGGTAATTAATTCCTCAAAACGCTTTTTATGGATCTTATTCGATTGGCCTATCTGAAACTCTGTTTAAATATTCTGTACATAGTTTTAAAATTTAATTGCAAATACTTGCGTCTGTAAATATAATTACATAATCATTCCATCTATGATTTTTCATTCCTACCAGGATTTTAACCTCGGCGAAATGATCCAAAATTATTATTTTTTTGACTCGTTTCTTTCTCTATGGCCATCCTGGTATTGTTGCTATCAAATATATCGGATCGGAGCGGCGAAGATACTCAAAAATATACGAACAAGCACGACTTGAAAATAGAGGCGTTGTTCAGATACTTCTAGCCACCTTGGCCGCTCCGATGTATCTGATGGAACATTCGGGTAACAGTTTTGATATTTAATTTTGTCAGGCGCCCACAATTTACTCGTAGAATGAAGATTACAAGTAAGTACCTATTTATTTATTTAGGTTCTATAATTTAGGACCATTACGACACAATACGAAAATAATCGGTACCTACTTAAAATTAGAAATTTTTAAACCACTGTTTTTACAAACTAAAGTACAAAAAAAACCGGCCTATGGAAGAAGTTTTTTGGAGATCTCAAAAATGGCTGAACCGATAATGTTCAAAATAATTTTCGTAGAAAGTATATGATAAGCCACATCGCCTCAAATTTTTTCATATTTTTTGGACTTACGGGGGGACACAATTTTTCTGACTTTCGAAGCGATTATTTCAGAAAATATTCACTTAATCACAAAATGGTCAGAGAAACCTCAATGTTATTTTTAAAGACCTATCGATTGATGTGTCACATGTTGATATTTGGTTAAAAAAATCGGTTGTCTGTAAAGTCGGTTTACTGACGATAGTTGAACGTGACAACGTCATGAGAAAATACTGATGGAATGGTTGCATTTTTCAAAAGAAAATTTTAATTTCACTGCACTTCATACTTGACGAAAACATGTAAATGTATTATTGTATAGCAGCTGTCCACGCGGACGCATCGCTCACTCAAGTAGGAGAGAGACAGATGTCGAACGCTGCCGAACGCGAAGGCCGATTGTGCCTCTTTGTCGCTCGTTCCGCGCTCCATCGATTATAAGACGTTGTCACGTCAAAAACATTTTTTGAAATTTAGTTACATCTATGGAGCGCCTACCCTAAAAATATTTTTTTTTTCAAATTTAACTCCATAACTAAGTAGCCTCATACAAAATACACCTTATGTGTAAATTTTATTCAGATACGTCGTATAGTTTCCGAGTAAAATGGCTGTGACATACGGACGGACAGACAGACAGACAGACAGACAGACATGACGAATGTATAAGGGTTCCGTTTTTTGCCATTTGGCTACGGAACCCTAAAAACTACATTTTCACCCGACTTCAAGATTTCGAAGGAGGAGGTTCTCAATTTGTCGGGATCTTTGTTTTTGCATTTGTTTTAAATGTATGTTCACTGATTATTCGAAGACGCCTGAACCGATTTGGAAAATTATTTTTTGGTTGAAAGAGTATACTTCACAGTTGGTCCCATTGTTATTAGGTCAGGATCTGATGATGGGAAATCGAGGGCACTCTTCAACTATTTTAGATACAGTATTTTTTACAGTAGCTCGGGCATTTGCTAAGAGAGAGAGGAAAGTGGAGGAGAGGCTAAGTCGATTCTGTTTTTTGTTTAAAATTATTATAAATAAAATCGAAAGACCAACAATTAAATCGCCTGCGGTCGTCGATTTTTGCAACTTGCATTTAAAACGCAAGGTTAGGGTCACCCTGTCAGAGACACTTCAAAATTGTTAAAAAAACTTAGATTAATTATCATATAAAATCATTGTTTATATTATAACTAACGCTATTCCAACAAAAACGATCTTTAGAGGCGGTGAAGTTAGTGAATTTTATCTAAAGGATTTGGACTTGTAAAAATATCAAATTTTAATAACTTATGTTTAGTTTATACCTATATCAAGAAATGAATTATAAGAACAAGTTTTGATTTTCAATAGAAACAATAGTGAATTTTCCCAAAATGAAGATTTTAGTGATCTGTTTTTTGATCATAGTTCGACAGGTTTCGGGAGTCATTTACAGATTAAATGGTGAGTACTTGTGTGAGTCCAGGGAAAACTGACCCCTGAAAGTGAGTGAGACCACTTTGCCGAAATGGAGTTATTACTTTCTAAAACTACACAATATATGTACCTAAGCCACGGTAACTGCTTACCAATCTTACCATCAGGTATGCTTGTTTGCCACCGTCGTGGTATAAAAGAAAAAAGTCACCGGCAATAAGTAGTATCTTCTTACACGAAGGCTGCAAAAATATGTGACACGCTCTTATGGGCTTACAAATAAGAGCGTGTCACATATTTTTGCGGCTTTCGTGTAGGAAGATACTATTGCCGCCTGCCGGTGACTGTACCTACGCTATCTATTAGTGAAAAAAAAAACCGGCCAAGTGGGTGTCGGACCACGTATAGGTGGATTCCGTACCTTCAATGGAATAAGAACCAAACTAATACCAAAAGGTCGTATCTGATGCCTATGGAAGAAGTTTTTTGGAGATAACTCAAAAATGGCTGAACCGATAATGTTCAAAACAATTTTTGTAGAAAGTATATAATAAGACGCATCTTTTAAATTTTTTTCATATTTTTTGGACTTACGGTTCAATAGTTCCAGGGGGACACACACAATTTTTCAGACTTTCGAAGCGATTATTTCAGAAAATATTCACTTAACCACAAAATGCCCAAAGAAACCTCAATGTTATTTTTAAAGACCTATCGATTGCCGTGTCACATGTTGATATTTGGTTTAAAAAAAAATTGAAATTTAGTTACATGAATGGAGCGCCTAAAAATATTTTTTTTTTCAAAGGTCATTGGGCATTTTGTTCGGACATATGACCCACAGCGTACACAAACGAAATAGGGCTAGGTATGTAGGTAAATTCATCTGCTACTCAGTGGTATGAGTCGCACTCTTGCAGGCCATGGGAGAATTGAGAAAAAAATAAAAATCATTTCTTATCATTATACCATTTTTGCAATGAATTAAGTCAGAACTATTGGAATTATTTCAAAAATACTTTGAATAGCTGCTGTTATATTGCGTTGCTGGTTACCACCAAAGAAATGGCTTGGAATCGCAAGATTTCTGGCAACCACGGTTCTCTAGTAATGTGATTTAAGCCCAAATTCTGAGGAACAAAATCATCACTTAAGCATTCTCTTGCTATCGCCAAGTTCCTTTCTAAGGTTCTTCTCGACATATTGAATCTTGTTGCTAAGCGCTCATCTGGTTAACCAGTTCTTATTTTTGTTAAGTACATTCCAAGAACCGTGGCGGGACGACCATCTATCACGCAGTGAAGGAGTTTGGTTCAAAATAACATTAAAATTATATTTTGTAACTCCCGTCCAAAAGTGAAATTCATTTTTAACTATTTCTTCTATATATTCGAAATCATGGTGGCCTCTTCATCCGAAACCCCATTTATACGGTGCTCGTGAGCATTGCGAGAGATTTTAACCACGAATTCCTGAGGTCATAAGGAGTAATAAATGTTATATGAATTTAGGCCAATTTCGCCAAAAAAAAAATATTTTTTGCTCTCTTTCGATTTTTAAAAAAATGCTTTTGAACATAAATGTTATTGGTAAAACTGTCGATTAAAATAAATTAATACATTTTTTTTCGTAAAAAAATGTTTACGTAATGTATACCTTGGCACTTTGATATCTGTCAATAAGAATGTCTAGACTAGACCCCATAAAGGGTGAAATCGCCATCAAAAAAGCGGTTTGCACTGAGTCACAATAAAAAAATGTTTTTTTATTTAATTGGTAGTAACTCTGAAACTAATCGAATTCCAGAAAAGTTTATATGATATTTTAGTCTCCAATTATGATAAGGAATACGCTGTTAAAATTATTCGGTTTCCTCATGTTAGACCGTGTATAATTTCATCATGCCAACAACATGAGCACTGTTAAAGTTTTCGAAGTCTAATCATAGTTCATAAAATGAGCATTGCAAACCCGAGCTAATTCTGGTATGTAAAAATTGTGATTGTGTAAAAGTAGGAACTTAGCATCTTGTGGAACATTATGGGCCACCACATTTCTGCAAAAATACAATGCCTCGCTGTATTTGATGCTCGCAAATATCCTTTAGGTCCGTCACCGTCACCGTCATGTGACACCACCAGCCAGCAGTTCTGCTGCAAGGACGCAGAGGCGCTGGTCATACAAGAGAGGGAGGGACGAGTAGGTTTGCCGAGATGGCTCAAATATCGTACTAGTACGGTTCAGGCCGTCGGTCAGAGGCGTAGATTACGGCGGGTTAACTACCTCTGTCCGGACGTACCCACTCCGAGATAGGGCGTGTATCCGGGCTTCCTCGTGCGCTCTTCCCGTCGTCTGGCGCCCTGGTATGCTCAGCTGGCCCTCCTGCCCGAGAAACCGGTGGGCCAATAAATACAGGATGGGACTGTCGGCTTTGTGTCAAGGATTTAGGAATGACAGGAGGTAGAGCCAGACCGAATACTTGCATATTGCCCAGGATGAGGAGGATAGATAAATACTGTATGTAAATATATACGATGGGATTGTGACTGGGTTCTGCGTAAATTGCGTTCATTGCATTATGTACAGGTCATAATGCAATGAACGCAATTTAAACTCTAGCGTAGCTGTAGTGTAGTGTAGAAAGTAAAAACATTAATAACACTATGTCGTATACATACTGTTGAATAACTTTTTTCTGCCGGTTGATACATAAAAAAAAATATATATTTAGAAAAGTGACATTAAATCCTCTATTTTAAAACTAGTTTGGTCTCTGTACGGAAAAGTTCATAAAGCGGATCAAAAACGCCCAATGACCTTTAACGACATAACTAATAGTACAAAATACACCTTATTTTTAAAATTTATTCAGATACGTCGTATAGTTTCCGAGTAAAATGGCTGTGACATACGGACGGACAGACAGACATGACGAATCCATAAGGGTTACGTATTTTGCCATTTGGCTACCGAACCCTAATAAAGTGTCCTTGTAAATTGACAAGATGGGCCCTTTCTCTTCCTTCATTCCTTCTCTTCTTCCTCCTAGCGTTTGTCCCGGTTTGGGGTCCGCTTGACAACCTAATCCACCTAAACCCATCAATTGGCGTAGGCACTAGTTTTTACGAAAGCGACTGATATCAGGCCTTCCAACCCAAAGATGGGAAACTAGGCTTTATCGGGATTAGGTCCGATTTCCTTACGATGTTTTCCTTCACCGAAAATATCAAATGATATTCAGTACATAAGTTCCGAAAAACTCAGTGGTAATAGGTACAGTCACCGGCAATAGTATCATCCTACACAAAGGCCGCAAAAATATGTGACACGCTCTTATTGGTAGGGCCATAAGAGCGTGGCACATATTTTTGCGGCCTTCGTGTAGGAAGATTTTTTTTTAATACCACGACGGTGGCAAACAAGCATACGGCCCGCCTGATGCTAAGCAGCCTACCGTAACCTATGGACGCCTGCAAATCCAAAGGAGTCACATGCGCGTTACCGGCCCTTTACCAAAAGGAGGGTTCACTGTGTTGATGGCTATATTAAAGGAACAAGAAGGTCCCTCATCGTCAACACACTGGGTCCTCTTTGAGCTCTTTGGCAACCTTACTCACCAGCAGGAACACAACACTATGAGTAGGGTCTAGTGCTACTAGGCTGTGGTTTTCTGTAAGGTGGAGGTACTTCCCCACCCTCACCACTTCGGGCTCTGCTCCAGATTTGAGCGAGATGACATTCGCTGAACGTGCCGTACCACACTTAGCGAGATGCCATTCGCAGTGCCCATACCTCTCTTTTTGGCGTAGTTTAAGGACATACCCAAGTCCGGACGTAGTTTAAGGACATACCCCGGGTCCAAAAAAGATACCACTGCCGGTGACTGTACGAAACCTCCGGATTGAAAGTCGGACGTCTTACCGCCGGGCTACCAGCGCTCTAAGCGAGAAACTACTAAAAGTTTTCAATTTACCGTGGTTTTAACCCTTTTCTACACGTACCACTTTTATCGCACACATCCGTGTCAACTGAATTTCAACCTTAATCTTTCGATTTTAAGTTCAAATTATCTGATTCTGGAGACAGGTAATTTCGCGCGCGATTCGAAACTGTTATCTTTTCAGCCTCAGAATACGCTCAGTTGCCGGACCTGTTCGCTCTGGACAACTATTACAAGTGTTTGGTGGCTCCCGGGGACACCTACTGCTATGTGGACGCAAGACTGGTGGCTAATGAGACCAATCAACTGTTTACTACTATACAGGTAAACTGAGTGCGGCGACCCGCGGTGCGTTGGCACGGCATCTATAGTAAATAAATGAAAACGTATGGGGCTGGCCTCAGTGAACGCTCGAATCTCTTGGACGCTCGATGCAACGCTCGTCGTGCCGCCGAAAGAACCGCCAGACGTATATGTGTCGTATTTTTTATCGTGTGATTTTTTAACAGTTACTTATTCTAAGTAATGAAAGAACGCAAAAACGCGGCTCTAAGTTCCGTGGATTTATGTGAAGTGGATTTAATTCTTAATTTTTCCCTGACCACAGTTGATCCTTATTACCCTTAGAGAATTCAACCAACCGGAGTCGCCATTAACAAGCGTTCCCCTCTGCCGAAAACATATCACCAGTGGTCATACACATGTATGGACTGACGTTTATCTGACGTAGCTATTTGTACGTTACCTAGGAATAGTCATACATTTGACGTTCCCCTCCCTCGCAAAAATCGGCAAACTTTTTTTATATTGAAAATGACAGACATGGCTACTCCACCCGGGTTGAATTCACTAAGTTCATAGGTGACTAGTAAAAACGGTCCAACAGAGAGTATAATGTAGGGGGCGGTGTCTCACTCGCACTCGTTACAAAATTGACACATTTGAAAATTGACATTTTGGTTGTCTGATGACGTCATTACCTCCTTAATCAAAACGAGACAGTTCCCTAGATAACATTCTCTTTCGGACTCACTTTGTGACCGAAGAATTAGATTAGATAGACGTACATTTATAGGGCGTTTTTTCAACAATTAGCCATATTGTGCTAGGTGATTAGGTAGGCCATACTGAACAAAAACAAAACTTTTTGCGATTTCGGGGTAGAAAAACTATATAACTATAGGGCCATAGAAAAACTTCCTTGAAAAAAACACCCTGCATTGTAACAAGATTATTTCCTCATTACAAGTACATAACACTTTCATATATACACACACACTAACACACATCAAAGTGCACTCCCGTACAGATAAGCTACTTTTATATTTTGTTTAAAAAGTTCAATCTTTCCTTTGCTCACTTATAATTTCCACTTGTTATTGCATGTTAGTTATATTTTTGTGGTCATCTATTATTGGCTTTTTCTTTGTTATTTAAATGTTGTATTATTTGTTGCATCGCTGTTGATGCCCCAAATAAAATAGATTAAAATATAAATATAAATTAAAATCACTATAAAATATAACGGTTACACTTACGTCACTTTAGTTACTTCGCGTGACATGTTTCGGAGAGCTTAGGTCTCCATCTTCAAGCACTAAAAGTGCTATTTTGAACCGGCCCGTAGCGCGCTGTTGCACGACGCGTTGCCGACGACTGCTGGCCTATATACCTATTTTATATTTAGTGATAGTATGTCTCACGAAAGTTTAAATTTAATAAATTAAAGTTTTAAACAACTTAATTTCAGGAGTATTCCGCTTCCAGCACAACTCACTTCGACCACACACTGGTCCACCGTGGCGTGTGCGTCACGCAGACATGTCGTGACTATCTCGGGAACTCCTCGGACCTGGTGCTCCTTATTGAAGCATGTCTGAACGCGACAATATATAAAAGTCATGCTCTTCAGGTAAAGTCGCCATCAGATATATCGGAGCGGCCAAGGTGGTCATAAATATCTAAACAACGCCGCTATTGTCAAGGCGATAAAGTGCATGTTCAGATATTTTTGAGTACCTTGGCCGCTCCGATATGTTTGAAGGCGACTGTGCATACCTATTAATACTAACAATCATCATCCTTCTAGCGTTTGTGCCACTGCAAAATTAAACCTGGGGTCAACTCTGCAACCTGATACCATGCGTGAATTGGTGATGGCACTAGTTTTTACGGAAGGGACTACTATCTGACCTTCCAACCAAGAGGAAAAACTAGGCTACATTGTGATTAGATCCGGTTTCTTCATGATGTTTTCGTAACTGAAAAGCGACATTGATATTAATTTTATAAATGAATTCGTCGAAGTGAAATGCGTATTTGTACTTAGGTAATGATATTTTCACTTACAAGGTACACAAGGGCACTTTTACACGCCAGATTCTTACCACTAATAAGTTGAACGCAAACACAATCTTCTTGGTCTCATCATGACTGATGACCGTGATTGGAGGGTTTCGTTCGGGCACGAACACTCTCGCCATCGATCTCGGTCCATCGCTTCCCTCACCACATCGTAGAAATTCAGAGATGGCTCCTCGCCCTTTAGTTGGTCAGTCCATCGTGCTAGTGAACGGCCCCATGCCCTTTATATCATGACAATACCTTCAGTATTGCCAACGATTAATCTGTCCAAACTTTCGTCTCCCCTTCTCATTATATGGCCAAAGTAACCCCGAAAGAGTTATTCACAGATTGTGGACAGTCGTACTTTAACACAATCAACAGTCTCTCAATCAACCGCCCTTGCGATTTTTTTTTTCGTAGCCTATATTGTATCCCACTGCTGGGCAAAGGCCTCCCCTCGCTTTCGCCACTCGTCACGGCCTAGTGCATGCTCTCGCCAGTCGCTACAAAATGCTCCTTTTTGGTCTGCCTCTGCCCCGGCCGATTTGTTCGCTCCATTTAGTAGCCCAAAAATTGTTTGGGCTAATCTCCTGGTTTCTTAGATTTAATTTTAATACATTAATTTTCAGACCAGAGTGTTAGAAGACAAAGTGTATTGCACTGAGTTCAACGAGCCCGCGGGCTATGACGTGGTGGACTTCGCGGTAGCGGTGCTGGGGATGGTGCTGCTGATGCTGAATGTGGCTGGCAGCGTCTTGGACCAATTATCCAATGGAGGTAAACGTATAGGTAAGCTTGGTAGAAGTATTAAGGTGCGACCACACCGCTGCTTAAAATACGGCGACGTTACGGAATCGCAGTGACGCATCGTATCCGCACCGCTTTTATCGCATGCCCTCCACACCGCTGCTCAAAATACGCTGACGGTGCGGAATCGCAATGACGTGCCGTAAACGTCACGACTTTAACGCATGGTTTCCGCACCGTTGCTCAAAATACGCAGACGCAACGTGTACGCAGTGGCGTACCCCATACGAAATATTTTTGACGCAGCTCAATTGTCTGCGTATTTTGAGCAGCGGTGTGGAGGGCATGCGATAAAAACGGTACGGGTACGATGCGTCACTGCGATTCCGTAGCGTCACCGTATTTTAAACAGCGGTGTGGAGGGCATGCGATAAAAACAGTACGGATACGATGCGTCACTGCGATTCCGTAGCGTCACCGTATTTTAAGCAGCGGTGTGGTCGCACCTTTACTATAACTCTCGCTACGCCTGCATGGAACGCTGCGCTTTATGAGAAAAAAAACATTACTGTTCTTTTGTTTCCGTAAGGGGGTTGAAATAAGAGCCTAACATTTTTAGTTCATGTTCATTTTAATTGATATCAAGTTAAAATACCTAATTGTTTATCAATGCAGTGTCAATTATAATTGAAAGGTCAAGACCGAGCATACAACGACACCGATCAAAGTAAATTTCAGCAATTGTAAGATGTGTTTTTTAAAACAAAATCTTTATAACAAAATTACCATCATAAATATCATAATTTATGTTTAGGTTTTTTAGAGACCAAAATGCCAATTAAGCGTAGGAGCCAGGGCCCGTAATTTTCATGCCGATGACATCAATTTGACGTCACGCTCCATATAGGATGATCCCAAATAGTTTTATTGTAAATTATTAATCATTAGTCGTCAATCATTTTAATCATGTACAAATGACTTCAAGTACTCTATTTACACATGAAATAAATAATAACTACTCGATACGGGAGGCGTAAAAATCTATTTGATTTGTTTTTATACATACATTATTGTTGTTAACAACACATTAAAATTCATTAGAAAACAGAATTCCTCTCTAACGTAAAGCACGCCATCCTTCTTGCATTAACTCCCATGCAAAGAAAATCTTCGCGTTCATACGTAATGCAATATTCATAAAAATCATTTTGTTTTGTAATCGTATTTTTGTTTGTTGTGTCACACATTTGGTTAATTATTCCAAATTCTCTGCTAAAAAGAAAATGTATAATTGATGGACACATTTTTTCTGATTTTAACAACTAATACAATTAGGAAATCAGTATTTTTATTTCTCAGTGGCACTTGTAACATTTTTGACAGAACGTTTTTTTAATGAGAACGAATAAAAAAGGTTACATTTAAAAAGGTTTTATTACATATTGATTTATAAACAGCCAAGGAAATTGATTTGTGTAACATTACGTACTTTGTCATAGTGACAATCAACATCTAGACGCTAGAGATTTCATATTATTGTCACTGTGACCAGGTTCTAAATGGTATGCAAATCAAAGTCCTGGGACTCCTGGGCCATACCTACACGAATAACCAGATACTTAATGATATTATTTACAAACGAGGTTTTGTACAGTATTATATACAAGTTAGTTTTGTACATAATTATTTACAAATTAATTTGAAACATATTTACATTTTTACTTTTTTTGCCCCTTATATTTTGATTCGAAATTAATAATTAGAATTTGCTCAAGGTTTTTAGGGGTCATACTGCATCGCCGGTTTGTAAAAATCCATTTTAATATTGAAAAGGACCTTTCAACTTCTACAGATGTAATAGGGGCATACTTAAAATAAGGCCATAAATCTATTTTCTCATTGCTTCCATCAAGACGAACTTCCTTATTGTCGCTTAAGTCAGCCATTATTTGCATGGTTGGTAATTCCTTGTTTTTGTGTAAGACTGTTTTATGCTTTTTATAAATAAATTTTCCTTTTTCATGCAGACTAGCCCTTGATAATATGCCTGTCACAGTTTTAACTACTTGTAGCGACTCACTCAATGTCAGCGTAGAACTCTCCATTTGCTTGGTAGCTTTTACTAAAACTGTGCAGCTTTCAGTTATGAATTTTAAATTTTTTTTCAGATGAGGTTTTCCAATTGCTAATTTAGCCCGTCTTACTTTTGCGGTATTCTGGTCATCCAGATTATTAAGAACGTTTTTGATTTCATCGAAGTAAGTCGTGTAGTAAATACAGGCCTCAATCCACCTATTCCATCTTGTTATAACTGGACGGGGAGGTTGTGGCATATTAGGATATAACTGTTTTTTGTTCGTGATGGGGTTTTTAAAAATGTCGTTTTCATACTACAAATCAACTCGTTTACATCCTCATACAAACCTCGAACTGTGTCAGCAACACGGTTGAAGCCATGGGCCAAGCATGTCACGTGTATCATATTTGGAAATGAATTCCGTAGAGTTTTTCCTGCTTTTACCATATAGGGAGCCCCGTCAGTCAAAAATAACACCACCCTTTCATTGTAATTGTCATTTCCATAAAGATTTTTCAACGATTCGATTACTAAATTGTTTACAGTGGCATGATTAGTCCTGTCAAGGACCTTGGAAGCTATTATGTGTGGTTTACTTGCGTTAGTCTTTCTGAGTGCTCCAACGATGACATTAGCCACATTTTGGTCCAATTAATCTTTCGTCTCGTCAACACTTACGTAAATATACGATTCCGCGATATCATTCCTGATAGAATCGAAAACCTTTTTGAACATTTTAGGTAAATACTGTACTCTTAAGTTTGACTCCGATGGAACTTTTGTTGTTTTTGCATACTTGCCATCAATGCATTTTTGAAGGAAGTTACGGGAATTCTCATTTTCTAATTGAAACCATGGTATGTTTGACGCTACCATAAAATTCGTAAGATCCAGGTTAAACTCATTTTGTGTTAATTTTCCTTCTTCTCTTTCAATATGTTTAGTTGTTTGCAAATGTGCTGTGACATTGCTGACTTTTGATGTTATATATTGATCACAACAGGAACAATAAACGTTTTCGTCGTATACGATTAAAACGGATATCTGTAGCAAAACTGGTGTAAAGATGACATTGTGCCTATTTATATTTATCCAACAATACCTAACAAATAAATTAACAATAATTAAAACACAACAATATGTATTATTTTAAGCTGACAGCTATATAAGTCAATTAGACATGGTACTGATTATTTCAAGTATCGATATCGGTTACCTGCAGAGGTTGTTCAACATAGACATAAACAAAAAGGAAGATGAGTGACGTTCATAGTAAACAAAACTGAAATGTGGTCCAGCACCTACACACTTGTAAAATGCTACACACCGCTGTACTCAAACTCAAAGAGAGAAAAAAAAAATCAAACTACACCGTTTCTAACCCTACACTTCTGACCCGAGAAGAATTATGTCCGGCAAGAAACTCGGCGGGACTTATTTTTTCAAAACAACAGTACATCAAAACTAAACAATACATAAGTGCGTGTTTCTATAAGAAAACATATCAAACCAAGGTTAGATTAACCAACAATAGGTTATAGTTTAAGAAAAATACCAAAGAAAAGAGATGAGTCCAAATCTGACTATTTGAAAATAAATTACATACAAGTTTGATATAGTTTCTTACCTGAACTGTGTCTTCTACATAAATTTCCAAATTATAATAATCCATCATCAACAGTTAGAAACAAATTTAAATAAACATACTATTTCAAAATTATCCTTAGAGATGTATAAGGTCTCCAAGTGTCTTGATCTATATATTCTATATAATAATAAAATAAATATGGATAATCAAGCACCGAATGTTGTGTCTAAAGCCAATTAAACTAAAATTAAATATGATTAATAAAAAGTTACGTAATTGTGTGGCCCCAGTTAATACATGTGTATCATGGGGAAAAGAGATAAACCTATATAGTTAACACGGCTATGCAAGCGAGACCTCCATATTTTAAGTATTGCACAAAGTGTGACTGAGAGACTCTGCCACACGACTAATTCAATATAGGTCCCGGAACCTATATTTGATTGCACACAATCGAGCGCCTGGTACCGTATCTCTCTTTTTGTATAAATCAATTTTGTTAAATGATTAATTATGACGAATTTAATCGGAATCATACTCTATGCAGCGTGACTCTATGTAGCAATTGGGAAACATCATCTGAAAAATCATTTAATATTCATAACTGAAAGCTGCAGAGTTTTAGTAAAAGCTACCAAGCAAATGGAGAGTTCTACGCTGACATTGAGTGAGTCGCTACAAGTAGTTAAAACTGTGACAGGCAAATTATCAAGGGTTAGTCTGCATGAAAAAGGAAAATTTATTTATAAAAAGCATAAAATAGTCTTACACAAAAACAAGGAATTACCAACCATGCAAATAATGGCTGACTTAAACGACAATAAGGAAGTTCGTCTTGATGGAAGCATAGCAATAGGAAAATAGATTTATGGTCTTACTAGCCTTTTCCCGCGGCTTCGCCCGCGTACTATAAGTACTCAAAAAGGATACGATACCCATGTTGATTTTCAGACTTTGTGACCACTTTGCCCCTTTTGAAAACCTGAAACACGTGTTTACTCATTTATCGTTAGGAATACTCCTGTGAAGTTTCGAATAAAATAGTCTAACAAATCTTGATTCGCCATACAAACTTTGGACCCCCATTTTAGGGGATGAATTTTGAAAAATCCGTTCTTAGTGCATCCCTAGACTTTATAAGGAACCTACATGCCAAATTTGGAATCTCTAGAACCAGCGGTTTGGGCTGTGCGTTGATATGTCAGTCAGTCAGTCAGTCAATCAGTCAGTCAGTCAGTCAGTCAGTCAGTCAGTTTCTTCTTTTATATATTTAGATTTTAAGTATGCCCCTATTACATCTGTAGAAGTTGAAAGGTCCTTTTCAATATTAAAATGGATTTTTACAAACCGGCGATGCAGTATGACCCCTAAAAACCTTGAGCAAATTCTAATTATCAATTTCGAATCAAAACATAAGGGGCAAAAAAAGTAGAAATGTAAATATGTTTTAAATCAATTTGTAAATAATTACGAGTATGTACAAAACTAACTTGTACAGCCTTGGCCAGAAGTGTTGAGCATAGCTCTTTTTTGCTTGCAATTTTGATGTTAAGTATTAATTCCCTATCATAACAATGTACAATGACGTAAAATGTTATATTTTATTGATATATCTAGAAAACTTCACTTAATAATACTTTCAAGGTACCTATAAAATATGAAAAGTGGAGGTCCCAAAAATGCGAATTTAGGTCGGTGCGAAAAATTACAAATATTCGATGCAGTTACTACTCATTTCAACAAAACATGCCTGTTCAGTTTAAAAAGAAACGCCGGTCTAAACTTTCGAGTTTTATATGAAAATCACAAGGGTGCTCAACACTTCTGGCCAAGGCTGTATATAATAATGTACAAAACCTCGTTTGTAGATAATATCATTAAGTATCTAGTTATTCGTGTAGGTATGGGCCAGGACTTTGATTTGCATACCATTTAGAACCTGGTCACAGTGACAATAATATGAAAGCTCTAGCGTCTAGATGTTGATTGTCACTATGACAAAGTACGTAATGTTACACAAATCAATTTCCTTGGCTGTTTATAAATCAATATGTAATAAAACCTTTTTAAATGTAACCATTTTTATTCGTTCTCATTAAAAAAACGTTCTGTCAAAAATGTTACAAGTGCCACTGAGAAATAAAAATACTGATTTCCTAATTGTATTAGTTATTAAAATCAGAAAAAATGTGTCCATCAATTATACTTTTTTTTTTTTGCAGAGAATTTGGAATAATTAACCAAATGTGTGACACAACAAACAAAAATACGATTACAAAACAAAATGATTTTTATGAATATTGCATTACGTATGAACGCGAAGATGACTTAGATTTTCTTTGCATGGGAATTAATGCAAGAAGGATGGCGTGCTTTACGTTAGAGAGGAATTCTGTTTTCTACGTAACAATTGTAATGTGTTGTTAACAATACCATTTAATAAAATGTATGTATAAAAACAAATCAAATAGTTTTATTTACGTTTCACGTATCAAGTAGGTATTATTTATTCCATGTGTAAATAGAGTACTTATAAAGTCATTTGTACATGATTAAAATGATTGACGACTAATGATTAATAATTTATAATAAAACTATATGGGATCAGCCTATATGGAGCGTGACGTCAAATTGATGTCATCGGCATGAAAATTACGGGCCCTGGACTAGGAGCCATTTGTACGTTGGAAAACTATATACCTAGTTCAAATTTGAAAATAATTGAGCGAGCGAGGATACAATAAACAAATGACTGACTATTACAATCATACAATGACATACGTCAGATGCCCGGTCCGATTGACTGATTCGGTTCTCCGGTCAGATAATTTCAGCACACGTCCGGTTAGTTTTATTTGTTTACATTCTGACATGACGTATGCCTGACCTGTGGTTTTGAAACCATACGGGTAGAACCGTGTGTGTGCGTGGCTCTGGTATTTAGTATGAGACACGCGCTTTCAGGTGCCCTGATCCGTTAACCATAACCGACAATCTGACTTGAAAACCCTTGTTTGTCTAAAGCCCTTACTGCGTAGTTGGGCAAATGTCAGTAGAGATATAATAGTCTCGCAAACCATTTCTGTCAGTAGAAACGCGCGGCAAATTCAAAATACGTACTTACATGTGGCAACCCTTTGTGATGAGACACATTCATGTGTCATGTTTCATGACGAACATTTAAATTCACATTGAATTTGTTTCTAGTGCATTTCACTCTCTCATCTTAAGCGCGAGTGAGATAGAACTCCTGCAACGTTCCCAATCAAATTTAAATTCATTTTTAAGCCATATGTCAATTGCCTCAACCAGATTATCTGTTGCAGTTGATGACATATCATACGAAATATATCCATCTCCTTTTTACACACCGTAAATGTCACCTAATGAAAGGGGCGAAAATACCACCTAAAATTAAAAACATAAAATTTGATGATCATTGCTGCTTTTTTCACTGATTCTTAGTGTTGTCATACTTTTGTTCGCTGTACATTTCTACTGCGTTCGTTGGCTGGCCAGACTATAATTACAATTTAAAAAAAAACGTGAAATAATTAGTTGTAGGAGACAAAATATTCTAATTGCTAGACGCGGGCGAGACACGCAAAAGTGTAACAACCGCCTATTAGTATTAGTCAACCAAATTGACAACTGGGGTCATATTACGATCTAGCTCTTTCACTCTTGCTACGGCCGTGCAAGTGTGAGCGAGAAGTTTTATGACTTCGGTCGTCAACTTGGTTGGGTGATAGGTCCTATTGTTTATTATGTGGCAGGAAGCAGATTGCTGCTAAGTTTCTCTGTTCGACGCAGCTGGCGTCGCCTGTTCACAATCAGTGACGGACCGGAACCGAGACTGAACCGGCTGAAATGCTTCACTGGACTCAAGTAAGGACAGCACTTGAGATGTAGTGTTAGGGACGCCTCGTCGAAAGCAGACGGGCTGTCGATCGCTGGTTGCGATAATTCTACCCGGTTTCCTGAAGTCAGTTAGTCAAATTGACCCTTAGTGGTCAGCAGTATTAAAATAAATAAATAAATTGGTTCCTATTTAACTGTCACAAATATTAAACTTTCACAGGACGGTCACGACGTTCTGCGTCATCTTTTCGCATTCTCCCCTAAACGCCGCCATTTCCACCAGCGATCCGGAATACCTCGAAAATGTAAGAAAAATCACCAATAGAATATCGAGAGGTGAGCGGTCAAACCCTATAAGTCAAAATGTTGGTTTTTGAAATTAGAACCATACGTGACCTACTTAATAAGAGTTAAACATTATATCCAGTTATCGAGTTTAGCCGCTCACTCTTCGATATGGTATCGCCATGGAAATAGGGACAATGCGCGTACGGGGGTCTGTTATCTTGTGATTTAAGGCTTGGCCAAACACATGGCGTGGCGCAGCGCCACGTCTGCCCCGCGTGATGCTTGTTCAAACAGGGTGCGCGCGGATCGCGCCGGCCTCGCGCTCTCAACACGCTCTCACCGCGCGCGCGATGCGGCGAGGGCGCAGCGCGATGCGGGCATGATTCGTGCCCGATACAACTAGCGCGCGGAGGGTCGCTCATTCCTTCCGAAACCATAGATCAGAGTGTTTGTTTGTTGTTCGAAGCGACGCTACTATATGAAAATGTCGAGTGAATTGGACGACTCTGACATTGAGGTCACTCTTTTGTTATGCTACGCTTGTCTAACGTCCGACTGATGTGACCCAGCGCAGCGCAGCGCTGCGGGTGCGTAACATAATGAATACGCACTTTTGGTATAATTTCAGTTTACAAACGTTCAAAAAGTATACTAACGTTAGGTATAATGTATTAAATGTCTATTTTCAGTTAGTATAATTCAAAAATAATATAACGTACATTATACATACCGTTGTTTAGTCTAACGTACATATAGACGAATTCCGTTTTGCATAATAATAGTTAGTATAATAGTTAAAATATCGACTAACATCTGAAATAACAATCTAGGTTAGGTTAGGGTAGAACTGCGACCCCCACAAAAATAAATCTGCTACCAGGACAGTAGGTTAGGTTAGGTTAGAACTGCGACCCCCACAAAAAGAAAACTGCAACCAGAAAAGTGGGTTAGGTTAGGTTAGAACTGTGACCCCCACAAAAAGGAAACTGCTACCAGGACAGTTGGTTAGGTTAGGTTAGAACTGCGACCCCCACAAAAAGAAAACTGCTACCAGGAAAGTAGGTTGGGTTAGGTTAGAACTGCGACCCCCCCACAAAAAGAAAACTGCTACCAGGAAAGTGGGTTAGGTTAGGTTAGAACTGTGACCCCCACAAAAAAAACTGCTACCAGGAAAGTAGGTTAGGTTGGGTTAGGGTTAGGTTAGGTTAGAACTGCGACCCCCACAAAGAGAAAACTGCTACCAGAAAAGTAGGATAGGTTAGGTTAGAACTGCGACCCCCACAAAAAGAAAACTGCTACCAGGAAAGTGGGTTAGGTTAGGTTGGAACTGTGACCCCCCACAAAAAAATACTACCCAGAAAGTAGGTTAGGTTAGGTTAGAACTGTGTGGTTAGGTAGAAAAAGAAAACAATTAAAAGTGGTAGGCGTTTATAATTTATGTATGATATCTGTTTTGAACATTAGATTATTTCAACATTATACTACATTATCGTAAACGATATTATTTGTGAAGTTCATTATACATTAGTCAATTATATATTTTGTTATTATTCAATTTGTAGATTATACTTCATGCACGTTGTACGGGCTAGTTCTCGCACGTCTTGACTGATATGATATTTGATAATGATAAACACTGCAGTTCCAATGAAGTAATGATTTATTGATAAAGTAAGAAAATGATATACTTATAAGGCTTAATTCGAATACACTCCGCGGCGGTCGGATATGTACTAACTTAAAGTAATAAAAATTATGCTACGTGACGGAAAGTGCTGACGCGCGGAATGTCAACCTTTGTACGGATCGTACATGCTCCCGAGCGCGAGATAAAAGGATGATGATGATGAAGCTTAGAAAACACGTCAAAATATTGAACTTAAAAATATAAACGATATAATAAAAGAACTTATAAAATAAACATGACATGAAATCATTCACTCGTAGCGAAGCGTCCTCTTACGATGGGTGACGTAGCCTTGTCGAGTCCCCGTGCTCTTGAAAAGTGAATCCTTGAGTTGTTTTTCGGTTGCACGTTGATCTTAGCCGTGGGTTGTGGAGTTGCTTCTCCTTGGATGTCATCTCTAGTAACGTACTGCACTCGCATATTCGCAGATGCGTCGCTGGGGGGCGCAGGCGCAGGGGGTATCTGCGCCGAGCGGCGAAGGCGCAAGCGTGTCCATAAATACACGCTGAATACTATTATCGCAGCTCCTAGTAGTAGGTATACAAGGACGTACTGGTGAACGTCGTGGGACGATATTCGGTCAGCTAGAATACCTCTCGTCTCACTAGCTTTCATGTGTTCGATTAGTCGGTCAATATCCAAAAACTGTTTCTTCAAATCCATGCTGGTAGATGTTGTTACAATGTCTTCCTGTATTGGTAATGATAAATTTATAATATTATTGATAGGTGGCATTTCAATCTTCACTATATTCGGCTGGATGTTGATGTGGTTCGTATGATGTTTATGGGCAAATATTGTAAGTGATTCACTCTTGATAATACAGCCATCTCCTAGTGATATAATGCCTGCTCCGCTTATTTGTTCGGCGGTAACTTGAGCCTCGCATATGATTCTTATAGTTCGATGCCCGCAGCAAAAGAATAAATAATTATTTTCTTTATTTAACCTGTCCCATTTGTCCATGCAAGGTTGCTTTATACTTTTGCAATTTGTCTCATTTTTATCCTTGATACATAAGTTGTCGTCTCCATACATATGATATATTGGTCGTTGCAAAGGACATAAGTGATTTGATATATCATGTTGCTTGCATTCAACAGCCTCTTTCTCTGATAGTGGTATGAATGAGTCCTTTTGTATGTTAATGGCAACATACTCCGAAATGGGTGTTATGCTGATCATATCTTTCTTTAGCTGCTGAGGTATAGGTATCAGTCTGTACATTTCAAAGTTGTCACGGCTGGCTAGCGGAATGCTTATTTCAAAAATAAGATACTTGGTTGTCATCTTCGTCTTGACCTTGAGTAATTGATATATGTGAGGAAGATCCGTTTGTATGTTTTCTATTGGAATAGTTAAATCTTTTGATAGCTGTCCGGAAATGATGCTTAACTCGTCTTTTAGCTGACCTGGGGTCAATAGGTGAAAATTAAACTGGCCATGATGAACGTTGGTGATAGTTTCTAATAATGTTTCTTGAATGCTTTTTAAATTAACTAACAGGGAGTTAGTAATAATCGATGATAACATAAACTCGCTTGTATTTTCAACAGCAACAACTTCCTTTGCCAATGCATTAGTCGCCTTCTCCAGATTGAGAAAGTTGCGATTCAGTATTTTGTGTTGCTTTTCCATGGCCTCTTCCACTCTTTTAAGTAAATTATATTCAGCCTCGACCACTGAAGTTTGATTTTTCCATTACAATGCTAGGTGTTTCTCGTTTTTCCTGATAAGGTTAATATCCGTTTCGTATTTTTGAGCGAAACGATCGTCCAGCGTTCCAAACAAACTATTGGCGATATATCCGACTCCGTTGATAAGTCCGCGTCGGCGGCGAGCCGAGCGTGTGAAGTGTTGAGCGAGCATTATGTTGTTGTAGTATTCCAGTTCCGCGAAGCCGTGCCTCAGTTGTATTAGAATAACGTCGCATTTTGATTGTTTGTCTGCCTTCATACACATACTTTCTAAAGCATGGAGATATTCTTTAAATAATTTTTGACCTTGCCAATAGGGTCCCATGTCGTAGTAGACGACAAGCTTCCATTCGTCACGAATAAAATGCATATTTGATATCTTGTCGAAGTAAACTCCTTGATGTTTGTTTATGTTCGTAAGGCTGTGTTCACATTGGGCGGGTGATATTAATGTGAAGAATAACATGAGCGCAAGTGTCATTAAGTTTCCAGATTTCTTGATACGTCGATTTTTAACTTCGCTCTCTGATTTCTTCGGTTCTAGTTCAGACTTCGGAACTTCGTTTGATTCTTCATTAACTGGTAATTTTGATAACTTTGTAATGGGTCTCTTGAGTAGTCCATTCTTCGTTTTAATTGATACTACACGGAGGATGTGATAAAATGGGCGTGTCGGATTACACCGCGCCGCCGGCAAGTCCCCCATGATTTGTTCTTGCGTCATAGCTCTGTGACGTATACATGTGACGCAATGATTGATATATTTTTTAACTGCTCGATTCCCTCCTATGATCCAAAATTGATATCGAAGCTGCCTTAAGGTTAGACGAGCTCCACCGTGAAGGGTCAATATGTGCGCATTGTCGATAAGTAGGTCTGTTAGGTGACCTTCATAAGGGATGATAAGTGGATGCTTCATATTCGGATCGATATTTGCCCTTCCGATCCGTCCTCGTACTCTAAGCAGCCCATTGTCGTCCAAGAAGGGGTTGAGTGATAAAATCTTGCTGCTTGATTTCACTTGACCGTGTCGAGCCAAGTTATTGATATCTTCACCAAATGATTCTTGTTGCATATTTTTGATAATCATATTTTTTGCCTTTCGTAGTTCCGCTACTGTAAGATAAGACACCGTAGGTTTGTTTATTGATACGGCGCGTAGCACCCACGCTAGTACTCGCGTCATACGGTTGATATTGCTATGCTTGATAATGATAATTAAGTCACTGACGACATTGTTGCCTTGCAGCGTCGTGACGTTTGTTTGTTTTGATAACTTGATATCTACTTCGGTTGTGTAGGTCACTTCTTGAGATTTTTCTTCAAATGTTGATAACCAAGAGGGTCCGTTCCACCACAACGGATGTTCCTTTAGTTGTGTAGCGCTGATCCCACGGCTCGCACAGTCTGCTGGATTTTCGGCAGATTTGACATACCGCCAACAATCTGAAGGGGCAATTTCTATGATACGTTGTACTCTATTTGCTACAAACGACTTCCAGCGGTTGACATCGCCTTGCAACCATCCTAGCACAGCGGTTGAATCTACCCAACAGAAAAGCTTGATATTGTTGCTTGATAAACTTTCCATGACGTTTTTCAATAATTTGGAAAGTAGTAACGCCGAGCTTAGTTCTAACCTCGGTAAGGTCACAGCTTTCTTAGCTGGGACGAGCTTTGATTTGGCAGCCACAATGTTGATTTTAGGGGGTGTAGATTTTTCTCCAGTACAGTTGTTTCGAATTACACTGTAAATGACGCACGCATATGCGCGTTCTGAGGAGTCGCAAAAGGAATGTAATTCGATCGTGCCCTTTTCCTCGCTTTGTAACCATCTAGGGATTTTTATATGATTGATTTGATACAGGTCTTGTTTGATGCTTTTCCATTCGTTTTCAATGGCGTCCGAAACTTGATCATCCCATTTTAAATTTTCTTCTTTCCAGACCGACTGAAACATCAACTTAAGTTTGGTTGTAGTAGGACACAACCATCCTAGAGGGTCAAATATCTTCGAAATGTCTGATAAGAGCGATCTTTTTGTTGTTTTATTTGTAGGCGACGGTTGTATCTTGAGTTGAAACGTAAACGTGTCTTTTTGCGGGTTCCATCGTAGACCCAAAGTTTTTTGTGACTCTTGATGTTTGAAATCGAATGATTGTTGTCGGTTTGCGGTGTCCACGCTCTCTAGCAATCCGGGATAATTGGAGGACCATTTCCGGAGATTGAATCCTCCGGCCTTGAGAAGGTTGATAAGATCTGATTGAAGTTTCCTTGCTGATATGACATCATGCGTACCACTCAAAAGGTCATCCATATAAAAGTCTTGATCCAATATTTTTGCTGCTTCGGGATATCGATGACCTTCGTCAATGGCCAGCTGCTTTAAGGTCTTCATTGCCAAAAATGGCGCTGCTTTTGTTCCATAAGTGACCGTCGTAAGGGCATATTCACGCAGTGCTTGTTTTGAATTATCCCTCCAAATGATTTTTTGATAAAGTTGATCTTCTTCGTTGCATAAAATTTGGCGAAACATTTTTTCTATGTCCGCAAGAAAGACTATTTTATACTGTCTCCATCTTAGGATCACTTTAAATAAATCCGATTGTAAATTTGGCCCACTGTACATTTCATCATTTAGGCTGTAACCCGATGACGTAGGAGCTGACGCATTATAGACAACTCTGAGAGCAGTAGTTGATGATTCAGCGCGTTGCACACAGTGGTGAGGTAAGTAATTGTTAGGTTTTGTGTCTCTTTCGCACTCGCGCATATGTCCCAGTTCGTAGTATTCGTTGATAAATGTTTTGTAATCTTCTGATAATTTTTCATTTTTCACAAATTTTCTCTCGAGTTGATAGAATTGCGCGATAGCCTTGGTTCTCGATTCACCCAATTTTTCTTCAATGTCTGGTTTCAAGGGTAATCGTACCACATAGCGTCCGTCCTCCCGGCGAGTGGTTTCGGACTTGTATTGATTGATGCAATATTGATCTTCTGATGATAATGTATCCGATGTTTCGGCTATATCTTCTATTTCCCAAAATCGGCTGATATCTTCAATGTTGTTTTGAACCATATGACAATGATACGACTTCATGTCGCCGCAGAGAAGCCACCCAAGCTTAGATTCTTGTACTGTTGGGGTAACGTCGTCTGTTCGGATAATCGAACCCAAAATTATCCTTGCGTAGATACCGGCGCCAAATAAAATGTCAATAGGTTTGCTGATATTAAATTCAGGATCTGCCAGCTGAATGCCTTCGAGATGCGGCCATAATGGCTTGCTAAATGATTGATTTGGTAAGTTTATAGTAAGACGATTCATTATGTAAACTTTCGTCGTAAATGAATAGTCCGTATGAATTGATGCAGCCTTGATAATGATATATCCTTTGGATTCGTTTTCCTTGTTCCCAATTCCAAAGACAGTGCCACTGTAACTTTGCCGCGGTAAGCCTAGCAGTTGGGCTGCGTTTTCTGATATAAGATTAAGCTGACTTCCTTGGTCGATTAAAGCTTGAAATTTGATATATGACCCATCCTTGGATTGTAGCTCGATTTGGGCAGTTGATAATAAAGTGTCGAGGTCTTCATCTTCTTGAAACACGTGGCTTACGTGTTTTGATGTACTTGGCTCATTTGCGGCCCCCGTTTTCCTGCCGACAAAGGCCTCGTGGAGTATCGTATTATGTTCACCGTTGCAATGCTTGCAACGTTTTTCTGATAAACATGGATTGCCGTAATGTTTGTATAAGCAGTTCGGGCATATTTCCTTTGTATTTATTGTTGCAAGTTTCGTTTCAGGTGTCATACCTAGAAACTTCGAGCATCGGAATAAGTCATGATTATAATTGCAACATGGGCATTTAAAATTGTTGCTTGAGAATGCTTGATAATTTTTTGCTTGAGTTTCTTGATAAAATTTGTTAGGCGAATAATGATAATTTCGGTTTTCCTTGATATGGCTTTCGGAACGGCCGGTTTGATATGATATAGGCTTGCTGCTAAACCTTTTTTCGTAGTTGGTATGTTGAGCAGGTTTAGTTAGTTCTTGCTTCCGGCGAGATGATTCTAGTGCAGTAAATTTCGCCTCCAAAAATGATAAAAATTCAGCCAGAGTAGGTAATTCTCTTGGATCCGCAACATGCTCGATGTAATCATTGTGAGAGTCGGCATCTAGTTTCTGCGCTAATAGATGCACGATTAACGGGTCCCAGGAAGAGGTATCGACGCCCAAGTTTTGTATTGCGTGGAGGCATTTTCTCGTGTTGTCATGCAGCCTTTTTATTGCTACGGCCGTCTGTTGCTGCATGGTAGGTAGTTCCAGAAGTGTGTTGACGTGGGAACTAAATATTAATTTTTTGTTGTTATAGCGATGATTTAAAATTTCCCAGCATA
Organism: Pammene aurita; assembly: GCA_947086415.1. Lineage (NCBI taxonomy): Eukaryota > Metazoa > Arthropoda > Insecta > Lepidoptera > Tortricidae > Pammene > Pammene aurita. The sequence goes on along the minus strand of OX352302.1, from coordinate 26,945,164 downwards.
CTTGATAATTGTCGGTACTGATTTTTAAATGTTGTATTAGCTTCTCTGCCTCTCCCTTGACCTTGCTTTTTAGGAACTGCATTTTCTGTGCGTTTGATATAGTATTGTTCTTATGTATAGTCTCGGTGGACAAGTCCTTAAATGATGTCCATTGATGATAATTACCATTGAAAATAGGAATTTCTATTTTCGGGGTAGATTTCTCCCGGTGTGAAGAATCCCACATCTTGATATTGATACGTTTTTTGATATCGTTGTATGTTTGCTCGCACTGGTTATACGTTTCTTCATACTCTGGTTTTTCATTGATCTGTTCACTGTCGATCTCCCAATGTGAGTTGTCGATTGCCGTCCACCGAACTTGCACAGTTTTTAAAGCATCTTCGAATGCCCACCGTTCGGTAAGTGACTCTAATGTAATGTTATTGATAGCGCGTTGAAAGGCCTTGAAGTTACTTTTTTGTTTCCGGTACATTTCTTCCAACTTGCTTTGATTACCTCGTTCAACCTTTTGTACGTTAGATTGGGGTACTGGCGGTGGTTGAGGGGTTGATAAATTTCTTCCGATACTGAACGACGGACCGCCTTCCGTTTGTTCTTCTAGTGGCTGCGTCCAGTCCACGTTTAGTTGAAACTGTGGTGTTGCAGGTCTGATAATAGGCTTTGCTTCTTCAGGTAAACATTGATACAAAAGATTTCTAGCTTCATGATAAATGCTTGATACTCGATCATAGTGATTCTCCGCAAATTAGATAAAATCTCTATTTTCAAACTCGCATAGTGCAATATGATTAGTTTGAAACTCTCTCCAATATTGTTCCAGATTTTCTGATCGCCGTTTGATATGTTGCGCAGTTTTACGGTCAGGACCATCCTTTTTGAAATTGATAAGGAACTTTTCAATAACACTGGCAAGTTGACCTTGATTATTCAGTAAGTCTTCAATTTTCGACATCTTGCCAATAATTTGATATGATAACTAGGCACCCGATTCTGCTGATAAAAACTTCGAACGATGATAGTTACAGTTTCGTGCTCGAGTGTTCTTCATGAATATATGCGACCTCTCAATTAGACGGTGAGACCCGCTTGTGGGAAGCCGCCTAACCGATTCGCTATCACACAAAGTCCACAGCTCACTGGTCTACCAACTGAGCTTTCGAAGGACCATAAAGATGATCCATAGGTCACTGGGCAATCCGGCTCGAAGGACCATAAAGATGTACGGGCTAGTTCTCGCACGTCTTGACTGATATGATATTTGATAATGATAAACACTGCAGTTCCAATGAAGTAATGATTTATTGATAAAGTAAGAAAATGATACACTTATAAGGCTTAATTCGAATACACTCCGCGGCGGTCGGGTATGTACTAACTTAAAGTAATAAAAATTATGCTACGTGACGGAAAGTGCTGACGCGCGGAATGTCAACCTTTGTACGGATCGTACACACGTTATACAAATTAAAATTATATAAATTGAATTTATATGTTACTATCAATATAGCATAAATTCGTATACGTTCTATTACTTACCCCAGCGCTGCGCCCGAGCCGCGTGGACGCAAGGGGCCGCGCGGCGCGGGTAGCGACAGAAGCGGGGCGCGATGCCGGCGGGACGCAGTCTGTTTGACCTCGCTAACCTGTTAGTATGTATTGAAAGCAGCCGCGGTAGCACCGCGCGACCGTGGCGCTGCGTCACGCCATTTGTTTTGCCAAGCCTTCGAAAACTGAACCTATTCCACGCCATGAGTAGGTGCTGCAGCCTCCAACATTTTACTTACGTACTCTTGCAAGTTGTAGGTCCTGCCATCTAGTGGACTCATTTGGCAACTTAAATCTGTCATTTGCACTTCGCGCCAATAAATAGGGGTCTCTTGCCGTCTTCAGTTTATCTACATTCCCTTTGCAATGCAGGTAAATAACACACAATAGAGTCGAGCAAGATTCGATGCTTCGAGAAACCGGATCAGTTTTCCTGAACACGGTTCGAATCGCGCTCGAGGCTATTTTCTATTTTAATTTAACAGCCTCCTAGCCCAGTCGGTAGTGACCCTGCCTACGAAGCAAGAGGTCCCAGGTTCGAATCCTGGTCAGGGCATTTGTTTGTGTGTTTATCACAGATATTTGTTCCTGAGTTATGGATGTTTTTTTGTGGTATTTATCCATCTTCTTCTTGGTCGCATCCATCATGACTGATGTCGTGGTTGGTCGGTTTTGTTCGGGCACGAACATACTCTCGCCATCGATTCCGGTCCATCGCTTTCCTCACCACATCGTAGAACTTCTGAGAGGGTTCCTCGCCTTTGAGTTGGTCAGTACATCGTGCTGGTGAACGGCCCGTGCCTTCAGTATTTCCAACAACGATTAATCTTTCCAAACGTTCGTCTCCCCTTCTCATTATATGGCCAAAGTAACTTCTGAAGCGTTGTTCACAGGTTGTGGACAGTCGAACTTTAACATTGAGTTCCAACAGTATGGAGAGATTCGTGCGCTTAGCTGTCCATGGTATTCTCAGCATACGCCTCCAACACCACATCTCGAAGGCATCGATCCGCTGCTTCTCTGCATCTCTTCTTCTCTACATAAATATTGCGATGTACGATGTTCGATGACCTCAGTAAAGCCTCCGAGCGAGTTGGTCTAAAGATGAACATGGATAAGACGAAGATCATGTCAAATACCCATGTAGCACCAACTCCCGTTACAATCGGAGACTTTACACTCGAAGTTGTGGACGATTATGTATACTTAGGACATACTGTCCAGTTAGGTAGATCCAACTTCGAGAAACAGGTCAATCGACGAATCCGACTCGGTTGGGCAGCGTTCGGGAAGCTACGGCACATCTTTTTGTCCAATATTCCGCAGTGTCTCAAGACGAAAGTCTTTGACCAGTGTGTGTTGCCAGTGATGACATATGGTACTGAAACGTGGTCGCTTACAATGGGCCTCATAAGAAAGCTCAGTCACCTAAAGGGCAATGGAGAGGGCTATGGTTGGAGTCTCTCTGCGTAATCGCATCAGAAATGAGGCCATCCACAGCAGAACCAAAGTAACCGATATAGCCCTCCGAATCGCTAAACTAAAGTGGCAGTGGGCGGGGCACATTGCTCGTAGAACCGATGGCCGTTGGGGCGGAAAGGTTCTCGAGTGGCGACCACGAACCGGAAGGCGCAGCGTGGGTATACCCCCCGCGAGGTGGACTGATGACCTGGTGAAGGTCGCGGGAGTCCGCTGGATGCGGGTGGCGCAGGACCGGTCATTGTGGCACTCTTTGGGGGAGGCCTATGTCCAGCAGTGGACGTCTTTCGGCTGATATGATGATGATGATGATGACATAAATATTGGAAATACAAGGGCTCGTACAAGTCTCATTTTTGTGTTTCTGGATATTCCCCGATTACGCCATATTTTCTGTAGCCGTGTCATGGCATCTTTAGCCATTCCTATGCGCCTTTTGATCTCCGGAACACAACTGCCATGAATGAAAGTATTATTATTCTTAATTGGGCTATCGATGTGCCGCGTCGACCAGATTTGATCTATTGTGGCAGCCCTTTATAGCTAATTACTGATTCCCGTTGCATCTAGAAATTTCCAGATTCTTTGGGCTGTGATGTGTTGTACCTCATCAGGTTGCAGTACATGTCGCCCTAGGTGGGTACTTCTTTTATGCATTAGTGGTCCGCAGGAGCAGAGGATGTGCAAGGCTGTTTCCTCTTCTTCCTGGCAGAACCTGCATACTGAGTCCTGTTTCTTACCCATACGAAACATGTGTTTGTTCAACTTACAGTGGCCTGTCAGTATTCTAGTCACTGCACAGGTTTTGTGTCTTTTGAGCCCTAACAGCTCTTTAGAGATTTTGTTGTCGAACCCTTTGATTAGAGCTTTCGAGTGTGCTTGTCCTTTGACGAGCTTCCACCATGCGTTTGCTCTCGTTTAAGGCTGTTTAAGGTGTCGATAGCTGTCTTTTGGCTGGCCTTGTTACACCAGACCGCGGAGGCGTAGGTAATAATGGGCCTTACAACCGCTGTATAAAGCCACATAGCAATTTTGGGTCGTATGCCCCATCTTGCTCCCGCCACTCGACAGCATGACCACATGGCCATTTTCGCTTTTTGCGTGATGTTTTTCAAGTGAGGGTTCCAGGTTACCTTTTGGTCGAATGTGACCCCTAGATACTTGACCTCAGATGAAAAAGGTATTACTTGTCCATTGAGTTCTAGTTTTCCGAGTCTATCCAGATTTCTCTTTCTTGTGAACGGCACTACCACCGTTTTGCTCGGATTAATGGACAAGTCATTATCTCTGCACCATTTAAGTATCGTGTTTAGAGCTCCTTGCATCAGATTTGAGATTGTGTGGAGGCAGGGGCCTTTGATTATAACTACAAGGTCGTCGGCGTATCCCTGTGTGTCGTAATCTTTGTCCCTCATGATAGCAAGAAGTTGGTCCACAGCTAGGGTCCATAATAGCGGGGATAAAACGCCTCCTTGTGGACATCCTTTTGTGGTGTAAAATTCATGCTCTATTGCATTGAGGGTTAGAGTCGCCATTCTATTAGAAAGCATACTCTGGACCCATCTAATGGTGGTTTCATCAACTCCCTTTGATCTCATCCCGTTAAGGATGGTTTCTGTGGGTGTAATATCGAAAGCACCCTCGACATCAAGGAACGCACATAAAGCGGTTTGCTTATCCTCTAGGGTCTTTTGCACCTTATCGACCAGATCAAGTAGGGCAGTTTCCGTTGATTTCCCCTTTTGGTATGCATGCTGGTTTAAACTGAGTGGTCTAGCCACCAGATAATGCGCTCTAATGTGCTGATTCTTTCCATCGTTTTAAGGAGGAAAGATGTAAGACTAATTGGTCTGAAGGATTTAGGCTGAGAGTAGTCCTTTTTCCCTCACACAACTGCCATCATTGCATATCTTAGACCCCAGGTACACGAAGTCATCGACAATGTCTATACCCTGGATTATAGGTACTGCAGACAGGCGGCCGGTGCGATCCACTATCATCAGCTTGGTTTTGCTTCGGTTAATTGCAAGACCTAACTTTCCGCTCTCGACCTCCAGCCTGTTGACAAGTTCTTGCATATCAGACATTGAAGATGCCAAAAGTACAGTGTCGTCAGCATATCTCAGATTATTAATTCTCTTCCCACCAACAGCAAACCCTTTGTGCCATCCTTCCAGGGATTTACGGACAATATACTCGCCATAAATGTTAAACAACATTGGTGATAGTATGCATCCCTGTCGGACTCCTTTTTTGGTTTGGAACATTTTGGAACATTCTGATCCAATTCTAATGTAGCTTTCGTTGCCAGTATACAAGTTACGAATTAATTCTATGAGATGTCCTGGTGCTCCCATCTCTACTAGAACAGACCATAGTTCTGCCCACTGTACGCAGTCAAATGCCTTTGTGTAGTCGATGAAACAGAGAACTACTGGATTGTTGAACTCTCGGCTTTTGGAGCTGTTCTGGACTAGATAAGCCTCCTTGCTTCAGTTTCCATATCCATATTTATCTATTATATATATCGTCGTCTAGTACACATAACACAAGCCTTATTGAGGTTACGTGGGCCTAGGTCGATTTGTGTAAGATTGTCCTATAATATTTATTTATTTTATGTAATTAAATGGAAATTACTTAAATTAAAATTTTAAGTACTTCTTGTCAATGGGAAAGAAAACTGTCAAAGAGTGTCAAAGTGACATTTTCAACGGCGCGGTGGTCCGAAAAACTTTTCTAATGGCGGAAATAAGTATTATTTATTTTCGCGATAATAACTCGTTGCTCCCTCTTGAATTGCTCCGAAAAAGAAATCAATCGGTTTCTGAAACACACTAAAATTAAAATGCTGTAGATTAAGGCCATAGGGAAGGTTTTCGCTACATAAGAAAAGCTTTTTGACTGTATCCGGTTTTCGTACATAGTTAAGGACCATTCACTTTTTGCCTCTTTCTCTCATTGTTTGGAATCTGGAACAGCGCCCCCTACGTTGAGTTTTCACCGGCCCTCCCCATTTATAAGTACATGTGTCGAATAAAATCCAGGCATACCACAACTTCATGGTAACGTTCGTGTTCACCGGGACCCTGGTCGTGCAGACTTTCTTCATCATCTCTGGGTTCCTGTTGGCGTACAATCTTCTACTGCTAGAGGAGCAGCGAAACATCGGCTGGGACATGCTTCCGAAAGGGATACTTATTAGATGGCTCAGGTACAGTCATTTCCAGGCATGACAATTCTCTACATGGATATTTCTATGTCTACGAGATGCTTGGATTTTTTTATACCACGACGGTGGCAAACAAGCATACGGCCCGCCTGATGGTAAGCAGCTACCGTAGCCTATGGACGCCTGCAACTCCAGAGGTGTCACATTCGCGTTGCCGACCCTTTACAAAAAGGAGGATTCACTGTGTTGACGGCTATAGGAACAAGAGGGTCCCTCGTCGTCAACACACTGGGTCCTCTTTGAGCTCTTTGGCAACCTTACTTACCAGCAGGAACACAATACTATGAGTCGGGTCTAGTGCTATTTGGCTGTGGTTTTCTGTATGGTCTCCACCTCCGTACTTCCCTAGTCGGGCTCTGCTCCAGATTTGAGCGAGATGACATTCGCAGTACCCATACCTCTCTTTTGGACGTAGTTTAACGACATACCCGTGTCCGGACGTAGTTTAAGGACATACCCGGGTCCAAAAGGATAATAAAGAAAAATTGAAAAATAAATCACCGCCTTGGCACAGGACATACCATACCACAAAACTCGTTTGAGCGCTTATATGTGCACGGCACGTCTGTACAGTATACACTTTAATATATGTGCGTGAGTTCTTACCTTCAACCTTACTGATAACCTACTAGTTTCCTACCAATCGGCCGCCGCGGGGTGAGGTAATTCCATTCGGGGCGGGGCGTAGCGTGGCCATTCTGTATGAAATACTATTATTTATTCTGTCGCTTCGGATAAGACTCGAAATCGCGACTCCGTTATAGCAGTCCACAGCTCTAGCTGCTGAAACGAACTCACCCGTTGGCCTCGATTTTTCCCACCACACCTTTCATGATTGCCCACTTACAGAGTTTAGTCTTAGTCTCTAGAGTTTAGTCTCTTTAATCTTAGTTCTTATCACAAATGGTTCGGGAATAGTTTTACAATTAAGTAGTTCTCTAAAAAGTAAGAAATTCGTTTAAAATTGCTGGGGCTCGATCAAGGCGTATCGATGCAGGTTCAAGTTCTGCTGGGTTAATTATTTTTTCAATGTTTTCAATGTTTGTATTTGATTTAATAACAAACTATTGTATGAGTGGAATGCCCTATAAAATAATTATTTACTTATTTAATTTACTGTTTAAGTAGGTACATTTTTTTTAGATTGGCTCCGGTTCACGCCGTAGTTCTGGCCTTCGTGTGTACGTGGCAAAGGCATTTGGGAAGTGGACCTCTGTGGAAAGTACGTTAGACACCTACCTACAGATTATTTGGTTTGTCCAGTGTTGTGCAAAAATGCATTGCAACAACCATTACGCAGTTACATGGCAAAGCAAAAAGTGATACCTTGTCCAGATACTGAGCCAACGCTTATGGTTCCTCGACACGATGGCCCAGCGCTGGTCCAGCGAGATGGCCATGTGATGGTTGAAACGCAACTACACGTTCTATTCGTTTTCCAAGATGGACGTGGAAGCATTGCAGAAATCTATCTATAGGTACGCCACGTTTTCTAAACGTACAACCTACACAATAATAAAGTTATCAAAAAGAAATAGCGTTCTGCCCGATATAGTTAATGCACGAACGTCCACATTCAACCGCGTTTGAGCAAGCACTGTGGAATGGGCCAGTGAGCCACGTGTAGATGCGTACTGCCATCGCTGGCCCACTACCTTTGTTGTGCGGACGATAACACATCAAAGGTAGTGGGCCGACACCGTGGCCATTCCATCGTCATCCAACCGCGCCATAAGCCATCCGACACCACTACCCTCTACACGCTGGCCCATCTAAGTGGGCCAGTATGATAGCCCATCGTGAAGAGGAGCCATTAGAAGGTGCAATCGATACCGAATCTCGTTCCGAGTTCGGATTCACTTGTAAGAATATTTGCTCTGCATTTATCTTAAGGGGACAATATCGCACAGTTACAATTCTGTAATTTATAAAGATTTGTATTTACAGTCGCTGGTGGTTCAGGAATCAATACAGTGTAGACGGGACTGGTACTACAACTTGTTGTATGTCAACAACTATGCTGACAACTCAGACTGCATGGTGCATACTTGGTAAGTTGTAGATAGTTCTAGTAGTAATTTATCACAAATTGGAAACAGTTGTCCATTAAGAAATGAAAAAAATAAACTGTGAAGGACTTTGGCAACCCACATTTAATAATTATCACTAGAAGTAATTTCTCATAAAATAAGTACGGACGTTGGACGTATTCATAACTTACCATGTGTTATCATATCATCTTACCAAACTTACCATCGACAGAAAAAATGACCAAAGCCTCCAATGCCTAATGCAGGGGCACAGATAAGGTAACCACTAGATAAGCCTTACAAGGCGACTTGGGGTCACCACTCGTTGGAGTAAAACGACTAATAAATTGCGCGGGCGTCCGCCGTGCCGTTCAGTAGCGACCATGTTTTAGACCTGTTTGTTGTTAATGTTTTTAAACGTTAAGAATCAAAAGAGTTGGAGTTACATTCCACTTTTACTTCAAAATATTTTTTTTACTTTAATATGTTTCTAGCCAGCGGAGTTCATTTTGAATTAGTCAATTGAGAAGTAGTTAGTATGCCCGTCTCTTTTTATCATGTTAATAATGCAATGTGCTATTCCTTTCTTACGGAAGCACGTGTAGGATAGTAATGTGCGGATGATGTGTACCGGACTTATATACCGGCACCACGTACTTCCGACTTAACAAATATACGAAGTGCAATAGAAAACAGAAGATGTTTGTTTTATTTTCTTTTTTCTTTTAGTTTGAGTAGTTGGTAGAATTTAAAGATTTATTCTGTCGGTAGTTTTTCTTTTCATATATGTAGTTATAATAAATATGGGTATTAAGGGTGCCACATGAGCGTTGCTTCTATAAGATACTTTCAATGGGTGTTACATTAGAGTTGTTTTAAGTAACTTTTAATTGGTGTCACATGAGCGTTGCTTCTATGAGACATTTTCAAATGGTGTCTTATGAGAGTTGTTTTAAGGAACTTTTAATTGGTGTCACATGAGCGTTACTGCTATGAGACAAGTTCAATAGGTGTCACATGTGCGTTGCTTCTATAAGACGCTTTTAATGGGTGTTATATGAGTGTTGCTTCTATAAGACGCTTTCAATGGGTGTCACATGGGCGTTGCTTCTATAAAACGGTTTTAATGGGTGTCACATGAGCGTTGCTTCTATAAGACGCTTTCCATGGGTGTCACATGAGCGTTGCTTCTATAAGACGCTTTCAATGGGTGCCACACGAGCGTTTCTTCTATAAGGCGCTTTCAATAGGTGTCACATAGGAGTGGCTTTAAGCAACTATTAATGGGTGACACATGAGCGTTGCTTCTAGAAGACACCTTGAATTGGGTGTCACATGGGAGTCGCTTCTAAAAGTACTTTCAATGCACAGGTAAGGTAATTTTGGATTAGTCTATAAGGCGACTAGGTAAAATTTATTGGTAATACGTTTTTAAAGTAGGCATATACATATTGCATTATTGTTATTTGTTATCAATTTAGTAAACAGTAAATACCTCAATCAACAACAACAAATTACGGTACGGTACGGTACAGTACCGTTTACTTGTAGTACACATGTCCCATCACTACGCAACCACGTTATAGCGCGCGGTCCTTGAAACGACCAATCGCAGTGCCGCTATCACCCACCCGCCCCTCACGTCTTCCGCAAGATTTAGTGACTCGCCGCGCGAACAAAATGAGCAACATTATTACTCTATAGGAGGTTCTCTGTGGGCAGGGGTCGGCAAACCGCGACTCGCGAGCCGCATGCGGCTCTTTGAAGGGTCAGTTGTGGCTCTTCGAGTTCCCCTCAAATTTTTTTAAAACAAATATTACAGTAAAAAGACATAAAACAGACAACTGCGGCTCTTTGAGCTTCCGAAAATTACATATTTTTCCGTCATAAGGCTCTTTGTCAAAAAAGTTTGCCCCCTGGCCTAAGGCTCTAACAGATTTATTTCGAATCGAAGACGCTAAGGCGGCTTCAACACTGTTGCCGCGTCCAGCTTCGGTGAACGAGACACAGCTATAAACATGCAGAACAATATCTCGCTCACACACCGTAGCCGCATACAGAAACCGCATCAGTGGGATAACCGCCTAAATCATTTAGCGTCTGGTTCGAAAGTTACCTTCTCGTTAGGCCTCACTTAATGGGCGAAGTACTTAGATAAATTGGTGCACCACGCATAATTAATGAACTGATCAACGTTAAATATGGCGGCGCAAAGAACCCCTAGAGAACTGTCAAACATTGCATACATGCAAATTTTAACGATAGACGTTTTGGTGCAATGGCCCTTAGTGATTACTGGTCCTGTAGCCGAGATGACAATCGTTTGCAGAAAACGAAACGAAACGCTAGACGCTCTCGCTCACTCTTCCATATTAGTGCGATACGATTGTCATCTTGACTAAGCCCCCTTATAGCCTTTTTCCTCAGACGTTTTGTCTGCTTGCCTTTGGCATAGGCCTCTCCCAAAATTCTCCATTTACCATTTATCCAGAGCCTCTCCCTGGCCCTTAGTCGCCTTAACTTAAACTTACTTTCACAAACTTACCATATTAGATCAACAGTAGGCAACGGTAGTTAACCCTACCTTTTGCTGACTGTACAAAATGCTCCAACTCTATCTCAGGCTACCAGGTACTAATACATAACTTTTCACCGTGAATTGCCGTACATAAGCCGAATTCTGCTACTCGATGAGGTAGGGTTGCCTTCGGCACACTCTTGATACAAGGGCTGCTATTTATATATCCGGAAACCGGGATTACAATCTTCTTAAATAGCATATTTGACCTCCATGGTAAAATTTGAACTTTTTTAAGTACTGGCCGGTATATTTTTTCTTTCTTATTAACGCTCGTGTTTTGTTTTTGACGGGTTTTAAATGTCATCTCGCAGCAAGAATGGAACTCACTCGTGAAAATATTCGTGCTATGATTTATTATGATTTTCGGCGTGGTTTAACGCAACAACAGTGCATAGATCAACTAACTTCAACTTTTCGTGATGAAGCCCCATCTAAAACTACTGTGTATCACTGGTTTAGTGAGTTCAATCGTGGACGTAGTATGCTTACGGACGAAGTTAAGGCAGGTCGCCCGAAATCGGTCGTTGTACAACAAAATATCGAGGCTGTGCGAAAACTTATAATGGACGACCGACATGTTACGTACCGCGAGATAGAGGCGACTCTGGGTATTTCTATGACCAGCATTAATAGCATATTACATAATTATTTGGCTGTAAAAAAAATTTGTTCGCGTTGGATACCCCACAACTTAACAAAAGAGCAAAAAGATGCTCGCGTCGAATGGTGCAATAAAATGTTAAAAAAATATAACCGTGGTGATTCAAAAGCCGTTTATAACATCTATACAGGTGACGAATCCTGGATCTATGCATACGATCCCGAAACGAAGCAACAATCAACGGTATGGGTGTTTCAAAATGAGCCGAACCCTACGAAAGTTACTCGTGCAAAAAGTACATTGAAACAAATGGTGGCCTGCTTCTTCGGTATTAATGGCCATGTAGCTACAGTGCCACTAGAAAACCGTAGAACGGTTAATTCAGAGTGGTACACGACCATTTGCTTACCGGAAGTATTTTAACAAATTCGTAAAACTAACCAGCGACGAAGAATCATTCTTCATCATGACAATGCCAGCTGTCATACGTCACGCGAAACAACTCTATTTTTGGAGGGTCAAAATGTGGAATTAACGGGTCATCCGCCGTACAGCCCTGACTTGGCACCCAACGATTTTTATTTATTTCCAAATATAAAGAATAAATTACGCGGTCAACGATTTTCGACCGCTGAAGATGCTGTCGACGCATTCAAACAACACGTTATGGAGGTACCTCAGGCGGAGTGGCAGAAGTGCTTTAAAAATTGGTTCACGCGAATGCAAAAGTGCATAGATCATCAAGGGGAATACTTTGAAAAACAATAAAACCATTTTCAGCCGTGTACGTTTGTTTGTTTTTTTGTTTCCGGATATATAAGTAGCAACCCTCGTATGTTGTCAATATATTCTTTAATAATTTCATCAGGTATTTAGGTGCGGATATGCAGCTAAGCGTCCTAGGTCTGGTGATCTTCTGCCTCTGCAGCCCCAGAGTCCGCAAGATGGCCATCGCCGCCGTGTTTATTGTGGGCGTGGTTACGCCCGCCGTCCACGTGATCGTTCAAAACCTCAGCCCCATCCTGATTATTTCGCCAGAGTGAGTCCAGTTAATTATAACACAAATCTGTTTGAATATGACACCAAACAAAAATAGGTCGCGCTGTTTCTATGAAATTTGTGTAGCTCTCTATAGGTACCTACAGGCCGAAACTCCCGTAGCTTTTCCACTGTAGGCATAGAGAGCTATTCTGGTGGTTATAGCCTAATTTATTCATCATTATACATTGGATTATGGACACCAACGGTGTTTTGTTTTAACTAATGCGAAAGTTTACTTACATGTTCAGATTTGGTTGTTTGTTCCTGAGAGAATATAACCACTGCGGTTTGTTCCTCGAACGCAAAAACGACGGACTTGAATAAAATCTGGGAAAGCTCATAAGAAGGGTTAATTAGGTACCTGCGAAAATCACCATCATCCTCCTAGCGTTTATCCCCGCTTGGGGTCCGCTTGACAACCTAATCATATTAATTGGCGTAGGCACTAGTTAATACGAAAGCGACTGCCATCTGTCCTTCCAACCCAGAGGGAAAACTAGGCCGGTCGGGATTAGGTCCGGTATCCTTAAAATGTTTACCTTCATCGAAAAGCGACTAGTAGATATCAAATGATATTCCGTACGGGTGCGGGCCAGTGTTTGAACCCGAGACCTCCGGACTGAAAGTCGGACGTCTTACCTCCAGGCTACCATCGTTTTTTTAGGTACCTGCCAAAATATAGGGGAAGCCCGGGCAATACGCATAGTGTGGGTAAGAAGAATATCTGATTTTACCAAAGCTATACAATAGATATCGCATCTAGGCTTGCTCAAGTCGGTAAAGCAGCGATACGAGAACGCCATGACTGTTCAATCAAAGCAAACAACGTGTGTATTCGTTGTGGAGTAATAAAACAAAGTTTTTAACTGTTTTGTTGTGATTTTTGGAAAAGAAAGTCTATCAACTTTTTGTATTATGTTTCGTATCTTTACGAATACGGTTAGTTAAAACTATAGTATATTAATTTTGGCTAAAGACGATTGTCGCCGGAGTGTCCTTGAGCGTTTGGGCGCTCTCTACCCGCGCCACCCGCGTACCCTTCTCATTGCGATCGTGCGTAAATCCGCCGCGATGCACCGCAATAATGTTCAAAGAATATGACTTTACTCAGAGGCGCGCGGGCAGATTTATAATAATCATACCTAATCCTTTTGTGGATGTTTTGTGATTTGAATACTGTGATTAAGTACTACGGTGACATTTTTTAGGAATGCTACTAAATAAGATAAGTAATAACGATCTCGATTAGTAGATTTTTATGTAAAAAAATGAAAACCTAGATTTTGAATTTGAAGTACAGTGAGCGGAAAAATATTTATGAATTTACGAAATATGGTTAAAAATATTCCGCATATCAGAAAAAAATAAAAAAATACTGACTAGTACAGCAAAAAAAACTGAATGCACATCAAAGCGGTGTTTTCATGTGAATTTGGATTTTTTTTGCATTGTTGGATAGGTCTTTCAAGAAGAATATGCCTTAAACAACTTTTGGATAAAACGAATACTTTCGTAAATAATAGCTTCGAAAGTTAAAATGCTCTTTGATTTTTGAACCGTGGGTCCAAAAAAATTGGGAAAATTCCTGGAAGTGAGGCCATTGAAATACTTATCACGTATTTTCAATAAAAACTATATGGAATAAAATCGGTTGAGCCGTTTTTGAGTTATGCCTATAGTAAAATAACGTAAGTGCCACAAAATATTTCTTTATAGACTACCTTTTGAATGGATGTATTGTAACAGGCCGGCAACTACGGATCCCTACACTGAGCATAGCCCGATATTCTCTTGGCCGGTTTATCTGCAATTCTTTGCAGTTTACTTCGCAATTTCTAGATTTGATAAATTAGTATAAAGTATAACATTAAAGATTGTGTTTATTCTTAAAATAAAACGCATATTACATTCGTTTAGAACACGGTATTCTTCTATATCTATATATATAATAAAGCTGAAGAGGGTCGAAAGTCTGTACATGGAATATAATCGAAAAAAAGTTGGCTGGGGATACTTAGAATCGATAACAGAACACGTTCCAACAATTTTTAGAATTTTTGTCTGTTTATCTGTTTGTCTGTTTATCTGTTTATCTGTTTGTCTGTTTATTTGACCGCGCATCACGTAAAACGGCTGAACGGATTTTGATGAAATTTTGTATAGAGATAGTTTGAGTCCCGGGAAAGGATAATATATAGTTTTAATCCCGAAAATAAACCCTGATGGGGGTGAAAATGGGGTTGAAGTTTGTATGGAGAATTTTTAACCGCTGAAACGATTTAGATAGAAATGAATATGGAGATAATTTGAGTCGAGAAACGTCATAGGATAGTTTTCCAACCCTTATGGGGGTGAAAAGGGGGTTGGAAGTTGGTGTGAGGAATTTTTTACCGCTGCACTGATTTAGATGAAAATTGGTATAGAGATAGTATGGGTCTCGAGAAAGGACAAATGATAGTTTCATCTTCAAAAAAGCCCGCCCCCCCCCCCATCTTACTTTAGAACCGTAGGTCCAAAAAATTTGAAAAAATAATGGACGTGAAGCCTAACAGGTACTTTCAATAAAAACTATCTATCTATCTATCTTCTATACATATAATAAAGCTGAAGAGGATCGAAAGTCTGTACATGGAATATATTCGAAAAAAAGTTGGTTGGGGATACTAAGAATCGATAACAGAACACGTTCCAACAATTTTTAGAATTTTTAACTGTTTGTCTGTTTATCTAGACAGATAAACAGACAAACAGACAAAGATTCGACACAGACAACGGACAGATAGACATCTGTTTATCTGTTTATCTGTTTGTCTGTTTATTTGACCGCGCATCGTGTGAACCACGTGAAAACGGCTGAACGGATTTTGATGAAATTTTGTATAGAGATAGTTTGAGTCCCGGGAAAGGACAAAGAATGGTTTTCATCCCAAAAATCAACCCTGAAGGGGGTGAAAAGGGGGTTGAAAGTTTGTATGGAGAATTTTCAATAGAAATTAGCTCTGGAAAAGGAAATAAAATAGTTTATCTCAGAAACTATCCCTCAAGCGGATGCAAAAGAGGTGGAAGTTTACCTGGGGAAGAAACAACCAATAACCGCTGTACGTATTAAGATGAAATTGGTATTGAAATAGTTTGTAATTTTTTGGTCAACTTGTTATATTTATAACAAGTTACCCATCAATACTTTAAATTTACCTTTACCCGCACTTAAGAAATATTTGAAAATGTCATTAATGTCAAAGGGTTATTGCAGGTTCGAGGACTATATATGATGGACAAAGATGCATGGCCCAAACCAGAAACTACTACAAAATCATCTAACATCTATAGGACACCGTTTAGGTAGGAAAACAAATCAAACGTTTTGTGAAGCAGTCAGATTAGGATTTATTTTTCTTTATAATTAAACAATAGGTACATTATCTGTGTCTCAAGCTGTTTTGATATGTCTTCTTGAAGAACTACGCATGATTTTATATCTTTAAGATCTAATAATGTATTACTGTTTTGAAAAAAATAAGTCCCGTCGAGTTTCTTTTCGGTCATAATACTTCTCCGGCCAGAGGTGTAGGGTTAGAACCGGTGGTAGTTATGGAACGAAGTTCGTTATCGGACGGTTCGCGGATGGGAGGCTAGGCGAAAAAAAGTCACGAGACCGTCACGCCACGAAAACGCGACACCCATACGATTGAGAAAAATGTAAAATGGAATGAAATAAAAAAAATATAAAATAGAATAAAGTGAAGTGAAGTGTAGTAAAAAGTTAACGTGAGAAGTGACAAAGTGAAAAAGTGAAAAAAGTGAAAAAAGTCGAGAAAGTCCTAAAAGTAAAAAATGTCGAATATGTCAAAAATTAAAACCGCAAAAATTACGAAAAAGTCAAAAATTTAATAACACAACTTCGTTCTAACCGAGTGTTCCACGACAATCACGTTTTTTTTCTCTGACGTTCATTAGTGCATTGTAATGTACTTACATTGAAGAATAAATATCTTGATCTACACCAATATCATAAATCCTCTATTCCGCGTTCGGAAATCTCATTATTGCAATCAGTAACGTAACATCAGTGTATTATCTGTGATAGTGTGGTAAAAGCGTATAAAAATTTATTACCTACGGTAACGTAATGAAAAATCCGCCCTCCTCCCCGACGGCCGGCACGCCCCCCCCCCCACCCGAACGCCGGCACAATAAGGTTGGTCATGGCGGTGTAATGGCGGTCATTCTAATGGTTTCCGAACACGTCATTTAGGATATTTAATATGTGTGTAGATAAAGCAGTGTGTGCTTCTGTACGTAATTAGGCCTTAGTACGTAACAGTTACATAAACTACTATTTATCTCTTTTTGGGGTTCCGTAGGGAGCCCTTATAGTTTCGCCATGTCCGTCCGTCTGTCTGTCCGTCTGTCTGCGGTCTAGCTCAGTGACCGTTCGCACTAGAAAGCTGAAATTTGGTGTCAGTATGTGCTTTAATCACGCCGCCAAAGTAATAGAATAGAAACTAAATAATTTTTAAGAAAAAAAAACCGACTTCAATGGGGGTAGCCGGTGAAGGATTATTGTAGATAGATGGTGCACTTAGATTCCATACAATGAAATAACTTGCTTAAAAAACGCAGCGGAGAGGACCAATCGCCAAACGTGAACTATGCGTCGTTGAAGAGTTCCGTTCTGATTATCATCAACAGTTCCACTTCATCAAATGTCACTCTTTTGAATGAAAATGCTTGATTTGTTGATAAAAATACAAAAGTCACTTTATGTATGCCTTTAAGATTTGAGGAATTCCCTCGATTCCTCGTGGAACTCATCATCAGAACTTGAGCTTGACGAAAATTGGTCCTGACAATCTAACTTGCTTAACAAACATAGCGAAGAGGAAGAATCGCCAAACATGAACTATGCGTCGTTGAAGAGTTCTGTTCTGTTCATCATCAGCAGTTCCACTTCATCAAATGTCACTCTTTTGAATGAAAATGCTTGATTTGTTGATAAAAATACAAAAGTCACTATGTGTAAGCCCTTAAGATTTGAGGAGTTCCCTCGATTCTTCATGGATCCCATCATCAGAACTTGAGCTGGACGAACATTTGTTCTGACAATTAAACTTGCTAAACAAACACAGCGAAGAGGACGAATCGCCAAACGTGAACTATGCGTCGTTGAAGAGTTCCGTTCTGATCATCATCAGCAGTTCTACTTCATCCAATGTCACTGTTTTGAATGAAAATGATGGTTTTGTTGATAAAAATATAAAAATCACTATATGTATGCCTTTAAGATTTGAGGAGTTCCCTGGATTCCTCATGGATCCCATCATCAGAACTGCGTTTTGACAAAAACGGGACCAATCTGTATATATATACTTACAATCAAAAAAAGAATTTTCAAAATCGGTTCAGACATGACGGAGTTATGGAGTAACAAACATAAAAAAAAAAAAAAAAAAAAAAAAAAAAAAAAAAAAAAAAAAAAAAAAAAACATACACGCCGAATTGAGAACCTCCTCTTTTCAAATCTTGAAGTCGGTTAAAAATAGTAGTTTATGTAACTATTACGTTTTAAGGCCTAATTACGTACAGTTGCATACACTGCTTTATCTACACACATATTATAAATCCTAAATGATGTGTTCGGAAACCAGTAGAATGACCGCCATTGCACCGCCATGACCAACTCGATTGTGTCGGCGATCGCGCGGGCGCGTGCCGGCGGTCGGGGAGAGCGCGGATCTTGGTAACGTTACCGTGGGTAATGAATTTTCATACGTTTTTACCACACTGTCAGAGATGTTACGTTACTGGTTGCAATAATGGTGGTAGTTACATACGGTTTCTGAACGCGGAATAGAGGATTTATGATATTGGTGTAGATAAATATTTTTATTAGGATACACATAAAATGGGGGGTGAATTTTTTTTCGCTCCACCCATCGTGTTGGGTATTATTTAATAGGACATTTTTTGGATGAAACTGATAGTTTCATAAATATTCGATCTGTCATTTCATCTTTCAAACTCTACTAAAATTAACTTCGTTTTGGTATAACGTCTGTACTATCTACAAGTATATCATTCGACTATAGATGATGAACATCATAAACACCTCATTCCGGTCCATTATAATTCAGGCTGGGTCTGTATCAGGTTCTCATACATCTTATTAGGGAACGTTGTCTCTTCTTATTCGAAAAGTTTTTAAAATTATTGACTGATATAAATAATTAACAATCCTATAGTATATCAAAGTAGACACAAACAATCAAAAACTTATCACTAAACGTATAAACAATAAACTCGGCCAACAGTTTTATTTTTATATCAGTAATTAAAAGGGTCTATTATTCATAGGTAAAAACAACACATATATATGACTCAATAAATTAATCATAAAATATGTAAATAACATATCTACAAGTAAAAAAAAGCTCAAGTTCTGAGCCCGACGGAAGGGTGCCCAGAAGGCTGGCGGAGTTGCCACGCTGAATAGCGATTCATATGCGCTGGGCAAGGAAAGAGCCAGCCCTCTGGTCACCTGTAGTATGTATAGATATGTACAAAAACCATTAAATTAGTGCTCTAAACAGTAATAAATCAAAATTAAGTTCTTAAGCTTTTAATGTCGAAGAGTTTAGTGAAGGGGCGACTTTGTCGATTTACAAGGACGCTTTATTTTTTCACTAATATATTTGTGCGTTTACCTCGGATATTTTTCCGAGATAGGGATGTTTTCTATGTATTTAAGTATTTCTCTTTATCTATATTTCTCTATACGAGGACGCGAACGTTTGAACGTGGGCCCTGCGTACACTTAGGTAACCTAGTTGACGATCGAACTGAGTTATTTTATTGTTCGCATTGGGCAACAGTAAATGATAGTTGTAAGATTATTTAATTAAATAAAAATATATATCGTCATCTAGAACTCACAACAAAAGCCTTAATATATAAGCTTACTGGGAACTAGGTTGGTTTATGTAATATTGTCCAACAGTATTTATTTATTTATTTAGAGTTTTAGGAAGTAATAATAACTCCGTATCGACAAAGTGCGACCTTTTTTCTTGCACTGTCACTTATGTATATAATCCAGGTTTTATGAACATCAACATTTTATAGACTAGCAATTAAAGTGCAGACAACTGTCGGTAGACTGTCACACTATCTATACTTTAAACATATAGCCAACTCTCATTAAAGTGTTCACTTACACCCTCAAGAACGCAGCTCCAGCGTTTTCACTCCGGACGGCCGGCTAAGGCAAGCCAGAGGCAGTGGGCTTATCCAACAAGGCTGCCTCAGGGGCGCTCATGTACGTTGCTACTCTCACACATCTCGCCACTCTCCACAAGTTGACTTATTTATTTTATTTTTAATATTTATCATTTGGAACTCAATTTACAATGAGTTACAAAAATTCCATACACATCCGGAAAAATACAGCTACAAACAGTGTAAGAGTATTGCAAAAAAATTAAACAAAAATAAACGGGATATTAGGTTAAGGTGATAGTATTTAGACTGCTGCATAACCCGGCGCAACCCTCAGCTGCTACTGCCGTGCTGGTCATGTGGTCGATATACGATCACATGTTTTATATTATTGCTTTCTTTACTATGAAAAATAAAGAACAGCGACTGAAAAATCGCTGTTTGTCTTTGTCGCACTTATTACTACTATTACTATATGTATGTATAGAGTAATAATAGAAAACAAACAAGCCGCTAGGCAGCCTGGTCGGCACATGAACCCCGTCCGCGCCTTACCCTTCCCCGCGCATGCCCTTTACGCAACACAAATTTTCATTCTGACAAATAAAAATAATCCATTGATTATAATGACACAAATTTCAAACATTGTTTCGATACGCTTTTATAAAAATATTGATGCAAACTTTAATAACTTTAATATTTTATTGTACTGTTAACAGGGGTCATACAAGAAAAAAAAATTAAAGTAAATAAATATCATTGATTAATATGGCACAAATTGATTCAAATAATAGATGCCGATATTTTAGAAAGCACAGTACCTAATCGATCAACTCTAATTTTATATAGGCTTGTAAAAGTCCACATATATGTGCTGATTGAACGTCAGTATTTCCATTGACGAAAGTGACACAAAACGCGTGCGTGCGTCAGTAACAACTTTGCTGTTACAGTGAAAAAACAATTTTGATCTCTAATTTTCTATTTAACTAATAATGTTTAAAAAAGAAATGTCTAAGTTTCTACCTACGCAACAACTTAGGATGACACAAATTATTATTATTAGCTAAGTTGGATGGCCTGAACTCTGTATGCGAATAATAAGCATCTTTAATATTATCTAAACTTCATAATTTATCGGTACGAGTCTATACATGGTTCTTCAGAAATATTGTACAGTATTCTAAGGGGTCAGAAACGCGCATGTGAAACCTCTGGAAGTTAAAAGTCACCTAGCCTCTCTAACCTACCTACCTAGAATGATTAAATATCCATCATTAATATCATTATAGCAGTAACGTCAGTGGCGTCTCAATTACCAACGAAAATAATTAACCTTTTCATAAAAATATTGTTTCTTCCGAACGCATAGCATATTAAGTTTTCACACTCTCTACACCACGTGTTATTTAGCATTAGTAAAAACTCTACAGTAGATGGCACGACGTCTTTTAATCATGCGTGCGGTAAAGTTGTCAAAAGGAACAATTAGTAATGGGCATAGTTCCGAAGGTTTCCTCGTTTTGTATGGGGAATATTACCAAATGGAAACATTCCCCATACAAAGCGGAAACTTTCGAAAACGTGCCTATCACTAGGAACTGTTCATGAAGGAGCCAAAACTAAAGCGCAGAGAACCTTTCGGAATGTGAAATTAAAAATGTAAAAACGGATTTCATAACGTCCAGAATTGATGTTTACGAGTATTTATGAAGATTTATCTATACACATAATATACTCGCCCGTAAATACGGCATATTTACGGCAGTTTTAAAAGTAATGTAAAGGTAAAAAAAAGGGCACGCGCATGTAACATTGGAGCTGTAGGCATTCATAGGCTAAGGTGACCGCTTTGGTAACCGGCAAGCATCATAAGGCAGGCTTCAGGTATAATTGTTTACCACCGTCTTGGTATATAAAACTACCTCTACCTAATACCTCTTCAGTGATCAGGAGTGAGGAGTTGGAAGTCAACATTAAGTTACTAAACGTTTTTGATACCAAAAATACTTGAATAGATAAAAAAACAATTTTGTCATAAATGTCACTTACACCCGTTATTTAGGAGGTATCGAAATAACAGATTCCTGAGATTTTCTATTGAGGTAAGTAGTAGTTCTACAGCATTAAGAATTCCAGAATGCCATTGTCACGCAAAAACTTTCATGCAAAGAACATTATCTAAATCAGCAAATTTTTTTTTTTTTTTTAATAAATAAATAAATAAATAATATTATAGGACAATCTTACACAAACCGACCTAGTCCCACAGTAAGCTCAATAAGGCTTGTGTTGTGGGTACTAGACGACGATATATATGATAGATAGATATTGATAAATACTTAAATACATAGAAAACATCCATGACTCAGGTACAAATATTTGTGATAAACACACAAATAAATGCCCTTACCAGGATTCGAACCCGGGACCTCCTGCTTCGTAGGCAGTATCACTACCGACTGGGCTAATAGGAGGCCGTACAGCAATTAGATGTACACTCAGCAACGAAAGTTCCCGAACGAAATTATTTTAGATTACAAAATTATCCATAATCCACACAAAAGTGACACATAAATATGTTACTGAACAGCGCCTCAAGCATTTGTTTGAAACGCTATTCAGTACTTATGTAATATTTATGTGTGTTTTTACTTAACTTTTGTAATATTATTTCGTTCGGCAACTTTCGTTCTAACTTCGAAAAAAATATTAGATCACAATTTGAATCAATAATATTGGAAGCGCAAGAATACGTGTCAAAAGTTTATTGTGTACATTTTGTTATTATGTAAGTCAACATAAAATAAACAAATAAAATAAAATCTGTAAATATATTGTTTTTTTGTGATTTTTATAGTTGTCACATTGCCCTGCTTAGGGTGAAGGTCTCCCCAGTCCATTTCCATTGTTTCATGTCTGGTGCTTAGCATCCAGTCTCTAACTGTTTTCCTTTAGATTCCGTCTACAGCGGTCTTTGGTATTCCCTTTGCCTCTATTTTCGGTAGGACAATCCATTCAGTTACTTGTTTTGTTTATCTTCAGACTATACTTCTACGCTATATGTGATCCATCCATATCCATTTCAACTGTAGTGATTGCTATTTTAAATGGTAAATATTTTTTCTACTACTGTAGTAGTAGGAAATATATTTACCAAAAAACTAAACTGATAGACGTCATTTATCAGAAAGTTGAATACTCAAGTAGAATGACTCATTCCATTGCCCGCTGATATCAATGTGTTTTAATTTTTAATTTTCTCCGAATGATCCAAGTTATAACAAGCAACTTACTTTTGTTTTGTTCCGAAGGACCCGTTTCCCGAAAGATCTCCTATGTTTGCCGCGACGTCGTTTCCCAGTTAGTGATTTTCTTTGCCCGCAGTCGTTTTGAATATGGCATATGTGTCCTGCCCAGTCCCTCTTAAACCGTAAAGGCTGTCAAAGTCAACTTAAAATAAAACTGTCTCCGTTTGCTAATGCTCTACAAGTACCCTACAAGACATACAATCCCTACATACATAATCGGATATATTTTTACATCGTTAAGAACAAACATATCCTTAATTTTATTTTATGACATTATTTGATTTCTTGCAAAGTAAAGTCCCGTTCAAAAAATCAGGATAAAAACAAAAGTAAGTTGCTTGTTATAACTTGGATCATTCGGAGAAAATTAAAAATTAAAACACATTGATATCAGCGGGCAATGGAATGAGTCATTCTACTTGAGTATTCAACTTTCTGATAAATGACGTCTATCAGTTTAGTTTTTTGGTAAATATATTTCCTACTACTACAGTAGTAGAAAAAATATTTACCATTTAAAATAGCAATCACTACAGTTGAAATGGATATGGATGGATCACATATAGCGTAGAAGTATAGTCTGAAGATAAACAAAACAAGTAACTGAATGGATTGTCCTACCGAAAATAGAGGCAAAGGGAATACCAAAGACCGCTGTAGACGGAATCTAAAGGAAAACAGTTAGAGACTGGATGCTAAGCACCAGACATGAAACAATGGAAATGGACTGGGGAGACCTTCACCCTAAGCAGGGCAATGTGACAACTATAAAAATCACAAAAAAACAATATATTTACAGATTTTATTTTATTTGTTTATTTTATGTTGACTTACATAATAACAAAATGTACACAATAAACTTTTGACACGTATTCTTGCGCTTCCAATATTATTGATTCAAATTGTGATCTAATATTTTTTTCGAAGTTAGAACGAAAGTTGCCGAACGAAATAATATTACAAAAGTTAAGTAAAAACACACATAAATATTACATAAGTACTGAATAGCGTTTCAAACAAATGCTTGAGGCGCTGTTCAGTAACATATTTATGTGTCACTTTTGTGTGGATTATGGATAATTTTGTAATCTAAAATAATTTCGTTCGGGAACTTTCGTTGCTGAGTGTACATCTAATTGCTGTACGGCCTCCTATTAGCCCAGTCGGTAGTGATACTGCCTACGAAGCAGGAGGTCCCGGGTTCGAATCCTGGTAAGGGCATTTATTTGTGTGTTTATCACAAATATTTGTACCTGAGTCATGGATGTTTTCTATGTATTTAAGTATTTATCAATATCTATCTATCATATATATCGTCGTCTAGTACCCACAACACAAGCCTTATTGAGCTTACTGTGGGACTAGGTCGGTTTGTGTAAGATTGTCCTATAATATTATTTATTTATTTATTTATTAAAAAAAAAAACAAAATTTGCTGATTTAGATAATGTTCTTTGCATGAAAGTTTTTGCGTGACAATGGCATTCTGGAATTCTTAATGCTGTAGAACTACTACTTACCTCAATAGAAAATCTCAGGAATCTGTTATTTCGATACCTCCTAAATAACGGGTGTAAGTGACATTTATGACAAAATTGTTTTTTTATCTATTCAAGTATTTTTGGTATCAAAAACGTTTAGTAACTTAATGTTGACTTCCAACTCCTCACTCCTGATCACTGAAGAGGTATTAGGTAGAGGTAGTTTTATATACCAAGACGGTGGTAAACAATTATACCTGAAGCCTGCCTTATGATGCTTGCCGGTTACCAAAGCGGTCACCTTAGCCTATGAATGCCTACAGCTCCAATGTTACATGCGCGTGCCCTTTTTTTTACCTTTACATTACTTTTAAAACTGCCGTAAATATGCCGTATTTACGGGCGAGTATATTATGTGTATAGATAAATCTTCATAAATACTCGTAAACATCAATTCTGGACGTTATGAAATCCGTTTTTACATTTTTAATTTCACATTCCGAAAGGTTCTCTGCGCTTTAGTTTTGGCTCCTTCATGAACAGTTCCTAGTGATAGGCACGTTTTCGAAAGTTTCCGCTTTGTATGGGGAATGTTTCCATTTGGTAATATTCCCCATACAAAACGAGGAAACCTTCGGAACTATGCCCATTACTAATTGTTCCTTTTGACAACTTTACCGCACGCATGATTAAAAGACGTCGTGCCATCTACTGTAGAGTTTTTACTAATGCTAAATAACACGTGGTGTAGAGAGTGTGAAAACTTAATATGCTATGCGTTCGGAAGAAACAATATTTTTATGAAAAGGTTAATTATTTTCGTTGGTAATTGAGACGCCACTGACGTTACTGCTATAATGATATTAATGATGGATATTTAATCATTCTAGGTAGGTAGGTTAGAGAGGCTAGGTGACTTTTAACTTCCAGAGGTTTCACATGCGCGTTTCTGACCCCTTAGAATACTGTACAATATTTCTGAAGAACCATGTATAGACTCGTACCGATAAATTATGAAGTTTAGATAATATTAAAGATGCTTATTATTCGCATACAGAGTTCAGGCCATCCAACTTAGCTAATAATAATAATTTGTGTCATCCTAAGTTGTTGCGTAGGTAGAAACTTAGACATTTCTTTTTTAAACATTATTAGTTAAATAGAAAATTAGAGATCAAAATTGTTTTTTCACTGTAACAGCAAAGTTGTTACTGACGCACGCACGCGTTTTGTGTCACTTTCGTCAATGGAAATACTGACGTTCAATCAGCACATATATGTGGACTTTTACAAGCCTATATAAAATTAGAGTTGATCGATTAGGTACTGTGCTTTCTAAAATATCGGCATCTATTATTTGAATCAATTTGTGCCATATTAATCAATGATATTTATTTACTTTAATTTTTTTTTCTTGTATGACCCCTGTTAACAGTACAATAAAATATTAAAGTTATTAAAGTTTGCATCAATATTTTTATAAAAGCGTATCGAAACAATGTTTGAAATTTGTGTCATTATAATCAATGGATTATTTTTATTTGTCAGAATGAAAATTTGTGTTGCGTAAAGGGCATGCGCGGGGAAGGGTAAGGCGCGGACGGGGTTCATGTGCCGACCAGGCTGCCTAGCGGCTTGTTTGTTTTCTATTATTACTCTATACATACATATAGTAATAGTAGTAATAAGTGCGACAAAGACAAACAGCGATTTTTCAGTCGCTGTTCTTTATTTTTCATAGTAAAGAAAGCAATAATATAAAACATGTGATCGTATATCGACCACATGACCAGCACGGCAGTAGCAGCTGAGGGTTGCGCCGGGTTATGCAGCAGTCTAAATACTATCACCTTAACCTAATATCCCGTTTATTTTTGTTTAATTTTTTTGCAATACTCTTACACTGTTTGTAGCTGTATTTTTCCGGATGTGTATGGAATTTTTGTAACTCATTGTAAATTGAGTTCCAAATGATAAATATTAAAAATAAAATAAATAAGTCAACTTGTGGAGAGTGGCGAGATGTGTGAGAGTAGCAACGTACATGAGCGCCCCTGAGGCAGCCTTGTTGGATAAGCCCACTGCCTCTGGCTTGCCTTAGCCGGCCGTCCGGAGTGAAAACGCTGGAGCTGCGTTCTTGAGGGTGTAAGTGAACACTTTAATGAGAGTTGGCTATATGTTTAAAGTATAGATAGTGTGACAGTCTACCGACAGTTGTCTGCACTTTAATTGCTAGTCTATAAAATGTTGATGTTCATAAAACCTGGATTATATACATAAGTGACAGTGCAAGAAAAAAGGTCGCACTTTGTCGATACGGAGTTATTATTACTTCCTAAAACTCTAAATAAATAAATAAATACTGTTGGACAATATTACATAAACCAACCTAGTTCCCAGTAAGCTTATATATTAAGGCTTTTGTTGTGAGTTCTAGATGACGATATATATTTTTATTTAATTAAATAATCTTACAACTATCATTTACTGTTGCCCAATGCGAACAATAAAATAACTCAGTTCGATCGTCAACTAGGTTACCTAAGTGTACGCAGGGCCCACGTTCAAACGTTCGCGTCCTCGTATAGAGAAATATAGATAAAGAGAAATACTTAAATACATAGAAAACATCTCTATCTCGGAAAAATATCCGAGGTAAACGCACAAATATATTAGTGAAAAAATAAAGCGTCCTTGTAAATCGACAAAGTCGCCCCTTCACTAAACTCTTCGACATTAAAAGCTTAAGAACTTAATTTTGATTTATTACTGTTTAGAGCACTAATTTAATGGTTTTTGTACATATCTATACATACTACAGGTGACCAGAGGGCTGGCTCTTTCCTTGCCCAGCGCATATGAATCGCTATTCAGCGTGGCAACTCCGCCAGCCTTCTGGGCACCCTTCCGTCGGGCTCAGAACTTGAGCTTTTTTTTACTTGTAGATATGTTATTTACATATTTTATGATTAATTTATTGAGTCATATATATGTGTTGTTTTTACCTATGAATAATAGACCCTTTTAATTACTGATATAAAAATAAAACTGTTGGCCGAGTTTATTGTTTATACGTTTAGTGATAAGTTTTTGATTGTTTGTGTCTACTTTGATATACTATAGGATTGTTAATTATTTATATCAGTCAATAATTTTAAAAACTTTTCGAATAAGAAGAGACAACGTTCCCTAATAAGATGTATGAGAACCTGATACAGACCCAGCCTGAATTATAATGGACCGGAATGAGGTGTTTATGATGTTCATCATCTATAGTCGAATGATATACTTGTAGATAGTACAGACGTTATACCAAAACGAAGTTAATTTTAGTAGAGTTTGAAATGAATACAAAAGATTACGTCTTTCTCTTACCATTTATAATAAAACAGTATTAACATATAGTTAAATGAAAATGACACGTTGCATATAATACCACCATGTATTATTGTCGTATTTTCTACCTGTGAAAACGTTTAATTGGCTCACTGTTTTTACATTACTGCCTTTCTTGTTACTCTAGCTGTAAGTTTTCCTATGAAATAAAAATAAAAATAAAATAATTAGTTATTGGAGAACTAAGAGACTGCTGTTGCTGAAAAAAAAAGGGAAATTCCCAAACCACTGTCCAAATTAAATTGCACTCTCCTGTTGCACTTCTGACCTCGGAGGCTCAAGAATTTACTGTCGGTATGGATAAGTCGTGTCGCTTACACTAGGTGGAACCATTTTCACAGCCTTTGAATAGGTAACAATAATATTTTGAAAACAATAATAATATTTTTTCTATAGTTATCAGGCTGGTATTACTTGTATTTATATTGTATAAGTGTTAGGATAGTTTCATTTATAATGCAAAATATACAATAGTATTACTAAACGATGCAGAATGAGATCTAAAACTATTTTCCCTTAAAAACGGGAAAGCCTAAGAAAATGCTCTGACTAGACGAAATATTTACGAGTATGCATCGGGGCTTGTACAAAGGTTAAGGATTTTCTTCCTGTTTAAAAAACAAAAATTAATAAGATAATATAAATGTAGAGTTCTAAAAAAAATAATAAAAATTACAAATCTCGCTTGAATACCCTTGTTCTTGAGGCGTGTTGAGGATTTTTTAAATACATACTTATGAAAAAAATTGCATTTGTCTTGGCAAGTTTAGTATTTATGTGGGCAGCTAGACTAAACAGAGTCAACCTTTTTTGTTAATGTTCAGTTGGTCGGTGCAATTGCGTTACTTGATTATTATTTCAATTAATATTAATCTGACAACCAAACATGCTATGACTAAACGTTGTATTTTGATTACAAAAAATATTTATTTTGAAGTGAAACAAGTAATTATATTTATGTGCAATCTTTTCTCTGCATTCTGGTTCGACATTCTGGTTTTAGTAACTATGTTTTTGGTAAATCGTCCCACGAAATTCACAACTTACTGTATAACACACACAGACCGAAATAATAATAAAAATCATCATTTAGGTTACTACGTCTCCAGGAGTGCGATTTTTGAATCTCACCAAGTGACTAATTCTCACCGATGTGAGTGGTTTACTATCGGAAATCACTCACATCGGTGAGAATTAGTCACTTGGTGAGATTCAAAAATCGCACTCCTGATACATAATTTTAGGTTATCGTTTAAAAACTTGCCTAATATTTCAAGATTTGAGGCGCTTAAATATGTTTTTATCTGTATCCTTTAATCCTACAACTGAGGTGATTGAATATTTCATAGCCGTCCTTCATTGTACATAACCATTGTTCAGCAGTTGGCTAAAAAAGGAATAGTTTTATAAATACCTACCTACATTACATTACATTACCTAATATCGTATAAAGATTAAGTAAGCAATTCCTGGTAAGAATCTTTATTGCAAAAAATACGTTAGATATTAATTGCATTATTAAGTAATTTATTATTTCAAATGTAACAACAATACATGACCTGGTTTAATTATTTGCGTACCGAACGATCCAGTTTTAAGAGTCTGCGTATGTCGAAGATGGTGGGTGCATTCAGTTGAAAAACTCATCGATGTAGTAAGTGTAGTAACGCATCAATAAAAAATTCAAATCTACAAAACTTCTCAGTTGACACGTAGCATTTTATGGTCTAACTAGCTTTTTCCCGCGGTTTCGCCCGCGTACTAAAAGTACTAAAAAAGGAGGTTCTCAGTTAGACTCGTATGTTTGTATGTAGGAATGTATGTTTGTCCGCGATCATCTTGCGTTTCGCTGAACTGATTTAGAAGCGGTTTTCGGAAAAGTATTCGTTACATTCTGGAGGTTTCGGTATACCACGTTTTGAAGACGGCGGTTCCCTCATTTTTTATTTTAAAGAAATTATTGCAATAATTGTTTAATTGTTACGCCATCAACGACTTACTACCGAGAGATTATAATTAATACAGATTTCTACTCTTGAATAGAAGCTTTTCCCCGCGACTTCATTTGCGTGGAATTAGTAATCCACCCTTCTTTTTACCCGCTTAAGGAATGACTTCTGGGATAACAACTATTATATATCCTTCTCCAGAACGCAACATATCTCCATACCAAATCATCTAAATAGGTTCAACGGTTATTAATTTCCCATACAAACTTTCAACCCCCGTTTCACCCCCTAGAGGGTTGATTTTCGAGATATAAACTATCCTATATTGTTTACCGAGACTCAATCTATATAATATGTACCAAGTTTCATTTCAATCGTTTGTTAATAATTCGCCATACAAACTACCAACATGTTTTCTACCCCTCTAAGATTGATTTTCGGCTTAAAAAATATTCTATATTGTTTCCTGGGACTCAAACTATATCCACAACAAAATTATCTAAAACGGTTCGCGGTAAAAAAATCTTCATACAAACCTCCAACCTCCATTTCAACCCCTTAAAGATTGATTTTCGTGATAAAAACTGTCCCATGTCGTTTACCGGTACACAAACTATCTCTATACCAAGTTTCATCTAAATTGGTTCAACGTTTAAAAATTCCCCATACAAACTATCAACCCCCATTTCACCCCCTTAAGTGTTGATTTCGTAATCAGCGACCCGATAAACCATAGAAACAATACCCATGTTGATATTTAAATTTTGTCACCACATTTCCCTCTTATGGGTTGAATTCTCAAAAAAGCTGAAACACTTGTTTTCTCATTTATCGTTAGGAATACTCCTGTAAAGTTTCGAATAAAATAGATGAACTAATCTCGTTTCCCATACAAACTTTGAACCCCATTTCTAAGTGCATCCTTATGCCTTATAAGGCTACCTAGGCTAGGTACCACATTTGGAATCGCTAGAACCAGCGGTTTGGACTGTGCGTTGATAGATCACTATGTCAGTCAGTCAGTCAGTCAGTCAGTCAGTCAGTCAGTCACCTTTGAGTTATATATATATATAGATGTTATCTTATCGTATTGTACTTATAATTATCTTGGGACATATTGGACGGTAACAATTCGCTCTAACGGTTCAAACCAAAAAGTTCACCCGGCCCCTGTTTCACAACGCTATCAAATGTTACCATTCCGCAAGTACATAATTAAATTACCTAGGTACTGACATTAAAGCCGTCCATAGGTTGCTTTAACCACTAACCACCGATCAATCTGTTCTTGTTTACCACCAACGTTATACGTTTAATAACAACAATAAACATATGGTCAATAAATAACTGGTGCAGTTCTTACGACAATATTTTGACGATAATTCGATATTTTTAGATATGCAATTAGTCATTTTGTTAGAATTGTGCGACAATTGTCGTGTGTCTCGTGACAAGTGTCAAAAGCTCTTCACAAAAGCTTTTTAAATTAGTATCACATTCGTGGTAAACAAGCATACAGCCCGACCAACGGTAAGCTGTTCCCGTGTCCTGTGGACGCCTTCAATATCTGTAGATACCTACCTAACAATGACGCAGACATATGTTAAACGCGTGGTGAAACGGGGGCCATAATACTAGTGTTAGCTCATCTATAGGTACTATAGAGTCAAATTTGTTCTTATTTTTATTTTAAGTATATAAAAATAAGAACGGCTCGAGCGGGTTCGGTAGACGATCAAGTTTCTCTCTTTAATTCGCTCCTCATACAACTTTATGACGCTCATGCTCCTGTTCGTGCAATAAAAGTCAAGCATCTCCCTGCTCCTTGGCTCACTGAGGATATTAAAGCCCTTATAGAGAGGAAGAATCAATCTAAATCTAAGTATAAGGCTAACAACTCTGAGAAAAATAAACTTAAATATCATACCCTGCGCAATCGCTGTAGCACTATATGTCGAGATGCTCAGAGGCGTCATATTCACAGTTCTGTTGAAGATGGAAATCCAGCCAAAGTGTGGAAATTTTTGAAAGGTCTCGGAGTTGGCAAATCTCAACAGGCAACCAATTTAAACAATATTAGCGTTGACCAGCTTAACCAGCATTTTTCATCGTCCACCTGTTTCAGTGGTCCTAAGAAATCTAACTCACTTCATCATCTTTCATCACTTCCTGCCTTAGATTTCTCTTCTTTCTATTTTAGCCATTTCTGTGAGAGTGATGTTAGGAAGGGTATATTGAATATCACTTCTAACGCCGTTGGTGTTGACTGTGTTAGCCGAAATATGATACTCCCTCTCCTTGATTTGTTTGTTCCTATTATCACCGGTATTCTGAATTTTTCCATTTCATCAAGTACTTTTCCCAGTCTGTGGAAGGATGCCAATATTATTCCTTTACCCAAAAAATCCAACCCCAGTTCCTTCTCTGACTATCGCCCCATCTCCATTCTTCCTTTCCTATCCAAAGTCCTCGAACGGCTAGTGCATCAGCAACTAACTTCCTTCCTGAATAGAAATGACCTCCTAAACCCATTTCAATCTGGTTTTCGTCCGGTCCATAGTACTACCTCGGCTCTTGTCAAGGTTACCGATGACATCCGTTTGGGTATGAATGACCAGAAGCGTACAGTTCTTGCACTTCTAGATTTCAGTAATGCCTTTAACACGGTCGATTTTGACATCTTGCTCGCGTTCTTACAGTTTCTTAACATATCGGCTGCAGCGATTGACTGGTTCCGCAGCTATTTGGTTGGTCGTCGGCAAAGAATAAAACTAGATTCTTCGTGTTCTTCCTGGTGCAGCACATCAGCTGGTGTTCCACAGGGTGGTGTGCTGTCTCCTCTTTTATTTTCTATCTTCATTAATTCCATAACTCTTGATCTCTCCTCTTCGTATCACCTCTATGCCGACGACCTTCAAATATATTCGCAGGGTATGCATAGCGATCTCAATTCAGTTATAGAAGCCACGAATCTTGATCTGCTCCGCATATCAAATTGGAGTCAAAATTACGGTTTAAAAGTAAACCCCCTAAAGTCACAGGTAATTGTGATGGGTAGCGCTAAACAAATCTCCAAAATTGACTTTCTCAGGCTCCCTCCGATAGTCTTCGATGGTATCCAAATTCCTTTTTCCAACCAAGTGATAAAAATCTTGGCGTAATCATGGATCGTTGTCTATCATGGGTACCTCAGGTGAGTGAAGTGAGCAGGAAGATGTTTGCTGCCATAGGGTCTCTCAGACGGCTCCGGAATTTCCTGCCAATTGCTATTAAAATTGCGCTTGCTCAGTCGTTACTTCTCCCCATTCTTGATTATGCAGATATCTCCTATTTAGACCTAACCAAGGAGCAACTTAATAAGCTTGAGCGTATTCAAAATGCCTGCATTCGGTTCATTTTCGGATTACGCAAATTCGACCATGTTTCTAGTTTTCGTTCTCAACTCAAATGGCTCCCTATCCGTCACCGCCGTAACTCTCACATACTTTCTTTACTCTTTTCTATACTTTTTAACCCTGCAACTCCCCGCTACCTCAAAGAGCGTTTCTCTTATCTTAATTCTATTAGATCCTCTCAAAAATTGCTCCTAAAAGTGCCATCTTCATCTTCCAAATTTTATAATTGCTCATTTACGTTCCAGGCCGTTCGTTTGTGGAATTCTCTCCCTCTCATTATAAAACGCGCGCAATTTATTGGTAGCTTTAAATCGCAACTTAAGGAATACTATTTATCTCTTCCTTAGGTTTTTAAGTTGACACTGTTGTTTCTTATTGTGTGTATTATATATGTATATATATGTTTATTTTGTATTTATTTAAGTATGTATATTCATATGAATGTGCTGTGTTATCTATTTCGTCTCTTTTGTTTCTATGCACCACCTACTGCTTATTGTTTTTCTCTAGTCTCCACTACCCAAAGGTTGTCTGGAAGAAATCGCTCATTAGCGATAAGACCGCCTGTTGTTACCTCTACCTAAATTTATCTAATTGTAAAATTTGTGCTTGTAACTGTATGAGGTGTGCAATAAAGAGTATTTATTATTATTATGATTATTATTATATAATACCTTGATTAAAAAATATATTTACTTAGTACTTGTAACAACAAAACATAAAAATGTTATAGGTAGAACATAACCCTTTTGATTGATTATGATAACCATAATTATTTATTCTTGATGGTTTCCAAGTTCTCCAAATTGTTTAAGCGTCTGCCTAGTTTAAAATTCTAGAAAAACGAGTCAAATTATTTTTCAACCAACTTCAAGATTTTGAAAGAGTCGGGATCTTCGCTTGTTTTTTAGGGTTCCGTAGTCAACTAGGAACCCTTATAGTTTCGCCATGTCTGCCCGTCCGTCCGTCCGTCCGTCCGCGGATAATCTCAGTGACCGTTAGCACTAGAAAGCTGAAATTTGGTACTAATATGTATATCAATCACGCCGACAAAGTGGTAAAATAAAAAGTGAAATTTTTTTTATTATTAGGGTACCTCCCCTATACGTAAAGTGGGGAGTGATTTTTTTTTTCATTTCAACCCTAACGTGTGATATATTATTGGATAGGTATTTAAAAATGAATTGGGGTTTCCTAAAATCATTTTTCGATAATGTAAATGTACACAAATCCAGCCCAGTCGCCGCGGTAGGCCGGTTTGTTACATATAATACTTCTCTGTAGCTGTCGAGTCGCTCCGGCACGCTGCTGCAGAGAAGTTCCCAAGAGCCACCACCGTCCTTTTCGCGGACGGATACGCCGCCTCGCCTGCTGCGGTAACGACGGATGGGTTTTGAAGAGAAACAACGGGCACTCTTTACACGTATATTTCTCTTCCTTAACCTAGATTACACTTTTACACTACATTACGCCATGTTGATTTTAACTATGGCTCGCGCACCGCGATATGACAGCACGTCTGCTTACTAAGACGGCTGGCCGAACAGAGCGTGAGCAATATCAGACCGCGCGACAAGAACAAAGGATCGTGCGCATTCACTCTATTAGACTTGAATACATTTGAACTAGATGGCGCTGATTTGCGTGAACATTCCTTCCCGGCCCAGGGAAAAGGTGAGCTGAAGACCTGAAGTTTACATCGCTACGATCTAGCATAAACAAGAGATATGACAACAAACAATTATTAACACTAATAAATGTTACATGAGTTGTCTACAGCATAAGTAATCTGTGACCATCCAGTGCACTTGCACTCAATAACATTCCAGATAATATCAAAATATGAATCATGAAAGGGTAAAATCAACAAAGATAAGCTACTTACTAAGTTAGTTACATGGTTTCCCGAGGAAACAGTGGTACATAGTTCACGATAATTAGTACTAATTGCTACAATTTAAACCAAGATTTATAATTGTTAACTTACAAGAGCTGCTCAAATAATTAAAGCTCCATAGGTAATTTACACAATTTGACAACGGGGCGTACAAGTTCACCTATCTGTGTCTTCAACTTTACAGACCTGACGACTCCGTCGGAGCCTTTGAAAACTTGAATGACCCTACCTCGACGCCATTGTAGAGGCGGGGAATTTTCATCCTTTATCAAGACTAAATCGTTTAATGCTACATTAGGTACATGTCTGTTCCATTTGTTACGGGCTTGCAAATTATTTAAATATTCTAAGTGGTACCTAGCCCAAAACTTTTGAGTTACAGCTTGAATAAATTGAAAATGCGACAGCCGTGACATATTCGTGTCCTTCCAGGAAGGTTCAGGTAATGACACCAAAGGTTGACCTATCAAAAAATGACCTGGGCTGAGAACTTCCAGGTCACAAGGATCCTCTGACATTGGAACCAGCGCTCTAGAGTTGAGGATAGCTTCCGCCCTGCAGAATACCGTCTGCAGACCTTCAAAGGTCAGGATACGGTCCCCAATCTCTCGTTTAAGCAGGTTCTTGCTACTCTTGACCGCTGCTTCCACTAGGCCAGACATGTGAGGGGCGCCGGGAGGATTGAACTCCCAGCGGATGCCTTGGCGACGAAACTCATCCTCTAGAATGGTTTCGTTGTCAAGCAAGAACTGGTTAACCTCTCGGAGGTATGAGCTAGCAGATTTAAAATTGGTACCTTGGTCGCTCCGGACGAGGGCGGGCAGCCCACGTCGACTCACAAACCGTGTGAACGCAGCGATGAATGCCTCGGTGCTCAGCGACGAGACGACCTCGAGGTGTACCGCCTTGGTACCTAGACATACAAAAACACACAGGTAAGCTTTAACAGATTTAGCATTCCTGAGCTGGCTACTTTTAACCAAGTAGGGGCCAGCGAAATCCGTCGCTACGCCGGAAAATGGACGCGTCGCCGTGACGCGGTCCGCAGGCAGATCAGCCATGAAAGGCGCCTGATCTGTCGCGTTGAATCTGAAACATGACATACAACCCCTGATGACACGTGACACCTGACGCCGTGCTGACGGAATCCAATATCGTTGTCTAAGTATATTAATCAGGGCACTTGTCGAAGCATGACAATAGATCCGGTGATAGTGCTCCATCAATAATTGCGACCATCGATGGTCCTTAGGTATAAGCATTGGGTGCTTTGCGTCATAACGTAAGCTTGAATTACGTAGTCTGCCTCCGACTCGAATAAAATGATTATCGTCCACGAAGACGCTCAACTTCTGAAGTGATTTGCATACCAGCTTTCCTTTTTTCAGTAAGATGACTTCATCTTGGTATGCATCCAACTGAACCTTCTTGACCCAGTGATCCGTTGCTTCACGATTTTCCTCGATAGTAAGGTTCTGTTTTAAATTTCGTTGCTGCTTCGGCAAACGAATATTCCTGCAAAATCTCAAAACGTACGACGTCACGTTTATGAGTTTACTATACGAGCTGACTCTCGACAATAATAGGTCCTCCCATGTCTGCTCGTCATTGGCGACATGAACCAGCTGCTTGAACCCTGGCAGCTCCGGTGACATGGTGACTGGCATCGTCGGCCACTGTGACTCCTCCTTGAGCAGCCACTCCGGCGACCACCACAACTTGCATTTGAGGAGCCCCTTCGCGGTAGCACCTCGGGACGCGACGTCGGCCGGGTTGGACTCACCTCGGACATAGCGCCATGTCATTGGTCGCTTCGACTGCTGAATATCCTGTACTCTGTTACATTCAAATGTCTGGAGCAGATGCGGTTTTGTGTTAAGCCAACACAACGTGATTTTGCTATCAGACCACGCATTTATGCTATCAATCTCGATTTCGTCTTCATAGGCCGCTGCGACATGATTTAGGAGTTTACAAACCATATGAGCTGCGTTCAACTCATTCTTCGGAATGGTTTGTTTGACTTTCTTCGACGCCACTCGGGTCTTAGCTAGGACTAACCGTACCATGACGTTTCCAGACGTGTCCTCTGTCCGAAGGTACACACACGCTCCATAGCCCTGCTCCGAGGCATCTCCAAACCCGTGGAGTGAGTAGGAGGCAGATCCTGGTAACGCGACGCAACGAGGGATCTGTAATTGAGACAAATGGTTTAAATCCTGAACCAACTCGTTCCACTGAACCTCCTGAGTGTCCAGGAGCGGTTCATCCCACGTCATTCCATCGGTAAACAATGACTGCATGAACAGCTTGAATCTATAAACAATCGGTGCGCAGTAACCGCACGGATCATAAAGCCTAGCGATAGTACTTAAAACGCTTCGCTTCGTTACCGCCTGCCCCAACGGTACATTGACCTGATACGACATGGTGTCGTGCACCGGGTTCCACTGTATTCCCAATACCTTTATGAGGCTCCTGTCTTCAGCGTCGAATTGATGAGGCACCTCACAATACTCCTGTGGTAGGTCCCGGAGTAACTCGTGACAGTTAGCCGACCATTTCCTGAGCTCGTAGCCGGCACTGCTCATGAGTTCTATGAGCTCCGATTGAAGCTGCCGAGCCTCTGTAATGGAGTTTGCTCCAACCAGAAGGTCGTCGACGTAGCTCTGACGTCGTATGACGTCTGCAGCTGGAGACCCTGGATGCTGAGCTTGCCAATCCGCGGCTAGCTGCAACAGCGTCCGTATTGCGACAAAAGGGCTTGACCGTAGTCCGTAGGTATTAGTATTCAACTCGTAAACCTGTATGTCCTGCGACGGGTCCTCACGCCACAGGATCAGCTGATAGCGCCTATCACTGGGGTGTATCCACGTCTGCCGGAACATCATCCGGATGTCGGCCGTGAACACGAACTGGTGCCGTCTGAAATTCAACAATATCTTTGTAATATCATTCTGAAGGGGCTTGCCTGAATGCAGGCATTCATTAAGAGCTATGCCATTGCTACTCTTCGATGCTCCATTAAAGACGACCCGAAGCTTATTTGAATCTTTTTTGAAAATCGCATGATGAATAATGACGCAGTGCTCAGAGTCAAACTGGTAACTGGATTTAGACATGTGTCCTAGCGACTCATATTCCCGCATGAAATCCTTATATTTCTCAGCCAAGACTGGATTCTTGGCTAGCTTCGCCTCCAACGAATGAAGCCTGCGTACAGCAATGGCTCTGGTCTCGCCTAGCGTGGGTCTGTCTGACAAGAAGGGCAGCCTCACCATGTATTTCCCGTCAGGCATACGTTTAGTAGTAGAAGTATACAACCTTTCACATTCCAAATGTTCCGGATGATCTGGTGGGTCTTCTGGAGGCTGCTCCACCTTCCAGAACTTCTCCAGCACCTCTTCAAGCTTGGTAGCGTGCACTCCGTAGTCTTCCACAGACGTCCCTCTCGACTGCTGCGCCGAGGTGTCAGCAGGGTGTGTCCAGATGGCTCCCATGAGGACATCTCCAAACCAGGTACCGTAGGCCTCCACTCCTGTAATGTTGGTGAGCATCTTTGAACCAGTGAACATATAATTAAGCACATCCAGACCGAAAATGATGTCTACATCTTGAGATTTGTCAAAATCTGGATCGGCCAGGCTGAGTTTAGACGTATCTAAGTGGGCCTTCAGGTAATGGTTACAGGCCGGAATATTTCCTGTAACTGTATACATGGTGGTTGCTACAACGCTAATTATAGGGACTAATTTTCCTACTGGCTTAAATACTATTTTAGCAATGGTACCGGGTACCTTGACCTGTTGGTTTCCGATCCCAACAATGTTACTTCCTATATACTGTTGATGTAATCCTATTTTATCTGCAAATGATTTCTTAACTATCGAGCATCCCGCGCCGGTATCCAATAGTGATCTAGCCATAATATAATTGCCTCGGCCTGACCTTACCATAACATTTGCAGTAGGACTGACCCGAATCGATGGCATCATCATCCGGGGTTCCGATGGCACATCAACAGCAGCCTTATTTCAAGAACGGCGCTCAGGGCTGCCTCGAGTGCCGAAACGTAGGCTGTGGAAAGACTCCTGCGCCTGGCGGGCCCTCGTTCCCACCGGAGGGCGCGGTATGTGACCAGCAATCATCAATTGCGCTGGCTGGACCTGCTGTGGAGGAGGCGACCTAGTCTCTTCTCTCCACCTTGGCGGGCTCGTGCGGGGTTGTTGAGCTCGCTGCGCCCAAGACCCTTGTGGCGGGGTCGACACCCTGTGTCGTGGTGGGGACCTACGCTGTGGTGGTGTACTTACCCTTCTGGTGGGTGGGACCGGGGTTCGCTCATAGACCCTGTGCACTGCTTCCGCGGCTTCCGCTTCCTCCCTGCACAGCAACGGGCTATGCGACCCTGACTGGCACGCACCGCACCAATTACGAGCCATACACTCTCTCGCGTAATGAGAGCGAAGGCATTTAAAACATGCACCATTCTTCCTGACCCAGGTTTTCCTCTCCGAAACGGCTAGACTTGCGAAGAATGGACATTTGTATATAGAGTGTGCACTACTGGAACAGTACGTGCACAGACCGTTAGACCGATTCACCTGATCAGCTTCTTCCAGCTCCGCAGCTAGGACACGTGGAGGGGACGCTCTGCCGCGTCTTCCCTTGTTTGGTGACTGCCGTCCCATCGGTGCTCTTCCCGCTGCCGCAGTGGGAACTGCCTGCTGCACCCGACACTGCTCATCCAGCAGCGCCAGCAGCTGATTGAGCGTTGGCAGAACTTGAGGATCCGTGCCACAGCGTTCCTCAAATAGGGTTCTGATGCGAATAGGCAGCTTCTGTAACATCAGGTAAACAACTAAATACGACCACTCAGAAACCGGCTGCTTCAACTTTTCTAGGGCCTGAATCGACTCGCGCAGAGGATCATAAAACTGTGTTCGCAAATTTATATTCGGGCCCCCGACATTGGGCAGATTGACTATCCGCGCAATGAAGGTGTCCACAAGCTGTCGGGAGTTATGGTACCTTTTCTTAAGAAGATCCAATGCTACAGAGTAGCTGGCTCCATCCATAGGTAAGTGTTGTACTACCGTCAAGGCCTCCGCATTCAAGGACGTTCGTAGGTAGTAGTGTTTCTCGGCATCAGACAATGGACCTGCATCCACTAATGCCATAAAAAGGTCATAGAATGACATCCATTCTGTCATATCCCCGCCATATGTTGGCAGTTGTACCAAAGGCAACTTAACCTTACTGTGATACTTAGCTGCACCAGCTGTCTGTTCTGACTCCTCACCTGATGCCTCATCCAGTTGGATAAGAAGTCGGTTGATCTCGGCGAACTGCTCCTGGTACTTGAGACGTTCCGCCTCTGTTAGTTCCGTATCGCTTGTCAGTACTGCCTCATAGGCCGTGATATATGTTTTATATACCTGATCAAAGTGCCGCTTGGCTACCGCTGTCGCTGAAGTCCCGGACCTGGCAGCCACCGTGCCGGCGTAATCAATAAGCATTTGATACCTCGTACCCAACTGTACCTTAGCCTTGAGTGACATGTTGTGAATAGATATTCACTTACCTGGTAAAACACAAATACTTCACCGCGCCGCGCGTATTTTCAATCAATCACCTATTTGTGAGTATTTACAACCCAATTCCAAGCTATATTCTATCCAATTTAATCTAATCCTAATTATTTCACGTAATATAGTTGAGAAATCTATCACAAATAGCACAACAACACAATTTGACTTTTGACACTGACGTTTGTCAATGAAGTCCAATGCCACAGATAATAAAGTCTCTAAGGTTGTCGCCACGACGCCCGACGTCGTTCCGGATCAACGCTACACACGTTCTATCATTCAGTTCGTTCACTCAGCACAAAACCGGTAAACGTCAACCGGATGTAGCTTCACTCTGGCGACCTCCAAATGTCCTACAATGACACGTTTCACGTTGTTCGGGATGTTATTACGTAATCGCGCACTGATTTTACACAATGAATGCCAAATTCCACTCGACGAATCCTTGATTGCCGTGGCGCGATTCTTGGCCCTGGATTGCTTCAATCTTGCCCCAATCACGGGATTTTATTTGATATTTTCCCAAATCACGGGTTTTGTTATTATCGTGCGGTTGTTCCCTCTCATGGGTCACACCAAAAATGTACACAAATCCAGCCCAGTCGCCGCGGTAGGCCGGTTTGTTACATATAATACTTCTCTGTAGCTGTCGAGTCGCTCCGGCACGCTGCTGCAGAGAAGTTCCCAAGAGCCACCACCGTCCTTTTCGCGGACGGATACGCCGCCTCGCCTGCTGCGGTAACGACGGATGGGTTTTGAAGAGAAACAACGGGCACTCTTTACACGTATATTTCTCTTCCTTAACCTAGATTACACTTTTACACTACATTACGCCATGTTGATTTTAACTATGGCTCGCGCACCGCGATATGACAGCACGTCTGCTTACTAAGACGGCTGGCCGAACAGAGCGTGAGCAATATCAGACCGCGCGACAAGAACAAAGGATCGTGCGCATTCACTCTATTAGACTTGAATACATTTGAACTAGATGGCGCTGATTTGCGTGAACATTCCTTCCCGGCCCAGGGAAAAGGTGAGCTGAAGACCTGAAGTTTACATCGCTACGATCTAGCATAAACAAGAGATATGACAACAAACAATTATTAACACTAATAAATGTTACATGAGTTGTCTACAGCATAAGTAATCTGTGACCATCCAGTGCACTTGCACTCAATAACATTCCAGATAATATCAAAATATGAATCATGAAAGGGTAAAATCAACAAAGATAAGCTACTTACTAAGTTAGTTACATGGTTTCCCGAGGAAACAGTGGTACATAGTTCACGATAATTAGTACTAATTGCTACAATTTAAACCAAGATTTATAATTGTTAACTTACAAGAGCTGCTCAAATAATTAAAGCTCCATAGGTAATTTACACAATTTGACAACGGGGCGTACAAGTTCACCTATCTGTGTCTTCAACTTTACAGACCTGACGACTCCGTCGGAGCCTTTGAAAACTTGAATGACCCTACCTCGACGCCATTGTAGAGGCGGGGAATTTTCATCCTTTATCAAGACTAAATCGTTTAATGCTACATTAGGTACATGTCTGTTCCATTTGTTACGGGCTTGCAAATTATTTAAATATTCTAAGTGGTACCTAGCCCAAAACTTTTGAGTTACAGCTTGAATAAATTGAAAATGCGACAGCCGTGACATATTCGTGTCCTTCCAGGAAGGTTCAGGTAATGACACCAAAGGTTGACCTATCAAAAAATGACCTGGGCTGAGAACTTCCAGGTCACAAGGATCCTCTGACATTGGAACCAGCGCTCTAGAGTTGAGGATAGCTTCCGCCCTGCAGAATACCGTCTGCAGACCTTCAAAGGTCAGGATACGGTCCCCAATCTCTCGTTTAAGCAGGTTCTTGCTACTCTTGACCGCTGCTTCCACTAGGCCAGACATGTGAGGGGCGCCGGGAGGATTGAACTCCCAGCGGATGCCTTGGCGACGAAACTCATCCTCTAGAATGGTTTCGTTGTCAAGCAAGAACTGGTTAACCTCTCGGAGGTATGAGCTAGCAGATTTAAAATTGGTACCTTGGTCGCTCCGGACGAGGGCGGGCAGCCCACGTCGACTCACAAACCGTGTGAACGCAGCGATGAATGCCTCGGTGCTCAGCGACGAGACGACCTCGAGGTGTACCGCCTTGGTACCTAGACATACAAAAACACACAGGTAAGCTTTAACAGATTTAGCATTCCTGAGCTGGCTACTTTTAACCAAGTAGGGGCCAGCGAAATCCGTCGCTACGCCGGAAA
Source organism: Pammene aurita (assembly GCA_947086415.1). Classification (NCBI taxonomy): domain Eukaryota; kingdom Metazoa; phylum Arthropoda; class Insecta; order Lepidoptera; family Tortricidae; genus Pammene; species Pammene aurita. The sequence goes on along the minus strand of OX352302.1, from coordinate 26,902,143 downwards.
ATGGACGCGTCGCCGTGACGCGGTCCGCAGGCAGATCAGCCATGAAAGGCGCCTGATCTGTCGCGTTGAATCTGAAACATGACATACAACCCCTGATGACACGTGACACCTGACGCCGTGCTGACGGAATCCAATATCGTTGTCTAAGTATATTAATCAGGGCACTTGTCGAAGCATGACAATAGATCCGGTGATAGTGCTCCATCAATAATTGCGACCATCGATGGTCCTTAGGTATAAGCATTGGGTGCTTTGCGTCATAACGTAAGCTTGAATTACGTAGTCTGCCTCCGACTCGAATAAAATGATTATCGTCCACGAAGACGCTCAACTTCTGAAGTGATTTGCATACCAGCTTTCCTTTTTTCAGTAAGATGACTTCATCTTGGTATGCATCCAACTGAACCTTCTTGACCCAGTGATCCGTTGCTTCACGATTTTCCTCGATAGTAAGGTTCTGTTTTAAATTTCGTTGCTGCTTCGGCAAACGAATATTCCTGCAAAATCTCAAAACGTACGACGTCACGTTTATGAGTTTACTATACGAGCTGACTCTCGACAATAATAGGTCCTCCCATGTCTGCTCGTCATTGGCGACATGAACCAGCTGCTTGAACCCTGGCAGCTCCGGTGACATGGTGACTGGCATCGTCGGCCACTGTGACTCCTCCTTGAGCAGCCACTCCGGCGACCACCACAACTTGCATTTGAGGAGCCCCTTCGCGGTAGCACCTCGGGACGCGACGTCGGCCGGGTTGGACTCACCTCGGACATAGCGCCATGTCATTGGTCGCTTCGACTGCTGAATATCCTGTACTCTGTTACATTCAAATGTCTGGAGCAGATGCGGTTTTGTGTTAAGCCAACACAACGTGATTTTGCTATCAGACCACGCATTTATGCTATCAATCTCGATTTCGTCTTCATAGGCCGCTGCGACATGATTTAGGAGTTTACAAACCATATGAGCTGCGTTCAACTCATTCTTCGGAATGGTTTGTTTGACTTTCTTCGACGCCACTCGGGTCTTAGCTAGGACTAACCGTACCATGACGTTTCCAGACGTGTCCTCTGTCCGAAGGTACACACACGCTCCATAGCCCTGCTCCGAGGCATCTCCAAACCCGTGGAGTGAGTAGGAGGCAGATCCTGGTAACGCGACGCAACGAGGGATCTGTAATTGAGACAAATGGTTTAAATCCTGAACCAACTCGTTCCACTGAACCTCCTGAGTGTCCAGGAGCGGTTCATCCCACGTCATTCCATCGGTAAACAATGACTGCATGAACAGCTTGAATCTATAAACAATCGGTGCGCAGTAACCGCACGGATCATAAAGCCTAGCGATAGTACTTAAAACGCTTCGCTTCGTTACCGCCTGCCCCAACGGTACATTGACCTGATACGACATGGTGTCGTGCACCGGGTTCCACTGTATTCCCAATACCTTTATGAGGCTCCTGTCTTCAGCGTCGAATTGATGAGGCACCTCACAATACTCCTGTGGTAGGTCCCGGAGTAACTCGTGACAGTTAGCCGACCATTTCCTGAGCTCGTAGCCGGCACTGCTCATGAGTTCTATGAGCTCCGATTGAAGCTGCCGAGCCTCTGTAATGGAGTTTGCTCCAACCAGAAGGTCGTCGACGTAGCTCTGACGTCGTATGACGTCTGCAGCTGGAGACCCTGGATGCTGAGCTTGCCAATCCGCGGCTAGCTGCAACAGCGTCCGTATTGCGACAAAAGGGCTTGACCGTAGTCCGTAGGTATTAGTATTCAACTCGTAAACCTGTATGTCCTGCGACGGGTCCTCACGCCACAGGATCAGCTGATAGCGCCTATCACTGGGGTGTATCCACGTCTGCCGGAACATCATCCGGATGTCGGCCGTGAACACGAACTGGTGCCGTCTGAAATTCAACAATATCTTTGTAATATCATTCTGAAGGGGCTTGCCTGAATGCAGGCATTCATTAAGAGCTATGCCATTGCTACTCTTCGATGCTCCATTAAAGACGACCCGAAGCTTATTTGAATCTTTTTTGAAAATCGCATGATGAATAATGACGCAGTGCTCAGAGTCAAACTGGTAACTGGATTTAGACATGTGTCCTAGCGACTCATATTCCCGCATGAAATCCTTATATTTCTCAGCCAAGACTGGATTCTTGGCTAGCTTCGCCTCCAACGAATGAAGCCTGCGTACAGCAATGGCTCTGGTCTCGCCTAGCGTGGGTCTGTCTGACAAGAAGGGCAGCCTCACCATGTATTTCCCGTCAGGCATACGTTTAGTAGTAGAAGTATACAACCTTTCACATTCCAAATGTTCCGGATGATCTGGTGGGTCTTCTGGAGGCTGCTCCACCTTCCAGAACTTCTCCAGCACCTCTTCAAGCTTGGTAGCGTGCACTCCGTAGTCTTCCACAGACGTCCCTCTCGACTGCTGCGCCGAGGTGTCAGCAGGGTGTGTCCAGATGGCTCCCATGAGGACATCTCCAAACCAGGTACCGTAGGCCTCCACTCCTGTAATGTTGGTGAGCATCTTTGAACCAGTGAACATATAATTAAGCACATCCAGACCGAAAATGATGTCTACATCTTGAGATTTGTCAAAATCTGGATCGGCCAGGCTGAGTTTAGACGTATCTAAGTGGGCCTTCAGGTAATGGTTACAGGCCGGAATATTTCCTGTAACTGTATACATGGTGGTTGCTACAACGCTAATTATAGGGACTAATTTTCCTACTGGCTTAAATACTATTTTAGCAATGGTACCGGGTACCTTGACCTGTTGGTTTCCGATCCCAACAATGTTACTTCCTATATACTGTTGATGTAATCCTATTTTATCTGCAAATGATTTCTTAACTATCGAGCATCCCGCGCCGGTATCCAATAGTGATCTAGCCATAATATAATTGCCTCGGCCTGACCTTACCATAACATTTGCAGTAGGACTGACCCGAATCGATGGCATCATCATCCGGGGTTCCGATGGCACATCAACAGCAGCCTTATTTCAAGAACGGCGCTCAGGGCTGCCTCGAGTGCCGAAACGTAGGCTGTGGAAAGACTCCTGCGCCTGGCGGGCCCTCGTTCCCACCGGAGGGCGCGGTATGTGACCAGCAATCATCAATTGCGCTGGCTGGACCTGCTGTGGAGGAGGCGACCTAGTCTCTTCTCTCCACCTTGGCGGGCTCGTGCGGGGTTGTTGAGCTCGCTGCGCCCAAGACCCTTGTGGCGGGGTCGACACCCTGTGTCGTGGTGGGGACCTACGCTGTGGTGGTGTACTTACCCTTCTGGTGGGTGGGACCGGGGTTCGCTCATAGACCCTGTGCACTGCTTCCGCGGCTTCCGCTTCCTCCCTGCACAGCAACGGGCTATGCGACCCTGACTGGCACGCACCGCACCAATTACGAGCCATACACTCTCTCGCGTAATGAGAGCGAAGGCATTTAAAACATGCACCATTCTTCCTGACCCAGGTTTTCCTCTCCGAAACGGCTAGACTTGCGAAGAATGGACATTTGTATATAGAGTGTGCACTACTGGAACAGTACGTGCACAGACCGTTAGACCGATTCACCTGATCAGCTTCTTCCAGCTCCGCAGCTAGGACACGTGGAGGGGACGCTCTGCCGCGTCTTCCCTTGTTTGGTGACTGCCGTCCCATCGGTGCTCTTCCCGCTGCCGCAGTGGGAACTGCCTGCTGCACCCGACACTGCTCATCCAGCAGCGCCAGCAGCTGATTGAGCGTTGGCAGAACTTGAGGATCCGTGCCACAGCGTTCCTCAAATAGGGTTCTGATGCGAATAGGCAGCTTCTGTAACATCAGGTAAACAACTAAATACGACCACTCAGAAACCGGCTGCTTCAACTTTTCTAGGGCCTGAATCGACTCGCGCAGAGGATCATAAAACTGTGTTCGCAAATTTATATTCGGGCCCCCGACATTGGGCAGATTGACTATCCGCGCAATGAAGGTGTCCACAAGCTGTCGGGAGTTATGGTACCTTTTCTTAAGAAGATCCAATGCTACAGAGTAGCTGGCTCCATCCATAGGTAAGTGTTGTACTACCGTCAAGGCCTCCGCATTCAAGGACGTTCGTAGGTAGTAGTGTTTCTCGGCATCAGACAATGGACCTGCATCCACTAATGCCATAAAAAGGTCATAGAATGACATCCATTCTGTCATATCCCCGCCATATGTTGGCAGTTGTACCAAAGGCAACTTAACCTTACTGTGATACTTAGCTGCACCAGCTGTCTGTTCTGACTCCTCACCTGATGCCTCATCCAGTTGGATAAGAAGTCGGTTGATCTCGGCGAACTGCTCCTGGTACTTGAGACGTTCCGCCTCTGTTAGTTCCGTATCGCTTGTCAGTACTGCCTCATAGGCCGTGATATATGTTTTATATACCTGATCAAAGTGCCGCTTGGCTACCGCTGTCGCTGAAGTCCCGGACCTGGCAGCCACCGTGCCGGCGTAATCAATAAGCATTTGATACCTCGTACCCAACTGTACCTTAGCCTTGAGTGACATGTTGTGAATAGATATTCACTTACCTGGTAAAACACAAATACTTCACCGCGCCGCGCGTATTTTCAATCAATCACCTATTTGTGAGTATTTACAACCCAATTCCAAGCTATATTCTATCCAATTTAATCTAATCCTAATTATTTCACGTAATATAGTTGAGAAATCTATCACAAATAGCACAACAACACAATTTGACTTTTGACACTGACGTTTGTCAATGAAGTCCAATGCCACAGATAATAAAGTCTCTAAGGTTGTCGCCACGACGCCCGACGTCGTTCCGGATCAACGCTACACACGTTCTATCATTCAGTTCGTTCACTCAGCACAAAACCGGTAAACGTCAACCGGATGTAGCTTCACTCTGGCGACCTCCAAATGTCCTACAATGACACGTTTCACGTTGTTCGGGATGTTATTACGTAATCGCGCACTGATTTTACACAATGAATGCCAAATTCCACTCGACGAATCCTTGATTGCCGTGGCGCGATTCTTGGCCCTGGATTGCTTCAATCTTGCCCCAATCACGGGATTTTATTTGATATTTTCCCAAATCACGGGTTTTGTTATTATCGTGCGGTTGTTCCCTCTCATGGGTCACACCAAAAATGTACACAAATCCAGCCCAGTCGCCGCGGTAGGCCGGTTTGTTACATATAATACTTCTCTGTAGCTGTCGAGTCGCTCCGGCACGCTGCTGCAGAGAAGTTCCCAAGAGCCACCACCGTCCTTTTCGCGGACGGATACGCCGCCTCGCCTGCTGCGGTAACGACGGATGGGTTTTGAAGAGAAACAACGGGCACTCTTTACACGTATATTTCTCTTCCTTAACCTAGATTACACTTTTACACTACATTACGCCATGTTGATTTTAACTATGGCTCGCGCACCGCGATATGACAGCACGTCTGCTTACTAAGACGGCTGGCCGAACAGAGCGTGAGCAATATCAGACCGCGCGACAAGAACAAAGGATCGTGCGCATTCACTCTATTAGACTTGAATACATTTGAACTAGATGGCGCTGATTTGCGTGAACAGTAAATATTTTCGGAAATAATCGCTCCAGAAGTAAAAAAATATGCGTCCCCCCCCCCTCTAACTTTTGAACCATAAGTTTTAAAAATATGAAAAAAATCTCAAAAGTAGAACTTTATAAAAACTTTCTTGGAAAATTATTTTGAACTTGATAGGATGAATAGTTTTTGAAAAAAAAATACAAAATAATTTCTGAACTAAGTTTGTAATTTAACCGTATAAGCAGGTGTTTATTGTACCTGTAATTTCTACAAAATTACAATGAAATGACGTGCTTTCAAATAAAGTAAAAACGGTGAAAATCGGTTCACGCAATAAAGAATTATCCCATAAAAATCATCTTCCATACTTTATGCTCGCGCGCAATAGTTTACTCAATTTGCCGATAGATGTCGCTGTACAAGGAACTCTCATATCATATCCTACATGGCGGTGTTATTAACTCTTAAGTGGGGACACTTACTGTGACGGACGGAAAACTACGGAACCCTACAGTGAGCGTGGCCCGACACGCTCTTGGCCGGTTTTTTTACCTTTTTTATGTATGTTTACCGATTTTTCAAAGACGGCTAGACTGATTTAGAAAATTATTTTTTCGTTTGAAAGAGTATACTTGACAGTTGGTCCTATTGTCATCAAGTCAGGATCTGATGATGGGATCCTGGAGAAATCGTGGGATCTCTTCCAATAATATAGGCACACCCATAGTACATTGTATGTCACTCAAGCTGTTTTGATATGTCTTCTTATAAAACTACGCATTATTGTGTATCTTTAAGATATATTATTACTGTATTACTGTTTTGAAAAAATATGTCCGGCCGAGTTTCTTGCCGGTCATAATACTTCTCGGGTCAGAGGTGTAGGGTTAGAACCGGTGGTATTTTTTTTTCTCTGACGTTCATAAGTGCATTGTAATGTGCCTAAATTGAAGAATAAATATCTTTTATCTTTTAATTTGAGTATTTTTTACAGTAGCTATTTGCTCTTTGAAAGGTGGAGTAGGTTAAGTGAAGTCGGTTCTTTTTGTATAAAATTATTTAAAGGTTATGTGTTGTAAATGCGGCGCGCGACGTGGTAATGGTAACGCGCGTGCTCTAGCGCATCTGTAAGGCCCACGGCGGTTTTTCTGCTAACTCGTTTTTGACAAAGCTATCACGATTTATTATTTTGGCGAATTTTAATACCATGACGGTGGCAAACAAGCATATGGCCCGCCTGATGTTAAGCAGCTACCGTAGGCTCACAGATGCGCGTTGCCACCCTTTAATATCAAGGATCCACTGTGTTGACGGCTAAAGGGACAAGAACCCTCTTTGAGCTCATAACTTATAAAACAATAGCATCGTTTTTAAGCAACTATGAACCGACGGTCCCAATTAATAAATTCGGATCTGTAAAATGATTACTTTTGGGGAAATGCTGTCAAAGTTTTTCAAAAAAATGTATTGGTTAATAAATAAAATATAATTTTCAAACTAGCCTTAAGTATTTATCATTACGTTGTGTATTGTTAGCCGCTGTCTGAATATACACTTTTATAGCAATTTGGTAAAAAAAAATAGAAAAAACGAATATACGACATTTTTAACCGAAATATTTCTGAAAAATATGTCGGAAGTGACACATACGACATTTTTGTTCTTAAAATAAATCGGTTTTACAACATTCGACGTCGAAGTTACTACTTATTCCTTTAATAATGTTGTAACTGACACGTAAAAGAAAACTGTAAATAAAAAATTTAAAACATAACATAAAATCTTTTTACATAACGGTATCCTAGCCTAGTCGAATCGGTTCGAATCCTGGTCAGGGCATTTATATGTGTGATTATCATATATGTTTGTTCGTGAGTTACGGATGTTTTCTGTGTATTTAAGTATTTATCTATCTATTATATAAATATCCTCGTCTGTGGGTACACAACACAAAACTTAATTGAGCTGACTGTGGGACTAGATCGATTTGTGTAAGATGGTCCGATAATATTTATTATTATTTTCACTTTATTTATTTTTTCTTTTAGGTTAGGCTATTTACAATATTTTTATTAAAGTAAAATACAAAAATACATCTTAAACATACAAAAACAATAAAAACATTATAAAAAAACCTAACCTAGGGTGCCGTCGGCAAAGAAGCAGGGCCCAGGCTGCCGGTGGTTAGGGCCGCAGAGTGACAGACCATCGGACTATGCGCGCCATGTCCAGGATTACCGCCTTCTGACCCGTAGCGAAAGTCTCTCAAGATGTTGGTCGAGACTCTTCGCTAAGAGACCGTTCGCAGAAACAACTATCGGCACAATGATCGCCGAATCAACCTCCCACATGGCGGTCCTTCTTAGCCTTCATGAGGTTCTCGTCAAATGGGACGGCGATGTCGATACCACGATACCAGGCTTATTGGCTCCGGTAGTTATTCGTCATGATTATTATTATTATATTAAAAAGTAGGATTTGGCATATACGAGGCTTTGTACTTCTTCCGTGTCCCGTCAAAAAAATCGGTACTGTCACAACCGAAATTTTTAATTGGTATCTCTTTTTAGATCCGACTTTTTTGTTTTGGTTTTTCCGGAAAATAATATAAATATTGAAAATCTGAAACGTTTTCAGATTTAAAAGTTAAAGGATTTTCTCATGCTTTGACGTAGAAAACCAAAAATATTACATCTTTTTTGGACCGAATTTGTTAATGGGGGCCGTCGCAACAGTGTGTCCAAAATGAAAATTCCAGCCTTGAAAACATGGCCAATTCTCTCTAGGTAAAAAAAAAGAGGAATCCTATAATGCGCTCATCAATAAGCACATAACTACAACAGCATAATATATATCGATCCAGAGCCCGAAATTCCTACATCTAAAATCCGAACAGAACTAAATACCGCTATGTAAAAATGAATATTACAAATCGCCGAATCATTCTCTATTTTTAAGGATAGGCCTAGGCAGCTTTGTGCAATAGAGACAATAGAGTTAGCAAACTAATATTTGAATCTTCAAAAAACTCCCAGTGATCGCGGAATAATATTTATAAAGCAATTTTTTTTTGTAATAAGGAGTGGTCCGGGAAAAAAGTTCAGATTTTTCTTATTATTTTGTGCCGATTTAGAAGCAGTGTTTATATTTAAATAACCTGTAGATACAATTATACAAAACATAAATACAATCATATTAAAATGAAACAGTGTTTGGAAGTTTTCGCCTTTTGTATTCCATCATACACATAGTTTTTTGAACAGCGTCTTCTGACAGAATTTTTGAGGTGATTCTCAAAAACATTGTATTTTCTGATAGTTTGATTTGATGAGTTATTTTATACCTTAATAAATTGTCTTTCTTCGATAGTAAACTTTTTTATCTGGCTTCATTTTAAGGTAGTAACATTTATTTTTATTTAAATGTATTTGCCTTTTTTTACAGAAAATTGTCTCCCGTAGAAAAATCTTTGTCAGGGGTTAGATTAGAGAGTCTTCCAGGGAGTCTATTCGACATGGCATAACTGACAGTCGCATGCGAGACAACTATGATATCACACTTTTGTGACAGTTGATTCACCTAACCACCTACGTCAAAATCAACAGGTCTCACTAGAGGAATTTCTCTATTGGCATGGGCGCCATCTTATTGTTTTGACGTTGACGTCAGTAAATTATGGGAATCCCACGTAAGGCATTTGTTTACCTCTAGTAGGTAAAGAGAGCCTTGAAGCATTTTATGAAAACTCATTTGAAAGCGACATCTCTGAATGTCTTCTGAAACTAAATACGAGTATGAGTATGTGTGTAAATCATACGTGTATTTTCGTGCTACAATACTAGGCTAGAATTAGGGTAGTCTATATAGACGGCTTACAAGCAATTTTTTAGATTTGACGATACATTTTTGGGTGTAGCAACGATGACGAAACCTGTGCTTTGGGTAAAATATATGTGACAAATATTACATATTGAATAAAAATGACTGGTATGAATGATTTTAAGATTTCTTGTAACCAATAAATGTTTTTGTCACAAGAAATAAAACAATATACTGACTTGTAAACCAACCACGTAGATCCAATATTATGTAGAATAGGTTTAGTGTAAATAAATTATAATATCAAGAATACAACCTTGATATCTATCTCACGTGTTTATATCGAGACCCGAAAAACGGAATGATTACAAAATTATAACTAGTGTATGGTTAATAAAGTTGTATCTTAAGCGTTGCGGGGGGCACTAGAAGCAAACAAACTGCTGCCGAGAGTATTACAACATTTTTCACCACGCCACGGCAAAAAAATACAAGCTTAGGTAAATACATAAAACAAAACAAATTAATTCTGCCAAATATTTATGGTTCAAAATCATCGTTCTATAACGTAAAGTAATAACTGTTCTCCCTTGTGAAAAAAAAAAAAAACAATTTTACTGACGCTTTAAAAAAATCAAGATAGGCGGTGGTGCTGATGTGGTGAAAAAGCATTCACACACAAGAAAATAATTTTAATAAGAAAACCTAACTACTAATAATATAATTATTTAATTTTGCAATGTTTCTGTCTGTTTTAATACCTACTTATAGTGCTGCAGTCTTTGTTACGTCAACGTCTATGGAAAGTTTGAGGCATTTCAAAAACATCAGAAAAGAAATTAAATTCGAGAAATAAATGAATCTTACACAAATCGAACTAGGCCCACAGTAAGCTCAGTAAGGCTTGTGTTATGGGTACTAGACGATATATATATATATTTGATAAATATGGATAAATACTTAAATACATAGAAAACATCCATAACTCAGGAACAAATATCTGTGATATACACACAAACAAATTCCCTGACCAGGATTCGAACCCGGGACCACCTGCTTCGTAGGCAGGGTCACTACCGACTGGGCTAGGAGGCCGTTATTTCTATCGGTAGCCTGGTAGTCAGTGCCTTAAAGCCCTTAAAGGATTGTTTGACATTTGATACTTCACGCAGATAAACATAGTTAGTAGAAAAATGGAGCAACAGTATACTCGTAGTAATTATCAAAACAAACTCTGGTAGCCTGGCGGCCAGACGCCCGACTTACGCTCTAAGGATCGCGGGTTCAAACTTGGCTCCTACTACTGCCTCCTAACTTAACTAAGGTTTTAGACACTTCAAACAATATTACACATAGTCTTCATAGATTCTAATTTAATGTAAGACTCTTATATTACAAAGGTATTCCTAATCCTGAGAGTTGAGGATGTTATGGAAATATAAACATATCAGGTAAATAAATACAGTGCACAGTAGTACTAGTCATAATCCTCATGATTATAACTAATTGCCACTAACAAGACCCAAGTTTTGAATTACTATTTAGGAGACTCGGGATATGAAAACCAATGGGTCTTCATTTCAAAAAAGAAGTTGACGTTTACTGCAAGTAAATGTAATTGTGTATCTGACTGACTTACGTGTAAGTTATATTCCAATATTATATCATATTATATTTCTTATATAATGAATTGATATAGTTACACATGGCACTTTAAACTATACATACTTGTTTCTTTAAACATCGATTTTTTTAAAGTGTGTTCAATTTTTCAGCTGCTTTCGCCACCGCATCTGTATGTTTATTGGATCCGGTGAGGTGAGAAGCCGCCAGTGTGTCTACGCATGTGGTATGCACCTGTACATGGGGAAGAATGGCTATACAGCCGCATACAGTCAAGGCGTTGTAGGAGATTTATTGCTAGTGGCTTGCTTAATCTGAGGAAATCTACTCTAACATAGCATCCAAATTACACAAAATAATGCAGAGCACAGTGAATGCAGGGTACTGTAGAGATATTCTCAGCAGCAGGGTGGAAGAACCCTATAACTCATCGCAATTTTTGATGTTTATCCATTCGCTCCTCGGCCAGATATCGACATTTCTTTTATGGCATATTAATTGAACTTTAGGTTAAATAGGTAATGCCAATCATATTATATTTTAACAGTTATATATTTTTAATAAATACCTACAATTAATAATCATAAAAATTATAAATATTAATGTGCTCTCAGTGAAAATGTCTTAAAATCATATCAATTTTAATATAATACTTCTAGAGGTATCTTACCTAGTTTGAATAGTCAGAAATCAACTTCGCGCAAAAGTTTCGTGGGGGCAATTACTAGAGGTCGCCTCCATCATTACTATCGGTAGCCTGGTAGTCAGTGCCTTAAAGGATTGTTTGACATCTGATACTTCACTACTTAAACATTATAGATACTGGTGCCGGCTATACTGTAAATTTATCAAAAATCTAAAATTACCGGTCGGCTTCCATATAGCGTTGACAGCGTTGTAGAGCCCATCACGGAGATATTGAAAACATAAGTCTTAAAGGTCGTAAATGGGCGCTAGTATGTGTGGCGTCAAGTTAAAAATACAAAAAAAAACCGGCCAAGAGCGTGTCGGGCCACGCTCAGTGTAGGGTTCCGTAGTTTTCCGTCCGTCACAGTAAGTGTCCCCACTTAAGAGTTAAAATAACACCGCCATGTAGGATATGATATGAGCGTTCCACGTACAGCGACATCTATCGGCAAATTAAGTAAACTATTGCGCGCGAGCTTAAAGTATGGAAGATGATTTTTATGGGATAATTCTTTATTGCGTGAACCGATTTTCACCGTGTTTACTTTATTTGAAAGCACTTCATTTCATTGTTATTTTGTAGAAATTACAGGTAAAATAAACACCTGCTTATACGGTTAAATTACAAACTTATTTCAGAAATTATTTTGTATTTTTTTTTCAAAAACTATTCAACCTATGAAGTTCAAAATAATTTTCCTAGAAAGTTTTTATAAAGTTCTACTTTTTAATTTTTTTTTATATTTTTAAAAGTTATGGTTCAAAAGTTAGAGGGGGGGGGGACACATTTTATTTTACTTCTGGAGCGATTATTTCCGAAAATATTTACATTATCAAAAAATTATTTTAGTAAACCCCTATTCATTGAATACCTATCCAACAATATATCACACGTTAGGGTTGAAATGAAAAAAAAATCACTCCCCACTTTACGTATAGGGGAGGTACCCTAATAAAAAAAAATCCACTTTTTATTTTATCACTTTGTCGGCGTGATTGATATACATATCAGTACCAAATTTCAGCTTTCTAGTGCTGACGGTCACTGAGATTATCCGCGGACGGACGGACGGAAGGACGGGCAGACATGGCGAAACTATAAGGGTCCTAGTTGACTACGGAACCCTAATACGTTAATTTATCGTTACGCTTAAATTTTGACACACGGCGAAGCCCACTTACTTAACCACCCACAAAATCTACATACTCGTACTTACCAAATTTAAGGCCATTACGGTGGGCGTATAAGGTTTTAAGACCAGTTGAAATCGCAATTTGTTGAGCCTTAATTTATTTTTGAGCTTACTGCTCGAAATTTTTACAGAAGCTATAAGACCCGTTTAGTAAGAAAATACCAAATTTAAGACCATACCGGTGGGCGCATAAGGATTTAGGACCATTCTAAGAAATAGTCGGCTTCATAACATCAACTGTAAGACACTCCTCCGTCTACAGCTCAGCCAGCCTCGTAGGTAAAGTCACTAAAATCTTACAGGACCCCCACCCCCAAACCATGGAACTGTGGGCTTAGAGGAGGCCAAAAAAGCTTGGTGAAGTGGTTGGCGGGTTAGGATGTTTTTACCCATCCAAATTGTCAATGGAGCTGGGAAGACGTATTGTGCCAAATTTCTTATGAGTCACTCACTCCTAAGCCGCAGCACTGGCTACCGGCTTACAGTGTGGACAGCTTTTCCAGACACTGTCAGTAATAATGACATTAATTCTCTACTCATCTTGCTCATCCTTCATTCATATACATAGAAAAGGATGGTTACAGAAATATTGACATTATTAATGGATAGAAATAAGTCAAATAATAATAACATTAAATAATTAAAATACTTTAAAAAAAAGAAAAAGAAAAACATATAAATGTATAAAAATCTATAACATAAAAAAGTTAAAAACTAAAATAAAAACGTCTTCTAAGGCTTTTCCACAAAATATGCACTTAATGAATACACACAAATCATATGTAAGTTAACCAGTGAACGCACCGGGTAGTTCGGTTTAACTGGTCCCTATGCACAACATTACATTGTTGCATTGCGCTTGGTGTTACCGAGCGCCTTTGTTCTTAACTCGTCCACCAGTTTTTGCATTCTACCCTCACCCATTTAGCTTTAAGATAAATATTGTTTTCTCAGTAAGTGATTTATGTAAATCTTTTTGAGTAATAAATGTCTTAAACCGAATAGTACCTGGACCGGCACCTGATTGATTGAAATCTGATTCCGGCTTTGAGTCCGTGTTTGTGCTCCACACAGGTGTTATTGCGGTACTTAAGTAAATACCACATGCGTGCCTGTGGGATGCTATATGCGTAGACACACTGGCGGCTTCTCACTTCACCGGAACCAATAAACAAGCAGGTGCGGTGGCCAAAGAAGCTGAAAAACTGAAGACCCATAAAAAGAATTATAACTTTCGTAGTCGAGACCCTTGGCACGTGGGGACCCAGTGCTCAGTAACTTTTTAAAGAACGCAAAAAGAGGCTCGTCGACTCAATTGGTGACCAAAGAGCTGGCAGCTTCCTCGCTCAACTCATAAGTTTTGCGATACAGCGGAGAAATGCTGCCACCATCCTCGTTTGCTAGTTTCTAACATGTCGATACATATAATATATATCGGAACCTCGACAAAACAAATACCCACGGTAAATACCCCGTTTTAAATAGTTTTTGTAACTTCCATAAAAAAAATTGCATTCTACGACGTTAAAAAATATTTATTTATTTAGAACGTCATATAAATATTGAATACCATTTTTTTTTTCAAAAATAAAAAAATATAAGGATGAACATTTAAAGCATTCTTTTAGAAACATGAATGAATGAATGAATGAATGAAAGATTTATTCATGACAATTACAAAAAACATAATAAACCATAACATATACAACCCGAAACATTAATTGCCACGAAATCGTCACAACTCAGCGTTAAATGCCGGCAGGGCCAGCGCTGGTCTTCCGTTGCAACCATTTGACGACACGGCGCATTGACGCCACGATCACATCCCCAAAGTAAGAATACATTAATCAAAACAAGAGAAAAAAAAAACAATAAAAAACAGGAAAAAAAAAACATATACCTGTTATACACTTTATAACGGCATGTTAAACTATAAGCCACTTAAACATGGATATCCAGTTATCCGTGTGCCAATTAAGTAAATATTTGAAAGTATTTAAAGTTTTTTTTTTCAAAACTGTCCCGCAAGGTTAACTTTTACGGTTTAAAATTTAAAATAAGGCGGTGAAGTGCCTAGTTAATGGTCAAAAAATTTGGAGTGTTAGCTCAAAAATAATACAAATGCAAAAATTGCTATTAGATTCCAATCTTAAAATAGGCATGATGACACATATTGATTTATGCAATAAAATTTAGTTGATAGGATGCAAAATGAACAATATATCCAACTAAAGTGAAAATTTATAAATTCTTTTGAAGTGGCTCAAAGATATCAAGCTGCAAAATTTCAAAATTTTACGATTTTTTAAAGTGTGAATTGAAATGATTTTTAACATTGTACTGTAAAATAAATTGTATGGCAACCATACACATAAACGCAACATTTCACTGTAAAAATAGCAATTTCATATTTTTTCCATACTTTAAACAGGGCAACTATGTGATCGTGACGTCACTTTTGCACGTCATTTTGGAGCGTTTTGAGTAACAAATGCAAATCTCGGACTTTAAGTCTCATTTCTGACTTTTCTGTTGCTTTAACGCAATTGGCCCCATATAGACATTTGATCCTCACAACAAAACGAATCGATTGATACCATACATGAAAAAAATTCACCATGCCTATATTGTATGCTCCCACCGGAATTTGGTATGTAGGTTATTTGAAGTAGACTTTACCGTAACGTACGTTAACGTTATTTTCTTGTATTTTCAACTTGACGCCATATGATATGATATGATATTTATTCAAGAACAATTTACATCGTGTTATACATACTAGCGCCCATTTAAGACCTAGTAAGACTTATTTTTTCATGATCTCGAAGATGGGCTCTATATCGCTATATGGAAGCCAACCGATAAGATTTTTGGTAAATTTACAGTGGGGCGGGCTAACAAGGTGTAACCTGTGTTCGTATCACGGATTTATATGAAGTGGATCTTTTTCTTAAACCTTGTCCCTAACCAAGGATGTGCATTTCTGTCATTGAATTTGACAACTAGTATCCGATACGTTTGCCTAAGTGAGAAAGAGAACTTGCCATGCGTGAAGAAGGGACAACATGATTCGTAACGTCAAAGAGGGACCTCTGTATAGTACTATTGTTTACTCGGTGCCCTAGCCACAGTTGAAAATTATTACCGAGTAAAAGAGTCGTTCATAGGCGAGTAGCATAAAACCGGCCAAGTGCGTGTCGGACCACGCATAATAGAGAGTTCCGTACCTTCCATGGAATAAGAACCAAACTAATACCAGAAGGTCGTATCTGATACATATCGAAGAAGTTTTTTGGCGATAACTCAAAAATGGCTGAACTGATAATGTTCAAAATAATTTTCGTAAAAAGTATGTAATAGAAAAATAAGATAATCTTCTCAATTTTTTTTAAGTTTATTATATGGACTTAGGGTTCGTTACGGGGGGGGGGTTCACTCAATTTTTCTTACTTTCAAGGCGATTATTTCTGAAAATATTCACTAAATCACAAAATGTTCAAAAAAACCGCAATGTTATTTTTAAACACCTATCGATTGATGTGCAACATGTTGATATTAGGGGAAAAATTGTTTTTTGTAATTTAGTTACATGGAGCGCCCCCCATAAAAATATTTTCTCCTTCAATTTAACTACATATAGTCTGTCCAGCCAACGAACGCAGTAGCAATGTACAGCGACCAAAAGTATGACAACACTAAGAATCAGTGAAAAAAGCAGCAATGATCATCAAATTCTATGTTTTTAATTTTAGTTGGTATTTCCACCCCTTTCATTACGTGACATTCACGGTGTGTAAAAAGGAGACGGATATGTGAATTGAAATGTTCACGAACACGGTGTCTCATCACAAAGGGTCGGCACATGTACGCATTTTGAATTTGCCGCGCTTTTCTACTGAAAAAATGGTTTGCCAGACTATAATTAAATAGCGGCATGAAAAATACAACTTATGTCTAAATTTTATTTTATTCGTCTTATAGTTTCCGAGTAAAATGGCTGTGACATACGGACAGACGGACTGACGGACAGACAGACGGACATGACGAAACTATAAGGGTACCGTTTATGCCATTTTGGCTACGGAACCCTTAAAAGTACTAAAAACGGTCCGATAGAGAGCATAATAGTGGGGGGCGGTACCTCACTCGCACTCGTTACAAAATTGTCACATTTGACACATATTCACATTTTGATTGTCTGCTGACGGCATTACCTCCTTAGTCAAAACGAGACACTTCCTTAGATAAGCTTCTCTGTCGGCCTCACTTTGTGACCGAAGAATGAGATCCACTTCTTATACATCCATGGTTCGATACCTACGTATACCTACTAAAAAAAACCACCAAACTCTCTGCCATGGGATTCCCTACGTCCTGTCAACATATCTAAAATGGTGGCCATAGCCATAGACAAAACGCTCTAGCGAGACCTACTGACAGCTTGACAGTTAGGTGTATCACTCTATCACCTAGTGAGACAACTGTGAGAGCAACGTCTTACAGTTTGGCATCTCGAATAAGGGCCCTGACTATACTAGGATTAGGATTTATAATTACATTTTTTTTTTTTTTTTTTTTTTATTAGCCTAAAATAGTGTCCTACTGCTGGGCAAAGGCCTCTCCCGCTGATAACCATAACTCTCGGTCCCGTGCTGTTTCCGGCCAGGTGCTGAGGAAAGCGTCCAAATCATTCCGCCATCTCTGTTTAGGCCGGCCCCGTCCGCGCCTCTTTTGCGGCATCCACTTGGTGGCTACACATGCCCACCTATCCGGATGCATGCGGCAGACGTGACCCGCCCAATCCCACTTGAGTCTGGCAGTCTTCTTGCCAACGTCAGCTATGCGTGTTTGGGAGCGCAGCGTAGTGTTCCGGATACGATCCACCCTGCTGACACCTAGAATGCTGCGCTCCATTGCTCGTTGGCAGACCTTCAATTTGGACTTCTGACTCTCGGTGAGCGACCAGGTTTGAGCACCGTAGGTTAGGACAGGCAAAATACACATGTCAACGAGTTTGCGCTTCAGTGACATAGGAAGGTCGCCCTTCATTAGCTCCTTCATGGACCAGTAGCTTTTCCAGGCATTCTGAACACGGCGCTCAATTTCTTTGTCTTGCCTGTTGCTGAAAGAGACTAACTGGCCCAAGTAGATGTACTCGTTGACATACTGTATGATCTGCCCGTCTACCTCAACCCTACGTTTCGTGCTATTGGTCATGACCTGAGTCTTCGCGCGATTCATTTGAAGTCCAACTTGAAGGCTTGCGTTGCTCAGATCTTGGAGCATAAGCTGAAGTTCATCGGCTGAGGAGGCGAAGAGAACTATATCGTCGGCAAAGCGAAGGTTTGACAACCTTCTGTCACCGACGACTATTCCCTTTTCCTCCCAAGAAACCACCAGACTCCTGAAGACTTCTTCGAGTGTGCTCGTGAAAAGTTTTGGAGATAGCGGGTCCCCTTGCTTGACGCCACGCTGTATCCGAAATGATGGACCGGAAGATTGGAGTTTGATATCTGCTGTACTATTACTATAAATGGTTTTGATTAGATTTATGTAAGTTGGATCGATGTTTTGGTTTTGCAGGGCGGTAATAATAGTAGGATGGGTAATACTGTCAAAAGCTTTGGTGTAATCGACGAATGCTAAATATAAAGGGATTTTAAATTCGGTGCATTTTTCAACAATCTGGTTAACTGTGTGTAGATGATCTACTGTGGAAAATCCAGGGCGGAAGCCCGCTTGACTGGGAGGCTGTTGTCGGTCGAGTTGCCCAGCAATGCGACCCTCGATTACCTTTATGAAAGTCTTATAGACGTGAGACACCAGGCTTATAGGGCGATAATTGCCTATGTCGCTTTTATCCCCTTTTTTATGTAGCAGTATGATACTAGAATGAAGCAGTTTTGGAGGAATGTGGCCTGTTCTTAAAATACTGTTGAATAGTTTGCATAGGGGATGTAAAAGATTTTGTTTTCCAAAAACAAGCGCTTCAGTGCTTATCCCATCGATCCCTGGGCTCCTATCGAGCTTCATTGTGGACAGCACCTTCGCCACTTCGTCGATTGTTACAGTAGGAATAGTATCAGGGCAGAAGTATTCGCCGGGACTAAGTACGAGTGTATTGTGCGGGTCTGCATAAAGGGAAGTATAAAATTGCGTGCATATGTCCATAATTTTATTTCTATTGCAATGTTTATGGCCGTTTTCATCTTTTAGACTTGTGATCCATGTTTTACCCCTTGAAATTCCGTTTCTAGCTACCCTGAGGGATTTGTTTTTAAGTAGTGTTGTTTTGACTAAATTGGTGTTGTGGTTTCGAATATCAGTTCGGATGCTGCGTTTAGTTTTTCTATCTATTGCACGGTATTCAGCTGAGCCTATTTCCAATGTGGTTCGTTTTTCTATTAAATTTATAGTGTTTGTAGACAATACTGTACGTTTCTTATCGATGGCTGTGACTTTATTACTTGCTGTCTTAATTGCGTCTATTATATTGCTGTACCGGGTCTCTGTATCGCATATTTTAATTAAGTTGACATAACACTAATAAATAAATAAAAAAATAAAATAAAATAAAAATAAAATTCATTTATTTCAGACCGGTTTGATCCATAGTTTTGTTAGTTACAAGAAAAATAAATATTGCTTTACTTACACTCTATGTTAGTATTTACCTACAACTAAATTAAACTAAACTTATTTTATTTTGCCCTGCCTATCAGCACGTCTACCCAGTAGCTCGTGAGACGGCAATCAAGGCGTTCAGCCAACGTCCTTAGGAGGCTGTTGCTACTGCCGCGCACGCGTGTCAGCAGAGACGCTATTCTTTTACGCCTAATGGCATAAAAGTCATCCGTTCGCGCCTCTGCAAACATACCAGATGCACTACAGTGCTTCGGCAGCCTCAACAGCATCCTCATGACGTTATTGTACTGAACTCTTAACGTGTTATAGGCTCTCTGCGTAAATGTCGCCCACAGACTGCACGTGTAAAAAGTTTGACAATATGCTTTAAAAAGCGTTAACTTTACTTGTGTGTTACAACGTGCAAATCTGCGGGCAACCATATTGCCCCTTACAGCCATAGCCCTCCTTTCTCTTTCTAGATCCATATCATCTTTCAGATCTCCAGTTAGCACGTGCCCTAGATACTTAACACTCTTCACCACTTTGAGGGGTACCCCTCCCAGCATGAACCTAGGCACAGTCCAATCAAAATTGTACTTTTGAGCCTTAAAAATGAGTATTTCACTTTTGGTTGCATTATACCTAAGACCATGCTGCTCGGCGTAACCCTCGCATATGGTGATTAGTTTTTTTAAAGAGCTAACTGAGGGGCCCAGCAGCGCCATGTCATCCGCGTAGCTTATGTTATTGAAACATGTTCCCAAAACATGACATCCGACACGCGCGCTACTGAGTCTCCCAATCAGTTCGTCAACATATAGGTTAAACAAGGTGGGAGATGTTAGCCCACCCTGTCTAACCCCACATTGGAGCCTATATTCTTCTGAATACTCTCCATCCCATCTCACTTGATTGACCTGATTGTTATACCAGTATTTTAACAAGCCTATGCACTCTTTAGGTATTCCAGTTTTAGCCAGCTTGTCCCACAGTATTTGGTAGACAACCAGGTCAAAGGCCTTTGACAGGTCCAGGAAACACGCGAACACAGGCGTGTTCCTGTCCCTGTAATACCCAATAGCTTGCTTAAGGCACAAAATTGCAGTTTCTGTTGAGAGTCCAGGCCTGAACCCGAATTGCGCGTCGTTCAACTTTACATGTTTCTGCAGATGTGCATTAAGCAAGCCATCGAGGACTTTTGCCATAATAGTTGCAAGTGAGATGGGTCTGTAGTTCCCTAATTCAGACAAGTCACCCGTTTTATTTTTAGCAAGCGGCACCACCACAGTCCGCATAAGCTGGTTAGGGAGATAACCGTGCCTCAGACATAAGGTGTAGAACATTGCCAGAACACGCGGCACGTGTATGCCTGCGTGCCTGAGATGCTCAATACTGAGACCATCATGACCTGGAGATTTTCCCCTCTGCATGTTATTTATAATGGCCTTAACATCTTTAGCCATAAACGTCAAAGTAGTTCCTCCCATGATAGTCTCAGCACCCAGCACCTCAGGCGCAGTCGCAATCAGTGGGCTTACGGTAAAAACATTCTTAAAGTTACTAGCAATAGATTTTCTATTGCTCTCCCCGCCAACGCTCACAGGGACACTCGGCCTCGCACTAAACTTATTAGTGTTTTTCCAAAAGGATTTAAAATCCTTTTTAGACTGATTTGACGCCAGGATGTCGCTTTTTATCTGATCCTGCCTATCCTGACACCATTTCAGTCTAGACTTAAAAACCCTCCTGGTTGCACACATTTCTTGATATATGAATCCCTTAGGTGGTTTGTTTGCTCCCACCCATGCCAAGAATTTAACCCTTGCCTCCCTATGAGCGCCAGCCACATATTTATTCCAACCCACTATATGCGTACTCGGTCCGCCCCGCCTCTGTTTACTCGACTTCCTAGCCGCCGCCGTCATTGTATTGACGATATAGTTATACATATTGTCTAAAATAACTTTATGTTTGGGCTCATTACATACCTTATCCGCACAAGACGTTAACTCGGCCGGGAAATCGAGCAATTTCAGCTTCTCGTGGCAGATCGAGTGATACAGTTCCACTTGTCCGGCTTGTCTCTCGCCCCACACCACCCCCTCGTGAAGCGGCTTAGCAGAATCACATTTAATCTGGATCTTATCCATGTCACATTCGATAATAAGTGGCAGGTGATCAGACCAATACACGTCACAGTTTATATTTATATTGCACACTGTTTGCCTCGCTGCTTCTGTAACAATGCAGTGGTCCAGCCACCTGCTACATCCATGTGCTTCACTTGTATACGTATGTGCACCCGACTCAATACCTAACATGTCCAGGTCAACGCAATACCAGTTCTGAGATACACAGAAGTGCAGCAGCTCATTACAAAATAACTCGGAAGGGTGAGCATTAAAATCACCGAGTACGTAGATCGCTTCGACGTCACTATTTTCCGCACTAACCGCAGTTATTTCCGCCAAACATTCCGTAAAAACTGGTAGATTGTCCGGTAAGTTTACTGGCATATACACACTGAACACTAACGACGACCAGTTCGGCATTTCTATTTTAATTGCTGCCAAGCGCACGCTTACACATTTTACAACTGACACTTGTCTAAAAACCGATTTTCGCCACAGTATTGCTACGCCACCATGAGGGCGTCCAGTCAGGACACCAGCCCCTGAGTCCACAGCAGACACCCCCGTGTATGCGAAATCTTTGTGAATCGCTCCCAGTAACGTTAAGTCATGCGACATTAACCAATGCTCCTGTAATGCAAGTACGTCTGCAGTCTCACATAAGGCTCGAACGCCCTCCATCGACCTTTTCAGCGCCTTACAGTTAAAACTTATAAATCTACTAATAGATTGATTTTTATTTTTATTTCTTTAGTTCTGTTCTACATCTGCGGTACCTACCATTAATTTGTACATCGTCAGTTTGTTTCGATTGTATTTATATAAGTTTTTTCCTTGTTATTTTATTTCAAATGTTACTATGTTCAACACAATATCTATTGTTTAGAACAAAAAAAAACTAGCTAAAATACAGTTAATTAATGTAGCTTCTTGGTAAGATGAAATTCTGAAAAGTATAAAACGGGTTGTGAAAATGGAAATACAATTGTGGCATTGTAGCGGATGTCGATTAAAATTGTCAAATTATGTTGTTAAAAAAGTTACAAAGTATGTTGAAATAAAAACGCGAAAACTTATATATGCTCACATATTTTATTATGATTGTATTTTAATTTATTAGTATTGTATCTACAGATTAATAAAATAAATATACTGCTTCAAAATTAGCACTAAATTAAAAAATACACTAGATTGTACACGGCAACTTTATTTCAGGAGCTCTCCTTATGTCAATCAATACTATCTCTCTGCATTTCCTCATGAAATGGTTTAGTT
Organism: Pammene aurita; assembly: GCA_947086415.1. NCBI lineage: Eukaryota > Metazoa > Arthropoda > Insecta > Lepidoptera > Tortricidae > Pammene > Pammene aurita. The sequence goes on along the minus strand of OX352302.1, from coordinate 26,879,225 downwards.
AAAACCATTTTTTTACCGACTTCAAGATTCCGAAGGAGGGGGCTATCAATTCGTCGGAATCTTTGTTTTTGCTTTTTTATGTATATTCACTGATTATTCGAAAACGGGTGAGCCGATTTGGAAAATTCTTTTTTGATTTGAAAGAGTACTTCATAGTTAGTCCTATTGTCACCATGTCAGGATCTGATGATGGGATCCTGAAGATTTAGAGGAAACTCTTGCAACATATATTTGAGTATTTTTTTACAGTAGCTCGGTCATTTGACTTTGGAAAGGTTCGTTTTTTGTTTAAAATTATCTTTTATCATCTCTACATCTAGCCCAGGAGCTTTTATAAAAGTATTTTTTTTTTACAATATAAAACATATTTCTGGATATGTATATCATTTATTCATTCATATATTATTACTAGCTGACTCGGCGAACATTGTACCGCCAACTTCCACCGACTCCCGTCGACCTCTAGTTCACTCCTACGCCAGTGCTACCGTCTCCCACCACTCTCCCACTATATTCTATATTCTAACTATATTCCAACAACCGCACTTATAAATATTTTTAGGTTTTGTTGTACTGTTGTTTTAAAAAAATATGTCCCGCTGAGTTTTGTGCCGGTCATAATTCTTCTCGGGTCAAAGGTATCGGGTTAGAACCGGTGTAGTTTATTTACCCTCTTTTACTTTGATAAACTATCTGACGTTTAGGTTTTATGTTAGGTTTAGATTTCTTAGCATAGCTTAGTTAAGTTTTCTATGTAATGTAACATACTATTTTAAATATATTCTTTAATAAATGTTTGAGTTTGCTATTGTCGTTTTAAAGTCTAGTATGTTTATTTATTTATTTATTTAAACTTTATTGCACAGTATAAAATATAGAGTTACAAAAGGCGGACTTAATGTCGTAAGGCATTCTCTACCAGTCAACCTTTAGGCCAAACAGAGAAGCATCATTGGTGCAGGGTATGTAAAGAACACAGAACTAATAACTAAAAATAGCAAGAACGTTATCTAATATAAATAAGCATTTAAATAAATATATATTATTAAGATATAAAATATACAAAGATAGTATAACATATACGTAATAAATACAAATAAATAAATATATATATAAATAAATTACCTGCTACTGAATTTACTATGAAGAGTTATCAAGAAGATACTTTCGGAGCTTGCGCTTGAACGTGAATTATGTTCATTTGTTTTTGCACCCGAAGCTTTCAGCTGTATGCGATTAGTTTTTCGCTACTACTCAAAACGTTGTTTGGTTGTTTATAAACTCTTTATTGTAAAAAAACCAAGTCAAATACAATATATCAAACACATATAATATAGTTAAATATAATGGGTATGTGTGTTATCTGAAAAAGATCTTTAACGATAAGACTGCCAGTTTTCTGCCTCTATACTTCAATCTATGCTGTGTACTGTTGTTATTGGTATTGAGTGAGGTGTGCAATCAGTGATTGTGTAAGAATTGTGCGACAATTGTCGTGTGTCTCGTGACAAAAGCTCACAAAAGCTTTTTAAAATAAGTATCACAATGGTGGTAAACATGCATACAGCGTGACCAATGGTAAGCTGTTCCCGTATTCTGTGGACGCCTACAATTTCTAACCTAACCTAACTATGACGCAGACATATGTCAAACGCGTGGTAAAACTCGGGTCATAATACTAGAGTGTTAGCTTTACTGCCAAGAGTCAAACGAGTTTTTATTTTTAATTAACTGAATACCTTGAGAAATACTGGTGGCTTGACGATGAGACGTCAGACTTTCAATCCAAAGGTCTCGGGTTCAAACCCCGGCTCGTACCACTGAGTTTTTCGGAAACTTATGTACGAAATATCATTTGATATTTATCAGTCGCTTTTCAGTGAAGGAAAACATCGTGAGGAAACCGCATCTAATCCCAAAAAGGCCTAGTTTTCCCTCTGGGTTGGAAGGTCAGATGGCAGCCGCTTTCGTAAGAACTAGTGCCTACGCCAATTCATGGGATTAGGTTGCCGAGCGGACCCGAGGCTCAATAGAGCTAAAAGCTGGGACAAACGCGAGGAGGAAGATATAATACCTTGATTCAAAATAAAAATTACTTGTAACAACAAAACTTATGGATTTTCTAGGTTCATAATAGAATAACCCTTTTCTGCTAGCTAGTATTAGAATCACTAGGTATTACATAATCTCATGATACCTCGATTTAAACTCTACAAAAGTGGCACAGTTAAAACGGTCGAGCGGTCAATTATTCTTGAAGGAGCAAGGCGAGTTGAACCAAGTAGTGTGAAATATTCGCAAGGAGGACAGAGCTAATACGGCTTTAATTTGCTCTATGGCCCGACGTTAGGTCAGTTACTAGTAAAAATACTATTAAAATTTTAACAGAGCGAGAATAACTATTAATCATACATGCTACAGCCGGTATACTATCCAACCACGCGCAACATCATAAGAGCCGTAACAGCCATTATAAAACTCATTGAATTGTATATCATAGGTACTCCTCATAATATTACTCGACAGTATTTTAAAAAGGTAGGCTAGCGCACATCTGTAAGGCCGCGGTGATTTTCTTGGTCCTCGTTTTTGACAAAGCTGTCACGACTTAGTATTTAGGCGGATTTTTAATACCTCGACCGTGGCAAACAAGCATATGGCCCACTTGATGGTAAGCAGCTACCGTAGAGTCACACATGCGCATTGCTACCCTTTAATATCAAAGAGGATCCACTGTGTTGACGACTAAAAGGGACAATAACCCTCTTTGACCTCTTGGTTATAAAACAGTAGCATCGTTTTTAAGCAACTATAAACCGACGGTCCCAATTAACAAAGTCGGATTTGTAAAATGACTACTTTTGGGGAAAGGCTGTCAAAATTTTTCGAAAAAAAATATTGTATTGGGTTCAAACTATACTTGATTATTTATTATTACGTTGTTTATTGTTAGCCGCTGTCTAAATAAACATTTTATAGCAATTTTGTTAAAAAAATTGCAAAAACGAATTATACGATATTTTGAACTGAAATATTTCTGAAAAATATGACTAAAGTATCATATACGACATTTTACTCTGGACTTCGTTATCAAAATAAATCGGTTGTACAACATCCGATGTCGACATTAGTATAATAAAATAAAACTGTAATTACAGTAAAATACAAAACGTAACATAAAGTCTTTTTGCATGTTAAAAAGTAGGATGTGGCATAATTATACGAAGCTTTGTACTTTCTCCGTGTCCAATGAAACAGTGTTTCCGAAATGCAAATTCCAACCTGGAAAATATGACTGATTATCTCAATCGTTTCATGTGCTGATCAATGATGTCACAACAGCATAAATCGATCTATGTAGTGTCCGAAAGTCTTATGTAGACCTAAAGTCCGAACGGAATTAAATACCGCTATGTAAAGATTAGTATCATAAATCGCCGGATCTCTCTCTTCTAAGTATAGGCTTAGACAGCTTTGTGCAATAGAGACAATAGAGTTCGCAAACAAACATTTGTGTGATCGTGGAATAGTAGATTGTTTGACAAGGGTCTAAAGTAGGCCATATTACCACGAGGCGGTTATTTTCCCGAACGAAGTGAGGGAAAATTGTTCGAGTGGTAATATGGCTTTTAGACTAGAGTAATGCATACTATTTTTCACTTCGATTGCGAGAAAATAAGATAAAAATACTTATTATTTACGCACAATAACTAAACTAAGGTTAAATTATGGTTTAACTTAACGGTCTTTTAATTTTTTTAACTTCTTTGACATAGATACAAGATATAAACACCGCGAATAAATGCCACAGACGACGGTATAATTAGCTCTTTAAAGTAGCTATTAGACATTGCAATTTGTAGGGTCCAACCTGTCGGGTTGGTAGGTGTAATGGTACAGGGAGTAGGAGTCCCTATCTAGGGCGATCGGCAGTGCCCCGACACCCGCAGCTGTTTATGGAGGTCGTTAGAGTTATTTTACCTTTTTTATTTATAATGTTAGCCATTTTCTACACATTTCGTCTGGTTTTTTATTTAAAATAAAAGTTAAATTGTGTAGATTCGCTGGCAATTAATATATTTACCTAGTTTTGTATTTAAATAATAGAAGGGTTGGGCAGATGAATTTAGATTCAGGCAGCTCGAGCGGTCATTTAAATATCTATAATAAAAAAACCAGTTTCAGATTTTATTTAATGTGTACTGTACTGTTATGAGTACTATCACCGTGCTTCACCAAATACATTTTTTAGATGTTTTGAAGGCATCTCTGTAAACGTTGAGCTAGGGGGATTTGTAGGGAAAGTGTAATAAAGTGCGTTGGGGCCGACAGGAGTTGGACACAACCGATGGGGCCCTACAAATTGCCATGTCTAATAGCCGTTTAAACACGCTTTAAAGCGCTTCCAAAAAATTACAATCTTTTTTAATGATTGTGAAGTAGGAACTAAAAAACACCTCACGTTTTGAGAAATAAATTGCGTTTCCTCATTGGTCGATTTTAACATTGCTGTATTCTGATTGGTTGATATTAAATACAATGTTTTTTAAGGACTTTAATTATTTACACAGTATACGCACCAAAAAAGTATCTAGCGTCCCTATTAACTTCGATATGTGTGTTGTGATTGGTGGATTTAATATGGTGAAGTGTTCCGATTGGTCAATTTAAAATAAAACAATTAAAAACGGATTTTATCGCGTGTATTGAGTTTAAATTACATCCCGACGTTTCAAACACTTTACAGCGTTCGTGGTCAACGGGATGTACAATTACCTCCGTTCAAAAACTATCTCAATATGCAAACCTACCCACATATTAAATATTAAACAAATTTAGTGTTTGCACATGCCGGAGGGGCCTTTATAAAAACAAATTATTTTTTATTACAAAACAAATTATTAAACAAATTATTTTATTATTATTAATTATTATTTTCATTTTTATTTTTAATTTTTTAAATTAGTATAAAATTATTATTAGTGTCCACACTGTCCACCATTATGGTCTCACAGTCCTATGTCTAGCTTGCTCCTTAACCAAATGAATAACTGGATCCCAAGCTGGTGGTACCGAAAAACCATCCTCTCTGTTGAAATTTGGATATTTTTTAATCTCGATTGCCTCTCGCAACATCCGGGGAATGTATCGTTTCTCCTTGACGAGGACTTGCGGTTTGTCAAATTTAACTGAGTGGTTGGGTCTATCCATGACATGCTCACAGACTGCTGACCTTGGTCGACGGTGCTTTACATCGGCTATATGTTCCTTTACCCGAGTAGAGATGCTCCGCTTAGTCTGGCCTACATATGATAGACCACATTCACATTCCAGCCTGTAGACCCCTGCACTCTGTAGAGGAGTAGCCGACTTCACTGACCTCAGGAACTGTGACATCTTCTTCATTGGCTTAAAGTAAGTTTTTATAGAAGCACGTTTCGAGCTGATAAGGGTAATGCGACGGTTGTACTTGACACCACCGATTACAACCAGAAAATTGAGAATCTGTTGGCGGACAGCACAACCTATAAACATGTCAAAAAAGATCCTACTGCGAAAGTCTTAAAATGTACTAAAGACCTAATTGGTGAATATTGCGAATCCCTTAATCTAGATGTTGCAGGGTTGGTTCCTGATTGCCCGGTGCCTCCTAAATTGTATGGGTTACCGAAGATACACAAGGCGGGTGCCCCGCTACGTCCAATAGTGAGTCAAATTGATGCTCCAACTTACAAATTGGCTCAATACTTAGCAGGAGTCCTTTCATCTTTACGGGGTAATACTAGAACACATACAAAGGATTCTTACCATTTCATCAGTGACATTAAAGACCTTACATTAACTGATGACGAGATCATGGTCAGTTTCGATGTCCAGTCACTCTTTACGAGTCTACCGGTACAAGACTGCATTGAAATTGTGAAGAAGAGGTTGCGTGAGCAGGACATGTCTGAAGAATATGCTAAGCTCTTGGAACACTGCCTTACATCAGGATATCTACTATGGAACAATGAATTCTTCCTGCAAGTCGACGGTGTAGCCATGGGGTCCCCGGTATCTCAAGTAGTCGCTGACATCTTTATGGAGGACTTTGAGGAGAGGGCGCTCTCATTGGCTCCCGTGCAGCCGAAGATTTTCAAAAGATACGTAGATGATACTTTTACTATATTACCTAAAAATAGTGTTTCAGTTTTCCTTGACCACCTCAATTCCATTCATAGTAAGATTAAGTTTACCATGGAATTGGAAAATAATTGTTCACTGCCTTTCTTAGATGTACTAGTATTGAGAAACCCCGATAATACCTTAGGCCGCACTGTATATAGGAAACCTACACATACAAATAGATATTTGAATGGTAGATCACACCACCACCCCAGTCAGCTAGCTACTGTAGGCAAGTCTTTGTTTCAGAGAGCCCAGAGGATATGTGATGAGCAGCACCTGGCGGCGGAACTCCGGCATGCCAAGGATGCACTTCAAGCGAACAGGCTCAAGATTCCACGGCTCAATCAGAAAGCTCGGATGAAGATTCCTACAGTTGAGCGCCGGCCTGCCGTCTTGCCTTTTGTCCGAGGAGTCACTGACAGGATTGGCAACATCTTGAAACGTGCTTCTATAAAAACTTACTTTAAGCCAATGAAGAAGATGTCACAGTTCCTGAGGTCAGTGAAGTCGGCTACTCCTCTACAGAGTGCAGGGGTCTACAGGCTGGAATGTGAATGTGGTCTATCATATGTAGGCCAGACTAAGCGGAGCATCTCTACTCGGGTAAAGGAACATATAGCCGATGTAAAGCACCGTCGACCAAGGTCAGCAGTCTGTGAGCATGTCATGGATAGACCCAACCACTCAGTTAAATTTGACAAACCGCAAGTCCTCGTCAAGGAGAAACGATACATTCCCCGGATGTTGCGAGAGGCAATCGAGATTAAAAAATATCCAAATTTCAACAGAGAGGATGGTTTTTCGGTACCACCAGCTTGGGATCCAGTTATTCATTTGGTTAAGGAGCAAGCTAGACATAGGACTGTGAGACCATAATGGTGGACAGTGTGGACACTAATAATAATTTTATACTAATTTAAAAAATTAAAAATAAAAATGAAAATAATAATTAATAATAATAAAATAATTTGTTTAATAATTTGTTTTGTAATAAAAAATAATTTGTTTTTATAAAGGCCCCTCCGGCATGTGCAAACACTAAATTTGTTTAATATTTAATATGTGGGTAGGTTTGCATATTGAGATAGTTTTTGAACGGAGGTAATTGTACATTTTTCCTCAGTCGACCCGTTGACCACGAACGCTGTAAAGTGTTTGAAACGTCGGGATGTAATTTAAACTCAATACACGCGATAAAATCCGTTTTTAATTGTTTTATTTCATGAATAACTATCGCGGCAACCGAAGACAATATTATGTACACCAGTACGGACTGGAAGTTGCAACCAGAATTCGGCGACGTGAAGACCTGGCGAATAAGCTCGCGCGCTCTCGTTGTTCTTTAAATTTCTCTTTTAATTTCTAGAAAACAAGCAACGTTCCCACTATTACGACTAAGTATATGTTCATCTTGTTATTAATGAATTATCCTATCAACAAACTAGAACAAAAACATTAATTAGACTTACCACGTAATCAAAAATATGCGTAAAAACATTATGTTATGAAGTCTGGATTGCTAAATTCTGACTGCATTTAATTGTCACTGAACGGCTTTTAAAAATGTATAACTATTACGTACACCGGCCATTTAAGTATAATTTTCACTTGCATTTCAACAACATCTAGACCTAATTCACTTTTATTGTACCTATAGCCAAATTGTTATAGAATAAAACAAATCGACATTATAATTCACAATAATATACGCAATATAATAAAATATTGAGAATGTTTTTAAAATTTTCCCACTAAAATACTTTTTTTCACAGTATCTGTGCTGTTCGAGAGGTTGTACTTAAGGCCATTCTACACAAGTTAAAATTAAGAAGAAAAATGTACATGATGACTGAATAAATTCAGAACGTTACAATTATTGTCTATGGTCTCTGTTTATGCATTATTATAGAAAATATTCATAAGAATCAGAACCCTCCGAATTAATTTCGTAACTATAGATTCCAATTCTTAATATCAGCTCGTGTGTAATAGCCCTTGCTGCTAATATTTTAGCTTGATATGATATGATAACCAACCATTCGCAAAAAAAAATCGCCAGAGACGATGGCAAGAGACCCGACGGCATGTCACTGATACCGTGGAGGATGGGACGAGTGCTTGTGTGGGATGCTACCTGCGTGGACACGCTGGCGCCGTCCCATCTCCACGGTACTACAAAGAAAGTAGGCGCGGCGACGGAGGCGGCTGAAGCCCTCAAATACAGGAGTCTCGACGCCAACTACAACTTTGTTGCTTTTGGAGTCGAGACTCTTGGTCCGTGGGGCCCAGCAGCACAAAATTTTTACAGAGAGTTGGCTAAACGGTTGGTCGACAAAACCGGGGATAAAAGAGCTGGCAGCTTCCTCGCCCAACGCCTTAGTATTGCGGTTCAGCGAGGAAATGCTGCCAGCGTCCTCGGCACGATGCCACAGGGGCCCATTTTAGAGATAGATTTTTAGTTTTTAGTATTTTTAAGTAAGTAAGTTAATTTTAGTTTATTTAAGTTTTATCCTGTACCATTTAATAACTAACTACATATTTGATATAATAAAATGAAAAAAAAAAAAAATATAAGAATTCGTTAATAATGTGTTATTTTCATGTCGATTTTATATAAAAGAATATTCACTTAATCACAAAAGGAGATTTTGACATAGATACAAGATATAAACACCGCGAATAAATGCCACAGACGACGGTATAATTAGCTCTTTAAAGTAGCTATTAGACATTGCAATTTGTAGGGTCCAACCTGTCGGGTTGGTAGGTGTAATGGTACAGGGAGTAGGAGTCCCTATCTAGGGCGATCGGCAGTGCCCCGACACCCGCAGCTGTTTATGGAGGTCGTTAGAGTTATTTTACCTTTTTTATTTATAATGTTAGCCATTTTCTACACATTTCGTCTGGTTTTTTATTTAAAATAAAAGTTAAATTGTGTAGATTCGCTGGCAATTAATATATTTACCTAGTTTTGTATTTAAATAATAGAAGGGTTGGGCAGATGAATTTAGATTCAGGCAGCTCGAGCGGTCATTTAAATATCTATAATAAAAAAACCAGTTTCAGATTTTATTTAATGTGTACTGTACTGTTATGAGTACTATCACCGTGCTTCACCAAATACATTTTTTAGATGTTTTGAAGGCATCTCTGTAAACGTTGAGCTAGGGGGATTTGTAGGGAAAGTGTAATAAAGTGCGTTGGGGCCGACAGGAGTTGGACACAACCGATGGGGCCCTACAAATTGCCATGTCTAATAGCCGTTTAAACACGCTTTAAAGCGCTTCCAAAAAATTACAATCTTTTTTAATGATTGTGAAGTAGGAACTAAAAAACACCTCACGTTTTGAGAAATAAATTGCGTTTCCTCATTGGTCGATTTTAACATTGCTGTATTCTGATTGGTTGATATTAAATACAATGTTTTTTAAGGACTTTAATTATTTACACAGTATACGCACCAAAAAAGTATCTAGCGTCCCTATTAACTTCGATATGTGTGTTGTGATTGGTGGATTTAATATGGTGAAGTGTTCCGATTGGTCAATTTAAAATAAAACAATTAAAAACGGATTTTATCGCGTGTATTGAGTTTAAATTACATCCCGACGTTTCAAACACTTTACAGCGTTCGTGGTCAACGGGATGTACAATTACCTCCGTTCAAAAACTATCTCAATATGCAAACCTACCCACATATTAAATATTAAACAAATTTAGTGTTTGCACATGCCGGAGGGGCCTTTATAAAAACAAATTATTTTTTATTACAAAACAAATTATTAAACAAATTATTTTATTATTATTAATTATTATTTTCATTTTTATTTTTAATTTTTTAAATTAGTATTAAATTATTATTAGTGTCCACACTGTCCACCATTATGGTCTCACAGTCCTATGTCTAGCTTGCTCCTTAACCAAATGAATAACTGGATCCCAAGCTGGTGGTACCGAAAAACCATCCTCTCTGTTGAAATTTGGATATTTTTTAATCTCGATTGCCTCTCGCAACATCCGGGGAATGTATCGTTTCTCCTTGACGAGGACTTGCGGTTTGTCAAATTTAACTGAGTGGTTGGGTCTATCCATGACATGCTCACAGACTGCTGACCTTGGTCGACGGTGCTTTACATCGGCTATATGTTCCTTTACCCGAGTAGAGATGCTCCGCTTAGTCTGGCCTACATATGATAGACCACATTCACATTCCAGCCTGTAGACCCCTGCACTCTGTAGAGGAGTAGCCGACTTCACTGACCTCAGGAACTGTGACATCTTCTTCATTGGCTTAAAGTAAGTTTTTATAGAAGCACGTTTCGAGCTGATAAGGGTAATGCGACGGTTGTACTTGACACCACCGATTACAACCAGAAAATTGAGAATCTGTTGGCGGACAGCACAACCTATAAACATGTCAAAAAAGATCCTACTGCGAAAGTCTTAAAATGTACTAAAGACCTAATTGGTGAATATTGCGAATCCCTTAATCTAGATGTTGCAGGGTTGGTTCCTGATTGCCCGGTGCCTCCTAAATTGTATGGGTTACCGAAGATACACAAGGCGGGTGCCCCGCTACGTCCAATAGTGAGTCAAATTGATGCTCCAACTTACAAATTGGCTCAATACTTAGCAGGAGTCCTTTCATCTTTACGGGGTAATACTAGAACACATACAAAGGATTCTTACCATTTCATCAGTGACATTAAAGACCTTACATTAACTGATGACGAGATCATGGTCAGTTTCGATGTCCAGTCACTCTTTACGAGTCTACCGGTACAAGACTGCATTGAAATTGTGAAGAAGAGGTTGCGTGAGCAGGACATGTCTGAAGAATATGCTAAGCTCTTGGAACACTGCCTTACATCAGGATATCTACTATGGAACAATGAATTCTTCCTGCAAGTCGACGGTGTAGCCATGGGGTCCCCGGTATCTCAAGTAGTCGCTGACATCTTTATGGAGGACTTTGAGGAGAGGGCGCTCTCATTGGCTCCCGTGCAGCCGAAGATTTTCAAAAGATACGTAGATGATACTTTTACTATATTACCTAAAAATAGTGTTTCAGTTTTCCTTGACCACCTCAATTCCATTCATAGTAAGATTAAGTTTACCATGGAATTGGAAAATAATTGTTCACTGCCTTTCTTAGATGTACTAGTATTGAGAAACCCCGATAATACCTTAGGCCGCACTGTATATAGGAAACCTACACATACAAATAGATATTTGAATGGTAGATCACACCACCACCCCAGTCAGCTAGCTACTGTAGGCAAGTCTTTGTTTCAGAGAGCCCAGAGGATATGTGATGAGCAGCACCTGGCGGCGGAACTCCGGCATGCCAAGGATGCACTTCAAGCGAACAGGCTCAAGATTCCACGGCTCAATCAGAAAGCTCGGATGAAGATTCCTACAGTTGAGCGCCGGCCTGCCGTCTTGCCTTTTGTCCGAGGAGTCACTGACAGGATTGGCAACATCTTGAAACGTGCTTCTATAAAAACTTACTTTAAGCCAATGAAGAAGATGTCACAGTTCCTGAGGTCAGTGAAGTCGGCTACTCCTCTACAGAGTGCAGGGGTCTACAGGCTGGAATGTGAATGTGGTCTATCATATGTAGGCCAGACTAAGCGGAGCATCTCTACTCGGGTAAAGGAACATATAGCCGATGTAAAGCACCGTCGACCAAGGTCAGCAGTCTGTGAGCATGTCATGGATAGACCCAACCACTCAGTTAAATTTGACAAACCGCAAGTCCTCGTCAAGGAGAAACGATACATTCCCCGGATGTTGCGAGAGGCAATCGAGATTAAAAAATATCCAAATTTCAACAGAGAGGATGGTTTTTCGGTACCACCAGCTTGGGATCCAGTTATTCATTTGGTTAAGGAGCAAGCTAGACATAGGACTGTGAGACCATAATGGTGGACAGTGTGGACACTAATAATAATTTAATACTAATTTAAAAAATTAAAAATAAAAATGAAAATAATAATTAATAATAATAAAATAATTTGTTTAATAATTTGTTTTGTAATAAAAAATAATTTGTTTTTATAAAGGCCCCTCCGGCATGTGCAAACACTAAATTTGTTTAATATTTAATATGTGGGTAGGTTTGCATATTGAGATAGTTTTTGAACGGAGGTAATTGTACATTTTTCCTCAGTCGACCCGTTGACCACGAACGCTGTAAAGTGTTTGAAACGTCGGGATGTAATTTAAACTCAATACACGCGATAAAATCCGTTTTTAATTGTTTTATTTCATGAATAACTATCGCGGCAACCGAAGACAATATTATGTACACCAGTACGGACTGGAAGTTGCAACCAGAATTCGGCGACGTGAAGACCTGGCGAATAAGCTCGCGCGCTCTCGTTGTTCTTTAAATTTCTCTTTTAATTTCTAGAAAACAAGCAACGTTCCCACTATTACGACTAAGTATATGTTCATCTTGTTATTAATGAATTATCCTATCAACAAACTAGAACAAAAACATTAATTAGACTTACCACGTAATCAAAAATATGCGTAAAAACATTATGTTATGAAGTCTGGATTGCTAAATTCTGACTGCATTTAATTGTCACTGAACGGCTTTTAAAAATGTATAACTATTACGTACACCGGCCATTTAAGTATAATTTTCACTTGCATTTCAACAACATCTAGACCTAATTCACTTTTATTGTACCTATAGCCAAATTGTTATAGAATAAAACAAATCGACATTATAATTCACAATAATATACGCAATATAATAAAATATTGAGAATGTTTTTAAAATTTTCCCACTAAAATACTTTTTTTCACAGTATCTGTGCTGTTCGAGAGGTTGTACTTAAGGCCATTCTACACAAGTTAAAATTAAGAAGAAAAATGTACATGATGACTGAATAAATTCAGAACGTTACAATTATTGTCTATGGTCTCTGTTTATGCATTATTATAGAAAATATTCATAAGAATCAGAACCCTCCGAATTAATTTCGTAACTATAGATTCCAATTCTTAATATCAGCTCGTGTGTAATAGCCCTTGCTGCTAATATTTTAGCTTGATATGATATGATAACCAACCATTCGCAAAAAAAAATCAGCTGTTCCTATAACTTGTATTAGACATAACAATTTGTAGGGCCCAATCTGTCCGGTTGGGAGGTGTAATAAGAGTTAGGGCCCTTAGGGACCTGAAGGAGGGTTAGGGAGAGGACCTCAAATACACAACAGATTGGGCCCTACAAATTGCAACGTCTTATACCCGTTTTTAATCTGCCACCATCTTTGCAATTTAAAATTATAAGAATTTTGCAAATGCTTTTGTACATGCTTCGGTGCAGCCCTTTTTGGAAACATAAACATTTACTAACGCGTATAGACGCCTTAGTCCAAACCCAATTAGAACTTATTCTAAATTTAAAGCTCACCAAACAATCTTGGCTCGAAGCATCCCTTCCCGTCCGGTACGGCGGGCTTGGGGTGCGCAAAATTTCCAGTGTTGCACTGCCGGCTTTTCTATCGTCTGTTCACAGTTCTGGTGATCTCATAGGCAAAATCCTGAGGGCTTCGCCCACAAACTATGAGATGTCAGACTTGGATGACGCTAGAAATGCCTGGCTGTCTGCGTGCCCGGGCCAAATCTGCCATTTAATCCAAAATCACAAAGGGGCTGGGATGATGTTTTGTGTAAACTAACATACACCTCTCTTTTCGAAAATAGCACAGGAGCCGAACGCGCGCGACTGATGGCCGTGGGCTGCAAAGAGGCCGGCCACTGGTTAAATGCTTACCCCTCGCCTAACACAGGTACCCATTTAGATGCAAACACCCTCCGGTTGGCGGTCGGGCTACGTTTAGGGGTCCCGGTATGCGCGCCACATAAATGCCTCTGTGGCAAGGATGTCGACCGGCTGGGGCACCACGGATTATCTTGCCAACGTAGTGCAGGCCGTTTTTCGCGTCACGCCGCTTTGAACGACATAATCCGTCGGTCTCTTGCCACCGTCAACGTACCGGCAATACTAGAGCCTACTGGTATAGCCAGAGACGATGGCAAGAGACCCGACGGCATGTCACTGATACCGTGGAGGATGGGACGAGTGCTTGTGTGGGATGCTACCTGCGTGGACACGCTGGCGCCGTCCCATCTCCACGGTACTACAAAGAAAGTAGGCGCGGCGACGGAGGCGGCTGAAGCCCTCAAATACAGGAGTCTCGACGCCAACTACAACTTTGTTGCTTTTGGAGTCGAGACTCTTGGTCCGTGGGGCCCAGCAGCACAAAATTTTTACAGAGAGTTGGCTAAACGGTTGGTCGACAAAACCGGGGATAAAAGAGCTGGCAGCTTCCTCGCCCAACGCCTTAGTATTGCGGTTCAGCGAGGAAATGCTGCCAGCGTCCTCGGCACGATGCCACAGGGGCCCATTTTAGAGATAGATTTTTAGTTTTTAGTATTTTTAAGTAAGTAAGTTAATTTTAGTTTATTTAAGTTTTATCCTGTACCATTTAATAACTAACTACATATTTGATATAATAAAATGAAAAAAAAAAAATATAAGAATTCGTTAATAATGTGTTATTTTCATGTCGATTTTATATAAAAGAATATTCACTTAATCACAAAAGGAGATTTTTTATTTCAACACAACAACACATAACAGTAAACATATAATAAACTAACACTAAACAACTTAAAACTGGAGATAAAAAATTTGGCCCAGATCGCTGTCAACGGGCAGGGTGCCCAGAAGGCTGGCCGTATTGCCACGTTGAATGGCGATAGCTATACGTTGTGCAAAATAGTAGCCAGCCCTCTGGTCACCAGAGGCTTCTATTAGGCGCGCCGATAGATCTTTGTATAGTCGGCGCGCGCTTGGCCCCCACGGCCCCAAAGTTTCAACCCTTTGGTTTTGTCGACCAACCGTTTAGCCAACTCTCTGTAAAAATTTTGTGCTGCTGGGCCCCACGGACCAAGAGTCTCGACTCCAAAAGCAACAAAGTTGTAGTTGGCGTCGAGACTCCTGTATTTGAGGGCTTCAGCCGCCTCCGTCGCCGCGCCTACTTTCTTTGTAGTACCGTGGAGATGGGACGGCGCCAGCGTGTCCACGCAGGTAGCATCCCACACAAGCACTCGTCCCATCCTCCACGGTATCAGTGACATGCCGTCGGGTCTCTTGCCATCGTCTTTTGATCCGAGGGAGTTGGTCTAAAGATGAACATGGATAAGACGAAGATCATGTCAAATACCCATGTAGCACCAACTCCCGTTACAATCGGAGACTTTACACTCGAAGTTGTGGACGATTATATATACTTAGGACATACTGTCCAGTTAAGTAGATCCAACTTCGAGAAAGAGGTCAATCGACGAATCCGACTCGGTTGGGCAGCGTTCGGGAAGCTACGGCACATCTTTTTGTCCAATATTCCGCAGTGTCTCAAGACGAAAGTCTTTGACCAGTGTGTGTTGCCAGTGATGACATATGGTACTGAAACGTGGTCGCTTACAATGGGCCTCATAAGAAAGCTCAAAGTCACCCAAAGGGCAATGGAGAGGGCTATGGTTGGAGTCTCTGGATGCGGGTGGCGCAGGACTGGTCATTCGTTTCATTCGTTTCATTCGTTTCATTCATTTCATTCGTTTCATTCGTTTCATTCGTTTCATTCGTGTCATTCGTTTCATTCGAATCATTCGTTTCATTCGTTTCATTCGTTTCATTCGTTTCATTCGTTTCATTCGTTTCATTCGTTTCATTCGTTTCATTCGTTTCATTCGTTTCATTCGTTTCATTCGTTTCATTCGTTTCATTCGTTTCATTCGTTTCATTCGTTTAATTCGTTTCATTCGTTTCATTCGTTTCATTCGTTTCATTCGTTTCATTCGTTTCATTCGTTTCATTCGTTTCATTCGTTTCATTCGTTTCATTCGTTTCATTCGTTTCATTCGTTTCATTCGTTTCATTGGTTTCATTCGTTTCATTCGTTTCATTCGTTTCATTCGTTTCATTCGTTTCATTCGTTTCATTCGTTTCATTCGTTTCATTCGTTTCATTCGTTTCATTCGATTCATTCGTTATGTTCGTTTTATTAGTTTTATTAGTTTTATTAGTTTTATTAGTTTTATTAGTTTTATTAGTTTCATTAGTTTTATTAGTTTTATTAGTTTTATTAGTTTTATTAGTTTTATTCGTTTTATTCGTTTTATTCGTTTTATTCGTTTTATTCGTTTTATTCGTTTTATTCGTTTTATTCGTTTTATTCGTTTTATTCGTTTTATTCGTTTTATTCGTTTTATTCGTTTTATTCGTTTTATTCGTCTTATTCGTTTTATTCGTTTTATTCGTTTTATTCGTTTTATTCGTTTTATTCGTTTTATTCGTTTTATTCGTTTTATTCGATTTATTCGATTTATTCGATTTATTCGTTTTATTCGTTTTATTCGTTTTAATTGTTTTATTCGTTTTATTCATTTTATTACAGGTTATACGGAAGACCGAGGAGTATAACCTGCCCCTCTGCTTAGCGTTCGTGGACCACGAGAAATCCTTCGACTCGATCGAAACCTGGGCTGTACTAGAATCTCTCCAGAGGTGCCAAGTGGACTATCGCTATATCGAAGTGCTGAAGTGTTTGTACGAGAACGCCACTATGTCAGTCCGACTCCAGGACCAGAACTCGAAGCCTATTCCGTTGCAGCGGGGAGTCAGGCAAGGAGATGTTATTTCTCCTAAATTGTTTACCGCTGCACTGGAGGATGTTTTCAAGACTCTGGACTGGAGAAGGCTAGGCATCAACATAAACGGCGAGTACATCACTCACCTTCGGTTTGCTGACGACACAGTAGTCTTGGCAGAGACCATGGAGGATTTGAGTACGTTGCTCGATGACCTCAGTAAAGCCTCCGAGGGAGTTGGTCTAAAGATGAACATGGATAAGACGAAGATCATGTCAAATACCCATGTAGCACCAACTCCCGTTACAATCGGAGTCTTTACACTCGAAGTTGTGGACGATTATATATACTTAGGACATACTGTCCAGTTAAGTAGATCCAACTTCGAGAAAGAGGTCAATCGACGAATCCGACTCGGTTGGGCAGCGTTCGGGAAGCTACGGCACATCTTTTTGTCCAATATTCCGCAGTGTCTCAAGACGAAAGTCTTTGACCAGTGTGTGTTGCCAGTGATGACATATGGTACTGAAACGTGGTCGCTTACAATGGGCCTCATAAGAAAGCTCAAAGTCACCCAAAGGGCAATGGAGAGGGCTATGGTTGGAGTCTCTGGATGCGGGTGGCGCAAGACTGGTCATTCGTTTCATTCGTTTCATTCGTTTCATTCATTTCATTCGTTTCATTCGTTTCATTCGTTTCATTGGTTTCATTCGTTTCATTCGTGTCATTCGTTTCATTCGTTTCATTCGTTTCATTCGTTTCATTCGTTTCATTCGTTTCATTCGTTTCATTCGTTTCATTCGTTTCATTCGTTTCACTCGTTTCACTCGTTTCATTCGCTTCATTCGTTTCATTCGTTTCATTCGTTTCATTCGTTTCATTCGTTTCATTCGTTTCATTCGTTTCATTCGTTTCATTCGTTTCAGTCGTTTCATTCGTTTCATTCGTTTCATTCGTTTCATTCGTTTCATTCGTTTAATTCGTTTCATTCGTTTCACTCGTTTCACTCGTTTCACTCGTTTCATTCGTTTCATTCGTTTCATTCGTTTCATTCGTTTCATTCGTTTCATTCGTTTCATTCGTTTCATTCGTTTCATTCGTTTCATTCGTTTCATTCGTTTCATTCGTTTCATTCGTTTCATTCGTTTCATTCGTTTCATTCGTTTCATTCGTTTCACTCGTTTCACTCGTTTCATTCGTTTCATTCGTTTCATTCGTTTCACTCGTTTCACTCGTTTCATTCGTTTCATTCGTTTCACTCGTTTCACTCGTTTCATTCGTTTCATTCGTTTCATTCGTTTCATTCGTTTCATTCGTTTCATTCGTTTCATTCGTTTCATTCGTTTCATTCGTTTCATTCGTTTCATTCGTTTCATTCGTTTCATTCGTTTCATTCGTTTCATTCGTTTCATTCGTTTCATTCGTTTCAGTCGTTTCATTCGTTTCATTCGTTTCATTCGTTTCATTCGTTTCATTCGTTTCATTCGTTTCATTCGTTTCATTCGTTTCATTCGTTTCACTCGTTTCACGCGTTTCATTCGTTTCATTCGTTTCATTCGTTTCATTCGTTTCATTCGTTTCATTCGTTTCATTCGTTTCATTCGTTTCATTCGTTTCATTCGTTTCATTCGTTTCATTCGTTTCATTCGTTTCATTCGTTTCATTCGTTTCACTCGTTTCACTCGTTTCATTCGTTTCATTCGTTTCATTCGTTTCATTCGTTTCACTCGTTTCACTCGTTTCATTCGTTTCATTCGTTTCATTCGTTTCACTCGTTTCACTCGTTTCATTCGTTTCATTCGTTTCATTCGTTTCATTCGTTTCATTCGTTTCATTCGTTTCAGTCGTTTCATTCGTTTCATTCGTTTCATTCGTTTCATTCGTTTAATTCGTTTCATTCGTTTCACTCGTTTCACTCGTTTCACTCGTTTCATTCGTTTCATTCGTTTCATTCGTTTCATTCGTTTCATTCGTTTCATTCGTTTCATTCGTTTCATTCGTTTCATTCGTTTCATTCGTTTCATTCGTTTCATTCGTTTCATTCGTTTCATTCGTTTCATTCGTTTCACTCGTTTCACTCGTTTCACTCGTTTCATTCGTTTCATTCGTTTCATTCGTTTCATTCGTTTCATTCGTTTCATTCGTTTCATTCGTTTCATTCGTTTCATTCGTTTCATTCGTTTCACTCGTTTCACTCGTTTCACTCGTTTCATTCGTTTCATTCGTTTCACTCGTTTCACTCGTTTCACTCGTTTCATTCGTTTCATTCGTTTCACTCGTTTCACTCGTTTCATTCGTTTCATTCGTTTCATTCGTTTCATTCGTTTCATTCGTTTCATTCGTTTCATTCGTTTCATTCGTTTCATTCGTTTCATTCGTTTCAGTCGTTTCATTCGTTTCATTCGTTTCATTCGTTTCATTCGTTTCATTCGTTTCATTCGTTTCATTCGTTTCATTCGTTTCATTCGTTTCACTCGTTTCACTCGTTTCATTCGTTTCATTCGTTTCATTCGTTTCATTCGTTTCATTCGTTTCAGTCGTTTCATTCGTTTCATTCGTTTCATTCGTTTAATTCGTTTCATTCGTTTCACTCGTTTCACTCGTTTCATTCGTTTCATTAGTTTCATTCGTTTCATTCGTTTCATTCGTTTCATTCGTTTCACTCGTTTCACTCGTTTCATTCGTTTCATTCGTTTCATTCGTTTCATTCGTTTCATTCGTTTCATTCGTTTCATTCGTTTCATCCGTTTCATTCGTTTCACTCGTTTCATTAGTTTCATTCGTTTCACTCGTTTCATTCGTTTCATTCGTTTCATTCGTTTCATTCGTTTCATTCGTTTCATTCGTTTCATTCGTTTCATTCGTTTCATTCGTTTCATTCGTTTCATTCGTTTCATTCGTTTCATTCGTTTCATTCGTTTCATTCGTTTCATTCGTTTCATTCGTTTCATTCGTTTCATTCGTTTCATTCGTTATATTCGTTTCATTCGTTTCATTCGTATCATTCGTTTCATTCGTTTCATTCGTTTCATTCGTTTCATTCGTTTCATTCGTTTCACTCGTTTCACTCGTTTCATTCGTTTCACTCGTTTCATTCGTTTCATTCGTTTCATTCGTTTCATTCGTTTCATTCGTTTCATTCGTTTCATTCGTTTCATTCGTTTCATTCGTTTCATTCGTTTCATTCGTTTCATTCGTTTCATTCGTTTCATTCGTTTCATTCGTTTCATTCGTTTCATTCGTTTCATTCGTTTCATTCGTTTCATTCGTTTCATTCGTTTCATTCGTTTCATTCGTTTCATTCGTTTCATTCTTTTCATTCGTTTCATTCGTTTCATTCGTTTCATTCGTTTCATTCGTTTCATTCGTTTCACTCGTTTCATTCGTTTCATTAGTTTCATTCGTTTCATTCGTTTCATTCGTTTCACTCGTTTCATTCGTTTCATTCGTTTCATTCGTTTCATTCGTTTCATTCGTTTCATTCGTTTCAATCGTTTCAGTCGTTTCATTCGTTTCATTCGTTTCATTCGTTTCATTCGATTCATTCGTTTCATTCGTTTCATTCGTTTCATTCGTTTCATTCGTTTCATTCGTTTCATTCGTTTCATTCGTTTCATTCGTTTCATTCGTTTCATTCGTTTCATTCGTTTCATTCGTTTCATTCGTTTCATTCGTTTCATTCGTTTCATTCGTTTCATTCGTTTCATTCGTTTCATTCGTTTCATTCGTTTCATTCGTTTCATTCGTTTCATTCGTTTCATTCGTTTCATTCGTTTCATTCGTTATATTCGTTTCATTCGTTTCATTCGTTTCATTCGTTTCATTCGTTTCATTCGTTTCATTCGTTTCATTCGTTTCATTCGTTTCATTCGTTTCATTCGTTTCATTCGTTTCATTCGTTTCATTCGTTTCATTCGTTTCATTCGTTTCATTCGTTTCATTCGTTTCATTCGTTATATTCGTTTTATTCGTTTTATTCGTTTTATTCGTTTTATTCGTTTTATTCGTTTTATTCGTTTTATTCGTTTTATTCGTTTTATTCGTTTTATTCGTTTTATTCGTTTTATTCGTTTTATTCGTTTTATTCGTTTTATTCGTTTTATTCGTTTTATTCGTTTTATTCGTTTTATTCGTTTTATTCGTTTTATTCGTTTTATTCGTTTTATTCGTTTTATTCGTTTTATTCGTTTTATTCGTTTTATTCGTTTTATTCGTTTTATTCGTTTTATTCGTTTTATTCGTTTTATTCGTTTTATTCGATTTATTCGATTTATTCGATTTATTCGATTTATTCGTTTTATTCGTTTTATTCGTTTTATTCGTTTTATTTGTTTTATTCGTTTTATTCATTTTATTACAGGTTATACGGAAGACCGAGGAGTATAACCTGCCCCTCTGCTTAGCGTTCGTGGACCACGAGAAATCCTTCGACTCGATCGAAACCTGGGCTGTACTAGAATCTCTCCAGAGGTGCCAAGTGGACTATCGCTATATCGAAGTGCTGAAGTGTTTGTACGAGAACGCCACTATGTCAGTCCGACTCCAGGACCAGAACTCGAAGCCTATTCCGTTGCAGCGGGGAGTCAGGCAAGGAGATGTTATTTCTCCTAAATTGTTTACCGCTGCACTGGAGGATGTTTTCAAGACTCTGGACTGGAGAAGGCTAGGCATCAACATAAACGGCGAGTACATCACTCACCTTCGGTTTGCTGACGACATAGTAGTCTTGGCTGAGACCATGGAGGATTTGAGTACGATGCTCGATGACCACAGTAAAGCCTCCGAGCGAGTTGGTCTAAAGATGAACATGGATAAGACGAAGATCATGACAAATACCCATGTAGCACCAACTCCCGTTACAATCGGAGTCTTTACACTCGAAGTTGTGGACGATTATATATACTTAGGACATACTGTCCAGTTAGTAGATCCAACTTCGAGAAAGAGGTCAATCGACGAATCCGACTCGGTTGGGCAGCGTTCGGGAAGCTACGGCACATCTTTTTGTCCAATATTCCGCAGTGTCTCAAGACGAAAGTCTTTGACCAGTGTGTGTTGCCAGTGATGACATATGGTACTGAAACGTGGTCGCTTACAATGGGCCTCATAAGAAAGCTCAAAGTCACCCAAAGGGCAATGGAGAGGGCTATGGTTGGAGTCTCTGGATGCGGGTGGCGCAGGACTGGTCATTCGTTTCATTCGTTTCATTCGTTTCATTCATTTCATTCGTTTCATTCGTTTCATTCGTTTCATTCGTGTCATTCGTTTCATTCGTTTCATTCTATTCATTCTATTCATTCGTTTCATTCGTTTCATTCGTTTCATTCGTTTCATTCGTTTCATTCGTTTCATTCGTTTCATTCGTTTCATTCGTTTCATTCGTTTCATTCGTATCATTCGTTTCATTCGTTTCATTCGTTTCATTCGTTTCATTCGTTTCACTCGTTTCACTCGTTTCATTCGTTTCACTCGTTTCATTCGTTTCATTCGTTTCATTCGTTTCATTCGTTTCATTCGTTTCATTCGTTTCATTCGTTTCATTCGTTTCATTCGTTTCATTCGTTTCATTCGTTTCATTCGTTTCATTCGTTTCATTCGTTTCATTCGTTTCATTCGTTTCATTCGTTTCATTCGTTTCATTCGTTTCATTCGTTTCATTCGTTTCATTCGTTTCATTCGTTTCATTCGTTTCATTCGTTTCATTCGTTTCATTCGTTTCATTCGTTTCATTCGTTTCATTCGTTTCATTCGTTTCATTCGTTTCATTCGTATCATTCGTTTCATTCGTTTCATTCGTTTCATCCGTTTCATTCGTTTCATTCGTTTCATTCGTTTCACTCGTTTCACTCGTTTCATTCGTTTCACTCATTTCATTCGTTTCATTCGTTTCATTCGTTTCATTCTTTTCATTCGTTTCATTCGTTATATTCGTTTCATTCGTTTTATTCGTTTCATTCGTTTCATTCGTTTCATTCGTTTCATTCGTTTCACTCGTTTCACTCGTTTCATTCGTTTCATTCGTTTCATTCGTTTCATTCGTTTCATTCGTTTCATTCGTTTCATTCGTTTCATTCGTTTCATTCGATTCATTCGTTTCATTCGTTTCATTCGTTTCACTCGTTTCACTCGTTTCATTCGTTTCATTCGTTTCACTCGTTTCACTCGTTTCATTCGTTTCATTCGTTTCATTCGTTTCATTCGTTTCATTCGTTATATTCGTTTCATTCGTTTTATTCGTTTCATTCGTTTCATTCGTTTCATTCGTTTCATTCGTTTCATTCGTTTCATTCGTTTCATTCGTTTCATTCGTTTCATTCGTTTCATTCGTTTCATTCGATTCATTCGTTTCATTCGTTTCATTCGTTTCATTCGTTTCATTCGTTTCATTCGTTTCATTCGTTTCATTCGTTTCATTCGTTTCATTCGTTTCATTCGTTTCATTCGTATCATTCGTTTCATTCGTTTCATTCGTTTCATTCGTTTCATTCGTTTCATTCGTTTCATTCGTTTCATTCGTTTCATTCGTTTCACTCGTTTCATTCGTTTCATTCGTTATATTCGTTTCATTCGTTTTATTCGTTTCATTCGTTTCATTCGTTTCATTCGTTTCATTCGTTTCATTCGTTTCATTCGTTTCATTCGTTTCATTCGTTTCAGTCGTTTCATTCGTTTCATTCGTTTCATTCGTTTCATTCGTTTCATTCGTTTAATTCGTTTCATTCGTTTCATTCGTTTCATTCGTTTCATTCGTTTCATTCGTTTCATTCGTTTCATTCGTTTTATTCGTTTTATTAGTTTTATTAGTTTTATTAGTTTTATTAGTTTTATTCGTTTATTCGTTTTATTCGTTTTATTCGTTTTTTTCGTTTTATTCGTTTTATTCGTTTTATTCGTTTTATTCGTTTTATTCGTTTTATTCGTTTTATTCGTTTTATTCGTTTTATTCGTTTTATTCGTTTTATTCGTTTTATTCGTTTTATTCATTTTATTACAGGTTATACGGAAGACCGAGGAGTATAACCTGCCCCTCTGCTTAGCGTTCGTGGACCACGAGAAATCCTTCGACTCGATCGAAACCTGGGCTGTACTAGAATCTCTCCAGAGGTGCCAAGTGGACTATCGCTATATCGAAGTGCTGAAGTGTTTGTACGAGAGCGCCACTATGTCAGTCCGACTCCAGGACCAGAACTATTCCGTTCCTATTCCGTTGCAGCGGGGAGTCAGGCAAGGAGATGTTATTTCTCCTAAATTGTTTACCGCTGCACTGGAGGATGTTTTCAAGACTCTGGACTGGAGAAGGCTAGGCATCAACATAAACGGCGAGTACATCACTCACCTTCGGTTTGCTGACGACACAGTAGTCTTGGCAGAGACCATGGAGGATTTGAGTACGTTGCTCGATGACCTCAGTAAAGCCTCCGAGGGAGTTGGTCTAAAGATGAACATGGATAAGACGAAGATCATGTCAAATAGCCATGTAGCACCAACTCCCGTTACAATCGGAGACTTTACACTCGAAGTTGTGGACGAATATATATACTTAGGACATACTGTCCAGTTAAGTAGATCCAACTTCGAGAAAGAGGTCAATCGACGAATCCGACTCGGTTGGGCAGCGTTCGGAAAGCTACGGCACATCTTTTTGTCCAATATTCCGCAGTGTCTCAAGACGAAAGTCTTTGACCAGTGTGTGTTGCCAGTGATGACATATGGTACTGAAACGTGGTCGCTTACAATGGGCCTCATAAGAAAGCTCAAAGTCACCCAAAGGGCAATGGAGAGGGCTATGGTTGGAGTCTCTAGATGCGGGTGGCGCAGGACCGGAAACGAATGAAACGAATGAAACGAATGAAACGAATGAAACGAGTGAAACGAATGAAACGAGTGAAACGAATGAAACGAGTGAAACGAGTGAAACGAATGAAACGAATGAAACGAGTGAAACGAGTGAAACGAATGAAACGAATGAAACGAATGAAACGAATGAAACGAATGAAACGAATGAAACGAATGAAACGAATGAAACGAATGAAACGAATGAAACGAATGAAACGAATGAAACGAATGAAACGAGTGAAACGAGTGAAACGAATGAAACGAATGAAACGAATGAAACGAATGAAACGAATGAAACGAATGAAACGAATGAAACGAATGAAACGAATGAAACGAATGAAACGAATGAAACGAATGAAACGAATGAAACGAATGAAACGAATGACACGAATGAAACGAATGAAACGAATGAAACGAATGAAACGAATGAAATGAATGAAACGAATTAAACGAATTAAACGAATGACCAGTCCTGCGCCACCCGCATCCAGAGACTCCAACCATAGCCCTCTCCATTGCCCTTTGGGTGACTTTGAGCTTTCTTATGAGGCCCATTGTAAGCGACCACGTTTCAGTACCATATGTCATCACTGGCAACACACACTGGTCAAAGACTTTCGTCTTGAGACACAGCGGAATATTGGACAAAAAGATGTGCCGTAGCTTCCCGAACGCTGCCCAACCGAGTCGGATTCGTCGATTGACCTCTTTCTCGAAGTTGGATCTACTTAACTGGACAGTATGTCCTAAGTATATATATTCGTCCACAACTTCGAGTGTAAAGTCTCCGATTGTAACGGGAGTTGGTGCTACATGGGTATTTGACATGATCTTCGTCTTATCCATGTTCATCTTTAGACCAACTCCCTCGGAGGCTTTACTGAGGTCATCGAGCAACGTACTCAAATCCTCCATGGTCTCTGCCAAGACTACTATGTCGTCAGCAAACCGAAGGTGATTGATGTACTCGCCGTTTATGTTGATGCCTAGCCTTCTCCAGTCCAGAGTCTTGAAAATATCCTCCAGTGCAGCGGTAAACAGTTTAGGAGAAATAACATCTCCTTGCCTGACTCCCCGCTGCAACGGAATAGGCTTCGAGTTCTGGTCCTGGAGTCGGACTGACATAGTGGCGCTCTCGTACAAACACTTCAGCACTTCGATATAGCGATAGTCCACTTGGCACCTCTGGAGAGATTCTAGTACAGCCCAGGTTTCGATCGAGTCGAAGGATTTCTCGTGGTCCACGAACGCTAAGCAGAGGGGCAGGTTATACTCCTCGGTCTTCCGTATAACCTGTAATAAAATGAATAAAACGAATAAAACGAATAAAACGAATAAAACGAATAAAACGAATAAAACGAATAAAACGAATAAAACGAATAAAACGAATAAAACGAATAAAACGAATAAAACGAAAAAAACGAATAAAACGAATAAAACGAATAAAACGAATAAACGAATAAAACGAATAAAACAAATAAACGAATAAAATTAATAAAACTAATAAAACTAATAAAACGAATAAAACGAATAAAACGAATAAAACGAATAAAACGAATAAAACGAACAAAACGAATAAAACGAATAAAACCAATATAACGAATATAACGAATGAAACGAATGAAACGAATGAAATGAGTGAAATGAATGAAACGAGTGAAACGAGTGAAACGAGTGAAACGAATGAAACGAATGAAACGAATGAAACGAATGAAACGAATGAAACGAGTGAAACGAATGAAACGAATGAAACGAATGAAACGAATGAAACGAATGAAACGAATGAAACGAATGATACGAATGAAACGAATGAAACGAATGAAACGAATGAAACGAATGAAACGAATGAAACGAATGAAACGAATGAAACGAATGAAACGAATGAAACGAATGAAACGAATGAAACGAATGATACATGAAACGAATGAAACGAATGAAACGAATGAAACGAATGAAACGAATGAAACGAATGAAACGAATGAAACGAATGAAACGAATGAAACGAATGAAACGAATGAAACGAATGAAACGAGTGAAACGAATGAAACGAGTGAAACGAATGAAACGAGTGAAACGAATGAAACGAATGAAACGAATGAAACGAATGAAACGAATGAAACGAATGAAACGAATGAAACGAATGAAACGAATGAAACGAATGAAACGAATGAAACGAATGAAACGAATGAAACGAATGAAACGAATGAAACGAATGAAACGAATGAAACGAATGAAACGAATGAAACGAATGAAACGAATGAAACGAATGAAACGAATGAAACGAATGAAACGAATATAACGAATGAAACGAATGAAACGAATGAAACGAATGAAACGAATGAAACGAATGAAACGAATGAAAAGAATAAAACGAATGAAACGAATGAAACGAATGAAACGAGTGAAACGAGTGAAACGAATGAAACGAGTGAAACGAATGAAACGAGTGAAACGAGTGAAACGAATGAAACGAATGAAACGAGTGAAACGAGTGAAACGAATGAAACGAATGAAACGAATGAAACGAATGAAACGAATGAAACGAATGAAACGAATGAAACGAATGAAACGAATGAAACGAATGAAACGAATGAAACGAGTGAAACGAGTGAAACGAATGAAACGAATGAAACGAATGAAACGAATGAAATGAGTGAAACGAATGAAACGAGTGAAACGAGTGAAACGAATGAAACGAATGAAACGAATGAAACGAATGAAACGAATGAAACGAATGAAACGAATGAAACGAATGAAACGAATGAAACGAATGAAACGAATGAAACGAATGAAACGAATGAAACGAATGAAACGAATGACACGAATGAAACGAATGAAACGAATGAAACGAATGAAACGAATGAAACGAATGAAATGAATGAAACGAATGAAACGAATTAAACGAATGACCAGTCCTGCGCCACCCGCATCCAGAGTCTCCAACCATAGCCCTCTCCATTGCCCTTTGGGTGACTTTGAGCTTTCTTATGAGGCCCATTGTAAGCGACCACGTTTCAGTACCATATGTCATCACTGGCAACACACACTGGTCAAAGACTTTCGTCTTGAGACACAGCGGAATATTGGACAAAAAGATGTGCCGTAGCTTCCCGAACGCTGCCCAACCGAGTCGGATTCGTCGATTGACCTCTTTCTCGAAGTTGGATCTACTTAACTGGACAGTATGTCCTAAGTATATATAATACAACGAATGAAATGAATGAAACGAATGAAACGAATGACCGGTCCTGCGCCACCCGCATCCAGAGACTCCAACCATAGCCCTCTCCATTGCCCTTTGGGTGACTTTGAGCTTTCTTATGAGGCCCATTGTAAGCGACCACGTTTCAGTACCATATGTCATCACTGGCAACACACACTGGTCAAAGACTTTCGTCTTGAGACACTGCGGAATATTGGACAAAAAGATGTGCCGTAGCTTCCCGAACGCTGCCCAACCGAGTCGGATTCGTCGATTGACCTCTTTCTCGAAGTTGGATCTACTTAACTGGACAGTATGTCCTAAGTATATATAATCGTCCACAACTTCGAGTGTAAAGACTCCGATTGTAACGGGAGTTGGTGCTACATGGGTATTTGTCATGATCTTCGTCTTATCCATGTTCATCTTTAGACCAACTCGCTCGGAGGCTTTACTGAGGTCATCGAGCATCGTACTCAAATCCTCCATGGTCTCAGCCAAGACTACTATGTCGTCAGCAAACCGAAGGTGAGTGATGTACTCGCCGTTTATGTTGATGCCTAGCCTTCTCCAGTCCAGAGTCTTGAAAACATCCTCCAGTGCAGCGGTAAACAATTTAGGAGAAATAACATCTCCTTGCCTGACTCCCCGCTGCAACGGAATAGGCTTCGAGTTCTGGTCCTGGAGTCGGACAGACATAGTGGCGTTCTCGTACAAACACTTCAGCACTTCGATATAGCCATAGTCCACTTGGCACCTCTGGAGAGATTCTAGTACAGCCCAGGTTTCGATCGAGTCGAAGGATTTCTCGTGGTCCACGAACGCTAAGCAGAGGGGCAGGTTATACTCCTCGGTCTTCCGTATAACCTGTAATAAAATGAATAAAACGAATAAAACAAATAAAACGAATAAAACGAATAAAACTAATAAAACGAAAAAAACGAATAAAACGAATAAAACGAATAAAACGAATAAAACGAATAAAACGAATAAAACGAATAAAACGAATAAAACGAATAAAACGAATAAAACGAATAAAACGAATAAAACGAATAAAACGAATAAAACGAATAAAACGAATAAAACGAATAAAACGAATAAAACGAATAAAACGAATAAAACGAATAAAACGAATAAAACGAATAAGACGAATAAAACGAATAAAACGAATAAAACGAATAAAACGAATAAAACGAATAAAACGAATAAAACGAATAAAACGAATAAAACGAATAAAACGAATAAAACGAATAAAACGAATAAAACGAATAAAACGAATAAAACGAATAAAACGAATAAAACGAATAAAACGAATAAAACGAATAGAACGAATAGAACGAATAGAACGAATAAAACGAATAAAACGAATAAAACGAATAAAACGAATAAAACGAATAAAACGAATAAAACGAATAAAACGAATAAAACGAATAAAACGAATAAAACGAATAAAACGAATAAAACGAATAAAACGAATAAAACGAATAAAACGAATAAAACGAATAAAACGAATAAAACGAATAAAACGAATAAAACGAATAAAACGAATAAAACGAATAAAACGAATAAAACGAATAAAACGAATAAAACGAATAAAACGAATAAAACGAATAAAACGAATAAAACGAATAAAACGAATAAAACTAATAAAACTAATAAAACGAATAAAACGAATAAAACGAATAAAACGAATAAAACGAATAAAACGAATAAAACGAATAAAACGAATAAAACGAATAAAACGAATAAAACGAATAAAACGAATAAAACGAATAAAACGAATAAAACGAATAAAACGAATTAAACGAATAAAACGAATAAAACGAATAAAACGAATAAAACGAATAAAACGAATAATACGAATAAAACGAATAAAACGAATAAAACGAATAAAACGAATAAAACGAATAAAACGAATAAAACGAATAAAACGAATAAAACGAATAAAACGAATAAAACGAATAAAACGAATAAAACGAATAAAACGAATAAAACGAATAAAACGAATAAAACGAATAAAACGAATAAAACGAATAAAACGAATAAAACGAATAAAACGAATAAAACGAATAAAACGAATAAAACGAATAAAACGAATAAAACGAATAAAACGAATAAAACGAATAAAACGAATAAAACGAATATAACGAATAAAACGAATAAAACGAATATAACGAATATAACGAATATAACGAATGAATCGAATGAAACGAATGAAACGAATGAAACGAATGAAACGAATGAAACGAATGAAACGAATGAAACGAATGAAAAGAATGAAACGAATGAAACGAATGAAACGAATGAAACGAATGAAACGAATGAAACGAATGAAACGAATGAAACGAATGAAACGAATGAAACGAATGAAACGAATGAAACGAATGAAACGAATGAAACGAATGAAACTATTGAAACGAATGAAACGAATGAAACGAATGAAACGAATGAAACGAATGAAATGAATGAAACGAATGAAACGAATGACCGGTCCTGCGCCACCCGCATCCAGAGACTCCAACCATAGCCCTCTCCATTGCCCTTTGGGTGACTTTGAGCTTTCTTATGAGGCCCATTGTAAGCGACCACGTTTCAGTACCATATGTCATCACTGGCAACACACACTGGTCAAAGACTTTCGTCTTGAGACACTGCGGAATATTGGACAAAAAGATGTGCTGTAGCTTTCCGAACGCTGCCCAACCGAGTTGGATTCGTCGATTGACCTCTTTCTCGAAGTTGGATCTACTTAACTGGACAGTATGTCCTAAGTATATATAATCGTCCACAACTTCGAGTGTAAAGACTCCGATTGTAACGGGAGTTGGTGCTACATGGGTATTTGTCATGATCTTCGTCTTATCCATGTTCATCTTTAGACCAACGCGCTCGGAGGCTTTACTGAGGTCATCGAGCATCGTACTCAAATCCTACGAATATAACGAATAAAACGAATAAAACGAATAAAAAAAATAAAACGAATAAAACGAATAAAACGAATAAAACGAATAAAACGAATAAAACGAATAAAACGAATAAAACTAATATAACGAATATAACGAATGAATCGAATGAAACGAATGAAACGAATGAAACGAATGAAACGAATGAAACGAATGAAACGAATGAAACGAATGAAACGAATGAAACGAATGAAACGAATGAAACGAATGAAACGAATGAAACGAATGAAACGAATGAAACGAATGAAACGAATGAAACGAATGAAACGAATGAAACGAATGAAACGAATGAAACGAATGAAACGAATGAAACGAATGAAACGAATGAAAAGAATGAAACGAATGAAACGAATGAAACGAATGAAACGAATGAAACGAATGAAACGAATGAAACGAATGAAACGAATGAAACGAATGAAACGAATGAAACGAATGAAACGAATGAAACGAATGAAACGAATGAAACGAATGAAACGAATGAAACGAATGAAACGAATACAACGAATGAAATGAATGAAACGAATGACCGGTCCTGCGCCACCCGCATCCAGAGACTCCAACCATAGCCCTCTCCATTGCCCTTTGGGTGACTTTGAGCTTTCTTATGAGGCCCATTGTAAGCGACCACGTTTCAGTACCATATGTCATCACTGGCAACACACACTGGTCAAAGACTTTCGTCTTGAGACACTGCGGAATATTGGACAAAAAGATGTGCCGTAGCTTCCCGAACGCTGCCCAACCGAGTCGGATTCGTCGATTGACCTCTTTCTCGAAGTTGGATCTACTTAACTGGACAGTATGTCCTAAGTATATATAATCGTCCACAACTTCGAGTGTAAAGACTCCGATTGTAACGGGAGTTGGTGCTACATGGGTATTTGTCATGATCTTCGTCTTATCCATGTTCATCTTTAGACCAACTCGCTCGGAGGCTTTACTGAGGTCATCGAGCATCGTACTCAAATCCTCCATGGTCTCAGCCAAGACTACTATGTCGTCAGCAAACCGAAGGTGAGTGATGTACTCGCCGTTTATGTTGATGCCTAGCCTTCTCCAGTCCAGAGTCTTGAAAACATCCTCCAGTGCAGCGGTAAACAATTTAGGAGAAATAACATCTCCTTGCCTGACTCCCCGCTGCAACGGAATAGGTTACGAGTTCTGGTCCTGGAGTCGGACTGACATAGTGGCGTTCTCGTACAAACACTTCAGCACTTCGATATAGCGATAGTCCACTTGGCACCTCTGGAGAGATTCTAGTACAGCCCAGGTTTCGATCGAGTCGAAGGATTTCTCGTGGTCCACGAACGCTAAGCAGAGGGGCAGGTTATACTCCTCGGTCTTCCGTATAACCTGTAATAAAATGAATAAAACGAATAAAACGAATAAAACGAATAAAACGAATAAAACGAATAAAACTAATAAAACGAATAAAACGAATAAAACGAATAAAACGAATAAAACGAATAAAACGAATAAAACGAATAAAACGAATATAACGAATATAACGAATGAAACGAATGAAACGAATGAAACGAATGAAACGAATGAAACGAATGAAACGAATGAAACGAATGAAACGAATGAAACGAATGAAACGAATGAAACGAATGAAACGAATGAAACGAATGAAACGAATGAAACGAATGAAACTAATGAAACTAATGAAACTAATGAAACGAATGAAACGAATGAAATGAATGAAACGAATGAAACTAATGAAACTAATGAAACTAATGAAACTAATGAAACTAATGAAACTAATGAAACTAATGAAACGAATGAAACGAATGAAACGAATGAAACGAGTGAAACGAATGAATCGAATGAAACGAATGAAACGAATGAAACGAATGATACGAATGAAACGAATGAAACGAATGAAACGAATGAAACGAATGAAACGAATGAAACGAATGAAACGAATGAAACGAATGAAACGAATGAAACGAATGAAACGAATGAAACGAATGAAACGAATTAAACGAATGAAACGAATGAAACGAATGAAACGAGTGAAACGAGTGAAACGAGTGAAACGAATGAAACGAATGAAACGAGTGAAACGAGTGAAACGAATGAAACGAATGAAACGAATGAAACGAATGAAACGAATGAAACGAATGAAACGAATGAAACGAATGAAACGAATGAAACGAATGAAACGAATGAAACGAATGAAACGAATGAAACGAATGAAACGAATGAAACGAATGAAACGAGTGAAACGAATGAAACGAATGAAACGAATGAAACGAATACAACGAATGAAATGAATGAAACGAATGAAACGAATGACCGGTCCTGCGCCACCCGCATCCAGAGACTCCAACCATAGCCCTCTCCATTGCCCTTTGGGTGACTTTGAGCTTTCTTATGAGGCCCATTGTAAGCGACCACGTTTCAGTACCATATGTCATCACTGGCAACACACACTGGTCAAAGACTTTCGTCTTGAGACACTGCGGAATATTGGACAAAAAGATGTGCCGTAGCTTCCCGAACGCTGCCCAACCGAGTCGGATTCGTCGATTGACCTCTTTCTCGAAGTTGGATCTACTTAACTGGACAGTATGTCCTAAGTATATATAATCGTCCACAACTTCGAGTGTAAAGACTCCGATTGTAACGGGAGTTGGTGCTACATGGGTATTTGTCATGATCTTCGTCTTATCCATGTTCATCTTTAGACCAACTCGCTCGGAGGCTTTACTGAGGTCATCGAGCATCGTACTCAAATCCTCCATGGTCTCAGCCAAGACTACTATGTCGTCAGCAAACCGAAGGTGAGTGATGTACTCGCCGTTTATGTTGATGCCTAGCCTTCTCCAGTCCAGAGTCTTGAAAACATCCCCCAGTGCAGCGGTAAACAATTTAGGAGAAATAACATCTCCTTGCCTGACTCCCCGCTGCAACGGAATAGGCTTCGAGTTCTGGTCCTGGAGTCGGACTTACATAGTGGCGTTCTCGTACAAACACTTCAGCACTTCGATATAGCGATAGTCCACTTGGCACCTCTGGAGAGATTCTAGTACAGCCCAGGTTTCGATCGAGTCGAAGGATTTCTCGTGGTCCACGAACGCTAAGCAGAGGGGCAGGTTATACTCCTCGGTCTTCCGTATAACCTGTTTGTATATGACATCTATATAAGTTCACTAAATTACCGTTCAGATAATAAATAACTCCAGATGTCTGCCGTAGGACACACTGTAAAAACTCACCTATACTAACCAGTAATATTTTAAGGCTGAACCTACCTAAAGCTTGAAGTTAACTGAAACTTTTCTTTGAAAGCGAGGATCTTATCACTAAGGGAAATCATAGGATTTAAACAACATATAAGTTAATAAGAAAATTTATTCAAGTAATAAGAAATTACTATTAATGGAAAGTTAAATGAATCTATAAACTATTATATCTAATGTAATCGTTAGGTCACATTAGACATACCGCTACAGTTCAAGAGCCAAAATATGTCAGAGAAAAACTATAGCGGTGAAAAAAAACTCTGACGCCCAAGTTTAACCTGCACAAATACATAATAAATTTTGTAAAGATTAAAGGCACACAATTTATAAAAATTATAAAATAATGGCATGATTGTCTAGTGGTACATATTAGACTACATTATGATAAGTAATAACCAAGATCTCCTGAGTTGTGAGAAACGCTAAACAACAGAATTAAATCTGAACAATGCTCAAACAAACACAGAAAACCAGAAATTAAAAGAAATAAATACAATGTTACATAAAACAAGTAAAATTTGGTTTAAAATATCCTACATTAACCTACAAACCGTTAAAACAAGTATTATAACCTCCTCAATATTTAACATCCTAACTACTATTGTGAAACATACCTACTCCCTACATAATGCTATTGTTGACTATGTAAAAATCTAAAATAAAATTTGAATGAAGCAAATATTGAAATTACTGTATACACTGTATACTACTGTATACACGATTAACCAGAAGGATTTTCCTTTATGCAGTAAAATCTGTAATTGTAATAAGTTAAACATAAAAGGTAATTATATTATGTTATAATGATTAATGTCATTTTATTAAAAGATTGTAATATTAATAATGTGATCATAACATGATATGTCATAATCAGGGCCCGGAATTAGGTGAGCTAAAATACCTAAAGTTCGCGAGAGGACATAATATAGAGTGGTTACAACCGGATGAAAATAATATTTTATTTGGATTAATACTAAGTACTTGTTTCCTTATCTTTCTATATATACTATAGTAGTACTAGTAGCTTTCACTATTTTGACGCTAATACGCCACTCTGACAAGCATTGATAATGAATAGGAAAATACAGATTACTAATTTAAAATATATGTCACATTTTCAGATTTATTATTATAATGTTTACTTTATAGCTGCAATGTAACCATTTTTCATTATTACGACTATTACTTGCAGTGCCCGGATGAATATCGAATACCCGGAATCCAAATAAAATATTATTTTCATCCGGTTGTAACCACTCTATATTATGTCCTCTCGCAAACTTTAGGTATTTTAGCTCACCTAATTCCGGGCCCTGGTCATAATATAGGTATATGGGAATAGGATAATGGAACACTGGCTCATTAAAATCTTAATATTAATCAAGATTATTGTTAAAATAGAATAGATGATTGCAGTCAACTATAAGGCTACTTTTTACACCTCATAAAATTACCGAGCATACGCCGATACTATAGGCTAAGCTATGTCTACGCAAAAGGTCACAACGTGAGTTATTCCATGCAGAACCATAAGATAAACGTCTTTTAGACTTGTATACGAATGCGTAACCCTCAGGTGACGAACATGCAGACCCTAATGGGAATGCTGATCAGCAAATCCCTCAGGTAGGCCCTATCATTGAACATGCATACCCTAATGGGTTAGCCCTTTATAAATTGGACTTGCATTCGTCTACATTATCTTAGGTTAACCCGGCCCTATCAAGCATACGTGCGCAACCAACCAGCCAAACTTGCATATTGGAACATCTCACGTGTGAATAACAATTACAAGTATGTTCAGACACCGAGGCTTATTCTAGTTAGTTGATAGACAATAGCACCCAGCACGGTCATAAACACGTCAATAATGTGAGGGCAGCCTCTAATATTATGAAACCAGCCATTCTATTGTATTTGTTATTCGAACGAACTATGTACACAACTATTATTTCATTTTATAAGCCAATTGGATTAGGGTTTGTTACCTTTTACCCAATAATGTAATCAAATTGCTTAGCGTTTACAATAAGGGTTTATGTCCAAGTTGAATCATACTAATAGTTTGTACTTATAAACTAGATTGACCGCATAACTGAGCTAACATTAGAAAAACCCAGCAATGACTAGTCCTCTCACAGTAGAATCAAGCAGTCAGTCTAGGTCCTTGTTGACTCCAATGTAAACCATCACATCCATATAATATGTTAGATAAATCTTTATATATTTATATATATTGGAGTCTTTAACAGCTTACAATCGGCAAACAACAACACAGACTTCTCGTAGGTGGGAGGCTGCGAGTGATAGTTATAACCCTGTTGTAAATATACTTCTCATATAAATCTAACAAGACTCATTTAAGAAGTCTATCTCTCTGGATTTAATTAAAAGGCGCACCCTCTTATGTAAAACATACCACTTGTATGAATCATACATACAAGATCTATTCAAGTGGTCTATTTTGGTGGGAAAAAGATCTCAGCCACAAAGATTGCCCTTTTCAAAGTTCACTATAGTGACTCTCTACTAAGCAAAAGACTACTGTTGAAAGCACGGTCAGGCCCTATAATAAAACACAGGTGCGTACTCCATCAACTTGGAACAAAACCATTGCTTAGCATAATTATTAATAAATAGTTTTGGGTTATTAATAAATACCGTTACCTTTGTTACCAAGTACCTTTTGTCATAACTGGAAGGAGTCTTTATAACTTGTAGACACTTCCAATTATAACTACCTCATCGTTGGAACAATCACTATTGAAATAATATCCATTGTGACAGGTTCCCAACGACTACGATTTTATAAATAAATATAGTGTATAATCTATATATATATACACATTATAGTATATAAATGGAAAGGTGCTGTTGACTATATTACTATCGGTCTATATTCTTAATGATATAAAATCATTATATAAATATGAATTTTACTAGTATGACCAATCTGTATGTATGTCAACAATAGCATTCTGAAAATGATATCCTTGAGTTGTCAGCTATCACAAATCATTCGCAATTCACGCAATCCGAGCTACATACCAAAATCAAGGCATCTACGATGATTAAAACCATTTTGACTTCAAGTATCATTTAACTAGTGCAACATAAAGTATTATCTATTCCTTCAGTGGAAGGATCGTGTGATTTACAAATAACCAACAGCTGAACTAAATCAGTGGAAAGGAAGTACGAGTAACTTAGGACTTATATATACTATTAATAGTTTATTGAAGATGTCAACTTCGTAAACAGTAGCGTTAATACTTAAATAAAATGTATTGTTAAATCTAGATGATAAGAGTAAACGTCAACATGAAGTATGTATATATTATAAGTCCTTCGTACTCGTGTATCCTCACATTATGAAATCACAACAATCAGATATAAATTACTAGGTAAGTTGCACGTTATTCAAATATGGTTGAATCACACATAATAAAGCCTTATTTATTGGTATAGAACGTCTACATTTATAAATATCAATCTCTTATTTAAGTAAGCTCCAAAGTCGGATAATTTGCAACTGTACTAAGTACATAGAAACCGTACTAGCATGGAACCTCGCTGACGCTTAACGTTAGACCTATTTTGTCACCCGTCGGTGTAATAAAGAGAAGTATGGAACTAACTCACAAGAACGCTTTTCGTAATCACCATACGTGGCAACGTGGAGAAGCATCATCACGGGCTGCTGCTTCTGGCCTCTGGAGTTTGCTCAGGATAGCCGCCCGCTGTACTGGCTGCGATCAGCTCACGATGGCAGACGGCTGCTACTTCTGGCCTCTGGAGTTTGCTCAGGATA
The DNA here is from genome assembly GCA_947086415.1 of Pammene aurita. NCBI lineage: Eukaryota > Metazoa > Arthropoda > Insecta > Lepidoptera > Tortricidae > Pammene > Pammene aurita. Next base: position 26,841,320 of record OX352302.1, on the reverse strand, counting down.
GCCGCCCGCTGTTCTGGCAGTGATGAACTCACGATGTCAGCGAGCAGCGTGCCACGTGCAGCAGTAGTACCTCCGATGCTCGTGTACCGGAAAACACATACATGCACAAGTTTATAACAGTAATAGTAAAGGTGGTTTCCGTACTATGGTATATATGTATTTTTAGGCAGGTAGCCAATTGTACTAAATATTGAACTTTTCAAAGTATCTACATTTATTTATTGGGCAACCTAATCATAATTTGCACTATTTGACTCTATAAGTAATAAAGGTTTCTCAATCAGCGTTTAACAAACAACGTCAAGAAAAGGTAAAGTAAATATTTTTATAATTTACTGTTTATAATTACGTGGATTTAACCACTTAAATTATTTAGCCGTATATTGAGCAAAAAACTGCTCAATAATGTTTATTTATTAGAATAAGCGGTAGAAACCTTTAACGTAATCATTACTTGGAAATGTACAATGGTATTTGCATGCAAGACATAGAAAACATTGATTAACCAATATGTTACACAACTAACATGGTACTAGCTTCCATGTGCACCTGCAAGCCACCACCATGACTAACTAGAAAATGGAATTATCTATTATAGTGATTAAACGAAATCAATGCATATACCATCATATTCAATTTATCGAACCTTAGTAGAATTTTATTACGGCGGCATAACGCACACTAATGTTCAAATATGCTGGTGAATACTAATTTCACTGAAATGTAATACGGCACAAATGAAAATGAGCCTAAAGCAATAAATCAAAAACAACCCACCGAGAGGACTGACTTCTGCTGGATGGATTGACTCTTCGCAATGGCGCCGAAGTCTCGCAATAGATTGCCTTGGTCCGGAACAGCTCTGCCGAAAGCTCCCTGAAGTGCTCGTCAAGGCTTCAAGATGGATCCAACTGGACAGGCTGTAGATCTGTACGCCCGAAGTTGCATCCCGCTACCGAAGCGCTCACGCTGCGGCAACGAACCTTCAGAAGCTTACGGTGAAGGCGCCCTCTCACAGTCGATGTAACCGGGAATTTGAGAAATAAACAAGGATTAACAAAACGTATTTTCCCATAGTTGGCTTACTAATTTTACGCCCTATTGTGAAATATGTAGAATTACTTATTTATCGAGAATGAAACTAAAACTTTAACTACAACGACGAATAAATATTGTTAACGTTATAAAATAAACTAATGCAAAGGTAACTACTAATTTACTCGAAGTATATAATTTGAGAATGAATGACGGTTAATTATATAGAATAAACAAATGGATTAAATATGATAGGAAATCATATTAAATTAGAGAAACCTGATAAATTATCTACTCAGAAAACGTACTCTAAAGAACACTAGATAAATACGTAACCCTCTGACGTAAGTAATGAAGAAACTTGATAGAAAGATTCACCGAGGCTGAGCAAGCGTCGATGGCTCAGCCGGTCAGAGCGATCGGACCGGTGTTCCGAAAGGTCGCAAGTTCGAATTCTGCTCGACGCGGTGAATCCTTCAAGTTCAACTGAACCCGCTAATGTTTAAGACCTACAATTGTATTTACTCATCTAACTGTTTCTACTAACAATAATTTAGATAACGTATGCCTTCCCCTTTATTTACCATATACGAAATATTAACATAAATACGCACCGGCGCAATTCAATAGTAACATAAACAGAATAAATAAAACCCGTGAATCAATACTTTAATGACCTCATTACTATGAACTTAAATTGCACATAAAATATTTACGTATACACACCGATGCACAATAAACTTAGCCATCCTATTTAGTTGGTTAAATGACAAGAACAACCACTCATACTAATCACAACTGATTACAAATTTTATAGGCAATTCAACCACCAATTCAATGACGCCATGCCATGCAATACGAATAAACTGTGATCCTACATTTTAATTCTAAACTAACTACGAGTAGTTATTAAGTCTTTTCCCGGTTTCTATCAAATCTATGCTTGTAATCACCATTCTATTGTTATACATTGGACTAACCACTAAATCACTCAATTAAATGGTTAAACACAATAAAATAGATAGACGTAGTTAATAACGAACTGAAATTCTCACCAACCGCAATCTACACGTAAACCAATGAGTTTACTTTTATTTTGGTTAAATAAACACGCCTCGATAAGGCTATCAGATTATCTGCTCAATGACAACTTAAAACCTCAACACGGATCAACCCGAAACTACCCACTATTCTGTAAATACTAAAGCGACGGTCCGTCATACGCACTTGCTATTAAAACCCGAATAAATGTAAATTTCTTACAGAGACAGTTAGTAGTGGCTGATGTTTGCGAGCCACGTGGAACACGAGATTCTTCATGCAATGGTCTCCAGCGCTCCAACAAGGTCCCTCATCTCCGTTACCATAGAAGCGCGCGGGCCGTGGGTTTCTGTTGTCCATCGAATGCTTCCATCTCTTGATAACAGATCTGTGAACAAACTCAAACACTATTTGTACTTTACAGCCTAAACTCACTGATCTCCTTCAGACACGACGCTCTGCAGAAGAAAAAGCCCAGATATTTCCTACCACAACCTTATATCGACTTTCATGTCTTAAGATGAGAACCCCCAAAATAATTCCAACGTTTCTCATTCCATTCAACAACTCTTATTTTGATTGGTCCAACTAACTCAGCTTGATTCTGATTGGTTCTCATCTTTCCCGCGTGTTTTACCGAGCTATTATATAATCTATCGTGAACCATAGATTAAAGACAAATCTAAAACAAACTTAAAAGAACCAACATTTAAAAAAACCTAAAATTATGGAAATTTTATTATTTTACGTTTCAATAAAAAAAGTAAATAATCATTTATTTTGTTTATAAAATAGGCTTAGATCTGTCCATAGAGAAACTGAACGACTCTGGCAACGACTAAATTAAAAAGGTCACCTATCAAGGAACATAATTTTGTAAGCTACCCTCACTTCATTTTCGTATTGTAGCAAATTGATTTTATTTCAAAGTCAAAGACAAGGTATAGTTCAAAATAATTTAATGCTTACAGCGTAGCTGGATGTTTTCAGATGTCGGTCTGTTACAATACACAACAAGGAATATTAAAACTTTCATGTACACAAATTATGAAATTAGATCAAAACCAACACTAAGTATATACAGTGTGGAAAGATAAGTCGGGCCCTGGAGGGAAACTGCCTTAAAACGTTGAGATAGCTCAAGTCGCTGAAAGGAAACATTCTTTTATTTTTCCTAAAAACTGAAACTGCATTCACAGTTTTTTTCTTAATTTTCAGTTTTTTCCATACTAATTGTATGAAAAACATTTTTATTATTATTTATGGGTTCTCTTGTGCCCTAAACTTGGTTGGTATTAAGAAGTTTTATCCTTGTTGGAAATAGGATCGATTGGCATCAATTGTCATAAAAAATATTTATGCCAAAAATTACAAAATAAAAAGTTCTTTTGTATTGTACTCTTTTAAAAAAAAATGTAAATGCAGTTATGTCCCTTTAAAAAAATTAAAGAATGTTTCCTTTCAGTGAATTGAGCTATCTCAACGTTTTATGGTAGTTTCCCTCCAGGGCCCGACTTATCTTTCCACACTGTATAGCGAAGCCGCACTTTCACACAAATAGTCTATCTTTCTATTGTTCTCATGTACTTTGTTGAAAACTGAAATATATTGACTTATTTATGCTATAGAAAAAGTGGCCTAGTCCTCCACAAGGAACACATTTGCTGTATGACAACATCGAATTCAGTGTGTTAGTAACATAGTAGTGTTACTTAAAATTACCCTAGAAAAATATCAAAAAAAAATATTTCTTTAATTGGTATTCTTTCAAATTTTAAAGTATATTAAAATAAGCACCACCCGGAAACTTGTATCTAGTAGAAGTGACGAATGTCATGCATCATGATTTAAACAACTGATACGCAAAAAGAAACAATAGCGATTGAAAAGAGTAGGTATATGATTTGCGGACAAAAGACCTTCAATTTAATATACTATAGAATTAGATTCAAATTCCAACAAAACCGGTGTAGTGGTCTTAGGAGGATCGTGTTTGTTTGCAAAAAATGCGACAATTATATTGAACTGGTTTATTGTTATCAGATGTGGCCTTAAGAGGACGCTATAGGCATTACGTAACACTAATTATTCGTACTTTGGACTGAAAAGCAACAAGGATCACGATTTTGCATTAGAGACTAGCATGATGATTTTCGTGTGGGTACGATAAAATTTTATAAGTAGTGTAGCATGACACTACGTCTATCGTACGACATCTGTCGACGTTCTTTGGAACTTCCGTGTCTAAGGAAGGTCTAAGGCTAGGTCGTGGTTGATACATAAAAAAGTGTACATTGTGATTCACGTCATTATGGTTAGATGGCGCTTATATCAGTCCACATTTGGTAATACACAACTGGCAGTTAGAAAATTGAGACAATATTCGCGCTAATTTTGAATATGAATTTTTGGGGTATTCCAGATTGTCAAAAGATTGGGGTTTTTTTATTGGGAGTGACAGATCGACTTAGAAATTTGAAAAAAAAGCAGGAATTATCCTTTTGAGTAATTTTTTTGTTCCCTGAAAGTGTTCACCACAGTTGTTTAATTCCCTAGAAGAGGGTGGCGGTCGATATAGTTTTTCTAATACCCAGTGCTCCCCTTTGGCCGTGTCTGAGGGTGCGGGTAGTGCCTGCCATGGTCGCCGGTGCTGGGACCGTTTGAGCCGGGAGGCGGGCTCCGGAAGGCGCTCGTGGGTGCCGGTCTTGCGAGACGATCAGCAACCGCCGCGTGTTCCGCGTGGTTCTTCACCGTCGTCGGAAGACTAGAGCCCGCATTCAGCGTGGCTCTCCAAGTGAGACAGAGGGTTCAGCGAGCTGCTGCCCACGAACTTTATTTAAATTCAGTTTGACTTTCCTGACCATTTCCTGACTTTCAAGAATATCATTTTATTTCCTTTTTTTTTAAACGTTATAAATCCGATTCCCTTTTTGTAACTAGTGTTTTTGTGCCATAATAGTTTTTTTTGTTGTTTTGCCACCCTTGGTTGAATATCTCAGATCCGCATTTTCCACCATTCTTAAAATTCTAAAATAGCCTCATCTGACGGGCGTTATAAATAATCGGTTTTAAATTTAGGTTTCCTTCATCCAGTGAATCAGCCATCATCGTTCATATCACTCGCATCTCATCAATTCATTTATCTTTATAGCTAAATTTTCAACCAGTTCTGTTCTTGACTGTACCTACTCCTTTTTTAGGGTTCCGTAGTCAACTAGGAACCCTTATAGTTTCGCCATGTCTGCCCGTCCGTCCGTCCGTCCGTCCGCGGATAATCTCAGTGACCGTTAGCACTAGAAAGCTGAAATTTGGTACTAATATGTATATAAATCACGCCGACAAAGTGGTAAAATAAAAAGTGGGAAAAAATGTTTTATTAGGGTACCTCCCCTATACGTAAAGTGGGGAGTGATTTTTTTTTCATTTCAACCCTAACGTGTGACATATTGTTGGATAGGTATTTAAAAATGAATAGGGGTTTACAAAAATCATTTTTTGATAATGTCAATATTTTCGGAAATAATCGCTCCAGAAGTAAAAAAAAATGTGTCCCCCCCCCTCTAACTTTTGAACCATAGGTTTTAAAAATATGAAAAAAATCTCAAAAGTAGAACTTTATAAAAACTTTCTAGGAAAATTATTTTGAACTTGATAGGTTGAATAATTTTTGAAAAATAAATACAAAATAATTTCTGAACTAAGTTTGTAATTTAACCGTATAAGCAGATGTTTATTGTACCTGTAATTTCTACAAAATCACAATGAAATGACGTGCTTTCAAATAAAGTAAAAACGGTGAAAATCGGTTCACGCAATAAAGAATTATCCCATAAAAATCATCTTCCATACTTTAAGCTCGCGCGCAATAGTTTACTTAATTTGCCGATAGATGTCGCTGTACGTGGAACGCTCATATCATATCCTACATGGCGGTGTTATTTTAACTCTTAAGTGGGGACACTTACTGTGACGGACGGAAAACTACGGAACCCTACACTGAGCGTGGCCCGACACGCTCTTGGCCGGTTTTTATTTTATGCGGAAGGCAGACATCCACCATTGTTCCCATATAAATATTCTGTTTAAATTGTGCTACTATATTTTTTTGTGTGAAGTAAAAATTATACGTGTTCTGCAAAAGTGATTGTTTTACTGCAAAATGGCGCCCGAATTAAGGTAAAGAACTCTGCATTTCCTTTTAATAATTGTAATTAAATATTTTTTTTTGGATTTGTGAGACGGTGACCGTAGACCGGTCGCGGTTCTATTAACCTTATTTTTGGTTTGTTTCAGCCTGCTGCCTCCTTACGTCCCATCATTAACCCGAATTCCTTCATATTGAAATATTGCTTTTATTTATGTTAAAAAAAAAACGAATTTATCTGTTGACCTTTACTTATGCCTTTTTCTCAATTACCCGTAACATATCCCGAATACCTTATTTCATAGTTTGAGTCCTGTAGTTAGAGCCCGTAGACGTTAGGGAATTCGCAGGTAAGTCAGACATATAATGTATGATTTGCGTTTTTTTTTTTTTCAGAAACTGAACTTGTTTTTTTTTTTGAATTCGAACTCTAACTTAGCATTTAGACTTCGAGTTTTATTTCTTTCTTTGGCTTAAGCTCTTGGTTTAGACCACTGACATACTCTAACTTCGGATTTTAATTTTGAGGTCGATTAAGTTTATTTTTTGTTTGAACTTGCAACGCAAGACAACATTCGACTTTTCGCCATGTTGCACTTAAGTAATGAAGGATCAATTGCTGAGACTGTAACAGTCCGACATCTGAAAACATCCAGCTACAGAGTCCGGTAAAGTCTTTTTATCTGTCCAGTTATCGCACACTGAACCGGGGGAATCAGAAACACCGACATATCGTTCACTCTTTCGCTCGCAAGCGACCTGCCTGGAAGACAAGCGCGGGACTGACACTATCTCTGTTGCACCCGTTAACTCTACAATACTCGGAGAGACATCATCGAGAACGGAAACTTCTACCAGCACGGTTGTGCAAAAGAAGCAGTTAACTATGGCTGAGGTAGCGAAAAAAGGTGAATGGAATGAGATTAAGCCTGATGAAGAATGGATCAAAGTCCAAAGACGTAAAGTACGGAATCAGTTAGAAAGTAAAACCGGGAAGGCGGTGCCTACTTCGACGGAGAAATTTAAAGCTTCGGAAGAGAAAATACCTTTGTTTATATCGAATGTAAACAAGGAGACTACCGAACGTGACATTTGTGACTACATATGTAGGATGACAAAGGAAAAAGTTACACTGGCAAAGATTAATATGAAATCAGATAAGCCTTACAATGCATTTAAGTTGTTTGTATCGAAACATAAATTAGATGTTTTTCTAAATGACAGTTTATGGCCCGAGGGGATTGTTTTTAGACGCTTTATATATTTTAGCAAGCGGAAAGACAACCCGTCGGATGTGCGAGAAAACAACAACAAAACATAATGGATGGAAGCGATAAGTATGTAAGCTTTTTGACTTTTAATTGTAAAAATATAGTTCGCTCTGTTGATTGTGTTAGAAAATTATGTGAAAGTGCGGACGTAATTGCACTGCAAGAAACATGGCTTTTACCATCTGACATACCATATCTAGGTAACATTCATAAGGATTTTGCTTACACGGGCAAATCAGCCGTGGACACGACTGCAGGGGTTCTAAGAGGGAGGCCCTATGGTGGAGTAGCGTTGTTGTGGAGGAAGTCTTTGTTTACGTCGGTGTCTGTGTTATCATGCGATAGTAATCGCTTAACAGCTATAAAAATAACAATGAACGATCGTGCCTTAATTATATTTTCTGTATATATGCCTACGGACTCTTCGGATCATTTTATAGAATTTACAACGTGTTTAGGCGAACTTATTGCTATAGTTGAAAGTGCTAATGTCGAGTCTGTTTTTATATTGGGCGATCTGAACTGTCACCCCGGCGAGCGTTTTACCAAGGAGCTGCTGACAGTGTGTACGGATCAATCGTGGTCTTGCGTAGACATGGAGTTATTGCCAACGGACACGCATACGTTTGTTAGTATGGCAAATGGCGCCCTGCGCTGGCTAGATCATTGTGTAGTGACCAGTGCGGCACGAAATCTGGTAGTTAATGCGTCAGTATTATACGGTGTTTATCACTCAGATCATATTCCACTGCGTATAGAGTGTAACATAAGTTTAATTTTACCTAAGTATGTAACTCAATCGGTTATTTATAATAATATCGTTTGGGGAGAAAGGGATGAAAGTCAAATAAAGGACTATATGGCTTATTGTACCTCTAACTTAAGAGAAATAGATTTTCCAGATGATTTTCAAATGTGTGGGCAGGGCATGTGTTCCGTTACCAGTCACCGTGTAATTTTAGACAACATGTATTGTAAAATTGTGAATACACTTATAGAGGGTGCTGAGCTTACTGTCAAGGGAGGGGGTAAGAAATTGAATCATAATAAGAGGCATGTCACTGGCTGGAATAAACATGTTCGTGATGCTCACGGGGAGGCGAGGCGTTGTTATCAACTATGGTTATCGTGTGGCAAACCTAACAGTGGTTATATTTACAAAGATATGTGCAACTCAAGAAAACTTTTTAAATCTAAGTTAAAGTATTGCCAGGATCATCAGCAACAAATTCAGATGGACATTATTGCTAAAAATCATTCTAGGAAGGATTTTGGGAAGTTCTGGAAGGCTACCAATAATCTTATCCCCAAACCGGGTCTCCCCGTCAGTGTCGCGGGATTCTGTGAGCCTACTGATATTGCCGAAGCTTTTAAATGTCAATTTATGGTTGAACCTCAATTGTCACGTGTGCGGAGGGGGTCCTGCGCTGAGGCCGTTAGTGTGTCTGATCTCTCGGTGAGGTTCGCGGCTAAAGATGTTGCGTCCATAATTCGGAAAATGGTAAGAGGTAAATCTCCTGGCCATGACGGCCTCAGTGTAGAACACCTAAAGCATGCAGGCCCTCATTTGCCTCGTGTGCTGGCGTTATTTTATAGTTTGTGTTTAGGCCATGGTTATCTGCCTCAGGACTTGATGCATACAGTGGTAGTTCCTATCATTAAAAATAAAACGGGCGACGCGTCCGACATGTCCAATTACAGGCCTGTATCTTTGGCGACTATCCTGGCCAGGGTGCTGGACGGTCTGATTGACAAGCATCTTGCCATCCATACTCGGCTATCCGACAATCAGTTCGGTTTCAGGCCCGGACTCTCTACTGAAAGTGCTATTCTTGCGCTGAAACAGACTGTTCAGTACTACACTGCTAGAAAAACGCCGATCTTTGCCTGTTTTTTGGACTTGTCGCGGGCGTTCGACCTTGTTTGTTACGATGCCTTATGGCATAAGCTTGAACAGGATACTACAGTTGCTCCTGAGGTAGTTTCCCTTTTGAAATTTTGGTACGGCTGTCAAACGAATTGTGTAAGGTGGGCTGGCTCGTACTCTAATAAATATGTCCTGAATTGCGGGGTGCGGCAGGGCGGGCTGAGCTCGCCCAGGCTTTTTAACATTTACATGGGCCGCCTGATGGATGAGCTCGGCAGCACCGGCGTTGGATGTCATATAGACGGTATGTGCATTAATAATATAAGTTATGCCGACGATATGGTGCTGCTGAGCCCATCTATCGGTAGCTTGATAACACTGTTACGCAAATGTGAGGCTTATTCTGCGGCTCATGGACTTCGTTATAATGCCAAAAAGAGCGAGTTCATGGTTTTTAAGTCCGGGACTCTAACTTACTCTCAGTTACCTGAAGTCAAGCTCTGCGGTACTCCTCTGTCTAGGGTGGATAAGTTTAAATATCTGGGCCATTGGGTCACTGAGGATTTGAGGGATAATTGTGATCTTGAACGAGAACGTAGGTCGCTGGCTGCCCGATGCAATATGATGGCCCGCAGATTTGCACGTTGTTCAAAACAAGTTAAACTGTTGCTCTTCAAATCATACTGCCAAGCTCTATACACGTGCAGTCTGTGGGTTTCATTTACGCAGAGGGCATACAGCGACCTACGGGTTCAATATAACAATGCGTTTAGGGTGCTGCTGGGGTTGCCCTGGCGCTGCAGTGCGTCGGGGATGTTCGCGGAGGCACGGACCGACGGCTTTGCTGCCCTCATGAGGAAGCGATGTGCGTCCGCTAATACGCGACTCCGACACAGCTCCAATAGCATCCTAAGCGTGTTCTCGGATAGGTGGGATTCACCCTTGATAATAAGGTGGATCCAAATTCACACAAAATCTAGTATGTAAGTTTAGTTTTTTAGTACTAACTCATTCTTTTAAATATTTTATTTTTATGTTTTGTTTTCTGTACTAACATATATGGATGTTTCATCTGAATTAAATAAATTGATTGATTGATTGATTGATTGATTGATAAAATATTAAAAATGAATGCTTTCAAAATTTTGTAATTCAACTGTTTAATGTCCTGCCAGATGTGGATAAAATGCGTTTTTCTCCTCCGCTTTTAAGGGATAAAGAGCGCCTTTCCGAGTTGAAGTGATGATAAGTCTTTTACTTGCCAACGCAGTTTAGGGATTGCCCTATTAGGGATTTCTATTAAGAAAAGCCACATGAAAAATGCGTTCTTCAAACATTTACTATGCGAAACTGTATAGAAATCGTAATTATTCATTTGTGACTTTTCAAGTGACTTAAACTGGACTATTGTGTTTGATAACTGGTAGAAAACTGATTGATTGACATCAAAATAAACATTGAATTTACTTTAATCTGTAAATGTCAATCGCCGTTAGTCAAAAAGTTACGAAAGGTCCTAAGCCCATTGGAATGTCTAGTCTGTATTAATATTATAAAGCCCTATAAAATGCCCCACAGCTTGGTCTAACACACAACATATCCTCATGTTTCATTTGGATGTTTCACTAGGTAATTTTTAATTAGTTTAATTGTATACGATTGTTTTAATGTTGTTCTTAAGCTAGATTCAAACTTCTAAGTTTTGTTTACGTACGAAGGGACGCTGTTGTAGATCAGAATGAGAGACAGATATTGTTTTCTCATTGTAGAAAATAGCTTCGTACCTTACAAAAGCGAAACTTACAAGTTTAGTGTCAATCCAGCCTTACAATATTAAAACATACATATGACCCTACACGACCTTATTGCCATGATATTTTTGTCACAGGTGGTTTTTAGCTGGAAGCCTTAAGAATGCAGATATCATCGAAGACTTTGCTTGATATGCAAGTACACAGCCGTGCAATACAACGCACACTAATATTTCAAGGCATAGTCCATGAACTTGCCTTTAAAATAATCTACAACTATGGTATTGAGCTACTCGAATCCTTGTATGTGTGTTTACGCAAAACTACAACAGGACCATACTTATTTCCATTTCTTTGTCCGTTGCAGCTTTGTTTCTGCAGAATCCTACTAATAGCACTCAAATCACGCTGCATACAAAATATGTTTAGAACTTAAACTAATCTTTGTGGCTTTTTATTGATAAGACGCTTCATATTTTTTACTAAATAATAATGTTCCTATTCTAGGTTTCATTATGGTTGGTTACAACAAAAAGCGTGTGTTTGGCGCAGTAAATAGAAAAAAAATATTCCATGGCGTAAGAAAACCAAATAAAAACAACAACGATGGCAGTAAAACTACAAAGACAGACAAGGTTTATAAATCGATTATAAGTAATTTATCTGACTTTACCTTTACAAGATAGATTGAAAATATAATTTTCATCCCAAGGTAGATTGAAATATACTTTTACGTTTTTTTAGGAAATGCTGTGTGAAATGGGCCTTGAACTCCATGACAAACCCAGTACCAGTAAAGACACTCTAACCTCTCACACCAGTAAAGTCACTTAATATATATTTTTTAATCTACCCATGCAATCTTTCAACCCTTTTTGGGATTGAATTTTTCAAAATAATTTCGTATTACTTGTACACATTAAAAATGTAATACGATCTGCTGTAGGTTGTGGCTCTGCATTGATCAGTCAATCAACCATTTACACCAACTCCTATATTATGTATGTATAGATATAGCTTTAGTGCATAATAAGTTATAATAAATAACATGGTGTATTAAATGGTTACTAGATTTACCTTTAGTTTTATTTTACCTAACAAAATTTCTGATATTACGCAAGAGCGCCTAAAGTATCAATATTGTTCATTGCGGCCGCGCACGTGCACGCGCCGGTGGTACCTGGAAGCGTTCGGTTACTGTGTAAAACTCGTATCTTCGCTCGATTTCAAAGCATTACTGAACTATACCTTGTCTTTGACTTCGACATAAAATCAATTTGCTGCAATACGAAAATGAAGTGAGGGTAGCTTACAAAATTATGTTCCTTGATAGGTGAGCTTTTTAATTTAGTCATTGCCAGAGTCGTTCAGTTTCTCTATAGACAGATCTAAGCCTATTTTATAAACAAAATAAATGATTATTTACTTTTTTTATTGAAACGTAAAATAATAAAATTAACATAATTTTAGATTTTTTAAAATGTTGGTTGTTTTAAGTTTGTTTAGATTTGTCTTTAATCTATGGTTCACGATAGATTATAGAATAGCTCGGTAAAACACGCGGGAAAAATGGGAACCAATCAGAATCAAGCTGAGTTGGTTGGACCAATCAAAATAAGAGTTGTTGAATGGATTGAGGAACGTTTGAATTAGCGGGGGTCGGTTTCGGGGGTTCTCATCTCAAGACATGAAAGTCTATATAAGGTCGTGGAAGGAAATATCTGGGCTTTTTCTTCAGCAGAGCGTCGCGTTTAACGGAGATCAGTGAGTTTAGGCTGTAAGGTGCAAATAGTGTTTGAGTTTGTTCACAGATCTATTATCAAGAGAAATCCACGGCCCGCGCGCTTCTATGGTAACGAAGATGAGGGACCTTGTTGGAGCGCTGAAGACCATTGCATGAAGAATCTCGTGTTCCACGTGGCTCACAAACATCAGTCACTACTAACTGTCTCGGTAAGAAATTTAGACTTATTCGGGTTTTAATAGCAAGTGCGTGTGACGGACCGTCGCGTTAATATTTACAGAATAGTGGGTAGTTTCGGGTTGAAACGTGTTGAAATTTTAAGTTCGTTATTCAGCAGATAATCTGATAGTCTTATCGAGGCGTGTTTATTTAACCAAAATAAAAAGTAAAATCATTTGTTTATGTGTAGATTGCAGTTGGTGAGAATTTCAGTTCGTTATTAAGTACGTCTATCTATTTTGTTGTGTTTCGCCATTTAATTGAGTGAGTTAGTGGTTAGTCAAATGTATAACAAAAGAATGGTGATTACAAGCATAGATTTGATAGAAACCGGGAAAAGACTTAATAACCTACAGGTATCTATAGAGGGCGTGCGATGTGGGTATACTCGTAGTTAGTTTAGAATTAAAATGTAGGATCACAGTTTATTCGTATTGCATGGCATGGCGTCATTGAATTGGTGGTTGAATTGCCATAAAATTTGTAATCAGTTTTGATTAGTATGAGTGGTTATTCTTGTCATTTAGCCAACTAAATAGGATGGCTAAGTTTATTGTGTGTCGGTGTGTATACGTAAATATTTTATGTGCAATTTAGGTTCATAGTAATGAGGTCATCAAAGTATTGATTCACGGGTTTTATTTATTCTGTTTATGTTACTATTGAATTGCGCCGGTGCGTATTTATGTTAATATTTCGTATATGGTAAATAAAGGGGAAGGCATACGTTATCTAAATTATTGTTAGTAGAAACAGTTAGATGAGTAATTACAATTGTAGGTCTTAAACATTAGCGGGTTGAGTTGAACTTGAAGGATTCACCGCGTCGAGCAGAATTCGAACTTGCGACCTTTCGGAACACCGGTCCGATCGCTCTGACCGGCTGAGCCATCGACGCTTGCTCAGCCTCGGTGAATCTTTCTATCAAGTTTCTTCATTGCTTACGTCAGAGGGTTACGTATTTATCTAGTGTTCTTTAGAGTTCGGTTTCTGAGTAGACAATTTATTAGGTTTCTCTAATTTAATATGATTTCCTATCATATTTAATCCATTGGTTTATTCTATATAATTAACCGTCATTCATTCTCGAATTATATACTTCGAGTAAATTAGTAGTTACCTTTGCATTCGTTTATTTTATAACGTTAACAATATTTATTCGTCATTGTAGTTAAAGTTTTAGTTTCATTCTTGATAAATAAGTAATTCTACATATCCCACAATAGGGCGTAAAATTAGTAAGCCAACTATGGGAAAATACGTTTTGTTAATCCTTGTTTATTTCTCAAATTCCCGGTTACATCGACTGTGAGAGGGCGCCTTCACCGTAAGCTCCTGAAGGATCGTTGTCGCAGCGTGAGCGCTTCGGTGGCGGAATGCAGCTTCGGCCGTACAGATCTTCCGCCTGTCCAGTTGGACCCATCTTGAAGCCTTGACGAGCACTTCAGGGAGCTGTCGGCAGAGCTGTTCCGGACCAAGGAGTCTATTGCGAGACTTCGGCGCCATTGCGAAGAGTCAATCCATCCAGCAGAAGTCAGTCTTCCCGGTGTGTTGTTTTTGATTTATTGTTTTATGCTCATTTTCATTTGTGCCGTATTACTTTATTATCTTTCAGTGAAATTAGTATAAATATATAAAGATTTAACTAACATATTATATGGATGAGATGGTTTACATTGGAGTCAACGACGACCTAGACTGACTGCTTGATTCTACTGTGAGAGGCAGAGTCATTACTGAGATTTACGAACGTAAAGCTCAGTTATGCAGTCATTTTAGTCTATAAGTACAATCAAGTATGATTCAACTTTCACATAAACCCTTATTGTAAACGCTAAGCATATTGAATACATTATTGGGTAAAAGGTAACAAACCCTAATCCAACTGGCTTATAAAATGAAATAATAGTTGTGTTCATGCTTATTTCGAATAACAAATACAATAGAATGGCTGGTTTCATAATATTAGAGGCTGCTCTCACATTATTGACGTGTTTATGGCCGTGCTGGGAGCTATTGTCTATCAACTAACAAGAATAAGCCTCGGTGTCTGAACATACTCGTAATTCTTATCCACACGTGAGATGTTCCAATATGCAAGTCGGGCTGGTTGGTTGTGCATGTATGCTTGATAGGGCCGGGTTAACCTAAGATAATGTAGACGAATGCAAGTACAATTTATAAAGGGCTAACCCATTAGGGTATGCATGTCCAATGATAGGGCCTACCTGCGGGATTTGCCAATCAGCATTCCCATTAGGGTCTGCATGTTCGTCACCTGAGGGTTACGCATTCGTATACAAGTCTAAAAGACGTTTATCTTATGGTTCTGCATAGAATAACTCACGTTGTGACCTTTTGTGTAGACATAGCTTAGCCTAAAGTATCGGCGTAGGCTCGGTAATTCTATGAGGTATAAAAAGTAGCCTTATAGTTGACTGCAATCATCTATTCTATTTTAATGATAATCTGGATTAATATCAAGATTTTAATGAGCCAGAGTTCCATTATCCTATTCCTATAATATGACATATCATATTATGATCACATTATTACATTATTAATATTACTATCTTTTAATAAAATTACATCAATCATTATAACATAATATAATTACCTTTTATGTTTAACTTATTACAATTACAGGTTTTACTGCATATAGGAAAATCCTTCGGTTTTATCGTATATACAGTAGTATACAGTGTATACAGTAATTTCAATATTTTGCTTTATTCAAATCTTATGTAAGATGTCAACAATAACATTATGTAGGGAGTAGGTATGTTTCACAATAGTAGTTAGATATAATTGTGATGTTAAATATTGAGGAGGCTATAATACTTGTTTTAAATGTTTGTAGGTTAATGTAGGATATTTCAAACCAAATTTTACTTGTTTTATGTAACATTGTATTTATTTCTTTTAATTTCTGGTTTTCTGTGTTTGTTGGAGCATTGTTCAGATTTAATTCTGTCGTTTAGCGTTACTCACACCTCAGGAGACCTTGGTTATTACTTATCATAATGTAGTCATTGGACTGGATAAACTATTATATCTAATGTAACCGTTACGTTAGATATACCGCTACAGTTCAAGGGCCAAAATATGCCAGAGAAAAAACTATAGCGGTGAAAAAAAACTCTGACGCCCAAGTTTAACCTGTACACATACATAATAAATTTTGTAAAGATTAAAGACACACAACTTATAAAAAATTATAAAATAATGGCATGATATGTACCACTAGACAATCATGCCATTATTTTATAATTTTTTATAAGTTGTGTGTCTTTAATCTTTACAAAATTTATTATGTATGTGTACAGGTTAAACTTCGGCGTCAGAGTTTTTTTTCACCGCTATAGTTTTTTCTCTGGCATATTTTGGCCCTTGAACTGTAGCGGTACATCTAATGTAACGGTTACATTAGATATAATAGTTTATAGGGTCATTTAACTTTCCATTAACAGTAATTTCTTATTACTTGAATAAATTTTCTTATTAACTTATATGTTGTTTAAATCCTATTATTTCCCTTAGTGATAAGATCCTCGCTTTCAAAGAAAAGGTTCAGTTAACTTCAAGATTTAGGTAGGTTAAGCTTTAAAATATTACTGGTATATGTGAGTTTAGGTGATGAATAGTATAGGTGAGTTTTTACAAGACGACTCATGCACACTCGTCTTTAAACTCGCACGATCCGAGGATTTTAGATCCAATGGCAAACGATGAAGAACAGTTTTTTGATTCTGTACCACGACCCCAGGTGATGCATATGTCCGGACTTCCCCCGCCTTTTCCTTTCAAAGATTATTCACTTACGAAATGGAACTTGAATTTTTCCGGGGACACTTGTGTTCGCGAATTTTTCTTTCGAATCGAGGAAGAAGGTATGGCGCGTAACGTCTAACCGTCATATGTTGTCAGACGTTTCTATGAATTGTTGTCAGATAGTGCCTTGAAACATTTTAGGGCAATCAGATATCCGGGTCTTACTTACGCGGAATTAAAGTCTGAATTCGTTAAAACCTTCGACGTAGCCGATTTCGATTTCAAGCTCGAGAGCCAACTTCGCGCTTTATCACAGAAGGACAACCAGTCAGTGGTTGATTTTGTTATTCAGGCGCGCGATGTAAACGCAAAGCTTCGTACACCGGTTTCCGAAGACAACCTGTTTAACATTATTAAATATGGAATGAATCTTAGATATCGTCCTTGTCTTGCAACTAACGTGGTTAGGGATATTGATGGTTTGTTAGAAGTCGCGAAAATTTATGAAGCCTTTCAAGGTTCACGTTTGGCTATTGCACCGATTAGTGCTCAAGTTGTAGGTCAACCCAGTTCTATAGTGTGTATCGTAACTGTCCTTACGTTTCAGGGGCAGTGTGCTTCAAGTGTAAGCAATCACCCGCGATTGTCCTAGTTGTAATTCTAGTCGTCAAAAAACGAATTGGTGGCGCACTGAGAGGTCCATCGGTGTCGCCCGTTTATATTAATAATTCCCTAGATAATAGACCTTTTATTGATGCTTTAGTTGCTGGCTCTTCGGTAAGAGCTCTTTTGGACTCTGGTGCTCAGGTTTCACTAATTGATATATCCCTCCTATTGGAGCTCGGTATAACATGTCACGAGGATATCCGGCCTTATGTTGTCTCCGCCGACAATTCTCCTATTGAAATTTTAGGCGGTTTGGACGTCCCCATTCTTTTTAGTGGCATACGCGTTCTGCACCCCTGTCTAGTGAGCAGTAATCTTCCTACTGCATTTATTTTAGGAATTGAGTTTTGGAATGCTGTTGTTCTCATTGACATTTTAAAAAAGGCATTCCGTGATGGTTTGTCAGATAAGCTTTACGTCGCTTCACATCATGTTCCTGTCGCAGTCCCACGAGTCATAGGTGAGGTTCGCTATGTCCACCCTCGTAAGGTGCTTGCACCACTTCAGGAATCAAAACTCCAATCTGTTATTAACGAGTTCGAGGAGATTTCTTCTGATAAAGCTGGATTAGGTTGTACTTCGTGGCTTTCGCATAAGATTGAGACTGTCGGTTCGCCCATCCGCCAACGTTACTATCCCTTATCTCCAGTCAAGCTCAAGATTCTCAACGAAGAGATCGTTAAGATGTTAGAGTCAGGCGTCATTCGTCACTCACGATCACCCTGGGTTTCCCCAGTGGTGATGGTTACCAAGAAAGATGGTAGTGTCAGGTTTTGCGTGGACAGTAGGAAGTTGAACAGCGTTACCATCAGGGATTCATACCCTCTCCCGCGCTTCCAGGACATCCTTGATAACCTACGAGGTGCCAAATATCTAACTTCGTTGGATTTTAGGAGCGCCTTTTGGCAAATCCCCTTAGCTGATAAGGCCAGTTGTGAGAAGATGGTCTTTATTGTACCCCAAAGGGGCCTCTTTGAATTCGTTCGTCTCCCTTTTGGTTTAACCAACGCTGCGTCCGAGATGCAGAGGCTTACTGACATGATTGTCAATTTTGAATATACCCCTGATTCTGAGGATTTTATCTTCGGCTATGTTGTTGATTTGATTTTGGTGTCTCGTGATTTTGACAGTCATATGCGGCTTATTCGTAAGGTTCGTGATAGGCTGAAGGAAGCTGGTCTTACGGTTAATTTAGATAAGTGCGAGTTTTGTAAGTCTGAATTGAAGTATCTCGGCTACATCGTCAATGAGCGTGGTTTTCAAACTGATCCGAAGAAATTAGAAGCTATTAGGGATTACCCTACCCCTTCTTCTGCCAAGTCTCTACGTGCTTTCATTGGTATGTGTTCGTATTATCGCCGTTTCGTGGATGGTTTTTCTTAGATTATTGCTCCTCTGACGGCACTTATCGGTAAGAGAAAGGGACGTGATCCCATCGATTGGAACGATAGTGTTAGTGAAGCTTTTTCTAAATTGAAGGATGCCTTGATGAACGCTCCGTTGATGGCTTGCCCGGATTTTTCGAAACCTTTTATCCTTCAATGTGACGCTAGCCAGGTTGGCTTAGGCTCGGTCCTGGCTCAAGAGTTTGACGGCGTTGAACATCCAATTGCTTATTATTCCCATTTATTTACTAAGGCTGAACGTGGATATGGGACAACCGAGCATGAGCTTCTCGCCGTTATTGATTCCATCAAGCATTTCCGTGGGTATCTCGATGGAATGAAGTTTAAGATCGTTACTGATCATATTGCTCTTAAATGTTTGATCACCCTTGATAATCCTACCGGACGTTTGGCTCGTTCATCAAAGTTGCCCAACTTTGATTTCCCAATATAATTTTGAAGTTGAGCATAAGAAGGGTGTTCTTAATGTTGTTCCTGACGCCTTGTCCCGCGCTCAAGTTGGGCTTATCTCATTCGCGCGTGGCATGGATCCTTCTGGAGATCCTTGGTATGAACGTATTTACCAGGGGGTTTTGGACAATCCTCAAAGGTTTACTGCATTTGCCCTTCGGGATGGTGTCTTAATGCGCAGGGTATCTATCGAAAACCCTTTAGCACCTAATTCGTAGCGTATAGTTCTTCCTGCTTCAAGGACTAGAGAGGCGGTTGCTGAAATTCATAATGGGTTTCCTAATGTTCACCCAAGTAACACAGGAAGCATTATAACATATGAATAGTTAACTTATTTAGAACTTAAGGACCGTATAAACTCTTATATACGTTCACCGAGCAACTTGACGCATTATATGATGCTTTGATCTGTATAACGGTTGTATAATGGCATAACTAAATGCTTTTGTAAAGCCTTTAGCTTTAGTGCACCAAACCACAACGCAACTGGACAGGTTTCAGCGATTTAAAAGCACTTAAGTGTTTTAGGTTCTACAATAGCATTATATAATGCTTTAAGCTGTATAACGGTTGTATAATGGCATAATGTAAATGCTTTTTTAAAGCCTTTAGTTTTAGTGCAGCGAACCAAAATGCAACTGTATAGCTGAATGCTGTACAGTTGCGTTTTGTTTGCTACATTAATTCTTCGGTGTAGTTTAGTGCCTTAGGTTCTATAATAGCATAAATAAATGCTTAATGCTGTTTATGAGCATGAATATTAGGCATTATAATGCCACGTAAATCCGGTATACAGCTTTCAGCTGTTTTTAGTGCTTTAGATTCTACAATTGTATTATATGATGCTTTGCGCTATATAACGGTTGTATAATGGCATATGTAAATGCTTTTGTGTAGCGATTAGTTTAAGTGCAGCGAACCAAAATGCAACTTTATAGCTGAATGCTGTACAGTTGCGTTTTGGTTTGCTACACTAATGCTTCGGTGTGGTTTAGTGCCTTAGGTTCTATAATAGCATAAATAAATGCTTAATGCTGTTTATGAGCATGAATATTAGCCATTATAATGCCACGTAAATCTGGACATCGGATGATGGTAGCATGACGTAGGAGGAGAGCGGTCATTCCGAAGATCACATCATCTCTCGCATCTTTAAAAAGTGCTTCAATGTGTAAAAAAAGGAATCAAATTCGTGTTTCTAATTGACTTTCTATAAACTTTTAATGCTATAAAATATTATGTACTAAATAGTTTTTTTATTTTACAATTAAGCTAAAAACGCATTTTTTTAAAATGACGTCACTTTATTTGGCAGGAGACGGTTGAATGATTTTAGGAGGAGGGAGGTAAAAAATCATCAAAAATTGATGACGTAATTTATGAGCTTACAGCTTTTAGCTGTTTTAGTGCCTTAGGGTCTACAATAGCAATTTTAAGTAGTATATAATGCTTAATGTTGTTTAATAGCATAATTATTCACGTGTGATGCATTAATAAGCTTTTTTTAATGGTCACTGAGCTGCTATTGGACTAAGAGCTAGCCACGTCAGATATGACACAATAATGAGAGCAACAAAACCGGTCTGGTTAGATTGCTATACTATTCTTATTGCTAGATCCTGGCATCTGGCAGCTTTTAATAGGTGGAGGTCACAGTGACAGACTAGCAAAATGTTTTAATTGGAAAATAGTAATACCAAACTAGGTAAAAACTGCCGAAGTTGTCTCAGTTATAAAGGACAGGGCCTATATCTTAAGGGGCTCCCTGGCGCCAAGGACCTTAGATCTGATTCCCTTAGTTTTTCTAATGATTTATAATTTTATACAGCTTATCATATTATCAGTAACGGCTTTAAACAATATAGTATCCTATATTTACTTCAATATTCATTGTCT
Source organism: Pammene aurita (assembly GCA_947086415.1). NCBI lineage: Eukaryota > Metazoa > Arthropoda > Insecta > Lepidoptera > Tortricidae > Pammene > Pammene aurita. The sequence goes on along the minus strand of OX352302.1, from coordinate 26,820,059 downwards.
TCGAGATATTCGACATCAAAGTCGAACCGGTTTAGGCTAAAAAAGTGGTTTTATGGTCATAAATTTTATGTAAATTAGTTAAAAATTAAAATCTCTCTACAGTTTTTAGAGACATCAAAGAGGAACCCTAATATGTAGATTACGTATATGTAAGGTTCTTTACACCATTCGAATATCGATAAAAGTATTTTTTTAGACCATATTTTAAAAATATCATAAAAAAATAACGGCTCATGTATTTCAAGAATGGAGATAAAAGATTCAAGAACCGATAGTTGTTTGCTTTATGATTCTATCTGTAGTGAATATGTTGGCATATCGACTCAAAACTGGTCAAAAATCGATAAAAAACGTTAGACCAATAAATATTGTGTATTATTACGGAAACAAAAACAGTAGGCGACAAACTATGAATTATATTATATATCGTTTGGCACTACTTTCCCCTAACATAAACTTTTGTATAATTTCTCTTAATATTGTATAGTATTTGTATAGTTTCTCATAATATTGCATCAAACCCAGATCTCTAGGATTTGTTTTCTTGAAATGGTTTGCATTCTTTGACCTCCACCACTTTAAAGCTGCCAGATGTCCAGATCTAGAAATAAGCATAGAATACCAAACTGACTAGAGGAGAGGGGTTTGGTTGCTCTCATTATTGTGTCATATCAGACGTGGCTAGCTCTCCGTCTATATAGACCAACGCCATTTTGTAAATAATTTATAACCTAAAAATAAAATCATGCGGACCTATTTATACAAGGAAAATACCTATATAATAATGAAATAACTTAATTTAAGACTGCTCAACCAACACTATCATGTTAATAATGCAAAACTCGTTCTATACGAGGATTACACAATTGTTTTGTTTATTTGACGCATATCTTTTTATAATATTTTATAGCAAAACCACAATAAATCAAAGGCGCGTGAAAATTTTCAATGAAACTTATATACACATTTACAGTAAACTACATTGCGCAGTATAATATTTGAAGGATACGAGTATAATAACGTAAAAGAGTCGAAAACTTTTATAAATTTTGTTACGATGTAAACAAATATGACGTGTCACTCATTCAGTTTTTTGTACCGTCTTCGTCCATTTTATATTGCGAGACAAAGTAGTTAAATCACAACGCTCATTGTATTATAACATTTGTTCCGTCGGTATTAGAGACGTTTTTGCATTGACGTAATGTTTACTTTACTACACTCTTATGCTAGTATAATGTTTTTGTATTGCGATTGGCAACTTAATCGAGCGTACTAATGTTTCTTTACTGCGATTAGCAGCTTTTTTGGCCGTATTAATGCTTCTTTAATGCGGTTGGCAACTTAATAGAGCGTACTAATGATTATTTAATGCGATTGGCACTTTCCATGACAACGATAATGCTAATAGCGCAGACATAATGCACCTGTAATGCTATTAAATGACCTGTATAGGATCTCAAGCTGGGTAATTTGTGCCCATTTAAGACCTATATCAGCACTGTTACTTACGCTGACAGCGATGGGCAACAATATTAACATGATTTTATATATATTTTCTGTTTTCCTTGTAATAAAACCATTATGTTCTTTTGACGTATTTGTTTATTTTTGGTAACTAAGGCAACAAACTTCATAGTATTTTAAAAGATTAAAAATAAGGTAAACGTTTCTAAAGAGTCTGCAACATATTCTCCCGGGCAATGCGCGAATAAGCGCATTCAACATCAGTCGGAAGGCGGACGATCTTCACAGCGGGTCGCCGCAGTACTCCCCCTGCAGTGCGAATGTCGGCAACTCGTACTCGCCCATCAGGACCTGCGAAAACGTTAATTATTATGCCTTTCGGCCACGTGTTACGTGGCAATCTAGGGTCGGCAATTACGACTACGTCGCCTTCTTTTAGGTTCGGTCGTTCACGAACATGCGTTCTTGGTAGCAATGTTGGCAAATATTCACGAACCCAACGATTCCAAAAAACATCGCACAGTCTTTGGGCCTTTCGCCACTGCTTACGCGTAATCAAGTCGTTGTCAGTAAAGGTTCCGAAGTGTGGCATGTTGTATCGTCCTGCAAGGAGTAAGTGATTCGGTGTTATCGCTTCACGGTCGTCTGGATGCACCGAGACGTGCGTCAGAGGGCGCGCGTTCACCGTCCATTCAGCTTCGGCCAGCACAGTTCTCAGGACTTCTTCAGTTGGGGATTGTTCTCTAAGGGTAATGTTTAGAGCGCTCTTGATAGAACGGACTAGTCTCTCCCAACAACCTCCCATATGAGGAGAAGCAGGTGGTATGAAGCTCCAATTGATGCCCTTGTTAAGAAGAAAGTCTTTAACCAATCCTTGGTCGATTTCCTTGATAGACTTCTTGAGCTCAGTGTTGGCTCCATGAAAGTTTGTGGCATTGTCCGAATAAATAACCTTAGGCGGTCCTCTGCGTGCAATCATCCTGCGTAAGGCAAGTATAACGGAGTCGGCAGATAGTGACGCGGCTAACTCGATATGTACAGCTCTACTTGTCATACACGTAAACAGAGCACCATATCGCTTTTCGTGTCTCCAGCCATTCGTTACCATCATAGGTCCAAAATAATCTAGTCCGCAATGGCTAAACGGTGGGTGATGGTGTGCAAGTCTCGCTGGTGGTAAGTCTCCATGAGGTAAGCGCGCCGGCTGGGCTTTACGTATTCGGCATAGTTGACAAGACTTGGCAATGTTTCTTACTGTAGGGCGCAAATTCAGAATCCAATATTTTTGGCACAAGGAGTTGACAATCGTCTCGTTATTTCCATGGTTGGTTTGCTCGTGGTGGTGTAGAGTAAGTAATTTCACGTATGGATGTTTACCGTCCAATATAATAGGCTGGGTGAGATTCTCATCTACTTCGCTGACAGCGCTGGCTCTCCCCCGCAATCTCAACATCCCATGACTGTCTATGAATGACCACAAGTTTCGTAGTCGGCTGTTCTTATCCCACGGTCTATTATTTCTGAGATCTTGTAACTCGACTGGAAAACTATGAATTTGGCAATGTTTGATCCACGCCTCTTCAGCTAGTTCCAGGTGTTCTAGTTTAAGGCCAGTTCGCTCCTTCTTTTGAGTGCTTTCTAAAAATGTAAAAATTATGCAGTGCTTCTAATCAGTCTCAACCATTTGGAAAATCTGCTAATATCGGACAAAGATGACGTGTACGTATGCACTGGCATGACATTGTAAGAAGGTTTCTTGATTTCTAGCAGGCTTGGCGGCACCAGTTTGGTTTCTTCGCGCTGAGCGGGTCACGCCTCAGGTTGCTGATAAAAGAATGATGGGCCTTTAAACCACCGGTGGTCGGGATGTAAGTTATCAAGGTCTCTGGTGGCGTCGTCTGCTACGTTTTGTGACGTCGACAGCCATCTCCACTCTTTGGTGCTCGTATGTTCCGCAATTTCACCCAACCGATTTGAAACAAAAGTTTTGTAGTTTCGCGGGTCTCCTTTAATCCAGGAGATCACGGCGGAGGAATCACTCCAAAAGTACCTAGAGGTAGGTTTTATAGTATCGTGGCATTTCTCTACTGTACAGGCAAGTCGCGTCGAGAGAACTGCAGCTTGAAGCTCAAGCCTGGGAATAGAGACAGGTTTTAGTGGCGTTACTCGTGATTTACTGGCTACCAGCGTAACCCATATTTTTCCATCTTCTTGGACAAAGCGCCAGTATGCCACTGATGCGTATGCCTTCTCGCTGGCGTTGCAAAAGATATGGAGTTCTATAGCGCACTGAGTAGGTTTCGGCGCGTAGTGTCGTGGAACTCTACATGCACATGCAGTTGTCAGGCGCTTTATCCATCGTTTCCATATGACATGTTCGGCTTCTTGCACATCTTGATCCCAACCAATTCCTGATCGCCAGATTTGCTGTAGAAGGATCTTGCCTTGGATAACAATGGGCGCCAAAAGTCCAAGAGGGTCAAACACACTCATAACAACTTTCAGCGCTTCTCGCTTCGTCGGTTTCCGTGTATGGTCGATTATTTCTATAGGCAATTTCGAAAGGTTTAAATTGAATCCAAAAGTGTCTTCCGACGGGTTCCACTTTAGTCCGAGAATTTTGACATTTAAGTTGAAGTCGAGATTTACTCCTCCCGAGCCTCTTTTACTCTCTTCGATATCTTGCATTACACTTTCGCTATTAGACACCCATTGTGTCAGAGTAAAACCTCCTTCTTTGTTTATGTACGTAACTTCTTGAACAGTTCTTCGGGCGGTTTCTTCGGAATGGAAGCTGTGCAAATAGTCGTCCATATAAAATCGGGTCTTCACTGCCTCGACAGCCTCCGGGTATTCCTCAATGAAATCTTCAGCGTTCCTGTTCTTAATGTATATAGCAGTCGCTGGCGAAGAGGTCGCCCCAAAAATAACAGATTTCATTTCGAATTCTTTCATGGGTCCCTTTCTGTCAAACTCTCTCCAAAGAAAGCGTTGGGCGGAACGGTCTTCTGGCCTTATGCGAATTTGGAGAAACATCTCTTTTATATCCGCAGAGACTGCTACTTTGCCCTCTCGGAATTTAAAAATGACTGCTAACAGTGAGAGCAGCAAGTCGGGTCCGGTAAGCAGTTTATCATTTAGTGATACGCCTTGTACCTTGCTGGCAGCATCATGAACAATTCTCAGTTTCCCTGGTTTGTATATGTTAGTCACTCCAAAATGAGGAAGGTACCACTTCTTCGGAGATTGTGTTGGCTCACAAGGTCCAGCATACCCACTGCGCAGGAAGTTGTCCATATTTTCTTTGTATTTTTGACCATACGCCGAGTCTCTGTCCATTTTCTTCTCTACCGACTGTAATCTCTTCGAGGCGTGGGTGAAGCTCCTGGGCATTTCCGGATTATCATCTCTCCATAAGAGTCCCACTTCCCATCTCTTACCATCTTCCACTCTTCTGGCTGTCTTCTGCAAGATATTCATGGCTCTTACGTCCTCTTGGTTCTGTTTTATGTTGTTCGTGACCCCGAGAGAGTCAATTTTAAAGTAATCTCCTATTATTTGATGTAATTCCCCATCAGTGTGGCCGACAAAATGAACGGCGTTGGTAAAGGAATGGGAAAATCCGTGTATTACCCAACCAAGTGGAGTTAGGGTGGCTAAGGGTTCCGTCCTCTTCCCCTTACGGACCTCTTTGATGATAGTTGCTTGCCAGTTGTCCAGGCCGATCAACAGTTCTGGAACTGCGTGGTTGTAGCAAAGTCCCGTCTGAGGTAGGTCCTGTAGGTGATTATATTGGTCGATGTTAGCAACAGTCTGCGGGGAGATTGGCAGTCTCTCCACCGTTCGAACGTCGTACAATTTCAGTCGCACGTCGGAGGGTCCAGTGATTTCAATATCCAGTCGTTCGGATCCATTGTGATCGGACGTTGTGTTCACGCCAGACAGACTTAAAGGTTCGGCGATCCCTCTTAGGCCGATTTCGTCTGCGAGCTCTTGCTTCAGGAGGGTAAGGGTACTTCCTCCGTCCAGAAAGGCGTAAGTTAATTTCGACATAATCGGTCCATGGATTCGTACGGGTATGATCTTTAACAAAACTTGAGATCTGGTGGTTCTGCTGCAAGCTGTAGTTTCATGTGGTAGTTTTTCAGCTTCTGCTTCCTGAGTTGATTGAGGGCTTGAAGTTGAGTGTACGCAAGCTGACGTCTCAGGTTGGCGATAAGTGTGAGAGTGAAGCAGTTTATTGTGCGACATTCGGCATCCCTCTACGCCACAAGACCGGGCTCGGCAGCTGTCTCTGTGATGGCGGGATTTCAAGCACTTGAAGCATACTTTGGCCCCTTTTGCCCATTCCCAGCGGTCTTCAATAGATAGGCCAAGGAATTGCTCACAGTTCTTAAGAAGGTGAGTCTTCGAGTTGCAGTGTAGGCAAAATATTTCGGGAGGGCCTTTGGGCTGATTCGAGACGTAGCAGGGTTCAGGCTCTGGTTCAGATTCGCTATGTTCATCAACGATGTAATGGATCTTGTGCGGCTGTATCGGTTTTATTGTTGTGCGTAAGGTCTCGTGCATCCAGTACTTCGACGTAGTTTGCGCTTCCTTCTTTAAGAATTCTGACAGCTTCACAAGTTCAGGTTTGTCGTCGAGTTCGTGTTCTAATGCGTATGTTAGCCAACGTGTCTTCAGATGGGGCATCTTCAGTTTAAGGGTACGTAAAAGCTCCAAGCTCCAAGGTGTTCAGGCTTATTAAGGGCTTTGATAGTTGATACGCAGTTTCGAACTTTACAGGCAAACTTGCTGAGCTGTTCTGTGTTGTCGACGAGTCTGGGTAAGTCTTTTAGCGCCTGTAATTCCTCTTGAAGTATAAGTTCTGGTAAACCGAAGCGCAGCTCGAGGGCTTCCATAATCTCGCGGACTGGGACATGAGTGTCTAAAAGTGCGGCAACAGTGACGCGCGCTTCTCCCTTCAAGCAACGTCGCAGTTTGGAGATAATCTCGTTTTCGGTCGAGGAGGCCTTGATGTCTGTGACGGCAGCTTTAAACGAAAGCCATTCGTTGACATTTCCGTTGTAATAGGGTAAATCCTTTGCTTCTGTGGGACGACGCAAATTTGCTATCTCTCGAGCAAGAAGCTGTATGTCGGAGAGGTTATGATCAGGACGGACACGTTTCTTAGTTGGCAGTTCATACCTTAGATCTTGTTCGGCGTACCGTTCATGCCCCACATGGTTTACTGGTTCATGGTGACGGGCTGGTTCGTCTTGTTCATTGGCGTGTAATTCCGTTGTCAACCAATCTTGAACGCGGCTTCGACTAGTTCGACTTGATTGAGAATGATGGCTTCTATCCGCATCAATGCGTGCTAACGTTACTTCTAGCTCTTTTTGGACAAGTGTTCGTTCTAAGTTCAACTCAGCTAGTCGTTTCGCGGCTGCTAGTTCAGCTTCCTTTTTTCTTACAAGTACGCTACTGACGTTAGACCGGATAGTTAGGTTTTGTTCAGATTTATTGTGGCTGACAGTACTTGCCTTCGATCTTACTAAATCCGACTTTTCTTTAACCGGGGTGGACGTGATCGGTTCCTTCATTTGTGCGGACGTACCCGGTTCAGGTTCAGGTAGGTTCTGGTTCAGGTTCTTTGCGCGGCTTCGTGTAACTGGCCCCTACATGGTTCGGTTCGGTTCAATTGTCAAGGGAGCGAACGTTGGCGCGACGCAAGCTCATCCGGCTCGAATGGACCACTATGTTACTGACGCTGACAGCGATGGGCAACACATTAGATATTAACTTGATTTTATATATATTTTCTGTTTTCCTTGTAATAAAACCATTACGTTCTTTTGACGTATTTGTTTATTTTTGGTAACTAAGGCAACAAACTTCATAGTATTTTAAAAGATTAAAAATAAGGTAAACGTTTCTAAAGAGTCTGCAACAAGCACTATAAACGTTTATAATGCTACTATAAAACGAACTCAAATGCTAAAAGCATACAGATATGCTGTAAGACGGCCGTTATACTGCTTTGATGTGTTACTTGGGCATCCTGGTGTTATGAAGACGTATTTAAAAGCTCGTGATGTATATTATTGGCCGAATATGTACCGTGATGTTACCAGGTTCCTTTCCGAATGTCCGGTCTGCAAGTCTTTTAAAATTGCAAATTCACAACCTCGTGGCCTTCGTTTGTTCCCTCGTCCTGTTGCTGCTCCAATGGATCTTCTTTCCATTGACTTAATTGGTCCATTACCTGTTAGCCGTAGTGGTTTTCGTTATATTTTGACTTTGGTTCACGTTTTTACCAAATTTGTTTGGTTGGTTCCGTTAAAGTTGGTGAATGCGAGATCAATATCGACGGCATTAGAGTCGGAGGTTATTTTGCGGTACGGTGTTCCTACTAACATTCTCTGTGACAACGCTACAGTTTTTCATAGTCGTCAATTTCTGAATTTCCTGGCGAGCTATAATATTCCAGGTCCGTGTTATACCCCATATTATTCGCCACAAGCGAATGTTGTGGAGAGATATAACCAGGTCGTGATTACTACTTTGAGCATTTTAGTTGAAAATGACCAACGCAGTTGGTCAGGTCATTTACATCGGGTCGCTCTCTATTTGAATTCTTGTATAAATTTGGCTACTGCTTATACACCGCATTTTTTGATGTACGGCCGCGAGTTGTCAATGATTCGTGAACGTGTTGAGAATCAGGTTGTGGACCAAGATGTGGGACTCAGCCGGATGGGACGCGCTTCGAATCTTCAGACGCTTCGTGAGGTGTACGATAAAGTTTCTGATTCAATGGCTTTGGCCTTTCATCGTAACGCCGCCAAGTTCAACACGAACCGTTCTTCGCCAAGAATCGTTGGTGCCCAAATCGTTTGGGGCAGGAATTTCCAGCGTGGCTCCGCTGATCCTTTTCGAGGCGGTAAATTCGCTCCACGTTTCGTTCGGTGCCGTGTGGTTAGACGGGTGTCTCCACAGGTATATGTACTGGCTGATACCGATTCCGAGCACATCGGTACCTATCATATTAAAGAAATCTTGAAATAGTTTCTTCTTTCGGCCCGTTCAGTTTTCTCAAAATTCTAAAATGCGCTTTAGTCCGCCCTACCCTTATCGGTAATCCTTGCTTGATTCGTTTCTTATCGTTTTTTTTTTGTTTTCGTTTGAGCGTTTCCTTGCTCCTTTTTCCAGATTTGACCTTTTTTTTTACCGTTGGTGCTTAAGGCTTCGTTTATCTTTCCCGGTCAATGATAGCCTGGTTGTGTAATTTGATGACTCGATGTCAGGGATTAAGATCTGTGGCCAGGTGCAGTGTCTATCCTATCCCGGCCGTCACGTCTTGGACCGCGTGACGCGTTGGTTGGCGTTGTGTCATCTTGTTAATCTATTAGGTTAGTCTTTAGGGGTAATGTTAATAACTGGTTGGTTTTATTTTTTTTGGAATTCGTTTAGGGTTCTCTTGTTGTACCTTTTTTGGGCTTAGCATTAAGTTGTGTTTTTTTTGTTCCTTGGGGTAAGTTTTCTTGTGTTGTTGTTTGTTTGTTTCTTTGTTTGGTAGGGAGATGCTGTAGGATGACGCTACGTCTATCGTACGACATCTGTCGACGTTCTTTGGAACTTCCGTGTCTAAGGAAGGTCTAAGGCTAGGTCGTGGTTGATATATAAAAAAGTGTACATTGTGATTCACGTCATTATGGTTAGATGGCGCTTATATCAGTCCACATTTTGTAATACACAACTGGCAGTTATAAAATTGAGACAATATTCGCGCTAATTTTGAATATGAATTTTTGAGGTATTCCAGATTGTCAAAAGATTGGGGTTTTTTTATTGGGAGTGACAGATCGACTTAGAAATTTGAAGAAAAAGCAGGAATTATCCTTTTGAGTCATTTTTTTGTTCCCTGAAAGTGTTCACCACAGTTGTTTAATTCCCTAGAAGAGGGTGGCGGTCGATATAGTTTTTCCAATACCCGTGCTCCCCTTTGGCCGTATCTGAGGGTGCGGGTAGTGCCTGCCATGGTCGCCGGTGCTGGGACCGTTTGAGCCGGGAGGCGGGCTCCGGAAGGCGCTCGTGGGTGCCGGTCTTGCGAGACGATCAGCAACCGCCGCGTGTTCCGCGTGGTTCTTCACCGTCGTCGGAAGACTAGAGCCCGCATTCAGCGTGGCTCTCCAAGTGAGACAGAGGGTTCAGCGAGCTGCTGCCCACGAACTTTATTTAAATTCAGTTTGACTTTTGACCATTTCCTGACTTTCAAGAACATCATTTTATTTACTTTTTTTTTAAACGTTATAAATCCGATTCCCTTTTTGTAACCAGTGTTTTTGTGCCATAATAGTTTTTTTTGTTGTTTTGCCAACCTTGGTTGAATATCTCAGATCCGCATTTTCCACCATTCTTAAAATTCTAAAATAGCCTCATCTGACGGGCGTTATAAATAATCGGTTTTAAATTTAGGTTTCCTTCATCCAGTGAATCAGCCATCATCGTTCATATCACTCGCATCTCATCAATTCATTTATCTTTATAGCTAAATTTTCAACCAGTAACTACTCCTTTTTTATTTTATGCGGAAGGCAGACATCCACCATTGTTCGCATATAAATATTCTGTTTAAATTGTGCTTCTATGTTTTTTTGTGTGAAGAAAATTATAATCAATTTATACACCGTGTAAAATTTATGACCGAATTATTAATAATATTTTTTGGTGTGAAGTAAATATTATACGTGTTCTGCAAAAGTGATTGTTTTACTGCAGTAGGTACAATCACCGACAATAGTATCTTCCTACACGAAGGCCGCAAAAATATGTGACACGTTCTTATGGCCCTACAAAGGAGTTAGCGGAAGATACTATTGCCGGTGACTGTACACATATTTATCGACGACTTTTTCTTAGCTATGCTTTTACTAGTTGCTCTACAAGCTGTAGATCTCGCGTCACTCACTTAATTTATAAAACTTTGGTGATTCTACACTGCACATACTTTGGAGCTAACTTCGCCATTTTAAACTTTTGTGCGTCACTCTGTGTATAATTCGCTTTCCAGACGATATCACCCACCTTAAAACTAGCATGTCTACGCCTCAAGTTATAATGTGAAGCATTTTTTGCATGAGCATTTAATAAATGCTTTCTAACCTCCTCAAACACATCTTTTAAACACCCAAATTCACCAGCATACTCCTCTCTTGGTATGTCAAGAGAATAATTTGCTTGAGTATCCTTGTAAAAATTCCCGTTAATGACAGGTTCTCTTGCACGGACCAGAAAAAATGGTGAAAATCCAGTTGACTCATTCACCGCACTGTTTATGGCAAATTGTATTTCAAACAAGTGCTTATCCCAAGAACGATGATTGTCTTGAACATAAGACGCCACTGCTGTCATTATCGTTTTGTTGTATCTCTCATCAAGATTAACTTGTGGTGTGTATCTAGGAGTATAATGATGTTTTGGAATATTGTAACGTTCTAGAAGCTTCCGGAACTCAGATCCCGTAAATTGTGTTCCATTATCCACAATTACGGTTTCTGGGACTCCATGTGCCAATATAACGTGATTTTCAAAGTTCCTAGCGACAATTGCACCCGTAGCACGTCTCAAAGGAAACAAGAGTGTGAACTTTGAAAAGCAACATGTCACTACCAGTAGAAACGTATATCCAGATTGAGATCTTGGTAAAGGTCCAACCAAATCAACCGAAACTACCTGAAAAGGTCTACCACAAACTTTTGGTTTCCCCATTAACCCTATAGTCCGTTTAGTGGAGTGCTTATAAGCCGAGCAAGTAGTACAGTCCTTGATATATTCTTCAATTTCGTTAAACATTCTTGGCCAATAAAACCGTAAGCATATCCTTCTATGGGTTTTAAATACACCTAGGTGTGCTGCAGTTGGCATAGAATGAAATTCTTCGATTATTTTCCGTCTGTGTTCTTTTCTTACCACTTCTTTGCAATCGAACTCTGATGTTAAGCTATATTTACTTTTGCTGTATCGGTACAATTTTTGCTGTCTGATTTGAAAATTTGGTACATTCGCCGGATGTTCTTGACCTGTTTTAAAGATTTTGTCATACCACTCATCCTCCACTGTCTCCTGGGGAATCGTGTTAATAACATCAACCGGCAAGAGTCTTGACAATGCATCGGGGACTACATTGTCAGTGCCCTTCCTATGTTCTATCTCAAAGTTAAATTGAGACAATCTACATCCCCACCGTGCTAATCTGCCTGACGGATTTTCTAATTTCAGAAACCACTTTAAAGATGCATGATCCGTGATCACCTTAAATTTCCTTGTGCCTATTTAGGCACATGCCTGAAATTTCTCTACTGCAAAAATCACCGCTAACGCTTCTCTTTCTGTCGCGCTATAGTTTCTCTCAGCTTTATTTAATGACCTGCTGACATAAGCTATAGGGTGATCTTTACCCTCGATTTCTTGCGACAACATACCACCAAGGCCATAAGCTGATGCATCACAATGCACTGCAAATTGTTTTTCAAAGTCCGGCACGGCTAATATTGGAGCCGATACAAGTGCATCCTTCAACAAATTGAACGATTGCTCCGCTTCTTCCGACCAACTAAATTTAGGCTCATGTTCCTTTTTAACCGTTAATCTGTTCAATGGGGCAGCAATTGTCGAAAAATTTTTGGATAAACCGTCTATACCACGAGCAAGTGCCGAGAAAGACTTTAACATCATGAGCTGAAGTCGGAGTACGAAAGTTCAAGATAGATGCCACCTTATCAGGATCGGTCCGCAACCCATGTTCGTCGATCACGTAACCTAAATATCTCAATGAACTTCGGAAAAAATTACATTTCTTGCTATTTATAGTTAAATTAGCTAACTTTAATTTTTCAAGGACTGTATTTAAAAGTAACAAATGAGTGTTAAAATCTGATGAACAAATTATGACATCATCAATGTAACAAAATACCATGCCATTTTCTACGTCTGAACAGAAATTTTGATGAAACAGCATATCCATTAATCGTTGCTGCCTAGCAGTCGCTCCGCAATTTCCAAAAGGCATGACCTTAAATTTGAAGGCTCTCCGCCCAATAACATTAAAAATAGTTTTGTCTTGAGAATCCTTATTCAACGGTATCTGCCAAAAACTTGCTGATAAATCTAAAGATGTCAAGAATCTTGCTTCCTTAAGGCTATTTAAAATTTGTGGTATATACGGAATAGCATATGAATCAGCCTTAGTAACCGAGTTTAATTTCCGAGAATCCAAACAAAATCTCCAATCACCGTTTGATTTCTTAACTAAAATGACCGGATTATTCCAAGGACTTTCACTAGGAGTTACAACATCAAGCTCAAGCTTACGATCCAATTCTTTATTTAATGCTACTTTCTTTTCCGGTGAAAGAGGATACTGCTTGACCTTAATTGGTAACGCATCGCCTGTGTCTATCACGTGTTCAATTAAAGTTGTCCTACCTAAACCCTTTCGATCTGTGGAGATGTCCTCAAACCTGTCAATTACTGACAATGCTAATTCCCTTTCAAATGGCATTAAATTATCAAATGATGTTAATGTATCAATTTGTTTTTCATTAATTTGAAAACTGTAAAATGTGTCAGGGGCATTCCTGTAATCAATGTTATTAAAAATTTCAGGCGCTAGCCTAAACGCTTTCCAAAAGTCACAACCTAAAATTACATCCGACACTATTGATGGTACAACATGAAACTTAATCATGTGAGTTATATTATTAAAGGTGACCGGTAAATACATCACTCCTAATAAATCTAGCTTAAATCCATCTGCAACTGTGCAAGAAACTTGATTTTCTGTAACCAAGGTATATCCGAGTTTTTCAAAGTAAGTATGAGAAGAATTTCCAAGCAGAGAAATGCAAGCTCCGGAATCTAATAATCCTATTATTTTAAGTTTCCCCACACCAACTTGAAGATAAGGCCTAATATATTCCCCATTTGTAGCAAATAAGACTGTGGCAATTGATCCATAGCTATGATATTTTTTTAATCGCGTCCAAAGCCTGCTTGTTTTGGGTACTTTTGTCACAGTCGTTCACTAGTTTTTTTGGTCCTTGATCTTTATTTCAGGACAATCCACTTTAAAATGGTCATCCTTTCCGCACTTGAAACAACCACTTTGAATACATTTCTTAAAATTATGATTGGATTTTCCACACGTATAACAAACTTTCTTTGTTTTGGAACGTACCTCACCTCCGCTAGACGTCATTGTTTGTGGTTCATTCAATGTTTTATTTTACGTTTGTTTATGTACAAATTCCTTTTTATTAGATTCATTATTACTATTTGATGAACCTGGATGATTAAAAGAAGTAACTACCGAAGCTACAGGCTGAGATTTCTTTTGTGGCTTATACAAGAATTCAGGTGAGATTACCGAATAATTATTCGTGTTGGGCTCCTTAAAATTTAAGCAGCGTTGTCGAGAGACTTCAACAACTCTGCACTTCTCTTGCAGTTCCTCGATAGATTTTATATCCACCATAGCCAACTGTTGTGTATATTTCTTTGTAATATATCTAATTTTTCTTTTTCAGATAAAGGATTACTTAACCTATTAAACATTGCCGCCATTATAGCAAAATAAAGATGAATAGGCTCATCTTCTCCTTGGGTACGGACACGAATCTCATTTGACAACTTATAATCATACTCTGGATCCTGAAAATCACTCAACAATAAAGCCGCAAGCTGCTGCCAAGATGACACCTTGTTTCTATTTGCACGGAACCATATTAAAGCCTGATCCGAGAACAACCTGACTGCAGAGTTTAAAAGCTTGGAATCTAAAACTCCGTCAGCCCGCTGAAAATCATCGACTTGTTCCAAAAATGTTTTCGGGTCTGTGTGTCCATTGAACTTGAGATTCCATTTCAAAATACTTTTGTGATCGCGATCCGACTCTGACACAACCAGCCCCTCCACAAAATTACCAGAAGAACCTTCACCTGTTTCTAACAAAGATTGCCTTGCCTATATTATCAAGCTTTGTCAAGAAACCGTCGAGTGTTTGTTTACTTGCCGTTATTTGTGTTTGTGTACCAGTATCCTCTGGCCGAACCCTAGAAATCCTGTGAAATAAGTGATAAGCCAAAGCTTTTGCTTTTATAAAAGTGTAATTATCTCTTGTTTGTTCAATTTTTTTTCATATTTTATCCAAATCTAATAATTTAGCTGCAATTATTTTAGATTCACTTGCCGGGTCAAGTTCTGTTTCTACAATAGAATCGGATGGACAGTCTTTTAACATGCTTTTTAATTGTTTTTTAAGCAAATCCACTTTAACTTCCGGAGATTCGGACCTAATTTCAACTTCATAAATGAGTTCCTCCTTGGACAAAGTATTTACTGAAATTTCCCTCTTGTCCATATTGAAAAGTTTACCTAAACTGTACACCACTAATTATGTATATTATTTAATGCTAGTAAAGCAATAATTCCAGTATTACTTTACTCAAGCTGATCTTACCAAGGACATAAGGAATAGGAAGGAACGGTTATATTATTGAATATTTGTAAAATTGGTGGTTTAAACTTCACAAAATATATTATTTGTCTGTATGATGTGCGCCGTCGCGATGCGCTTTATTCGAAAGTATAATGAAATACGTGGTATTTAGTACCTACAACCTCTGTTAAAATGATAAACATTTTTTATCAAAACACCTGTAAGTTATAATTAGTAAATAAAGTCATAAATTAAAAAGTAATATCCGAAAATGGAAATTTAAAAACACGATAACGATAAAGTATGTTAATCCATTTATATTCTAGCGGGTTGGCTTAAAGTAATTAGAAATTTCACATTGAAAAATTTAAAAATAAAGTCAATAGCTACAGGATAATGGACTTTTTTACGAGAAACTAGAACATATTAGACATTACAAACAATCACTACTATATAGAAAAAGGCCCTCCAGCTTCGATCTTTTGTAACGTGCTTTTGACTATACGCATCATACCTTGGACAACATTTCTTAATTGTCCATATTATCCTTAATTCTAATGGTTTCGGAGAACTTGCGTCCTGCCCGTAACCTTATACTAACCTGCTACAAATATCCCACGAAGCTTCGATTGGTCGAGCTTTAGGGACTTTTGCTGGGTTGGCATCTTTTGATACATAATGTATGGGATTGCTTTTTAAACAATTTTGACTATTTTTGGCATACTTAGAGTTTGCTTAATCTAGTGTGACGTCTCTAAACGTCGAACAATCAGAGATTATTTGGCAATTTTCAAAAGAATGGTAAGTAGTGATGAGTGATGCGTAGGAAGCCAATTTACCAATCAAATACAATTTTGGATAAGTACATATTAAACAAAAAGTCAATTTGTATGATGTCCAAGGTGTGAGTGGAACAGCCAGAAGCAAGTTACGAAAGATTGAAGATGGAGGGAGTTTTCCTATATTTTAATGTTTGTTTGTAATGTTGAATATGTTCTAGTTTATGGAAATAAAACTTATTAACCTGTAGCTATTGACTTTATTTTTCGATTCTCCAATATGAAAATTCTCATTACTTTAAGCCAACCCGTTAATCAACACAACTTATCCTACAAAATCCTTCAATACTAGTACAAAAGTTATATATTTAATATAAATAAAATATAATGAATTTAAAAAAATAGTTATTTGTTATACAAGGGTGCAAAGTTGTATTTTAACTGCGAGTGTGGAATTGAAGCACGAGCTAGCGAATGGATTCTAGGGTTGAACTGCGAGGTAGCGAATGGATTCTACGGTTGAACCGCGAGCGAAGCGAGTGGTTCGAAAATAGAATTCTGAGCGAAGCGAGTAGTTCAAAAATAGAATCCTGAGCGTAGCAAGTGTTGCAACACACGAGACGTAAAAATAACTTTGCAGCCGTGTGTAACACAAATCTTTTCACCTCACTAAAGCGAGGAAAATATAGTCTGGCCAGCCAACGAACGCAGTAGCAATGTACAAAACAAAAATATAGCAACACTAAGCGAATCGAACAGCAGCATTGCTCCATAGAAAAGCAGCAATGTACACCCAAACAAAACTTAGTATTTTTTGGTCATTTCAAAAATTGTAATTCTGCATTGAATAATAAAATAATTGATAATTCTGATATATTTATGACTTTACAATGAAAAAGAAGGTGCGAAGAAATTAAAATAACAACATAAAAATGACAGAAGATTATGCGGTCAAAATACAATAGTTGACATCCAGGAAGGAATGAAACATTGATTCTTATAATGATTGCTAAAATCATAAGGCCAGTCGAGGGAAACGAGTAACTACCTATATCTACCAGAAAATACAACTTTTCAGTTTAGAATGGAACAGGATTAGCTTCATTATCTGTATGAATAAGAGAGTCATGTTAATTTACATATATTATATCACTCAGTATACTCCTACTTATTTAATATGATTTCCTTTTATCATTTCGTTTGACGACTATTTTAGGTAGGCACTTATTTAATCTAATGTACGAATTGTATAATTGAATAATCAATAAACGCATGTGAGGTTTTGGTGTTTATTTATTTTATACATAGCTTAGGTAGGTACATAAAGGAAAACATTCCAAAGGCTTGATAAAAGTCTGTTGTAGGAAGCGGGATGCTTGGTGCTTAAACCTGTTAAATTGTAGTGTTTTCTTGCTTTGTGACAATATGCAGCACTTGCTCCTATGCAACAAACGATCTTGGACTTAATATAGCACTAGTTTACGCTTCAATTTTTCGATTTTACACTGAAAGAAAGAACTAGAAATGATAATTCGATACAAAACTCTACATAACCTCAAAGTCACATATATCACGAAAAATGTATTACACCGTAAGTACCTACATAATAAATATCTCAGCTGGTCTTTGCGTTGATTTAATACATTTATTGAAAGGTGATGGCAGATATAACATTAATAAATAATAAAAAACGCAATCTGAAACTTAAAATTATAAGTAAACAAAACTAACTTTTTAAAATTAAAAAGTTGCATGTCACAGATAAAACAAAAACAATGCACAATTTTCGAATTATTCTGAGACAGGTAGTTCATCAATTAAAATGGATCGATCAAAATAATATTTCTTGAAAGATTTAAAGCGTTTTATAGTAAAATCATGAAACAAAATTGTTTACACTAAATGTTTTTAATTGAAAACAATTAAATATAAAATAATTTTTGCGTCCACAGCACCTGATTTGATCAGACAATTTAATCAGGTGAGCGAAGATTGTCCTGTCTGGAGTGGCCTTTACATGTTATTATGTTTAAAAAAGTGACTAATATCACGTTCGAATTTCAAATATTCTTTGCACTCTTGTGAATAAAATGCAGTTTTGCTATCTGTTTTTAAAGAATAAAAAAGAGCTTTCCGAGCCAGTGAGGTGAAAAATATATTTTAATAATGTAGTTCCTAAGCAGTCCTTTTTTAAAAAATTAATAATTTTTCATTAGATATCTTCCTCAATTAGAATTATATGATATTCTGCAAAACTTGAACACAGATAGACTGAAAATAGATGTCATATACTTCAGAAAAAGTGACCAAACCCTCCGGTGTCCGAGGCCAGATTTGAACTGGCGTCTTCAGCTTTCGCGGCTGACGTCCTCCGCCAAGGACGTCAGCCGCGAAAGCTGAAGACGCCAGTTCAAATCTGGCCTCGGACACCGGAGGGTTTGGTCACTTTTTCTGAAGTATATGACATCTATTTTCAGTTTATATATAGTAGTGTAACTACTTAAAAAATTGCAAATCAAAAAAAATATTGAACAACATAATTTGATTTGCTTCAAGATTCATTGAACACAGATAATTTAATAATAACTTCTTAGAATAATATGAATTATTCATGAAGTCAACAAAAAATGCTGGAATATTTTAATATTATTCCGCACTCCCTTGCGCTGGCGCTGGCGTCCTTGGCTGCTCCCTGCCCAAGCCAACGGCACAGACAATTTCGGGGCAAAGCGTGTTTGGATACCCGGTTCCCAGCAGCAAATTCACTCAAGAAAACTGTTGTTTATCTCACGAAATGTTAATTAATCACTTTTACGATGCACATTCGTCAGTGTAGAGGTCCATGTCCTTGGTATTTTTATGTAATGAAAATCACTTCTAGTAACAAATAAAAAAAAATAAAAAAAATCAAGCATTTACAGTTCAGGACTGTAGTAATCTTCACACTTTTTATAATGTCCCAAAAGTTAATTACTTGTTTTACTGGCCGGCGCAGCGCGCCGCCAGTGTAGCTCACGGCCGCACTGGCAGGATCGCCATGTAATGTGTGGCGTAGTGAAACAACTATTTAGATTCAATGTCGTATATATTGTGTATTAAATGACGCTTACATTACCCTATATACTATGTGGTTAAGCATGTGTGGGTAAGGCGTAGCACACACTACATATACTTTAATGCAATTTCAACATTCACTTTGTTGCATTGACAGATTTCAGTCAGATTTTATAGTAAACACAGATGAGATCACAATATTTAAATGAAATTTGTGCAGCGGTGCAAAAGCATAGCATATACCTACCAAGAAATTTTTATCTCACCAAAATACCTTTACAAAAAAAAAATTACTTTATCCTGTACATAGAATAATAAAGACATTCATCAAATCAAATCAAATCAAATCAAATAATTTATTTGCTCGAATACAGTCAGGTGGATCTTAAATACATTTTAGGTACAGTGTATTCAGCCTGCTAGTGGGCATGCAAATATTATACAATTCTAAACCTAGATTTCTTACAACTAAGCATGCAGCATGCATGGATATTAACATTAATAACAATTAATAACACCTTATAGTATAGGTACTTAATAAAGAAATGGCGTATAATCTAAATATTCTTTGACTGAATAAAATGCATTTTTGATTAAGAAGTTTCAATTGGTTTTTATATACACAAATTTAGTTTTCTACGGTGTTGGCCCTGTCTACAAATCTACTATATAGTAAGTCACCTGGAAAAAGAGTCTTGTTTGCCAGTTTAATGCACAAAATTGATAGTTTATCCAATAAATGCACTTGTAAAACTAAGATTCCATTTAGGCGGCAATTATGTAACCTATATTTCAAAAAAACCTATATCAATGATCCCGTCTGGGTACATAGATCAGTTTGACGTCTAACCCATGAAAGAGAGAGACAACTGCACGTATTGTGCTGTGTAAGAGGGAGATAGCAGTCTTTACCGGCTTTGCACGTGTTGTTTTCAAAAACACTTCCTTATCTTATCACGCTGAAATGTGAAAGTTGACCTTCAACTCCAAGGCCAAATTAACGTAAGATAATTTTTAAATCTTAATAACCTGCAAACCTCATCGGTCATCGAGAAAACAAACCCGCTTGTTACTTACGGGATTTCAAAAAAGAGGCGTCAATGTTTGGGCAATGATAATTTGCCTGTCGCGTCCGTTACAATAACCGCGGAAAAATCAAGTTTATGAAAGGTTTTCCTAGATTATTTTACACCATTAGAAAGAGGATAAAACACACAATTTAGTAAAAGAATTTTAAGAACGTAATCTTTTTTAGTTCTTTTTTCATTGCAAATCAAAGTTGACCTTTGGCAAAATTTTTACATGCTGTAAAACCTTCGAGGGCCAATAAAAAATAAACTAAGCGTTAGGTGTCCGAAATTTTCACTTTAATAAAGCAGTGCAACGTTGCACATCACGATGCAATAACAATTGCATGTCTCTAGCACTTATTTTTTATCAAAATTTAATTTTAAACGAGTTGGTCCTGATTTTCTTTTCAAAACAACCAAAAAATTAAAAAAAAACGCACGTCGGTCAAAAAAATTTTTGGAAAGCGTGGTGAGATAGGGAACGACCCCACCTATCCGCCATTTTAATTTGGCCAACGATGGACCAAACACCCTGTATATTTGATAGAATCCAGTTTACGTTTTTCTCTTGTATCCATCTTCTTTTCTTTTATCCCATTTTCTTTTTTTAGTCATTTGAATTTCGAATATTTTCGCTCTAATCCATTGTTGCCAGCTAGCTTCAAACTAAACATGTAGGTTTTATTACACAATAAAACGGAACGAGATTTTGTGTTATATAATAATAATATAATTATTTTATTTTACATACTATCGAAATAAAATGTTCTTTAATAATTACAAACTAATACTATCATCACAGTGTGTGTGACGTTTGACGTGTAAACACTGTGTCGCGAAGCTAAATAAATAAAATTGTTAAATATGTGAAATTCATCAAGAAAACATACTTGAACTGCAGTAGAACGCCAACACTTTCACTATACACGCAAGGAATAACTCGCAACGACTTTGGTGAGCTGTTTGTTACTAATTTTACAAGAAATCGAATACGGCCCAAACAGAAACTAACGGGTTTCACACTAACACATAGATCTTTTGAAATAACGAAAAATTTTTGAGGAGAATTATCAAAAACAAAGAGGTACATTAACCGGCTGATTCACTGACATTAAACCAACTGACGTTTTTAATTTAACTCCTGTCACCAGTGTCACCTGTCACACGCGAGAGTTGCGTTCAGAAACTTTGCTGATATTCCAATTTACGCTATAGCGGATTATACTTTGCGCAATAAAAAATGTCTGAGGAGGTATTAAAAAAACTATTTGAACAACAAAAAAAGGACATGGCGGGCCAATTTAAAGAAATGGAAGATAATGTAACTCAGCGAATAAATAAAAATATTGACCAAAAATTTTACCAACTGCAAGCGCAAATGATGCAAGGATGATATTAAAAAAACAAGCGCAGAGCAAGAGCAACGACTTGATATAATAGAAAAGCAATTAAGAATGCGCAATTTAATGTTATTTGGCGTAGCTGAAGAAGAAAGATCATACTCTGAACTTGAAGTTATAGTACTGACAATAATAACTGTAACACTCGAAGTAGATTGCGAAAATTCCGAAATAGAATTTGTTAGGAGGCTTGGAAAAAAGAGCTCTAGACCCAGACCTATTTCCATAGGTCTGACGACACTGGGTAAAAAAATTAAAATTCTACGTAACAAAAGTAAATTAACAGGGTCAGGCTCCTACATAACTGAGGACTATTCTCATAATGTTCTTGAGATTCGCAAGTCGCTGAAGCCACAACTTAAAGAAGAACTTGATAAGGGCAATAATGCGGTCATAAAATATGATAAATTAATTATTCTCAAAAGCAAAACCAACCACAACCAAATAGAACAAAGCCCTACGTTACAAAATTCCGATTTAAACAATAAGAAGAGAGCGCTAGAGTACACACCACCCAAACCAAGTGAAGATAGCGAAACACCAACTACTTCAATGAACTCAAATCCCCCCACCCAACCTGCAAAAAAGAACAAGGCATCGGTAAATAGTCCCCCCAAACAAAAAACTATTTCACAATACATGAAAATAAAACACACTCCGATCAAAAAACAAATAAAAGTAAACCACAAGAAAATACGGATGCTTCATCTTCACTAAATAAAGAAAAATAGCAACCACAGTACGATAGACCAACCATTCATATAGGGACTCTAAACGTGAGAACACTCCAAAAAGAAGCAAAATTAGCGGAACTTGAACTTGCACTTAACAAAATAAATTGGCATATTCTCGGTTTAAGTGAAGTACGAAGAGATACCGAGCAACTGATCCAGTTAAAAAGTGGAAACATTAAAAAATACATCGAGGGTTTTGGCAGTATTTCGGAAAGAATTGCAATATTGGATATAAAGATAGACAAGAAAGCGCTGAGAATTATACAAGTGTACACTCCTACCTGTTCAGCATCGGAAAATCAGTTAAAAACATTTTATGATGATTTAAACAAAGCACTGCAAAAAAAGAATAATCATCAAGATGTTATTGTAATGGGAGATTTTAACAGCCAAATAGGACAAGGAACAACCTATGAAACTCCCTGGTTAGGTAAATATTGTTACGGTAATAGAAATGAACGAGGAGAAAGACTAATAGAATTTTGCCAAAAAGAACAACTAGCTGTACTCAACACGCAATTTAAACATAGAAATGGCTTACGATGGACTTGGCTCTCTCCCAATCAGAAATCCAAATCACAAATCGACTATATACTTACGAAAAATAAAACAAACTTTAAAAATTGCACTGTAGTGAACAACTTCAGCTTCATAACAGACCACCGGCTACTCGTGTCAGAAATGTACGTTAAAACAAAAAGAAAAACGTATAACACAAACACTAAGATGTAAGTAAATTACTAATATAATGAGAAACAAGCTGACATTCTCGAAACAAACCTTACAAATATAACATTGGAACAATGTCCTCAAAATATATATAACAAAATAGAGCACGAAACAAAAACTGCTAGTAATTTAAAAACAAAAACAGTCAAGAATCCTGAAAAAATTAGCACTTCTACATTAAAACTAATCAAAGAACGCGACGATCTCAAATCTTTAGAAACAAACGTAACAACAGACGGAAAAAAATCT
The DNA here is from genome assembly GCA_947086415.1 of Pammene aurita. Lineage (NCBI taxonomy): Eukaryota > Metazoa > Arthropoda > Insecta > Lepidoptera > Tortricidae > Pammene > Pammene aurita. Next base: position 26,797,097 of record OX352302.1, on the reverse strand, counting down.
TTACGGAACATAAATTATGAAATTAAAATGCAAATTAGTAACGACATAGAAAACTACTACAACAGAAAAATTGAAGAAATTTTGGCATTGACAGGATCAACAAAAGCGGTCCAATAAGTTCGTCGCCTGTTATCTATAAAATGTTTATGAAACTCATCAAAAATAGGCTATACAATATAATAAACGAGCAACAATCAAGAGACCAGGCTGGATTTAGGAAAGGAGTTTCTACTATTGACCACTTACACACGTTGAATATGATAATTGAAAAGTATACCGAGTACAATAAACCACTTTTCTTGTGCTTTGTTGACTTCACAAAGGCCTTCGACAGCATAAAACACGAATATATGCTTAGTGCTCTTCAAACCCAAGGCGTAAATGCTGACTACATCCAACTTATTAAACTTATATATGATAGGAGTACAGCTAGCGTGAGGATGGAGGATGAGGGCAAACAATTTAATATTCAACGAGGTGTCAAGCAAGGGGACCCTTTGTCACCATTATTATTCTTGTGCGTTCTGGAACAAATCTTTAGATCTGCAGATTTGTCTAAATATGGCGTACACATCGATGGCGAAAAGTTGAGTGCACTGAGATTTGCGGATGACTTAATTTTTCTAGCGGAAACGAGCTCGGAGTTGCAATCGATGCTACAAACCTTCCAGGACCACCTGAAGGAAACCGGACTTACTATTAACAACAGTAAAACAAAAGTAATGGCGAACAAACCCGTTGCATCAGTGACAATAAATGGTACAGAACTGGAAAAAGTCGAAGAATATATTTACCTCGGACAACTCTTCTCATTTAAAGACAAAATGACAAAAGAAGTTGAGAGAAAAGTAGCCCTCGGCTGGAAAAGATATTGGAGCCTGAAACACATATTTAAAGGAAACTTCAGTATATCCTTAAAGAGCAAGATCTTCAACATGGTCATAATACCGACACTTACATACGGTTCACAGACATGGGCACTTACCGAGGCACTGAAAACAAAACTTCGTACTTGCGAACGAAGTATGGAGAGGAGCATGTTGGACTTGAAATTGAGGGATAAGATCAGATGCACTGAAATACGCAAAAAAAACCGCCGTTATAGACATCATTCAAGCTGTTAGTAAAAACAAATGGCAATGGGCTGGACACATAATGCGTCTCAACGACAATAGATGGACGCTACGGACGACCGAGTGGAGACCGCGAGACGGGGACCGCGGGTCCGGCCATCCGCGCACGCGCTGGGAGGACGAGATGCGCGCGCGATTGCCGCTCTGGAGACGCGTGGCCCGGGACCGAGACGCCTGGAACGACTTTGTGTTTTCAAATATTCAGAAATAAATATTATTAAACAAAAATAATATATATATATATATAATAAAAATAATTGTAAACCAGATGAAAATTATAAAAGAAAAATGTATAATTGAACTCAACAATAACCATAAAATATTGTAATTTTGTATTTTGTAAATAGTTTAATATGTATTCTCCTAGCAGGGCTGGTAACCCATGGAGTCTTATTACCACCCCTCCTTCTTCCTGAAGGAGAGGCCATTAATACAAAATAAAAATAAAAGTATATGTAAAATTGAAGTAAACTTATGAATATCTAAAAATGTAAATAATATTTTCAAATGTAAAAACAATAATAAATGGCTATTCTGATTCTGATTCTGATTCTGACTATCATAAAATAAAATAATTAATCACATAGTTCCACCGGCTCTTACTAGACGGCGCTACGTGACAATAAACTGCTCGTATTTATCCTCGCTCGTCCTTAAAATATATAATTCCTTTGTTGCTTCATTCACGGGTTTCATTATAGGTTTCACAGCAAACTCACAATGTTCCTAAGTGCCATAGACCCTACCTACATATATATAAAGAGTTCTTTAACGTGTCTATTAGCGCTATTGGTAAATAGTTGTGATTATTTTTTAACGATTGATATTTTAAAAAGGGGGCTGCGATGTACTAAATTTTGAACTAGTTATTATGTTGCTGGATTAATTATTAATCTATTCTATGCAATCAAAATTAAAATGGCCGCTTTATTTTTGAGCTCATAGATACATACCGATCTCCTACCCATAGAGGATCTCCAAAAGATGTCGCGCGTCGCACATAGTGACTAAAAGCACAAATGAGTAAAACCGTATAGATAAATTTTAAATTCAATATCCAATGCCAATCTCTAAGTAAAAAAACTTATAACATTAATGAACAAAAATCAAAACAAGTGAATTAAAATACATGTGATCCGCTAAGATCGGATCGTGCTAGCCGCCGATCAGCTCAAAGCTTCATTCTGTGGTATCACTTAAGATACGTCATTTCCAGACGATTCGAGCTTTAGGGCGGTACTTATTGTACACTAATAAATAAAGTCCAACGTATGATACTAAATCATAGTTATTTTTCAGTGAGCGATTTATATAACTATATTATTTGTGAAAATGAAAATTCTAATAGTGCTTTTTGTGTGTGTTCTTAAGCAGACATCAGGAGTTATTTATTATTTAAATGGTAATTGTGTTTATATAAAATACTTATTATTTTACATCATGCTTATACGCTACGTTTCTTTGAAATGCCATCAAATATAATTACGTAACTCTACATTTCATAGTCATGTGCTAGTGCCTACGCCAATTCCTGGAATTAGGTTGCCAAGCAGAGCATGAATTACACGTTTTTTCGCTTCAACCCTATAGTATAGGGTGTCGTTGGATTGGTGTTTAAGGAATAATAAGGATTTATTAAAACTATTTTTGGATAAAACTAGTAAATACTTTCGTAAATAATAGCTACAACTGTTAAAAAAAATACGTGACCCACCTTTAACTTTTGAACCGTGTGTCCAAAAAATTTGAAAAAATTCATGGAAGTGAGGCCTGATAAGTACTTTCAATGAAAACTATATCCAATAAACCTTGTTTACCTGTTTTTGAGTTGTAACTCAAAAACGCATTGTAAATAGAGGTAAGTGTCACATAGTAAAATGACGTAAGTACCGCAAAATATCATATAAAAACAACCTTTTGAGTGGCTGTATTGTGACGGGTCGGCAACTTCGGAACCCTACACTGAGCATGGCCCGACATACCCTTGGCCGGTTGTTTAATAATATGATGCCTAATGTCTGAGGCTCATTTAAATTGATTGTCGCGAAAGTATTAATGCGCAGCCAATTTATATAAATATATACCTTAGAAAAGATGCCGTTTCATATTTTAGATGCCCGAAACATTATTTATACTTCACAGTTTGTCCCATTGGTAACCAGGTCAGGATCTCATGATGGGATCCTGGGGAAATCGGAGGCAATTCTTCAACTATTATAAGCCTATAGTGATTTGAGTATTTTTACAGGAGCTCGAGCATTTGCTGTTGGAAAGGTGGACGCTAAGTGAAGTCGGTTCTTTTTTGTTTAAAATTATTTGCTTATGTCATGTAGCGGGCGGACCTACATATTTCACAACTAGGCTTTGCCCGCGACTTCGCTCGCGTTAAATTCGGGGTAACACGGTTCCCCTTTCCTGATTGCCCCCCGGAATGCTCCATATAAACTTCCACCCCCCATTTTAGGGAAGTGGGGGTTTAGAAAGAGACAAAAAGTAGCCTATATCACTCTCTATCCCTTCAACTATCTCCACTTAAAAAATCACGTCAATTCGTCGCCCCGTTTTGCCGTGAAAGACGGACAAACAAACACACACATACACTTTCCCATTTATAATATTAGTATGGATTTTCCTTAGAGAGAATGTAACTGGAATTACAAATTACATGTAATTTTGCAATTGAATCACGTAATATTGTTTTCAAAAGTTCAAACGAGCTTCTCAAGGGAAGTTCGATCGATATTATATGACTTACTTCATTGGACATTTTGATTTGTCCAACATTGGCTACTACGTTACTATTACTACATTGTTTACAAATAATATAGTACGCGCGTAACGTCTAGCGTCCACGTAGTATTTAAATAGGTGTAATAAGGGCGATAAACTCAACATATGAGTCAACAATTTATACAAGATATATTATAATAGACGGAGAGTTGGCCACGTCAGATATGACACAATAATGAGAGCAACGAAACCCTTCTAGTTAATTTGCTATACTATGCTTATTTCTAGATCCCGACATCTGGCAGCTGTAAAGTGGGGGAGATCAAAGAATGCAAATAACTTGAAGAAAACAAATACTAGAGTTCTGGGTTTGATGCAATATTATAGGAAATTGTGTTATTAATTAGATTATATCATATCCAGAAGTTTCTGTTGGGGGAAAGTAGTGCCAAATGATGTATAATGCAATTTTTAGTTAGTCACCTATTGTTTTTGTTTCCGCAATATTAGACAATGGTTTTTAATCTAATGTTAAAATATAGGCCCTATCCTCTATAAATAACACTAATTTAGCATTTTTTACCAATTTTGGTATTACTTTTTTCCAACTTAAACTTTGTTGGTCTATCACTCTGACCTCCACCTATTAAAAGCTGCCAGATGCCCGGATCTAGCAATAAGGATGGTAAAGCAGTCTAACTAGACAGGTTTCATTGCTTTCATTATTGCGTCATATCTGACGTGGCCAGCTCTTAGACCATAAGTATATAGTTAATTAGATATGTAACATTTATTTATTGAGGGTTCACTTTACATTGGACATTTCATAGAGTAAGTATTAGACAAAAGAAATAGCTTGAACCGTAAATGGCTAGACAATTAAAATTTGTGACTGTTAATACTACTTTCGGCTCTTAAGCGTTAGTGCTAGAACTGGAAAGTTCCGTCCGTCGCCATTATATATATCGGAGCAGCCAAGGCGGTCACAAATATCTGAACAACGCCTCTATTATCAAGGAAAAAGTGTACGTTCAGATATTTTTGAGTACCTTGACCGCTCATATATATTTGATGAGGACTGTAATATCCGAAATCGGTACGGATACGATATTATTTTGGTTTTAGAAAAATGCTAAATGTATTCCGTTGCTCTAAGAAATCATAAAATTACTCAAGCAGTAATATATTCCCTTTAAAGTAGTTATATCATATTCATTTTTTATTTAACCCGTGATAAAAATAATAATTACCAAACAAGACAAATAAAGAAAATTACTCTAATATTTTTACAACCCTCGTTCACAATTATGCGTATAGTTAAGACGTTTAATATGTCTATTATTTAACAATAAAATATTGTGCTTGTCGATCGAGTCACATCAACAAGCACGAGCGTATGCTTGAAAACCATTGGAATGAGGACAAAAACACACAGATTATAATGATTAAGCATTTTTTTTTGTTTTTACATGATTGTCCATAAAGGAGAAAAATAAACTTAAAAAGCCATTGAGTGGGGTATCAAAATGAAGAATTTTTAACGCTGATGGTTATGCAAATTAAAAAGGTCCTCCGGTCCTCATTATAAAAGATCCAGACTAAAGTGTGTGTAGGTAGGTACATTCTCAACCATAAGATTACAAAAACCTTCTCGATCATAATTTGGAACGAACTTTTAACTTTTTAGTTCGTTTCAAACAAAAGCAGGCGTGTTTTTTTATTTACTTATTCGTTTTTTTTAAGAAGCATTCTTTGAGGTCTAGCGACATTTAACACCATTGAGTATCAAGGATTGAACACACTACCTTGAGTTTTTTTGTGCGAATATAAGTGTATTTTTTCTTTAGGTACTCTCAGGAAGTACAGTGAACTGCATAATATAGATTTTTGGCTACGACAGCTGAATTCCGTGCAAGCGTGCACCTTAATGTCAAAATAAAAAAATCTAATTGTAAGAATATGCATGATGAATTTTTTTCATGTATGGTATCAATCGATTCGTTTGGTTGTGAGTATCAAATGTCTATATGGGGCCAATTGCGTTAAAGTAACACAAAAGTCAGAAATAAGACTTAAAGTCTGAGATTTGCATTTGTTTCTCAAAACGCTCCAAACAAAATGATGTGTAAAAGTGACTTCACGATTACATAGTCGCCCTGTTTAAAGCGTGGAAAAGTTATGAAATTGCTATTTTTACAGTGAAATGTTGCATTTATGTTGTGTAACGTGTCGTTGTATGGTTGCCATACAATTTATTTTACAGTAAGCTGTTAAAAATCGAATGGTATCATTGTTTTTTTTAATATCATACTTTAAAAAATCGTAAAATTTCGAAATTTTGAAGCCTGATATCTTTGAACCATTTAAATAGTTTTTTTAAAATTTTCACTTTATTTGGATACATTGATAATTTTGCACCAAATTTCATAATTCAACATGTGTCATCATCCCTATTAGCGGAGCTGGCCTCTATATATGTTTATGTTATGTTAGACGCACATTGATTAAATTCCTACAAAGATTGGCATTAAGTCCGCCATTTGTACATTATAATATAACTTGTTGTGCAATAAAGTTTAAATAAATAAAGATGGCCATGAAAATGCAGATGAATGAGATTTTCGATGGGCTAAATAATATTTCAAAGTACCGTATTACGTTATCAGTGGTTTGCAAACGAGTTATGATAATATATTACTGATTCTCTTTATATACATTTTAAAATATTAATATAGTTGTCTGTTTAATGTTGTTAACCTGATTAATATATATTTATATTTTGAACGTTTATGATTGCGACCGATAATGCTCAATTCATACGTTTTTCTACCGTAGCCCATACCCTACCGAACGTACCGTACCGTAGGTTATGGACGCCAGCAACTCTAGAGGTGTCACATGCGCGTTGCCGACCTTTTACAAAAAGGAGGAGGAGTGTTGACGGTTAAAGGAACAAGAGAGTCCCTCATCGTCAATACACTGGGTCTTCTTTGAGCGTTGGGCCAACGTCGGCCAAGCTGAGGGACGCAGTCTTTGCGTTAGAATTTTAGCGATTTCGATCCGTCGTATATCTGTCACAGTTGCGTCCATTACTTTGGCCTACGATGGCCCAATATGTGGATCAAGTATGACACATGGGTGTAAACGTCGTCGTCGGTTATTTTTAATACCCCATTCATAATGAAAATTAAGATACTTATTCTTCAATCATACATGTGACGTCGTGGCCTTGGTTCTCGCAGAATACCAGTGCTGAAAGAGTGAAGCGTATTGCTGAATCAGAACCCTTTTGTATTGCTGCAACGCATACAGATATCGTTCTTTTTTCCTTTTCTTCGTCGTCCTTTTTTTCATATATTTAATTATTTTCCTAGCTTCTTTCGTTTTAAGGATGTAAATTATGTACTTACCTAACTGTGTGTATACTGTGGCAAGAAAATAAAGAATATATCTTTCTATCAATCAATTTTAATAACTTATTAAAATGGAGCTTCCAGGGGACAAGGGGGCATTATCAGAACAAGATCCTGGACAGGAGCAAAACAATTGCAACTCGAAAACAGTACAATATGCCTATGTTAGTGTCCTATTATGCAACGTATCTAATTCAGTAAATAATGTTATACCAAAATTGACCAAAAGCTTGCATTTTGTTGTTCTTGTTTCACCTTGTTATTCAGTTTTCTGATAAAAAAAGTCCATAATAATACCGCGCTCAGATCTTTTTGAACACAACTCCCGTTTAGCGATTTCTGCTGCTGACTGTACATACAAACTTCAAAAGTTTTTACAGAAACTTGTTTAGTAAAAAATGATGACACTTCGTAATAGTCCTAAATTGTTTACGCGTGATTAAGCAATGACAATAATATTACACGGTGTCAATTACTTGTTTTTATTATAATTAATCGTATATTTGATCATAGTTGGAACCAGATGATCAAGAATATTGAGGAAATATGAATTCGTTTATATTTTAAGTTTTTTTATAACTTAAGTGGTACCTTTTTCCGATAACGGCATAGGTAATTTAAGACCACAATGCAAATGATAACGAATAGTTTTTTATTAATATGTATTATAAAATAAATGTATTTAAACACATGATGAACTATTTCCTTGGAATGTTGTTAAAAGCCCTGTTACACTTTACTTTTTTAGTGTCCTAACTAGCATCTTAATTACGATCCTAACTTTTTTTCATAGTAAATTTACTTGCTAAATGCGGAACGTTACACTTGACTAAATTTTGAAAGTTAATCATTTAGGAAGCTAACTAGGACTACCGTTTAAAGGCTTTAAAGGATATCGCCATTCAGAATCACAATCTAGTTATACATACATAAATTAGTGACGTGTACAGTTTTTAGGGTGCCAATAGGGTTCTTCTCACAGATCACATCAGCAAGTCTGTGGCTGCACTAAGGGACGTCTTAGTAAGGATGATATGCTTAGCTTTCCCCCTTTCTTATACCTTCTTCCATAATTCAGAGCAGTAAAGGGGTATGGTTATCATAGGACTACATTTTATTCCCTGCAAAAATTGTAGGTATCACCCCGTTTTCCTCCCAGAATTTCAAAATCCCCTATTTTTGGGAGGAAACTTCCAATATCTGGCATAGCTGCCTTAGGATCTACCTACTTAAATTATTGATGATTGCAGAAACTGAATACGATCGCCTACCGCCATTGTTCAAGTTGGATGAGTTCTACCCATGCTTTCGCAAACCTGGGTCGCGCTACTGCTACGTCAGTGCGAAGTTAACGGCTAACGCCAGCAGCAACCTTCTTTATACCATACAAGTAAGTGTACGGCCACTGAGGCGAGCGTTAGGCTCCGCGAACATCGCTGCGCCTCGCTTTCAATCGATTTGAGCAGCTTTCACTTGGGCCACTCCGATATATTGGCATTTGTTTATTACGACGAACGCGTCACTGGTTGCGCAATCAGTTCGAACGGCCCAGCAGTTTACAACTTGGGACGCTACATGGCTTAAAATGCAAGGTGCAATAATGTATGGCACAACGTAACGGGCAAAATATCTGACACGATCTTATAGTTAGTCGTAATCTCTTGTAGAGTTATAAGAACGTGTCACACATATTTGCGCGTAATTTTTTTTTAATACCATGACGGTTGTAAACAAGCATACGGCCCGCCTGATGGTAAGCAGCTACCATAGCCTATGGTCGCCTGCAACTCCAGAGGTGTCACATGCGCGTTGCCGACTCTTTACAAAAAGAAGCATTCACTGTGTTGACGGCTAAAGGAACAAGAGGGTCCGTCATCGTCAACACACTGGGTCCTCATTGAGCTCTTTGGCAACCTTACTCACCAGCAGGAACACATCACTATAAGTAGGGTCTAGTGCTATTTGGCTGTGGTTTTCTGTAAGGTACTTCCCCAGTCGGACTCTGCACCAGATTTGGGCGAGATGACATTCGCTGTACTGTGCCCTACCATACAAAGCGAGACGATATTCGCAGTACCCATACGTACTTTTGGACGTAGTTTAAGGACATACCCGTGTCTGGACGTAGTTTAAGGACATACCCGGGTCCAAAATAATATCATCGAAAACCTAGAGTAAGGTTCAGGAATATGGGTAAAAGAGCCGTGTGGGTAAGACAATGAGTACAGGAGGCTTGTAATACGAGTATAGCATGGAATCTGTTCGTTAACTACATTTCCATGTACTTAAGGATTGTTGCAAACATGGAAAAACCCTCTGAAGTATATTTTCTTAAGGTAAAATACGATACACATCCCCGAAGAACATTTAGCACTAGATCTACATGTTCAGATTATTTTTACTCAGTTCTAAACCTCACCCATATTGTTTTAGGAATATTCAGCGAACAATTTTACACACTACGACCACAATTTAATACATTGGGGCATCTGCGCCACGAAGACATGCCGGCAATATCTTGGCAACAACACAAACCTGAACGTGGCCCTCGAGGCCTGTATCAACTCCTCGCTCCACCAGACTCACCAGCTCCAAGCGCGGCTGATAGAACAGCAGGTCTACTGCACCGAGTACGGAGAAACTATTCCCATAGACACTGGAGACATTGTTGTAGCCATAGTTGTCATGGCGATCCTGGCTTTAAATCTTCTTGGAACTTTTTACGATTTGTGCTGTGCCCCGCAGCAGCAGTGTATAGGTAAGTTTTTCAATCGACTCCAAGATTTTGAAGGAGGAGTTCCTCAAGTTATCTTTGCTTTCGCTATTTTTTTATCTATGTTCACCGATTATTCGAAGACGGCTGGACCGATTTGAAAAATTCTGGTTTTGTTTGAAAGAGTTATAATACTTGGTATTTGGTCCCATTGTTATCAAGTCGGGATCCCGGAGAAATGGACGGACCTCCAAATATTATAGGCACCACAGCTATAGTGATTAGAGATTTTTTTTACAGTAGCTTGGGCATTTGCTGTTGGGAAGAGTGAAATTGGTTCTTTTATCTTTAAAAGCACATATTAAACTATTTCTTCCATTATCAGCTGCGTGCTGCCTCTTTGCGTCCGCAACCTCATGTTCACTTTTCAATTTTACAGTTGGGCGTGTCCTACTATGTTTCTCTGTTAAGCGCAATTTTAAGCGTCTGATCGCGCCGTCGGGGGAGGGCTCGGAGCCCCGGCTGCGGCGGTTCAAGATGTTCAACGGTGTCAAGTGAGTAAGCCCCAAGTTTTAGATGTACCGGAATTCCCATTACACAGGGCCAGCATGGATGAGGACGAGACAACCGCCCACGTCATCATCATATGTCCAGGGGTGGCAGAATACCGGGCGAAACATCTTGGTTGGGACTCCTGGAAGTCGTCGGCAACATAAAGGGTCTGCTAGGCTTCCTAAAGGAACTGGGTTGGCACGAATATCGGTGGCCAGCACGCAAAATAGGTGCAATATACATACGTTGAGTTGCGGAATACAGCCTGCGTTGAAATATAACCTATAACCTTCCCATGAAATATAACTTATAACCTTCCCAAAAAACCGTGTTTTTTGTCTGGGTGATCACTAATTAAGGCAGATGAATCATAAAGATCAGTCAGCTGCTGACTGTTCGGTGCATTGCTCCTTAAAACGCGTAGCATGCGCCTCAGCAAAATAGATGCATTGACCAATAAATATAATTAAATTTTTCGGTACCGTAGCGACCTCCTCTAGACCCTTGGAGGAACGATTAGTTAGACTAAATTACGCATTAAGGTAAATAATGTTATTATTTATTTATTTCAACTTTATTGCACACAACAGAAAATGTACAAATGGCGGACTTAATGCCTAAAGGCATTCTCTACCTGTCAACCATTGGTCTAAACAGAGACATGACAAAAAGGTGCAGAGAAAAGAAAGAGAATAGTCAGTTAAAATCATTGAAAGCTTAGCTAAAAAAGAAGGTAATAATCTACATAAAAATACACTAATAAAATACTAGGAATACGAGTATATTTATATAGATAAATATACTTCTATATATTTAAAAACTATATTGATGGATACTATTCGAATTCTTGCTTTAGGAGGTGCTTATGTAGCATCCGCTTAAAAGCAAACTTGCTTGAGGCTTGGCTTATATTGAGGGGAAGCGAATTCCAGAGACGGCTTGCCTGGACGACGAAGGAGTTACTCATGAATAGTCATGAAACCCGAGTGGTGAGATGGAATGGAAAGTTTAAGAATTCTGGCAGTACGCAGCTCACAGCCAGGACGAGGGGCGTCAAACAAGAACTTACTTTTTAGATATTTAGGAGCAGAAGGCTCAAACAAAATTGTAAAGAGGGTACAGAGGATCCTGAGGGATCTACGGCGACGAACAGAGAGCCAGTTTAGTTGAATATATATTTTTAAACTGTGTTTAACTATTAAACTAACTTAAATTATTTCGTTTTTTTTTCAGATCATTGACGACGTTCTTTGTAGTATTGGGACACTCTCCGCTCGCAGCGCTTATTACCTCAAATAATCCGCATTTCATTGAGCTGGTGAGAGAAATAAAATAAATTACTTTACTATACTTACCTATGCAGCGAGCTTTAAATGGCTTCACTAATATTTAGTTAGTTGAGGAGGTATTTTGTACCATACGGTTCAGAGGGGCAAGTTTGCCAGAGAGCTGAATTGAGAGAATGCAGTGTGTTGACGACACAGGACCCTCTTTTTCCCTTTAGCCGACAACACAGTGAATCCCCCTTTATATCAAAAGATCGGCAACGGCGTCCATAGGCGACGGTATAGTTCGTCCGGCGGCGTAAGAGCCAAAAGCCATAAAGATAAGCTAATTAGTCATCTATTGTTAAAAGAGCATAAGTGGTTTCTTACATATATGAAAGGCTAACGTAAACGTTTGCATTAGGGTTCAAAATCAAATGGCATGACTAAAATTGCAAATGCAATAACAAACATCTGGAGGGTAGGGCTGCAACAAACGGGAAAAGTCCATCTAGTATTCCGTTGGAACTGATTTAGTGATAACGTGTAACTATTTAAGTTAACGATTTAAGTTGTTTTGGTAAAAATGTTTCGTCCGTGGGTAGATAAAAAGAAAACCAGTACAAGTGCTCGAACTCATTTAAACAGTCAAAGTAAGCAAATAGTCAAAAATGTGTACAATGGACTTTTTAGAGAAATTGGACCTACAGCATTAAAAAAAACTGCTGAACTTACTCAGGTGCCATATGCAACAGTGAAAAAAATTATGTGTCTCGGTACAAGTGAAAGAGCCACCAATACCAACGTAGAAGCAAAAAAGTTTCCGAAAATTGACAACTTCACAGAAGATCTCATAAGTCGAATAATTTATGACAGCTATAGACAAAATATTGTGACTATTGATAGCCTTCTGAAAAAAATCCAAGAGTGTGATGAAAATTTTCCTTATGGCAGAACGACACTTTGTGAGTACCTAAAGCATACTGGATTTTCCTATAAAACCCTTAACAAACGTCAGAAAATCATGGAATCACCTCGACTTGTAGATCTCAGAAAAGAATATTTAAAAAAAATACGAGAATTTCGGTCCGAAGGTCGAAATATAGTTGTGACAGATGAAACGTGGTATGACACTCACGACATTGTGAAGAAAGGTTGGGTTGATACATCCGGTAAATGCTGCCTTAACGCTCCTTGTTCCAGGGGACAACGCGTTATAATACTTCTTGCTGGATCTAAACACGGAAGTGTACCAGGATCCCTTCTTATATCTGCTAAGAATATTAAAACCTGTTCAGCAGACTACCATGAAGATATGACTGCGAATCTTTACGAAAAGTGGTTTCAAGAGCAATTACTACCGAACTTGCCACCAAATAGTGTTATTGTGCTAGACAACGCCTCCTATCATTTCAGGCAAGCTGAAAAGATTCCGAATACTTCTTCAAGAAAGGCTGATATAATAACATCTTTACAAGAACGAAATCAAATAATACCTCCGAAGATAAATAAAAAGGCACTGTTAGATCGCGTCCAAAGCTTGAAGCCTGAGAAAAAGATGGTTATCGATAAATTGGCAAATACTGCCCTAATGCGCAAAAGTGTGTTCTGCTTAGCTAGGAAGATTTATAACAAATTGCCTGTACATTTCAGAATGTTACCCTTAAAACAGTTTAAGCGCAAATTATTGACATTTTTAATTGATAAATGCTTTTACACTATTTCTGAATTTTTGCTGTATAATTTTAATGTTTCTGATTTGACATGACTTTAATATTAATAATGACTAGGAATTATATTCATATCTAAATTTATTTCGCATGTTAGTATGTAAGGAAATTATTTAAGTTTTTGTACGCCATCAGGCAGGGTATATAGTGCTTCATATATTTATTTACCACCACTGTAATCAGTTTGACATATACTCGCAAATAAAACACTTTGAACTTTGAACTTTGAACTTTCAACTTTGAAAGGAGAGTGGTCACACGGTTTTAAGATTACCGCCTTATTATTGACAGTTTAACCCAATTGAGTTGGTTTGGAGTGAACTCAAACAAAGAATACGACGTAATAATACGCAACCACAGCTAAACTCTAACGTGGTCGAATTAGTCCGCGAGGAGACGATGAAAATTGCTAATAATGTATGGCCCGCATGTTTTAGTCATGTTGAGGGTATCGAGAACACATTTATTATTCAAGATCAGCAACGCTTCGTTATTAACGTGACAGAGAGCTCAGATAGTGAATAATAACATTATTTTTAATAAAGTAATATATGAGTAAATAATTTATGTTGTATTATTTTTACTCCATTCCAATGTTAGGTACATTTTTGACAACCCTATGCAAAAGTGATGATGCCTTTTGTTAAAGTGCATTATAAGCTGTAATAGAAGTGGTTTGGGTCGAATCTCACTTTGTCGTATTACGACTTCAGACCTTTTGAAATAAAAATGCCATTGTAACAAGTTTTATGGCTTCTAACTCTTAAACCGTCGGACAGACTATAGCTGCATACGACCAGGCGGGCCTTAGGCTTGTTTGGCACCGGCGTGGTATAAAGTAATTCCTTTATTAATTACAGACTTACTACAACCCGATATTCCACATCTTCCACAACGGGAACCTGATCGTGCAGAGTTTCTTCATGGTGTCAGGGTTCCTGCTGACCTTCAACCTGCTGGTGGTTGAGGAGAAGGTTAAACTGTCTTGGAAAAAGCTCCCTAAGTTGACCATGTTGAGGTGGATGAGGTAAGATAATTTTATAACTAAAGGTAATAATTAGAGACATTATCCACTCATATCCTTTATATTTTATTAAGGTTCGTTACCCTCCACCGCTTTTTGAAGGGCAACAAAGCAACCGAATAAAATATGTAGGCTAGTTACTTGAAAGTTGAAACGTGTTTTGAAATTTAGTCGCGTTGCGTGTATTCTGTCCTTCTTGGTCGAACGCGTGTTTCGACTCTAGATAAACTTGCTTTAAGGTCTAGATATATACTGTTACATTGATGATTTGTTTTACGATTGCTGCATTTGCGTCATTAGTGTCATTACTCGAAACGTTCGACGCATCATTTTTTTTTTTTTTTTTTATACCACGACGGTGGCAAACAAGCATACGGCCCGCCTGATGGTAAGCAGCTACCGTAACCTATGGACGCCTGCAACTCCAAAGGCGTCACATGCGCGTTGCCGACCCTTTACAAAAAGGAGGATTCACTGTGTTGACGACTAAAGGTACAAGAAGGTCCCTCATCGTCAACACACTGGGTCCTCTTTGAGCTCTTTGGCAACCTTACTCACCAGCAGGAACACATGAGTAAGAATGACAACACGAATGCCCGTTACATATTGCTATTGAATATAATATAATAGAATAGAATATAGTTTATACGGTGACACCACGACACACATACACACACACACACACATATATAATACATAGGGAAAGAAGTAGAAAAAACCGGCCAAGAGCGTGTCGGGCCACGCTCAGTGTAGGGTTCCGTAGTTTTCCGTCCGTCACAGTAAGTGTCCCCACTTAAGAGTTAAAATAACACCGCCATCAGGATATGATATGAGCGTTCCACGTACATCGACATCTATCGGCAAATTAAGTAAACTATTGCGCGCGAACTTAAAGTATGGGGGATGATTTTTATGGGATGATTCTTTATTGCGTGAGCCGATTTTCACCGTTTTTACTTTATTTGAAAGCACGTCATTTCATTGTGATTTTGTAGAAATTACAGGTACAATAAACACGTGCTTATACGGTTAAATTACAAACTTAGTTCAGAAATTATATTGTAATTTTTTTTCAAAAACTATTCAACCTAACAAGTTCAAAATAATTTTCCTAGAAAGTTTTTATAAAGTTCTACTTATGAGATTTTTTTCATATTTTTAAAACTTATGGTTCAAAAGTTAGAGGGGGGGGACACATTTTTTTTAAGCTTTTTGATTTTAGTAAACCCCTATTCATTTTTAAATACCTATCCAACAATATATCACACGTTAGGGTTGAAATGAAAAAAAAATCACTCCCCACTTTACGTATAGGGGAGGTACCCTAATAAAACATTTTTTTCCACTTTTTATTTTAGCACTTTGTCGGCGTGATTGATATACATATTTAGTATCAAATTTCAGCTTTCTAGTGCTAACGGTCACTGAGATTATCCGCGGACGGACGGACGGACGGACGGACGGGCAGACATGGCGAAACTATAAGGGTTCCTAGTTGACTACGGAACCCTAAAAAAGAGAAAGTGCCACGAAATGGCCTCATCTCAGCATTGACTGCTTGGACTTAATGGCGAAGACAAGTACCTTATACCTATGTTCCCGACAACTACTTACGAGGTCGTTGCCACCGCCTCCTAGCAAACGAGCCTCTCACACGATAGCACACCAGTACTCTGCAATCGTCCGCTCCCGGACACTCGTCAACAATTTCTTATTCTTTGCACCAGACTGCGACTTGTTTGCCAACAAACATCATAAACTTTATAAATAATTCTTACGTTTTTGTGTTTTGTGAATCATCATAGCCTACCAATAACCATTAAAACATTTTATACACCACCTTTTGTAAGGCAATGTATGGAGATGATTCCCCAATGATTGGATTAATAGTTTAATTAAATTATTTTTGTCATATTCATAACAAACATAATTTTATTTGTATAGCTGTATTTCAACACATTTAATTGTACAGCGCATTGGCGCCCCTAGCTGTAATGCTGTAAAATGATATCTGAATAAAATAAAAATATTCAGCAATATTGTAGATATGTTGAGGAAAACCAATAAACTCTTGTCTATCCCTTTGACTTGCGTCAAAATACAGCTTCTCGACGCGATGACGCGAAACGCGAGCGACGAGGCGAATGGCGAGCCGAGTATGAAAGGTAGAATTCATAAATTCATAACTCACCGGAGTATTTCACCATGTATGCTTGGTATGCCAGGAGCTGTGAAATCACTCCACTGAATTATGAAATCTACCTTTTTTTAATGGAGGATAGGCAGACGTTTGACCATGATCTGACCTGATGGTGAGTGATGATGCTGTCTACGGTAGAGCAAGCTTACCTATGAGATACCTATTTACTCTCACGTTGAAGAGACCCAAATTGTACTCAAGTGGAAATACAGACTCGCGCAGGCCGTTCCGTGGCAGTTCGCATAAGGAATGTTGACGCGAGACGCTTCGTGCGTATATGTGGAATACCTACCATGAAGCGATGCTGGAGTGCCGATTGTCTGGTAGTAAAACGGGGACGGAGGAATAAGGTTATGCAGTTCCTCGGCACACTCTCCGAAATGTCTCCTATAAAAGATACGCTAGCAGCCTTGCGACGATGCTCCAGACATAGACCTTAGCGTAGTCCGACAGTGCAGATGATTTAGTGATACTTGTTAACGGGAGATTCCCCAGCACGGTATCAGAAATCATGAACGGAGCACTGAGGCTTGTGGAGCAGTGGTGCAATAACCACCAACTCTCGATCAATCCAGGCAAAACAGTGGTAATACCATTTACCAGGAAAAAGACCCTGAATGGTATGAAGCAACTAAGGCTCTACGGAAGGGTACTAGAAATATCCAATGACGTAAAGTATCTAGGTCTGACACTGGACAAAGAACTAAATTGGAAAAAGCATGCCGACCTCACCATAACTAAGGCTATGAGAGTGTTTGGCATGTGCAGGTCAGCATATGGGAAAACCTGGGGCTTAACCCCGAAGGTACTGAGGTGGATCTATACCATGATGGTAAGACCTATCATACTGTACGGGAGCCTAGTCTGGTGGCCAAGGACACTAAAGAGTACATGCAGAGAAGCCCTTAAGAAAATACAAAGAATGGCATGCATGGCTATCACCGGCGCATTCAAAACGACGCCAACGGCGGCGCTAGATGTATTACTTGATCTACCGCCGTTACACTTAGTGCTACAGTCTGAAGCGTGCAAATCGTTACACAGATTGGCTGTTGTAGGCCTCTGGGACGACAGCAAGCCGAAGACCAAACACACAAAAATGGAATCTGACAATTTCATGGATAGGCTAACAAGCATGGGCTGTGACAAGATGCAACACAAGTTTGTTTTCCAAAAGAATTTTAAAGTAAAAATTCCCACAAGGGCCGATTGGGCCGAGGGTCTGGAACCACCAATCTCTGATGGTGAAGACAGCATATGGTACACAGACGGTTCCAAAATAGGATCGAGTACGGGAGCTGGCATTTATGCAAATGACTACAGTAGTAGTATAAGCATGAGCAATTATGCAACAGTGTTCCAAGCGGAGACGTATGCCATTATTGCCTGTGCACAAGAGAATATAGATAGACAGACCCGGGGAAAGAATATCTATATACTCAGCGACAGTCAGGCAGCGCTTAGAGCACTTATAGCGCCCAAAGTGGAGTCCAGACTGATATTCAATGGTATCCAAGTCCTCAACAGGCTTGGAAGGCAAAACAAAGTGCAACTGATGTGGATCCCAGGGCACGAAGGCTTTATCGGCAACGAAAATGCTGATGAGCTTGCTAGAAGGGGCTCTATGAATAACTTCTTAGGCCCAGAACCATTTGTGGGGCTCTCAAAGGGAACCATAACAACGGCCATAAAGGACCACACCAAACATAAACACCAACAAGAGTGGGGTAGTTTGACAGGTCTAAGGCATTCAAAGCTCTTCATGCATAGAGTTGACTCAAGCTGGAGCAAAAAGCTTTGGAAACTTAGTAGAAAAAGGCTCCAAATCATAACAGGAGTTTTTACAGGCCATTACGCCGTGAAAGGAGTACTGGCTAAAATGGGACTGTCAGACAATACTGATTGTAGAATGTGTGGCGAAGAGGAAGAAACAATGAAACACTTAATGTGTGAATGTCACGCTCTTGCCAGACTAAGAATGAGGGACTTTGGAATTGGCTATCCAGATCCAGAGGACCTCAAAGCACTACCCTTGAGCTCCATCACCCAACACATGGAGATGGTTGAAAAAGCTCTTGAGTAAGTGTACTAGGGGGCAATTACACAAAAGATCCCTTTGGGTCGAAGTGTATCCATATGGGCCCCCGAGCCAAATAAGATAAGATAAGTCCGACAGTCCACTCACTATTCGCTGGTGGCTTCCGCACTGCTGCGGTTTCCGCATGCGGTGCCGGTGCGCGAGCGAGATAGCACTCTGCATGTGTATAGCGCTGTCACGATTGCACACCGTCGCCGCTTGAGGTTGCGGCGCCAGTGTGATAATCGCCTCAGTTGTTCAGGCTAGTCAATCTGAAGCATAATTTTATTTAAATGCGACTTTACTTTCAACCGAGTTAAAGAACTCACCAACTGACATATCATTTAAGAACAAACTAAAACAAGTTTTATTAGACATGGCTTGCTACACCATTGATGATTTCTTTAAAAATAATTTAACAACAAATATAATTGACTCACTCATATAACAGCAACAATTGTTTGCGGGCTACGTCTCTGATTCTTTAACGTAAATACTTTAATTTACTGTAAATTCTTCATTAATGTAAATTCTTTCTTACCTATTATCATAAGGATAAAAATATATCTTGACCATATACAAGATATCTCTATACTCCGCTTAGCGCGTTATTTCTTTGAAACCTAAGCTGCCAAAAAGAAGGGGTGCGGGAGGGGAACTCGCAATGGACTGTACACATGTATGGACTGACGTTTATCTGACGTGGCTATTTGTACGTTACGTACATAGACTAATTAACCTAGGACCCCCCCTAGCCGGGCGACCCCCGCTGCCACGCTCGAAGTAATTTCACTCTATAGTAACACTCTACACTAATTATTGGAAGTGATAGTAAACCTAGTACATCTCCATGGTAATTAATATCTGTCCCCTAGACAGGGAACACGCGATTCTTCCGTGGGGCGTAAGAGAGAGTCAGACATTAATAGTTGCCATGGAGACTTACTATGTTTACTGTCACTTCCGATATTAGTCTCTCACTATATAGAGTGAAATTACTTTGAGCATGGCAGCGGGGGTCGCCCGGCTATGCGGGGTCTTGGGTTAATTAGTCTATGATCTTGACATACTTATATTGTAAACCCTGACATGTAAAATCACGTGTATTATGAATAAAATTCTGATTTCAGAATAATTCAGTTTTCCGTAAAGTCGTATCAGAATCAGCTCTGATACGACTTTACGAAAAACTGTGACAGACAGACAATTCGGACGCGTCACAGTAAAATATGCGAGAAAAGTAGACATAGGTCAATACTAAAACCGGTATCCGATGTATCGTGACTATGGCGTAAATTAGCTAGAATCACAATATGTATTTTATAAAACACACACCGCTAATTGATTTGCCTTTTTATTTGTCAATAGTTATGTTTTAGTTTTTAGTAGAAAAGGAACAAACATAGTAAGTTTCGACATGCGCTTTTCAAATATACTTAACGATAATGAAAATAGGTTACTTTAACTAGAAACTTCCATAGACGGTGGTATGTTTTCAACGTCTTCAAGTGTATGAGCGGAAACTGACAAGAATCACGGTCTTTGTATATGAATAGGTATTTCGATCGAGAACTGGATTTTCCTGATTGAGGGCCAAATAAAGAATAAAATTGTCCTTACAAAAAAAGACAAATTAATACAAGATAAACATTCCAAACTCAACTCTATTATTAAGAACATAGAACTTGTGAAGATCATTGTAAACCTCGCCCCTTTAGCGTTGTTTTTAGAAACTCAGTGTACCTATCGCCTGTCCATAAACATGATGATAAACTTAATTTGGGTAAAATACAAATCAATTCAATTCAATCTACTTAACCTTTAATATACCTACATATTAGGAGGCCTACCCTACCTATTGAAGAATCTATTCTATCATGATTGTCATGAATTTGATATTGAACAGTTTGGCCAGTCAAAATTAACATTTGAATTATTTAAATTATCCTTTCCTTGTTTTCAAAATAATATCAATTTCGTGTCAAATACATTAAAATGTTTTTTTTTTCTGTCAGTACTGTACGTCAAAGGTTTTTAGTGTTTTCCTGAATTACAATTTGTTTCGATATCATTTTGACAACAAAAGGAAATGAATTTGATAACAAATCATCATTGTAAAGGTGAAATAGCGCTCTATATCCTATCATGATTGTCATGAATTTGATATTGAACAGTTTGACCTGCCAAAACTAACGTATGGATTATTTAGATTGGAATTTAGATTATCATTTTCTTGTTTTCAATTTGATATCAAGTTCGTGTCAAATACCTTAAAATGTTTTTTTACGGTCAATACTGCACGTCAAAGGTTTTTAGTGTTTTTCTGAATTACAATCTTGACAACAAAAGAAGATCAATTTGATAACAAATCATCATTGTAAAGGTGAAATAGCGCTGTAGGTCGTAAAACATGTTTAACTAGTTTTTAATAACTTGAATAATTTTAATGATATTCGAAACGTACAAAAATAACGAACGACGACCCTGAGTAGTATTATTAGTATTATTAAGCAATTAATACATATGAGTTCATCAACAGGTATACTAAGTACTTAGCGAATATGTTTGTCAATTCTGATAAAAACATATCATTATAAGCTAAAGCATTAGGTATTTGACCTATTTATCACGCAAGCAAGGGCCTAGTTTCTCCTTTGAGTATCGAAGATCCGATGGAAGTCCCTTTCGTGAAAATCTATGCCATTTCTTGGGATTAGGCTGCCAAGCGGATCCTAGGCTCAATTCAGATTTTGTATACAGTCAGTAAGTATCAGGCTAGGTAATTCAATATATGGTTATGGTCTGTGATATTAAAATGAGAGTATTTTTTAACATTTTATTGCACCATTCGACGCGAGCATCTTTTTGCTCTTTTGTTAAGTTGTGGGGTATCCAACGCGAACAAATTTTTTTTACAGCCAAATAATTATGTAATATGCTATTAATGCTGGTCATAGAAATACCCAGAGTCGCCTCTATCTCGCAGTACGTAACATGTCGGTCGTCCATTATAAGTTTTCGCACAGCCTCGATATTTTGTTGTACAACGACCGATTTCGGGCGACCTGCCTTAACTTCGTCCGTAAGCATACTACGTCCACGATTGAACTCACTAAACCAGTGATACACAGTAGTTTTAGATGGGGCTTCATCACCAAAAGTTGAAGTTAGTTGATCTATGCACTGTTGTTGCGTTAAACCACGCCGAAAATCATAATAAATCATAGCACGAATATTTTCACGAGTGAGTTCCATTCTTGCTGCGAGATGACATTTAAAACCCGTCAAAAACAAAACACGAGCGTTAATAAGAAAGAAAAAATATACCGGCCAGTACTTAAAAAAGTTCAAATTTTACCATGGAGGTCAAATATGCTATTTAAGAAGATTGTAATCCCGGTTTCCGGATATATAAATAGCAGCCTATGTACATATAATATAACAAATCATTTATACATAACTAGTACGAACTCATATAGATGTCATATACAAAGGAAAAAGTGACCTAGGCCTCCGGTGCCCAGGGCTGGGATCAAACCAGTGTCTTCTGCATTCGCGGCAGATGCTCTAACCACTAGGCTACCCAGGTCACAGCTGCACCAGTCGAATTTTCCCGTGTATATGCAATCTTTGTAAATGCTAAGGCGCATTTGGCCAATCATCTAAGGTAGAACATTATGAGCCCTGTACCTTTAATCCGAACTACTTAGGAGTCCATAGAAAGCGAAAGAGAGAGAGATGGCGCTGCCGTCAATACAACTGAAGAACAAATCAAATTATTTTCTATACATATAATAAAGCTGAAGAGGGTCGAAAGTCTGTACATGGAAGATAATCGAAAAAAAGTTGGCTGGGGATACTTAGAATCGATAACAGAACACGTTCCAACAATTTTTAGAATTTTTGTCTGTTTATCTGTTTGTCTGTTTATTTCACCGCGCATCACGTGAAAACGGCTGAACGGATTTCGATGAAATTTTGTATAGAGATATTTTGAGTCCCGGGAAAGGATAATATATAGTTTTAATCCCGAAAATCAACCCTGGTGGGGGTGAAAATGGGGTTGAAAGTTTGTATGGAGAATTTTTAACCGCTGAAACGATTTAGATAGAAATGAGTATGGAGATAATTTGAGTCTCGACAAACGTCATAGGATAGTTTTCAAACCCTTGTGGGGGTGAAAAGGTGGTTGGAAGTTGGTATGAGGATTTTTTTTACCGCTGAACAGATTTAGATGAAAATTGGTATAGAGATAGTATGGGTCTCGAGAAAGGACAAAGGATAGTTTCATCTTGAACCCCCCCCCCTCCCCCCACCTTACTTTAGAACCGTAGGTCCAAAAAAATAGAAAAAAATTATGGAAGTGAAGCTTGAAAGGTACTTTCAATAAAAACTATCTATCTATACATCTATCACGTGAAAACGGCAGAACGGATTTTGATGAAATTTTGTGTAGAGATAGTTTGAGTCCCGGGAAAGGACAAAGAATAGTTTTCATCCCGAAAATCAACCCTGGAGGGGGTGAAAAGGGGGTTGAAAGTTTGTATGGAGATTTTTAAATAGAAATTAGTATGCAGATAATTTGAGTCCCGAGAAACGACAAAATAGTTTTCATCCCGAAAATAAACCCTTTCACCCCGAAAAGGGGGTTGGAAGTTGGTATGACGATTTTTTTTACCGCTGAACTGATAAAGATGAAATTTGGTATAGTATGGGTCTCAAGAAAGGACAAATGATAGTTTTCACTCCGAAAATCAACCCTAAGGGGGTGAAAAGAGAGTTGCAAATTTGTATAGGGAATTATTAACCGCAGAATCGATTTAGATAAAATTTGGTATGGAGATAATTAATTAAAAAAAAACCGGCCAAGTGCGAGTCCAACTCGCGCACCGAGGGTTCCGTAAACACCTATAACAAGCAAAAACCTCTACGCGTTTACGAGGAAAAAGGTAGTAAGTAAAAAATTTAAAAAAATATTTTTTGTATGATTTTACTAAAAATGTCTACTTTTCGTAATTTTTCCTTTGTCTGTGCTATATAAAGTTTCTTCGTGCCAAGTTTCAAGTTTCTGAGTTTACGGGAAGTACCCTTTAGGTTTTGAGTTTCTTGCGAGTACTCAGTTTCAAAATATGCGACTTAAATTGCTATTTCTTTTGATTGCGTTGACATAAAAGTTTGGTTTTGCTACATCTGAAAGGTCCTATAGCCCTGAGTATTTGACATGAATTTCAATTTAATACCTCCACGTGTTTACGAGGAAAAAAGTAGTAAGTATAATATTTAAAAAAAATTTTTTTGTATGATTTTAATCAAAATGTCTACTTTTGGTAATTTTTCCTTTGTCTGTGCTATATGAAGTTTCTTCGTGCCAAGTTTTAAGTTTCTGAGTTTACGGAAAGTACCCTTTAGGTTTTGAGTTTCTTGCGAGTACTCAGTTTCAAAATATGCGACTTAAATTGCTATTTCTTTTGATTGCGTTGACATAAAAGTTTGGTTTTGCTACATCTGAAAGGTCCTATAGCCCTGAGTATTTGACATGAATTTCAATTTAATACCTCTACGCGTTTACGAGGAAAAAGGTAGCCAGTTTAAAATTTTTAAAAATATTTTTTTGTATGATTTTACTAAAAATGTCTGCTTATTGTAATTTTTCCATTGTCTATGCTATATGACGTTGCTTCGTGCCAAATTTCAAGTTTCTGAGTTCACGGGAAGTACCCCGTAGGTTTTGCGAGTGCCGAAAAACTCTAAAATTTGCAGCATAAACGACTGTATCTTTTGATTGCGTTGGTTTTTAAGTTTGATTTTTTCACAGCTGCAAGGGAGAATAGACTTGAGTATTTGATATAAATTTCAGCTTGATACCTCCACGCGTTCCTGAGAAAAATGGTCTTGACAGACAGACAGACAGACAGACAGACAGACAGACAGACAGACAGACAGACAGACAGACAGACGGACAACAAAGTGATCCTATAAGGGTTCCGTTTTTTCCTTTCGAGGTACGGAACCCTAAAAAGGGAATAAAATAGTTTTATCTCGGAAATTATCCTTTAAACGGATACAAAAGGGGTGAAAGTTTACATGGGGAAGAAACAACCAATAACCGCTGTCTGTATTTAGATGAAATTTGGTATTTAAATAATTTGTAATTTTTTGGTCAAGGTGTTCATATTTATAACATGTTACCCGTCGATGCTTTAAATTTACCTTTACCCGCTCTTAAGAAATATTTGAAAATGTCATGAATGTCAAAGGGTTATTTGCAGGTTCGAGTATTATACTCGTATATGACGGACAACGATGCATGGCCCAAACCAAAAAACTACTACAACATTTATAGGACACCGTTTAGGTAGGAAAACATATCAAACGTTTTGTGAAGCAGTCAGATTAGGATTTATTTTTCTTTATAATTAAACAATAGGTACATTATCTGTCTCTCAAGCTGTTTTGATGATGTCTTCTTGAAGAACTACGCATTATTTTGTATCTTTAAGATCTAATGTAATACTGTTTTGAAAAAAATAAGTCCCGTCGAGTATCTTTTCGGTCATAATACTTCTTGGGCCAGAGGTGTAGGGTTAGAACCGGTGGTAGTTTTGGAACGAAGTTCCTTATTGGACGGTTCGCGGATGGGGGGCTAGGTGAAAAAAAGTCACGTGACCGTCACGAAAAACCGTCACGTCACGAAAACGCGACACCCATACGATTGAGAAACATGTAAAATGGAATGAAATAAAAAATATATAAAATAGAATAAAGTGAAGTGAAGTGAATTGTAGTGAAAGTGAGAAGTGACAAAGTGATAAAAGTGAAAAAACTCGAGAACCTAAAAGTAAAAAATGTCAAAAATGGCAAAATTTCAAAAATTTCAAGTTTCAAAAAGTTCAAAAATTTCAAAAATTTCCAGTTTCAAAAATTTCAAAAATTTTAAAAATTTCAAAAATTTTAAAAATTTCAAAAATTTTAAAAATTTCAAAAATTTTAAAAATTTCAAAAATTTCATAAAAATACAAAAAATTTCAAAAATTTTAAAAATTTCAAAAATTTCATAAAAATACAAAAAAAATTAAAACCACAAAAACGAAAAAGTAAAAAATTTAATAAAATTAAATAACATAACTTCGTTCCAACAGAGTATTCCACGACACTCACGTATTTTATTTTTCTCTGACGTTCATTAGTGCATTGTAATGTGCTTACCTTGAAGTATGTAATTACCACAATTATTGCAACCAGTAACGTAACATCAGTGTATTATCTTTGACAGTGTGGTAAAAACGTATGAAAATTCATTACCTACGGTAACGTAATCAAAATTCGCACTAGAAAGCTGAAATTTGGTGAGGCCTGATAAGAACTTTCAATAAAAACTATATTGAATAAAATCGGTTCAGCCGTTTTTGAATTATCAGTCAAAATCGCATAGTGAAAGGATGTGCCGGATAGTAGACTGACGTAAGCGCCGCCAAATATCCCTTAATAAACGACCGTTTGAACGTATGTTTCGTAACTACAAACTACACTGAGCATCGCCCGACATGCTTTTGGCCGATTTTTTTTGCATTGTTATCCCGGAAATCACCCCTTAATGATTACTAATTCCTCGAATAGAAAAAAAACCTACCTTTCATGCTTAGACTGATTTGACGGGAGGATCGATTTGGATGATATTTGCCGTGGACATGAACATATAAATACAAAAGTGGTCCTGTGTCGTCCGATATACACCTACTATTCTATGTCGTTTAAATCATGCCAATAAAAATTAATAGGATAAATCCATCTGTCAACTTTACTTCAAGTTCCACCTCCAGGGTAGCGGGAGAGAAATTAGGGGTGAATTAGCCGCTTACTGACACATACCGAATTCCACGCGGGCGGAGCCGCGGGCACAGCTAGTAATTAATATTTTTATTTGTCGAACGAGCGGAGCGTAAGCGAAGCAAGTTCTTACAAACAACTTCTGGCTAGTGGGACGTCTCAGCATTTCGATGGCTTTCTGATTTTGAAAGTTTGTTCCGCGATAACTTTAGTAACGCTTTTCTGATCTTTATGGAATTTGGTATGGTTATAGCAAAGATACACATCATTTGAGAGTTCGTATATGAGCAGGATTGATCAAAGAGTTGTAGAGCTAGAAGGCGAAAAAAAAATATTCAAAAGGGTCTTGTTATATTGGTCATCTCGTTTGCAAGTAAATCGCGAGTTCTCAGTTCGAGGCGGACTGCTAGTTTATTTTAAGTAGACACACTAATATATAAATTATAAACTTATATACATAGATGTCAGCAAATTTTTACAGACAACTTCTGGCTACTGGGATGTCTCGGCATTTCGATGGCATCTTGATTTTGAGAGTTTGTTCCGCGATAACTTTAGTAACGCTTTTCTGATCTTCATGAAATTTGATGGGGTTCTAGCAGAGATACATATAATTTGAGAGTTCGTTATGCGCAGGATCGACCAAGGGGTCATGGAGCTAGAAGGCGCGAAAAAATCATCATAAGGGTTTTGTTATATTGGTCATCTCGTTTGCAAGGAAATCGCGAGTTCTGAGTTCGAGGCGGACTACCTAGTAGGTACATACGAGTAGTACGTTTTGGGATGTACTCAGAAAGTAAGCGAGTAGTTCCTAGACCCGTCGTCCGATTTTTAGAAATTCTTTGTCATTCCCCGACGCAATAAGAGGGATCTCATAAGTTTGATCGCATTGTGTGTCTGTATATAAATATGTCCGTGGCACCATAGTGCTAATACGGTTGAACTGATTCATATGCGTTTTTTAACTTGAAAGCCAGTTTTTAGCGAGCAAACTGAAATATGTTTAATCAAAATCGGTTCAGCTGTTTCGGGGGTTTTACTATTTTTTTATTAATAACATTTATTTTATGTTCCAGGTTGACTCCACCTTACGCAGTAGTGCTAGCAATAGTGGCTACCTGGATGCGACGCTTCGGCAACGGTCCAATGTGGCTGGTACGTTCACGATAAAAATATTAAAATAAAACCTAAATTCTGAGTCTGAATGTACAAGGAGTGTGTAAAAGATTAAAACGTAAATTCTGAGCTTGAAGGTAAAAGCAGTGTGTAAAAGATTAAAACCCACATTCGGAGTCTGATTGTAAAATCAGTCTGTAAAAGATTAAAACTTAAATTATGAGTGTGAATCCAAAAGCAGTGTGTAAAAGACTAAAACCTAAATACTGGATCTGAATATAAAGGCAATGTGATTTAAACCAAAATTCTGAGTATGAATGTAAAAGCAGTGTGTAAAAGATTAAAACGTAAATAATTATAAGTCCGAATGTCCTCTTGTCCTTAGAGCCGTCAACACAGTGAATCTTCTTTTACATTAAAGAGTTGACAACGCGCATGTGACACCTAACCACGGTAGCTTCATGTAATTTCAGACAGCTGTGGGCGTCGAAACAGACGCTTGCCGTCGGGATTGGTACTACCACCTGCTGTATGTCAATGACTACGTGGACCACTCGCAATGCATGGCACACACATGGTCAGTAAAGCAACGGCACAGGGCGGACATGTCATACTACAAAATTCGTTAGCTCGTTTATATACGGCACGTCTTTCAATGTGTGCATGTGTGGTTCCTCTGTCGGAAATGACGTTTGACAAAACACCGGTATTTTGAATTGTTTTATCGACGCGCTGCCAACCTAACTGATAGATAACCTACTAATCTCCTACCAATCGGCCGCCACGGGGTGAGGTAATTCCAATCGGGGCGGGGCGTAGTGAGGTGGCCATTCTGTATGAAATAATAATTATTTATTCTGTAGCAAACATCTCTTTTATACTTAGCCGTGAACGTTAACGTTATCATCACGATATAATGCTGCCGATTATATGGTTTCATTTTATGAGACCAATGTATGCAGTCTAAACGTGACATTTGAGCGCACCAGACTTGTAAGTCCAAAGTCGAATGAGCGTCGATAGTTCAATTGGTGATCAGAAAAATCATCGCGTGGCATGACAACGCGATTTCCACCGGCTTACTAAACTTGACATCATTAGAGATAGAAAATAGAAATAATTTATTCGTGGCGAACAACTGTACAACATTAAGAACATAAACCATACATTAAAAACCACAATATATCTCAAACATAACTCCAAAACGCAACAAATAATCAACCAATATTAAAGTTGTATTGGAGTTTCATCGGAATGATTTTCAAGCAAATTCTAATATTTCTCATTCAGCCGTTTGGCACTAGCTATATTGCGTAGGTAATGCATTGGAGTTGTATTGAAGTTGCATCGTGTCTAAACGTGTTTTAAAGTTAGAATACTATACGGCCCCCTGTTATAAAAGGAGTAAAAAATAAGTCGCAAAACCAAGACTGAAGCATGCTTGACGGATACGTTTGACACACCAATGTGAAGTCATATCTTCCTTGATGTGGTTAACGATTCTCGTTTTCTTAAAATGAAAAATATTTTATTTAGCTACCACGTAGAGACTTTCTTCGTAGCCCAAACATTAAATCTTTCAAATAATCTTTATTTCAGGTACCTAGCAGCGGACTTTCAGCTAACCATTCTAGGTCTTCTGATCTTCTGCTGTCTAAGAAGTTGGCGTGCGCGGAAAATCGCCATTGTCATGGCGTTTGTGGTTGGCGCGTTCACACCAGCGCTAGAAACCTATTTACGGAACCTCAACGCCATCCTAATTCTGGCACCAGAGTAAGTCAACACAGAGAACTTGGACTTCTTAGTCACGTTCTGGCCACGGCATATGACACAATAATGAGAGCAACGAAACCCATCTAGTAAGATTGTGATACTATCCTTATTGCTAGAACCGGGCATCTGGCAACTTTTAATGGGTGGAGATCAGAGTGACAGACTAACAACATTTTTCAGTTGGAAAAAAGTAATACCAAGATGGGTAAAAACTGCTGAAATTTACTTATTTATAGAGGACGGGGCCCTATATTTTAAAATCAGAACAAAAAACATTGCCTATTAATGTCAGAAACAGAAACAGTAGGCGAAAAACTATGAATTACATTAGACTTACGTCGTTTTAGAATACTTTTTCCCAACAGAAACATTTGGAAATTATAAAATCTATTTATTTATATAATTTATCATAGTACTGCATCAAAACCAGAACTCTAGGATTTGTATTCTTAAAGTGTTCTTTGACCTTCACCAATGAACAGCTGCCAAATGTCCGGATCTAGAAATAAGCATAGTATAGCAAACTAACGAGAGGCGTTTCGTCGTTCTCATTATTGTGTCATATCTGACGTGGCTAGCTCTCTGTCTAACTCGTCTTGTGAAAATATTTTTTTTTCATTTACGTAGTTCAGTGTGTAATATTGATAGCTTATTGTGTTGTGATCTAACGAACAAGTGTCCAGCTAATGAAGAATTTTAGTCTCAAATCGCGTGTAACCAGAACCACACTTTGGGTTAATTTTAAACAACTGGTTTTCATGGTCACGGCCGCCACGTGCTGTTTGTTTGTAGGGAGCAGCTATCATTTTGTAAATTGGCCTGTAACGTCTATGGCAGATGATTAGACGTAATGTCCAAAATCAACTTAGACACTTCCTTTGGTGGCTGTACAAACCAATACGGGACTGGCAAGCGCGCCCACATTTTGCACAGCTATATGTTGCAACTGATGTGCTGGTGTTACAACCCTGCCGTCTCGCCCTCTTATCGGCTAGTTTGTCGAACCAGATCCCATCATGCAGTTTCTGGCCTTCCTTGAGGATATTACGCCACTTGTCCCTGTCATCAGCAAGCTTCTTCCAGTCGCCATGCCCGATGTTAAATGAGACTGGTCAAACTTAATGCAATCTTTAAAGCGAAAGTGGTCAGCCAATACTTCTCTTCGCACCCGCCACTGCGCCAAGCAAGACCTGCTTCGGAAGGCGTTCACAGTTCATGCGATGCACATGCCCCAGCAGCAGCTATAACCGTACAAAAAGCAAGGCATTTACCGAACAACATCAAGCCTACTTTAACTGTGTACTAGTTTTAGACACTTATTCAAATACCACAAACCACATTGCTGGAGTAAATAAGGAGTGGTCCGGAAAAAAAGTAGCCGTGCCTTTTCTGATTTATCTTTTTATTTTGTGCCGATTTAGAAGCAGTGATTGTATTTAAATAATCTGTAGATACAATCATACAAAACATAAATACAATCATATTTAAATGGAACAGCGTTTGGAAGTTTTCGCCTTTTGTATTCCATCATACACATAGTTTTTTGAACAGCGTCTTCTGACAGAATTTTTGAGGTGTTTCTCAAAAACATGTTTTTTCTTAAAGTTTGATTTGATGAGCTATTTTATACCTTAATAAATTGTCTTTCTTCAATAGTAAACTTTTTTATCTGGCTTCATTTTAAGGTAGTTACAGTAATTTTTAATTAAATGTATTTGCCTTTTTTTATAGAAAATTGTCTCCCATAGAAAAAGCTTTGTCAGAGGTTAGATTAGAGAGTCTTCCTGACTATCCTAGTTAAAATACAGATAATTAATGTAGCTTCTTGGTAAGATGAAATTCTGAAAAGCATAAAACGGGTTGTGAAAATGGAAATACAATTGTGGCGTTGTAGCAGATGTCGATTGAAGATTGTCAAATTATGTTGTTCAAAAAGTTACAAAGTATGTTGAAATAAAAACGCGAAAACTTATATATGCTCACATATTTTATTATGATTGTATATTTATTTATTAGTATTGTATCTACGGATTAATAAAATAAATATACTGCTTCAAAATTAGCACTAAATTAAAAAATACACAAGAATGTACACGGCTACTTTATTTCAGGACCACTCCTTAAGTGTTATCGTGACGCTATAAATATCTGCCGCTGTGTTTGCTTTTCACCATTGTTTGCGGGAATTACTATGATGGTGTATCCCTTTTTTATGGCTTTTGGGTTGTACTTATTTTTAACAGTTACCAGTAAATTACTAAACCAGTCTAGTGAAATAACAAATCGAGCTGACTTCATCAACACATGCACAATACGGAAAATAATGTAAACTAATATAGGCCTTTTTGGGGTAACAGAAGTATGAGGATTTATTTTGTGGCTGAAGTTTTAGATCGGATTATATTTAAAAAATTATAACCGCTCGTTAAAAAATGAAAAGATCACAGAAATAAAAAATAAAATTCCAAAAATTCTATAATAATGTACATTAGGTTTGTTAATTAAAACTTTATTAAAAACAAACAAATAAAATGCAGTACAAAAATAGAAATAAACTAAATTAGACCTAAAAATATTGAACTAGCTATATACACATATTTACTGATAAAAAATGGGATCTAGCCCAGCACCGCACGGTAGGGAGCCCAGAAGGCTAGTGGCATTACCGCGCTGGATGGCGAGACCAATTCGCTGGGCAAGGAAAGCGCCAGCCTTCTGGTCACCCATGGCGTCTACGAGCCGCTTAGCTAGCTCCCTAAATAAAGTAAATTTGTTTATCTTTCAGAGTCGCTCGGCACTACTTCGTAGAAGACCCGACGTTCAACAACTTGTATAAGCGCGGACACACCAATATCGTGTGCTACGCCATGGGCATGGCTCTGGGCATGTGGATCTACAAACTGATGAAGACCAACTTTGATGTCAGCAAATATAAGGTACCACGACGTTGTTTAAGTCAGTTAAAGGGTGTGTTCACTAGTTCGCTGGAGCGGTCACATCTGCTGCATGCGGAAAGGTAGGGTGGGGTACCAACTCTACGAAGTTAATGCCGGAACAGTGGCAGGGGTGCGGCAGGCACAGGTGGAGTTGGCGACACGATTTGGACTACTCCGTTAGCAAACGACCGGAAAAAGCATAAAATCGTTTTGGATCGCATACCCGGGGGTATGTCCTTAAACTCCGTTCAGACACGGCTATGTTTTTAAACTACATTCAAAAGAGAGGTATGGGTACTGCGAATGTCATCTCCCTGTGTGTGGTAGGGCACAGCACAGCGAATGTCGTCTCGCTCAAATCTGGGGCAGAGTCCGACTGGGAAAGTACCTTACAGAAAACCACAGCCAAATAGCACTAGACCCTACTTATAATCTTGTGTTCCTGCTGGTGAGTAAGGTTGCCAAAGAGCTCAAAGAGGACCAAGGACCAAGTGTGTTGACGATGAGGGAACATCTTGTTCCTTTAGCCGTCAACACGGTGAATCTTCCTTTTTGTATAGGGTTGGAAATGCATGTGACACCCCTGGAGTTGCAGGCGTCCTTAGGCTACGGTAGCATCTCAGCAAAGATGATATAGACCTGCTTAGGCGGGGCGGGCCGTATGCTTGTTTGTTACCGTCGTAGTATGAAAAAAAATCATAGAGGTCAAGTAGTTAAAGGCCTTTGCATAACAGTGGGTATAGTGGAACATAATTATTACAGGCTAAGACAAAAAAAAAAATGTTTTGTTATTTTCCACCGTAGGGCAAAACTACTGGGACGACCTTCTTGAAAGAGATGTATTGACAATCGTCTCGGTGCCTGCTGTCGGTGCATTGTTATGAGTAGAGGAATATTGAGAGAACTACTCCAATTTACAGCTTGTTTCGCTCGCTTCGCGTCGCTCAACGTCGCTAAATTGGTGTAGTTCCTCTCAATATTCCAGTTACAACAGTAGGGCAGAATCCGAAGTGGGGTAGAATCCGAATTGCGATACATCATTAAGATCGCCCGCAGTTGCAGCTTTTCATCCTGGTGGTGTTCCGATATGTTCCGTTACTATGGTTGGTAAAGTTAGTATCTTAAAATCCCTACATTACAGATCGAATCAATTAATATATACTCTAAAGCTCTTAAAATATGCTATTTACATATTGTCTTCCGAATTCGTTGCACGTGTCTAATCGTAAAATGAAATTCATAAAACAGCCTCACAGATTGCAGTTGGATGTTGTCTGTGTCTCGCACAATGAACGCCATTTCCGTCATGGATTACTTTTACCTGACACTATTCGTTGTATAATATGCGGTCCTTCTAACTGTGGAAAAACTAATTTAATTGTTGGTTTGCTGCTACATGAACATGGTCTACGCTTCCAAAATGTATATGTATATTCTAAAACATTGTTCCAACCTATGTACCAATTTCTGGAGCAAGTTTTAAATTTGGTTCCATCAGTTTCTTATCAAAAATATAGTGAAAATGATGAGGTACTCAGTCCTCATGCAGCTATTAATAACTCAATCATGATATTTGACTATGTTGCATGTGAAAACCATAATAATATACGGGATTACTTTGCGATGGGAAGACATAAAAATATAGATAGTTTCTACTTGAATCAAACGTATAGTAAAATACTTAAACAACTAATAAGGGACAATGCAAATTTAATCATTCTTTTTAAGCAAGATGATGTTAATTTACGTCATGTTTATGATGAACATGTGGGGAGTGATATGTCATGGTCTCAATTTCGTGAAATGTGTGGGCAAGTATGGAACGAGCCCTTTAACTACTTAGTTATAAATAAAGACTGTAATAGAAACTCAGGTTGTTATAGGAAAGGTTTTGATACATTTATTATAGTTGATAGACTGTAGTTCTACATAAATAAAGAATTTACATAATAATCTTATTACTTACAATGAAACCACCTAGATCGGACATGGATCTTAAAATGAACAATGAAAAAATATTTAAACAAAAGGTTTACGATCTGCTTAAGCAGTAAGAAAAAAAGTGAAGCTTCTTCGTGATGTTAAATCTAACAATGACATGATGTTGGAAACAATGTTAAAACCAGTCACAGAACCTCTTAATGAAATGTTAAAAAATAATGATAACAACATGAATATTAGTGACGCAGATTTCGATAACAATAAATTTAAATGGGATAAGGCAATAAAGACATTAAAATATAGTCCCTCTGAAGATGGAAAGAGGGAAAGCGTAGCCAATAAAACATTACTAAGGAAATCATCGGAATCTGATGTAGATAGTAGTGATTATGAATTAAACGATGGAAATTTTAGTCAAGGTGATTCCACATCAAACTAAGGTGTCAACCAAAATGATTCTGATACAACAAATAATGATTCGTTTAGAACAGTAGATTCGTATGCTTTCCCTCGCGAAGATCCTGCGTGGCAAAAGCAATATTCAAACATATACATTCCTTTTGGTGTACGAACAGAGCGTGGAAAGCTAATGCTGGGATCGACTCCAATTACTGTAAATGAAAAAGAACTAATAATAGCCGGGAAAAATTATTGCTTAACACAAGGTTTAAACGATTTGTTGTTTAAGAAAGTACCCGACTTTGATATCGTTACCGCAGACGATAAACGAGTGTATAAAACCTTGTTATTAAAAACAAATGCTCATAGACGTGATTTTGATCCAAATAAGCCTATAAAAAGCAACAAAGGCATGAAATATTTACACATCATAAAACCACTTTTCAAATTATCTAAACAACGTTCATTAAGTGAAGAAATGCATGTATCCGGCGATGGTTTGCCAACAATAAAGAAAGTAAAAGCAGACGTCTCTTATGTGTATTGGGATGATCCAAACGAATTAGTTGAAAGATTGAAACTGCTAATAGCATCGCGTGACGCTGGCAATACAGGATTAGATAACGAAATCATATCTATCATTGAAGAATTACGCGAAGCAGGCTTATAAAATAATATATAAATAAAATAATCTTGATTTTTATCAGTTTTAGTTTGACTCTCAGCAAAACACAATAAAAATGAACATTGACAAATTTGGTCACCATGTTCATAAACGCTTGCGTTCTAGTACGATTTCTGATCTTAAGTATAAGGCTTTGCTTCGAACAGATGCAGGACATTATTTTGAAGGGAGTTTACAATTGAAGGGAGTTGCGAAACCTTTATCACCTGATGATGCAGTAAACAAGGAGTACGTCGACCAATATGTTCAAAACATGTATGACAAGAAGTATATAGATTCTATGGTTGATACAATAAATAAGCAAATTCAACAACTTGTATCTCAGTTAAAACTAAACTTCTATACAAAGAAGGAGACAGATAATATTTAAAAAAATTTAAATAATGGCAAAACAACAAATAGTGAACGAGATCCATCGGTCAGCACGAAAAAATTTTAAGCGACGATCAGTTGTATTAAAAGGAATTGACGATTTATGGCAAGCTGATCTGATTGATTTACAGAAACTACACACGTTTAATAAAGGAAACAAATATATATTAACTGTTATTGATACATTTTCAAAGTATGCATGGTGCACGCCTATTAAGTCTAAAACTAAAACGGAAAACAAAGTGCGTTCAACCTCATTATAAACACAACTAAACGAAAACCTACAAATTTGCAGACAGACTTAGGAAAAGAATTCTACAATAATGAATTGGATTGGTATTTAAAATCTTTAAAAATAAATCATTACTCGACGTATTCAATTAAAAAGGCGTCTATTGTCGAAAGGCTGATAAAAACACTCAAGTCTAAACTTTACAAATATTTTAGTCTCGTTGGTAACTATAAATGGGTTGGTAAACCGTTGGACGATATTGTAAAATCGTATAATCAAACTGTACATCGCACAACAAAATTTAAACCAGTTGATGTAAGTTTAGATAATGAAAACATAGTAAAACAGAACATTGCAAACTCGCAATCTAATGTGCGTTATAAATTGAATAAATTTAAAATTGGAGATCATGTACGTATAAGCAAGTATAAAAGTGATTTTTGTAAAGGTTATACACCTAATTGGTCTACAGAACTTTTTACAATAAAACGTGTTAACCATACTCGTCCTGTAACATATTATATTGAAGACCAACGGAAAAACTTGATACTAGGCACATTTTATGAAGAAGAACATCAAAAAACTAAGTATCCGGATGTTTATCTAATAGAGAAGGTGATCAAAAAAAAGGGTAAAAAGCTATACGTTAAGTGGTTGGGACTTAGTGATAGCGAAAATAGTTGGGTCCATAGAAAAGCTATTGTTTAATATATGTAATAAATTCGCTTTCCTTATATTAAATTTGTCATTATGATTCGATATACGAAAGGAAGAGGACTTTTAAACAGTGCTATTAACAACTTACCTTTTGAATTACACTTACCTGGTTATAATTATTGCGGTCCCGGCACAAAGTTGCACAAAAGGTTACAACGAGGTGACAAAGGAATTAATGCGCTGGATAACGCGTGCATGAAACACGATATAGCTTATGATAAATATTCTGATTTACCTAATAGACGCCTTGCTGATTTAGAACTTCACAAAATGGCAAAACAAAGAACCAAGTCGAAACATGCAGGAATAGGAGAAAAGATAGGCTCATGGATAGTGAGTAAAGTAATGAAATCTAAAATAAAAGCTGGTGCAGGTATTAAATCATTCAAACGTTTTGTGTCCAAGATACGCACCGAATTAAAAAAGAACCCTAAAATAAAAGGTCATAATATAACGGATCGTGCACTTCTTGTCGCAAAAAAAGTTTTTGCCAACAACACTAAGGTACGGTTACCTCGCGTAATACCGATCCCGAAAACAGGAGGTTTCTTACCTCTGATACCTATTTTTGCTGGACTTTCGGCGTTAGGGTCATTAGCAGGAGGAGCTGCTGGAATTGCTAAAGCTGTAGGTGATTACAAAACTGCAAAAAAGAACTTAGCTGAATCTGAGCGACATAACAAAATGATGGAATCTATTGCATTAGGCAAAGGATTACATATTAGACCGTATAAAAATGGTAAAGGATTATGCATAAAAACATCAAAAAACTAAATAAGAGGTTACCCAGACGTGCTCTTTCAAATATTGACATTCTAAATCACTCATCGGACATTCCACATTTTCGGGGAGTTTATATGAGAGATAGTTTACCAAAGCATCCTAAAAGATTAGAATGTGGAATTGTTAACTTGGACAGTTCTAAGAACAATGGAACTCACTGGGTAGCCTATGTCAAAGATAACAGCTATTGTGAATATTTTAATAGTTATGGCGACCTTCCTCCTCCTCTGGAATTAAAGAAGTATTTGAAGAACTATGATATTTACTATAATTATAACACGTACCAAAAATTTAACACTGTAAATTGTGGTCATTTATGAGTAGGTGATTATTGGGTGTTTGAAATATCAATTCTCCGAATCTTCGATTCTCCGAATCGATATTTCAAACCCCCAATAATCTTCTGATTCGAAATGCCCAATCGGGTTCGGATTAAGTACATTTCATTATTTTTTAGTAGTTATAAAGTTTATAAACATGCTTAAATGAGTATCAGTTTCATTACACAGTAAATCGTCACGTAGCTTAGACGTTAGTACATTGTTTAAATATGAAGTTTGTTAAACAAGCACAGTCACTAGATTTATATAAAAATTTCTCGGTTTCTAATAAAATATATTCTCGTCATGGCAAACTTTTACCGAGCACCATTCGTTGTCTCATTTGCGGACCATCTAACTGCGGGAAAACTAATTTAATTATCGGACTTCTTATGCACGAAAACGGAGTGAGATTTAAAAATGTCTACGTTTATTCCAAAACCTTGTTTCAACCAAAATATTTATTTCTAGAAAAAGTTCTTCAACGTGTACCAGGGGTAACATTTTTTAAATACAATGAAAATGAGCAAGTGATAAATCCAAATGAAGCAAAATCAGATTCAGTAATTATATTTGATGACATAGCATGTGAAAAACAAAACAACGTTCGAGATTACTTTTCTATGGGACGCCATTGCAAAATAGATTGTTTCTATCTTAACCAAACATACAGCAAAATTCCTAAACAATTAATAAGGGATAATGCTAATCTTATTATTCTTTTTAAACAAGATGAACCTAACTTACGACATATATATAACGAACATGTAAATACGGATATGTCTTGGTCACAATTCAAAGAAATGTGTGCAAAAATTTGGTGCACTCCATATAATTATTTAGTCATAAATAAAGACTGTGAAAGAAATAAAGGATGCTACAGAAAGAACTTTGACACGTTTGTGATTCTAAATTAATACGAGCATATAACAATTGACAATGCTTGATACTCTTCATTTCAATTCGTAACGCCAACAAGGAAAGAATATTCTTTGCGATAAATATGGAAAAGGTAACTAAGCAAGAAATTGTTAAGTCTGCAGAGGCAGTTAAGCGGAAACTTAAAATGATGCGTGATATGACATGTGAAAATGAAAAAATTCTTGAGTCAGTTCTTAAGCCGATCACTGATCCTCTCAATCAAATCGCAGGCCGAAGTAGTATAAACGGAAGAATGGAAAAAGTAAATGATATTAACTTTGACTATCATAGTACCCCAAAACAACCAAAGTTGAATCTTAGCGAGATTAAACCTAGTTTATCTCACGATGATACCATTTTAGAACTAAATGCTCAGAGTATCAATGATAATGAACTTCAATTAGATGGCAAAGAATTAGAAAATGCTGAAAAACGCGAATCAGATTCGAGTGACGAAAGTGAAATAGAGAACGTTGATTCAAACAATGGTACATCAGATGGTGATGTTTTCACGAGTGTTAACAGTGAGGAACGAAACTATTCGTCTCCACTTTCATTTTCTGTTAAGGCATTTGCAGATGTACCCTACGGAGTAAGACTAGAAAGAGGAAAACTTATGATGGGTACACAGAGGGTTTATGTGTCTGACAAAACCATTACTATAAATGCTAATACTTTTGAAAAAATTGAAGGGCTCGTTCAACTGTTATTCGCGAAAATACCTAATTTAGATTTAGTGACTGAAAACGACAAAGAAGACTACAAATTAATATTAAATCAAACTAATGCCCACCGCAGGGATTTTGACCCAAGAAAACCTATCAAAAGTAACAGAGGTAGCAAATATTTACAAATAATTAAACCATTATTTAAACTTATCCGAGTCTGTGACAGTACGGAGAATCTTGCTGTTGGCAACGGATTAGGTTTCTTAAAGAAAGTAAAGTCAAATACGGATTATGTTTACTGGGATGATCCAAACGAGTTAGTTGATAGGTTGAAGTTACTAATCGCTTCTCGAGAAGCTGGTAACACCGGTCTTGACAATGAGATAATCTCGATAATTGAAGAGTTACGTGAAGCCAACATTATTCCATAAAAGCATCCATCTCGATTATTATTACTTCAGTTTATATCGACGCATAGTCAAACGCGCACGGATAATGAATATTGATAAATTTGGACATCACGTACATAAACGTTTACGTATCGCAAACTATGATGAGACATTACAAAAAACAGAAAACGGAGATTTCAATTTACGGTCATCAAGACTTAAAGGTTTGAAATCCCCGCTTTCGAGCGATGAAGCGGTCAATAAGGAGTATGTTGATAATATAAATAAAACTAATCAGTCTAATATAGCAAACGTTATAATTCGCCTTCAACAAATAAACTCAATCTTAGAAGAAATTGACAAAAAGTTTTGTACCAAAGCGGATGTTATTA
The DNA here is from genome assembly GCA_947086415.1 of Pammene aurita. NCBI lineage: Eukaryota > Metazoa > Arthropoda > Insecta > Lepidoptera > Tortricidae > Pammene > Pammene aurita. Next base: position 26,756,789 of record OX352302.1, on the reverse strand, counting down.
AAATCGTAAAGGAAAAACAAAAATGAGCAAACAAGAAGTTGTAAACGAAATTCATAAGGATGCAAGAAAGAACTTTAAACGCTGTTCGGTGATATTAAAAGGAACCAATGATTTGTGGCAAGCTGATTTAATCGATATGATTAAATTTTCTTCTGTAAATAATGGTCACAAGTATATATTGGTTGTAATTGACTGTTTTTCAAAGTATGCGTGGGCTGTACCTGTAAAAACAAAAACGAAAATGGAAATAACGCGTGCATTTGAAAGCATATTGAATGCTGGTCACACTCCACTAAATTTACAAACAGATAAGGGTAAAGAGTTTTATAATGATGTATTTCAACAATTGATGAAAGTAAGACATATAAATCACTACTCTTCGTATTCCACGAAAAAAGCTTCTATTGTGGAAAGATTAATAAGAACACTGAAAGCTAAACTGTATAAACACTTTAGTTTACTTGGAAACTATAAATGGATTGGAAATCCACTAAATAATACAATTAAAATTTACAATGGAACTAAACATAGAACAACTAAATTTAAACCAACTGATGTAAATTCTACAAATGAGCATGTCGTGCGACAAAACATCTTAATTAGACAAATACATGTTATTCAAAAGAAAACAAAGCTAAAAATAGGTGACTGTGTACGAATCTCGAAGTATAAATCAGCTTTTAAGAAGGGTTATACTCCTAATTGGTCTACAGAGCTATTCAGCATTATTAAAGTTAAAAACACTAATCCAGTAACGTATAACATTGAAGATTGTCATAAAAATATAATACTTGGTTCGTTTTATGAACAAGAACTACAAAAAACAGCTCATCCTAATGTATATCTGATTGAAAAAGTTATTAAAAGAAAGGGAAACAGGCTGTTTGTGAAATGGTTAGGCCTTAGCGAAGCAGAAAATAGCTGGATTCATAAAAATGATTTAGTTTAACTTAACTATAAATAAAAGATATACTTTTTATTTCTCATCATTAAACAATAAGTAATGCAAGGAAGCGGACTTGTTAATAGTGTAATAAATAATCTACCTTTTGAATTACATTTGCCTGGATACAATTATTGTGGACCAGGTACAAGACTAAAAGAAAGGTTGTTAAGAGGTGACCGAGGCATAAATAAATTGGACGAAGCCTGCAAGCAACACGATATTGCGTATAGCAACTATTCTGACCTTACACAGCGTCACAAAGCTGATAAAGAGTTAATAAAAATGGCAAAACAAAGAATTAAATCATCAAATGCTAGCAAAGGTGAAAAATTGGCTTCTTGGTTAGTTAACAAGGTTATGAAAACTAAATTGAGGGCTGGCGCTGGAATTAAATCATTTAAAACAATCGTTTCAAAAATTCGATCACATATTAAAAAGCATAAACCTAAAGGTGATTCATCAACAATTAAGTGTGCATATAAAGCTGCAAAAAAGTTACTTCGTAAAAATGCATCTATTCGTTTACCGCGCATTATTCCAATTCCGAAAACTGGAGGAATCTTGCCCTTGATTCCTATTTTTGCTGGTTTGTCAGCTCTGGGTTCATTAGCTGGAGGAGCGGCTGGTATTGCAAAGGCTGTGACTGACTATAAATCAGCACAAAAGAACCTACAGGAGTCAGAACGCCACAATAAAATGATGGAGTCAATTGCCATTGGCAAAGGCTTATACATAAAACCCTATAAGAAAGGTAGTGGTTTATTTTTTAACGCATCAAAAAACTAAGCAGAAGGCTGCCAAGGAGAGCTCTCACAAACATAGATCTATTAAAATTTGGACGTGACATACCACATTTCAGAGGCGTTTTCATGCGTGACAATTTACCAAAACGACCTCGGCGTGTGGAGTGTGCAATTGTTAATTTAGATAGCTCAACGAATATGGGGACTCACTGGGTGGCCTATGTTAAATTAAACGCATATTGTGAATATTTTAATAGTTACGGAGATTTAAAACCACCTGTTGAACTTATTAGATACTTAAAGAAATATGAAATTTTTTATAATTATCGTACGTATCAAAAATTTGATACTGTAAATTGTGGACACTTATGTTTAAATTATTTACTTAACTTTTGGAAAAAACAATATAAAATGTGACACACTACTCGAATATTATCATTTCCTAAAATGTCGTTCACCATATCTGTAACCGGATTAACTTCAACGCTTATTACGAATTATTCCCCTCCTTTACAACTGGAAGGGGTGTACGAGTGTGGGCTTTTATATTTTTCTACGTTTAATTCAATACCCAACATCGATAGTAGAAATAATCAATTCTGGTATGGTAATAATGAGTGTATTGAAATACCTGAAGGATCATATGAACTCGAAGATATCGGTGATTACATAAAAGATAATGTAAAAGATTGCACTTTTAAATTAATATGTAATAATAACACACTAAAAACTAAAATATTTTGTACAAAAGATGTTCATTTTGAAAAGTCAAACTCTATCGGAAGAACATTAGGTTTCGGAAATGAGACACTAAAATCCGATATAATAAACTGTTCACAATTTCCTGTTAACATTATATCGACAACCGTTATCAGGATCGAATGTGATATTGTGAGCGGATCATTTGTAAATGGAAAACCTAGCCATATAGTTCATGAATTTGTTCCTAATGTGCCTCCCGGATATCGAATTATAGAAGTTCCAAGAAACCTTATTTATTTTCCTGTAAATCAGGACACCATAAGTTCAATTAATGTGCGCATTCTCGACGCAAACAATCAACTTGTAAATTTAAGAGGAGAAGATATTCAGTTATACTTTCATCTCAAGAAAAAACTATAATGATTGACTTTAATAAAAAGTCGTCGTGCGCGCCTAGACATATCAGTTTGCAAACTACTTTGAAAAGGAGAACACCTATCAAATTAACGAAGGAAAACAAAAAGTTTTTAAAACTAATCGGATTATTAAAATGAGTGAAATACTTAGTGTAGCAGAGTCTTATGCAGAAGACAATGCTATTGAAAGCTTCGAAGTTCATTCCTACAGACCATATGTAACAACATTCAATAAAAACGATGAAATTCGGATACCCATTAATCAACAAGACTTGTATATTTTACCGTGTGCTAGTACCTTATATTTAGAAGGTACAGTCAAAGTTATAAACAGAGAGACAAAACACGAAGTGAATAGCATTCATTTCACAAACAATCCGTTTCTATTCCTGTTTCAAGATATTCGATACGAATTGAATGGGGTTGAGATTGATAAAGTGAAAAATGTAGGTATCACCTCAACTATAAAATCTTTATTGTCTATGAATAGCAATGAATCAATGATGTCCAAGGCTTGGGGATGGGACTTAAACGGCACAAAAAATACTCAACATGGACGTTTTGCCGTATCTTTGCCTCTAAACAAAATTTTAGGGTTTGCTGAAGACTTTACCAAAATAATAATCAATTGTAAACATGAGTTGATTTTGTTGCGAAGTAATACAAATTTGAATGCTGTCAAACTTAATACAAATGAAGTATTAGAAGATATTATTATTGATAAAATCGTATGGCGAGTGCCTCATATTAAAGTTTCAGACCGTCAACGTATACAAATGTTGAAGTTGTTGGAAAAGGACCGACCCCTAAATTTGGCTTTTAGAAATTGGGATTTGTATGAGTATCCGCCTTTACCTAAAACAACAAAGCATACCTGGGCAATTAAGACGTCATCTCAGTTAGAAAAACCTCGGTTCGTTGTATTAGCCTTATCAACCAACAGAAAAAATAAGTCGGATGCGGATTTCTCTAGTTTTGATCATTGTAATTTACGTGAAGTCCGAGTATTTTTAAACTCTACTTATTTTCCATATGAAAGTTTAAATGTGAAGTTTGAGCATGACAATTACGCAATATTATATGAACAATATACAAGGTTTCAACAGTCGTATCATGGACGTCGAGCTGAACCGTTGTTAACTATACAAGAGTTTAAAAAATGTGCTTTATATGTTTTGGACACTTCTAGACAAAATGATCGCTTGAAGACGGGTCCTATAGATGTGAGAATAGAAATTGAGAGTGGTTCAGAAATTCCAGACAATACGTCTGCTTTTTGTTTAATATTCAACGATTGCATTGTGGAATATAAACCATTAAGTAGTATCGTGAAGAAAATATCATGAATTTACACCATTACATTGTCGACATACAAGGCTTCAGGGATGCGAACAATAAATTCATTATTAAAGAGCTAGGTCTGGCTGCTGATGACTTTACTCTAGTGTTTTCAATAAAGCCTCCGTTTCCTTATTCACGGTTAACGCACGAAGAACGCCGACATGTGCGCTGGATCGAGAAGACTTTCAGCTTTCGTTGGAGTGAAGGTTTTATTGAATACAAGCTATTTAAAGACATAATAACCCCTTATCTTGAAAATAAAAAAATATATGTTAAAGGCGTAGAAAAAATTAAATGGGTTCAAGAATTATGTCAAAATTGTGATGTTACTGATATTGCACAAAAAGGATGCCCGAACTTTTTAAAACTTTATAATACGTATTTTAAATGTAATGGTAAAATTACTTGTATGGATCATATTATTGATAAGCACTGTTCATTAAAGAATGTAATTTGTATTAAGAAATGGTATAGAGAAAATCTTGTTCTTTTATAAATAAATAAATCGTATTTTATGAACCTAAACGAATTTTATTACTTGTACCTAATTTTATTGCCCGTTCATAAAAAATATTAATTCATCTACAATGTACAGTTCGTGTTACTTAAAACTCAGTTTCATGATATCATAATATGATTGAATATAATCTTTGAAAATTGTACGTTTTGCTACTTCGTAGCGTAACGAGAACTGAACATGTAAGTAGATACAATAAAATGGGTAATAAAAATAAGACAAATTAAATCTGTTAGATAAAAAACATTTATTTTCAAATCTTCAACTATAACTAATAACAATGTTTACATAAAAATCTATTAAAACATTATGTATAAGGCTAAACCCAGTCAATTGATAGCATGAAGTAGTAACATTATACTTAAAAAAAAGAAGTATGTCCCCATGAAAGGGTATGAATATTATCCTTTAATATAATCCGTTTGTCATCATTCGAAGACAGGGCAACTTTATTAAGAGCTTGTGTAAAAATTTCATGCTTTATAGACTTAAATAGAGTGTTTTTTTTGCGTACCAATTCCTTATTAAAGAGCACATTCTTATAATCACGAAATCGGAGAGCCTTAACTGCATGTGTTTTTGTGCCTTTAGCTTTCTTTAACTGTTTTTCTTCGGTTTGAATGCAGTATAATTTGGACCTGAGACCTATAAATTCAACGATTAGTTGTCCTCCAAGTTCATCCTTAAATAACCCAGGTTCTTTTTTATTTTTTTGACGTATGCCGTATATATTGTCCTCAGCGTAATTACTCGTATCAAAGAAACGTTGAAAATTTAATTTTAAATCTCTATAGATATCGTCTGTTTTTATAAAATACAAAAATGAATCTGTATCAGTATAGCACAAACTAACATTTTCTCCGTAAAATGGTTTAATATGAGAATAGTGAAAGTTATACATGTGAGATTTTGATATTTCCAAAACTGTAAATCCTATGTAAATAGGTTTATCGAGTGTAACAATTTCTGGATTCATTTGAATGGCAACTAAATTTTCGGTAAAGACACTTGCACTATGAAAATTAGGTCGTGCTATTAACGCTTCAGCACTTGTTTTTTTCTTAGTTTTATTCGTTGTATCATTCCATTGATTAACTAACATAACGTTTGTTCTATTTTCTGTAGCTTCTAAAGTTTTACCAAATAAGCTGTTATTGAGGAGTTTATAAAAGTTCATTTGAAATTCCGATTTCGCATTTTTTCTCAACTGTGTGTTTAACTCAATGTACTGCTGTATAAATCGACTTTGTTTAAACTTTATAGCTCTATGAATTTTTTTCAGTTTTAAACCATGTTTCACGCAAGTTTTTAAATGCACGTAATGAATTACATATTCATATTTATCGTACAGGTTTGGGATAAGTTTAGAACTCTTCGATCCGGGAGGTATAAACTTTTGGGGACAAAATGGAAGGTCATTGTGTGAATTATGGAGATCTTCTGAATATTTCATATCGACTTCTAATATATAACCATAAAGACTATCATCAGGAACTTCAAGGAAATTAATATTTTCTATTTCATCTTTGCTTAATAATTTGAAGTCCGCAAATGGTAAATAACTGCACATTGCATAGCCATAAAGATTATTGCAATCGATGTAAAACAAAAAAGAATCGGGAACAGATGAGTTATAACACGATAAGTATTTATTATTAGCACGTGCGTATCTAGTAGAACAAAGGCAAATACCCCCGCGAATACCTTTTTGAATCATTCTTATTATTTCCAGATCACTTATGAGTTCTAATTTTACATTGGTAATTCGTAACATTGCGTCAAAACTTAAACTCGGTGCCGTCATATAAAAAGAAGGATCTAATTTATAGTTTAACATAGAAGTCTGTCTAAAGTTTTCAAATATATCAGCTAACAACAGTACATCAGACTTAAGGTAGAGGTCTGTGTATTCCCCCAAGGTCTTTAGATTAAATACGTTCCACACACGCTTAGCATGGTCATACGCTGAGTTTAAAATTTTAGTTTTGTTTAATGAGTTGTAAAAACGATGTTGTGGTGGTAATTTTTCTTCTTCGTAAGCTTTCCAACAAGTTACATAATCATATGGATATACACCTTTAGATCTAAGGAGCACAAAATGATCTCGAATGGGAAAAAACCTACGTAAGTGAACAAAGTCTCGATCATTTAAATCAGCTGCTAATTTTTCTAAACTAGTTCCTAAAAACTTGAAAGAATCAACGAAACGAACCGGCCAAAACTCGTTTACACCTATTTGAATAAACTTTGTAAATGAAATGTAATTTTCTTTATTTTTTGCTATAACTTTTAAGTTACCTCTCATTTCTCCTAACTGGCGAATAAACAAGTGACAATCATAGCCCGATAAATTATGGAAAAATACGGGTATGAACTTAGGTAAACGAAATTGAATATTGCAGAACGAATGAGCTGCGCCTCTAAAACGACCAGTTAAGTGGCAGTGGTCTCTAACAGCATCGTCTAACTATAATTTATTACAAAGAAAACAATACTTCGCATTACGAAACTGCTTTTCCTCTGCCTCTGTGAGATTTATAGGTACATGGCTCTTATAAACTTCTGTAATCTTACCAATATCACTTTTTAGATAGTCTAGAAATTTTTCTACGCAATCTCGCCCTCGATAACTAACATATCTGTTAAGAGAACTATCATAGGAACACACAATATAATACGCAAACGCAGCTGGAACATGTTTTCGTAATGTGCTAGTACATTTAGAATCAAATTCGTTACTTGAGTTTGGTTGTAATATACATTCAAAATCCGCGTAAATTACGTAAGGCATGGCTTGCATTCTTTCATAGTTCTTAAATTGAATATAGGCACCGCTGTCAGGTAATACCGTAGCAACACCACCACATACATGCTTATTCAACTTATCCGCGCTGTGAAAAAATATTAAGCATTCTTCACAAAGAAATATTTTTTCATTATGTTTCGTTAACTGCTTTTTTAGAAGTCGACCTAAATTTTTTATGAGACAATAATGTGATTGATTGCCATTTTCCAACATTAACAAATTCACATGATGTTTCCTTTTTTTATCTGTTTTGTACAGTGGTCCTACAACTTCGTTTTTTCTTAATCCGTAAACATTAACGCTTATGTTCTTATTATTTTTTTCAAAAATGTTGATGTCAGAGAGACCAACAGGAAACGTCATGTCATTTGTGTTGAGTTGGTTTTCAAAATGTGGATAAGATGATATTCGATCCTGATTGTTTTTAACGGGAAACAATGCCGCAATTATACACCATAAAAAACAGTAATTGTCATTATTTTTAATATTAACGCAAGCCCTTCTGAGTTTTATGATTTTAGGCAATTCTATAAATTTTGAAGCTCTTAGTGGATTATATTTGTTTATGTTTACTTCCAAGTATAGGTTTCGTAGAAAACTCCAACCACTATCCCTTTCTTGAAATTCGTCAATTTTCTTACTCAAAGTCTCTAATATCTTAGAATATATTTCTTTAAATTCAAAAACTTGATGTAAAATTATATTTTGCGTAGCGAATGATTTAATTTCACTTGTGTCATTTTTTGGCATACAAAATTCTGCAAAAAATTCAAAGTTAGCCTTAATAGACCCGAAAGACGCCCTTCTAGCTTCTAGAATTTTACGCACATGCTCGCGAATAGCGCTCAAAAACCTAACCGGTGTATCATGGAGACGGTTTTCCGGACCACGCACTCTATATGAGGCGATCCTGCTACGGAAAGCACAGCAAATTTTTTCAATATCTGGAGTTAATTGAACAGAATTGTTATTTTTATGTAAGTTAGTACGCAAGTGTGCAGAAAAGGCTCTACTCGGAATACTTATGTCACACACTGAACAAAATATCGAACTATGACGCATTTTACTAGTTGTAATATCGCAAGAATAGACTGGGTTTAGCTCGTTTGGAAAAAGCTTTGATGGAATTATTGTTTATTTTTATCTGGGAAGAAAGTTCCTTCCTCTGTAAAGTCTTCCTTACAAAACTTTAATATATTATTTATCCCATCCACGACAGGCGAATTGGAATCAACACGATATTTTAAATTAATCAAAGCTTTCTCCCAACGGTCTTGTGCTGAAATGTTTTGAATATCATTGACGTTATACAATTTTAATTCAATATAAAGGTCACCCGTTAAAGAAGTTGTACGACGCACGTGTCCACCAGCAACGCGTCGCGACAGCACTGACGTCAGAGTTCCAGCACGACGTTGTACTTCGACAGCTTCCTCGTCACTCCAGTTTGAAAACCAGCCAGGTTCCAAATCCCTCGCCTTTGGATGAGCACTTGTTTTCTTCGTTGCCTTCGTCGGCTTAATCTTTTTACTGAAATAATAGAAAAACCTATTTAGTTTTCTAAATAATCAAAGAGCTATAAGATATTATTTCGCAAATAACAACTAAATACTACTTGGTAGTGATTATAGTGGATAAATACCTTTTACTTGCTGGTTCTTTCACTAACTCGAGCTGGTCGCGGCGATTGCTTTCTTCGTCGCTGTCTCCCGAACAGCCCAAGTTTGCATCTTGTTTCGGTTTTGAAGATGCGCCTTTCCGTTTTAGCGCAGCTTTTAGTTGAACCCTGTAATTTTAAAAAGTGTAATGAGTATCCGTGAACGCGAGAAGTACTAATAAATTTATTAAAAATAATACGAAGACGATAAGTTACATAATAAGATAAAAATACACACCTTTTCGTTGTAGATTCATCCGCTGACTCACTTGCGCCTTTGTAAGTACGTTTTACATAATATTCCGAGTCCGACCTGCGAATATATTAATTAATTAATTGAGTTTCCGCTAATCTCTTAACTATAAAGCTAAGAGAAACCAATTTCAAACACACGTGTATTATCTCTATATTCTAGCTAGGGCTGTAAAAACTGCAAGTTAAAGTAGTTATACATATAATTTACCTAAACGAAATGTAATTTAGAACTATACGGTTATTAAAACAAGGTTAGAATAGAACACAAATTAAAAAATATATAAAATATATTATAACTTACGAACATTTTTCAAGGTGAGTAATTTCGCTGTGAAGTCAAACGCACCGTAAAATCACGACCACTTTGAATAAAATCAAATCTAGAAATGTAAAATAACTTTAGATTTTATTATGAAGCAATTTTGCCGCTAAACCAGAAGTTGACAACCTACACGCAAATAATATCCTGCATAAACTGCAAGACTCATAAAAATTAATGAAGAAACAGGCGTTTTAAAAAGGTTTAACTTCACTGTGACTAGAAAATCAACTCAGCATATCATGTTTACTGGAAAATAAAGGCTCGTGTTAATATCGGTACATCAAAGTGAAGTCATGTAACAAAAGATGCCGACCGCTAACATTAGGCTTCATTCATAGTGAAAGCTATAATATAATTTAAATACATACATGATGCAATACACCAATAAAACACGTAACTGGTTTGAACCTGTTCGAAAACGTGTTTATTTCTATACACCTATAATAATTCAGGTTTGCACCTGTTCGAAAAACGTGTTTACGTACACTAATAATAATTGCACATCAAGCGAAAAAAAAAAATATATACTACTATAAAATAAAACCTGAAGAAAACAAAAAAGTATTTCTGATTAAGGTTTCAAACAGAACGCATTACTAGTTTCAATAAATTATTCTGTATTTTATTTCACATTTAAAATGGTGAGTTTTAGACTTTTTAATTATTATAGCGTTTGAATTTTCGTTCCGTAGATATTGATTATTTAATAAAGTCTTTGCTTTCTTTCAGAGCTCACAACCCATGAACTCGGTTGCAGAAGTCACCGTTGCTACTCCATTTTACTCACAATTTGGTGAAAAGATGAATGAACCTTTCAACTACTCGCAAGATATGGATGCTTATTTAAAATATCAAGATGCGCTTTTAAATCCCTCGCAAGAAATTCCACTATCCCAGTCAAAAAAAGTAAGAAAAATCGTCAAAAAAGGAAAAAAGAAGGCGGAAATGGGATTAAATTCACACGTTATCAGAAAAGTGACGAAAGGAAAGCGTCTTATAAAAATCAGCATTTCAGACATTGAATCCAACTTGGAAACTAATGGCGTTTCGGTACAATACGTAGTGCAAGATGAATATGATGAGCTATTGAATGCGACGGAAGGCCTAGTGGGAAAAATTGTTAAAAAGTTGAGTGAAGTGATTAGTTATTAATAAAAGATTCTTCTAGTTATTAATTTAAGTTATTATTGCTAGTTAATGTATGGAATAAAACTCTTTATAATATTTACCACGTTATTTACATATATTTTGAATTCTCCTGTTTGTAAAAATAGAAGATTTAAAATCAAAAATTTTAGCTAAATAGCTTAATAATTATTCCACGATAATGTTGTTTACAATAAAAGTATTAGTAATGTATATGAAGTAGTATATTGATTATGAAAGGAATGTTTTACAATGCTATTTGCGTACGTCATATTATTGTACCTATAAATAAAGTTTTTATTGTTACTTAACGTATGTTATAATTTGTAATAAATAGTTACCTAAGTATGATTTTTATTTTTTGTTTCCATTTTGTTGCTCAGAAAATTATAACCTAACTAGTAGGATCATATTATGCTGATTTAATAAATTTTGTTCTTCTTTCATGTTAAATATTAAAAGCTAAAATATTAGTTAGATACAAATTACAACCTAAATTACGTAGGGTTTGGTTTAGATCGTTAAGGCAACCTTTGAAAAGTATATTTACATCAGTAACTGCTATTTTTGAAAACCGGAGAAAACAACTTCAATACAAAAGTACTACGCGCTTGCTCAATAAACAGGCATTGCGCTAAAGATAGTATGACTCAGGTTACAATAAATGCGCGATCAACCTTGTTTAAGCATGAAAAGCAATATGATTCAACCATTAAAACGTAATGTTAATCTTATGATAATTGATATAAGGCTTTGATTTGTTAGTTAGGATTTTAGAATTTAAATTATTTCAATGTTCAAAATTTAAATCAAAGAAATTTAATTTTTATATTGCACTGATCAAGGCATAGATTACGATTGTCTCGTACAACATGACGTTCGAGTACGTCATACGTAACAGCCAATAATATAGCCTGGCCTGAATCACGCTATTGAAGTTTTTTACATTCGTTCATATAAATAAAAGTTCTTGATTATACTTCGACGGGAAGTTGACGACCGGACGACCCCAACACGTGAACCGTGCCTCGGATTGGCAACCCGACGCGCATGTAGTAATATGTTGAATTCTGAAACTCTGTATCCGGGGTATTTCAATTCTTACGCGGTCGATAAGTATTGATTACCCACACCCGAAGCACAAGGGGTAAATGCACGTTTGATGAGTCTGATCAACTTGTCTCTCGTGTTGTGCAAAACACCGTAGCCTCGGCTATGAGGGTTTATGCCAGGAATCGACTTCCTGGGAACCTTGCATGCAATCTGAGGGTTGGCCGCCTTAGATTGCATGTTGTGTTAAGCTTTTGCTGTTTAAAGATTAACTTTTCGACTTGCGATTTTACAGAACAGAGTTAAAACTAAGTCATAAAACGAAAAACGCGTCCTTAAAACCTTATCATGAATTTTAAATCAAGCTAAGCTCAATCGAACGTTACGGATCATGCGATCATAAACGGAGAAATAGATTAGGATATGATATACAGGCTCAATCTACTTAACCCGAACCCGATTGGGCATTTCGAATCAGAAGATTATTGGGGGTTTGAAATATCGATTCGGAGAATCGAAGATTCGGAGAATTGATATTTCAAACACCCAATAATCACCTACTTTTATGTCTTAAATACTTAAAACAATATTGGTGTAATCGTTTAAATACTTATGTTTAATAAACAGCTTATCATTCTTACAATGTCTTTCACTTTGTCTATAACTGGATCCTCTTCAACTCTTATTACAAACCTTTCACCAGCTCTACAATTGGATGGGGAATACGAGTGTGGTCTGTTGTATATATCGACTTTTAATTCAATACCCAATATAGACTACAGAAACAATAAGTTCTATTATGGTAATAACAAAGTTATTGAAATTCCTGAAGGGTCCTACGAACTTCAAGATATTGATGACTACCTAAAAGATCACCTCCAAGGATGCTCGTTTTCACTAACTTGCAATAATAATACCTTAAAAACATCTATTTTATGTTCTGAAAGTGTTCATTTTGATAAAGAGAGATCTGTTGCAAAATTACTTGGTTTCGGACCAGACTCTATTCAAGCTAATATATTAACAGAATCTCCTTATCCTGTTTCCATTCTGTCCACAACTATAGTCCGCATTGAATGTGACATAGTGAGCGGTTCATTTGTTAATGGAAAACCTAGCCATATAATTCACGAATTTGTGCCGAATGTACCCCCTGGTTATCGGATTATAGAAACACCAAAAAACGTTATCTATTTCCCTGTTACTCAAAACAGTTTAAATTCAATTACAATAAGAATATTAGACGTTAACAATCATTTGGTTAATTTACGAGGCGAAGAGATTCAGATATATTTACACCTGAGAAAAAAATGATAGATTTCAATAAAACATCAGTCACAATCAAAAACAGTACTAGTACTCATCAGACAATCAAGAAAAGAAGACCTAAAGTGCGACTTACGAAGCAAAACAAACAGTTCCTTCAAAGCATAGGGCTATTAAAATGAGTATATTAAATTTAACAGAATCCATTACAGTCGACAACTCTATCGAGAGCTTTGAATACCATTCGTATAAGCCGTATGTAACGAGCTTTAATTTTAATGATGAAATACGTATACCTATAAACCAGCAAGATCTTTACGTACTACCATCAGCAAGTACTTTATACATAGAAGGAACTATAACCATATTCAATAGAGAAACGAAACAACAAGTAAAGAGCGTTCTTTTCACCAATAACCCCATACTCCATTTATTTCAAGATATTCGTTACGAACTAAATGGAATCGAAATAGATAGAATTAAAAATGCGGGGGTGACAACAACTATGAAATCTCTGGTATCTATGAATGAACTCGAAGCATCGATGTCTAAGGCATGGGGTTGGGATATCAACGGTACAAAACAATTGCATAGTGCATTTTCTGCATCTATACCTTTAAACAAAATTCTTGGGTTTGCCGAGGATTATAACAAAATAATAATTAATTCCAAGCATGAACTTATACTTTTAAGATCGAACACAAATTTAAATAGCGTTAAATTAAATGCGCATGAATACATAGAAAATTTAACTATATCTAAAATTGTGTGGCGTATGCCTCATATTAAGGTGTCTGATCGAGAAAGATTGGCCTTACTCAAATGTTTAGAAAGAGATCGTGGTATTCTCGTACCATTTAGAAACTGGGATTTGTATGAATATCCGCTCTTGCCTGAAACCTCTAAACATTCTTGGACTATTAAAACTTCATCTCAAATTGAAAAGCCTCGTTACATTATAATTGGATTACAAACAGAGCGAAAAAATGTCGCTGATAAAGACGTAACACACTTTAATCACTGTAATCTGAGAGATGTTAAGGTGTTTTTAAATTCAAACTACTTTCCGTACGAAAGTTTTGATGTTAGTTTTTCGACACAAAGGTATGCTATATTATATGAGAAGTATGCAAAATTTCAACAGTCTTATTATAACCGTGTTCAGGCACCATTGCTAAGCCCGCAAGATTTTAAAAAGATTGCACCTTTATTTGTCATCGACTGTTCTCGTCAAAACGAAACTTTAAAAACCGGTTCGGTTGATGTGCGAGTTGAATTAGAGTGTGAATCATCAATACCTAAGCAAACCTCAGCTTACTGTTTGATTTTGAATGATAGTATAGTTCAATATAATCCGCTAAGTAATATTACAAAAAAAATATCGTAATATCGTAATGTTCGTTGATCTTCAAGGATTTAAAACAGATAAAAACGAATTTATTGTCAAAGAATTTGCATACGCCACCTTAGAGTACACTCAACTGTTTTTAATTAAACCTCCTTTTCCATTTTCTAAATTAACCGAAAGTGAAAAAAGACGGACAAGATGGATAGAAATACATTTTGGCGTAATGTGGCATGAGGGGTACGTCGACTTTAGAGAATTTAGAAGGGTTATTGGTAACCACATAAAAGATAAAAGAAGGGTATGGAAAAAATAAAATGGGTAAAAGAATTATATCCAAACTGTACTGTTATAGATTTGGGTGAAAAAAATGTACCTAATTTACGGGAGCTGTATAATAAATATTGTTCCAATGAATTTATGTTTAATTGTGTGTATCATAAAAAGTGTTGTGCATTAAAAAATGTTTTATGTATAAAAAAATGGTATTTAGACAATTTACAAATGTCATCTTAATTTGTATCCAAAATGTACTTTTTAAAATAAATATTTGTTTTTACTTTTTTGTTTTTTTTTGTTATACCATTCTATATAAATATAACTAATAAGTTTTTCGTAGTGATTGTTATATATTTAATTTTCAACTCAGATTATACCTACATAAGAAAAACTTATTAGTTAGTATGCATGGTAAGTATAAATAAAACGACAAATTACTCTCATAATATATATTAATTAATACCAAAAATAAAACTTTAAAAACTAGTACTATATCCACAAATTTTTTTTGAAATTTTACTTATTAACGCCTCCGTGCCATCGATAATTTCATCGAAATTATCTCCTGCGACATACTGTGCACACAATAATACATTATCCCGGTGCTCATCGCTTCGATCTCCCTGACTATCTTTAATGTTTATTATTTGAATCTTAACTAGTTTGCTGCCTTTGGACACCTCATTGTTTATAACGAAATGTGGTGGGTGTCCTTGAATTCTTTTAGTAACTTTATTATGTGCGTTGACTTTGTTGCGTGTCGTCGTTTTCGGGGTCTCGATAGTTTTTTTTATGTTTTTGTTCAAGTCGCTGTCGTCAAAGTCCTCGGGCAGCACAAACTCCTGTGCGTACTGCGAAAGTGGAAGGTGGATATCGTCGCTCTCTGTCATTTTTGAGGAATCTAAAATAGACACCGTTAGAATTAGTAATATACAGTAATTAAATGTGTTGCGCTTCTAGATATACAAATGATCATTTTGATGATTGATATTGCTGAAGATATGGTGCGCTTGTAAAATTAAAACAATTTCATAAAATCTAAGTTCAAATGATTTTAGTTTGCGAATAATATAATAAAGTAAGTAATAAAAAAGAAGACTTACAAAATTAGTGGTCAGGAGTACTGTTTGATGTTGTTCGTTGCTGTCCAAGTGATAGAAAATAAAATCTAACGCGCATATAAAGGTTTACAAACCATACACTCAGCAAAATCGATTGCACAACAATCTTGTATGATTACTTCACACGTACAGTAAACTGAGTGCATACCTAACACAGCACGTTTTGATTCAGGTTCGAACCTGTTGCTCTTTTATTAATTGAGTCATATAGGTATCTATGACGTAGGTAAAATTGAGCTTAAGTGGGATAATTACTGTCTTATCATGCATAAGAGTCGTAAGAACCATATGCAATATTAATCGAATTTACAAGATGATAATAGGTATTTTGAACAATTGTAGTAAGTTTTAATGATTTTTGAGCTCTTATGCATGTTAGGTCAGAATAAGGGTAATAGAAATTAAAACAATAACATCATAAGACACTGCATTTATTTGTATAAAATAGCACATTAGACAATTTGTAGGTATGTAAGATTTTACTAAGATCAATGTAAGAATTGTAAATAATACAAAACATTAAGGTTAGATTTAAACCTAGTTACATTTATGGTTTCTAAAAATGATATGTACCATCAGCTGCAGAGAGAAGTAACCGCAATATCATACTACTATGTTTGACATGAGGATATCTCTTCTTTGTAGCTGATTATACTTAATACAACTTATCTATTAAACAATATCGAGGTATGCCCCCAAGCTTTTGTTGTTATTTGGTCGCGACAAATCAAACGTTTATCGTCATTAGCTGAGAGTGCAACTTTATTTACACTTTGTGTAAATATCTCATGCTTTATCGACTTGAATAATACATTTCTTCTTTTAATTGCATTTCTTACAAATAGTGTTATTTCGTAATCCGAAATTCCAAAATCGCGTATAACAGCCTTTTTTACTCCTTTAGCTTTTTTAATAACATCATTGGCGGTTTTAATAGAATATACTTTCGATCGTAGTCCTACGAATTCTATAAGCATTTTTCCTTTCATTTCATCCTTAAAAAGTCCTGGTACTTTTTTATTTTGAACCGGTAACGAAAATTTGTTGTCAACATTGTAACAACTAGTATCGAAATAAGCCAAAAAATGTGTTCTTAAATCCTTAAAATAGTCTTCTGTCTGTATATGATACACAAAACTATCTGTATCCGTATAGCACATTTGTATGCGATCGTCATAAAACTTTTTAAATACTGAGTAATGAAAATCATACATATGACTTTTAGATAACTCTAAAACTGTGAAACCAATGTAAATGGGCTTATCCAAAATAATGAGATCTGGTTTCAACTGCACTGCAACTAAATTTTCACTGAAAACTGATACACTGTGAAAATTGGGTCTAGCAATTAACTTATCGGCTGTAATTTTCTTTTTTGTTTTGTTTTTATTGTCACTCCACTGATTAACTAAACGAACATTAACCCTTTTCTCAGTATTTTCTAAAGTCTTTCCGAATATACTATTATTCATCAATTTGCAAAAGTCCTGTTCAAAAACAGACGATGTCATTTGACGCAACTTAGTATTCATATCAATATATTGTTTTAAATAAGGAGCCTGTTTAAATGTAATTACTCTATGTATCTTTTTTAATTTTAAACCATGTTTAAGACATGTTTTCAAGTGTATATAATGAATTACATACGAGTATTCATCATATAAATTAGGCACAAGTTTGCACTGCGTTCCACCGGGGGGTATACATTTTTCAGCACAAAATGGTAAATCATTATGTTTATCGTGTAACTCTTTTGGGTAAATAATATGCACCTCCAGAATATAACCATAATCTGAATCGTCAGGGATTTGCGAGATTTCTAAAGCACTTATTTCGTGGTTTGCTAGAAATCTAAAATGTGATAAAGGTAAGTACTGACACATACCGTAACCATACAAATTATTGCAGTCTATATAGATAAAATATGAGTCCGACCGGGTTGGATCATAGCGAGGTAAGTATACATTATTAGCTTTAGCATACCGTTGAGACACCATACAGATCCCACCTCTTATTCCAGATTGGATCTAATTCTACCCCAGTTTTTAGAAGCATTGCATCAAATGATAAACTAGGTGTAGTTAAATAAAAAGCAGGATCTAAGTCATAGTGTTGTTTGCAAGTAGCCCGAAATTTTTCGAATACATCGGTCAATAGAAGAACATCTGTTTGCAAGTAAAGGTCTGTGTACTCTCCTAAATTACGAATTTTGAACTGGTTCCATACTAATTGCGCATGGGCATAATCTTCATCGGAAATTGTTTCATTAGTAAGTGAGCTAGAAAACGAATCAATACACGGAAGACGTTGTTCTTCAAATCTCTGCCATTTATCCATATACTCATAGGGAAATACACCTTTTCGTGTCAGTAATTGAAATTCATCATCAGCACGAAAATACTCACGTAAGTGAACAAAGTCAGTTTTTTGCATAGTTTTAGTTAGTTCGTCCAAACTGGTATTTAAAAATTTAAAAGAATCCACGAAACGGAGCTGGAAATATTCGTTATCGTTATCGATTGGAATAAATTTAGTAAAAGAAATATAGTTTTCTTTCGTTTTAGGTACAACTCTGACGTCTCCAGGAGCCTCACCCAATTTTTTAATAAATAAATGACAGTCATAACCGGATAGGTTGTGGAAAAATATGGGTACAAAACAAGGATGCTTATATTGCAAGTTGCATATGCTATGTGCTGCTCCGCGATATCTTCCAGTTATGTGACAGTGATCACGAACCCGATCAGAAAACAGAAAATGGTTACAAATATGACAACGTTTAGCGTTCAAAAAGTTTAGCTCCTCATTCTCATTGAATATTATTGGAATATTCTTCTTCAAAACTTTATAAATTTTAGAAACATCTTCATAGATTGCTTTAATAAATTTATCAACACAATCAGTACCGCGATAAGAGTAATAATGATTATAACTTGGATCTGCGTTGCAAACGATATAATAACCAAAGGCAGCCGGTATATGATGATGTAAAGTTGTAGTGTTAGGGATATGTTCTTGAGTAGCATCTGAACTGTTAGTATTATTATTTGTGTCAGTATCAGAGTTACTAGTTTCAGTTGGTTGCAGTAATGATTCGAAATCAGCATATATCACGAATGGAACATTCTGTTTATGTTCAAAATGTTTGAATTTAATTACCGACCCCTTCTCAGGCAAAACAGTAACTATACCAGTACACAAATGATTAACCAGTTCATCCTGTTTCAAAAAAAATAACAGACAGGTTTCGCAAAAGTGTATTTTACCATTATGTTTCGTTATTTGTTTACGCACAAGACGACTCAAGTCTTTGATCAAAACGTAATGCGGTAGGTGACTGCCATCGTCCAATAAAAGCAAATTAATATTTTTTCTATTTTTCTGTTCACTAAATATTTCAGACTTATAAAGAGGACCAATTACAGTTTTATTCTTTTTTAAACCAAAAATAGTTAAAGAGATCGTAGGGTTATTCTTTTCAAATATTCTAATGTCATCAAATGTGATTGGAAAACTCATTTGAGAAATATCCAAAACCTCACGAAAATTAGGATAAGATGTCACTCTTTCAGGGTGTTTGATAGACGGATACAAAGCCGCGGTTACACACCATAAAAAACAACATTGATCATCGTTTTGTATATTTATACATGCTTTTTTGTTTTTAATGAATTTTGGTAGGTCAACATAGCTTGAACCACGTAATGGTTGATACTTGTTTATGTTTATCTCTAAATGTGAGCTACTAACAAAAGACCACCCGCTATCACGGTCTTGAAATTCCTCAATTTTTTTCTTTAAATTGTTAACTAGCTCGCAAAACAGTGCTTCAAAATCATAACTTAAATATAAGATTTTATTTTTAGTTCCAAATGACTTGATCGATTGGCTATTATCTTTAAACATTAGAAACATCCCAAAAAGCTCGAAATTAACTTTTACGCACGTATGTTTTTGAAGTGCATAATCTAAAAGCGACTTTATTCTGTTTCTAATAGAGTTCATAAATTCATCTATAGATCCGAGACTTGAGTCGTTTTTTGCTGATATACGATAAGTTACAATACGCTTCCGAAATGCTGAATCGACTACTTCAACGCCATCGCTAAGTACTTTACTTGATCCTACAATTATTTTTTGTGCGTTGCTTCGAACATGGCCTACCCAATTTCTTTTTTCTACGGACATACTACACGGTACGCAAAAAGGCATTATGAAATGATAATTGAATCAAAAGTAATAATAATAATAATACCGTTAACGAAACTGTTCTAAATAGAAAGTTATTAAACACAATCTAATGTTTTTATTTTAAAACACCAATGATGTTATTAACAGCATACGTTGTAATAGCTACTCAGAATGGATGACGAATGCAAATCATGCCTCATTAATGTAGAACGCTATTCAAAACATGGATAAGCCTACACGGATAACAAAAATGATCAATAAAATTCGGAAAATACCATTTAAAAAAATACTTATAATTGTATATCGTTAGTCTCATTCAGTTGAACGTAAAATCACTATATAGAATAATATACCTGTCCGACTTGTTAAATATCTTATCTTGTTAAATATAATGAAAATTAAAATTGTTTATAATTACTGTAAACTTATAATTGTATGTCTAGATAACAAGCACTATGCATTTTTAAATTTATCAATCAAACTTGTATCCATAATATACTAGCACTAACTTGCATTTGTCATCTATCCTTTTAAACGTAATGGAATTATAAATATAAAACGAAAATAGTTTTTTTTTTCGAAAAGAATTCAAGTTGACTAATTAAAAAGGAATGTCAGTGTTATATCGGTTTTGGGTACTTAACTATTTTTTTTTGTAATTAGTAAAATAAACCGCTTCACAATCTTCGAAAATACTGAAGGCTTGAGTCAAAAACTTTTGGATTTTATCCCACTCTGGAGAATCCAAATCACATTGCAATTTAACCGAGGCTAATGCATTTTTATAGCGTTCCTCAGGGTCAGACTTTTGGTAATCATCGATTGTATACACTTTAAGATCGATATAATAATTACCGTCAGTTATTTTTGTGCGTCGAGACGAACCCGTAGATACGCGACTGGTGAATGATGATGTCGACTTGAGGGTTTTCGAATTTGTTCCACCGGTGATTTTCTCCTCTCCTCGTATGATTCCGAAGATGTCGGTTTCAGCTTTACTCTTCGAAGAACTGAAATAAAGATATAATATTTAAATTGTATTTCTGGTAAACTTTAAAATATTAAAAGAAATACATGCAATCCTTTTTAAATAGTAACATTTAAATAAGTAAATACCTTGAATCCGATTTCTTGCTTTTACTGCCGGATGCGCAACCTTTGCTCGAAGGGTTTCTCTTTTTGGCGACTGGCGATGGCGATGGCGTGCGTCGTTGTTGGTTGATGAAATCAAATTCGGACCTATAAGGAAATAAAAAAAATAATAATATACTTATTAAATATAACTTTGAAAACTGTATTACATACTTAAAATTTATTTGTTACCTGGGTGTTGGGGACGCCTTTCTCTTCTTTAAATTCTTCGGAGATTTTTTCCTAAGCTCAGGCGAAGGCGTACGTGCAGGGGCAGAATATTCAGAGTCAGACCTTCAAAAATAATAACAAAAATTAGGTTAGCATTACTTTTGACACATTAAATAAAAAAATTAAAAAATGAACACTTACTGACATTTTAAATGAAGGTCTCAGCAACGAACAGCTTCGATACGGTATGCAGAATGTTTAAAAAATAACATAAAGAAACGTTTGGTTTTATAATAAAATATTTGATGACTTGTTGTTTAAGCAAAATAAGAATGTATGACTAAAGGACCAAATGCAATCATTCAATTTTAGACTCAAATGACATTATTGTAGAAAAAAATATATATGGCTATGATAACTGTACTTAAATCGTATTCAAAAACTTGTTTATTCCAGTTTAACACAAAGCGTCGCCAAAGTAGGTATCGAATTATCAAATAAAACCCGCAAATGCAAACCTTGCAACACGTGTATAGCCTATAGTCCAGTACGAGAACCTCATTTAAACCTATAAAAAAAAGAAAGATAATTCAGAAATGCGGTTTATTTAGTCATCGTTTGGAATATTTCAGTGTTTAAAGCTAAATATGTTTTCAAATTTTCTTCTCATTAATTTATAAACGATAAAATATTAAACATTCGTCAAATATCTATATAATTTTTAGCGCAACACCAGAACGTAATAGAAATTAATTTTTACTATTAATACCTATTCAAATTATAGGAACTAGCAAAATATGAATCGCGTACTTGTGAGTAATAAAAAATCAAAACCGTTCTCGTACTGGTACAACAAGGTTAAACCTATTTATTCAGTAAAATATTCTCATTATCTTTCTCATAGTTCATAAGTTATTGATCTCTATTTAAATATAAAAAAAAGATTATACCGAATACGATCTACAGTCATAAATTATGAAAGTTCTGAACTTTCCCTTACTGGACTATTAGTAACAAGGGAAATCCCCTAAATACATCGGGGATTCACAACACTAAAATCAAAGACAAGTAAAAATAAAAGACTTCATATTTTTTAACTTGCTGCAAGAGATCCCTTATCGAATACATGTCAACGCCTTAGAAAGCTCTTGTGTCCTATTGGATCGTATTCGTATGGGCTTCCAGAATTAGAATAAAATAAGTTACAGAAATCTGCACAATGTGATGTATATTAGCATAACATTTGAAATTTACGTCAAAGCGAAGCCGCGCATAACAAAGTCGCGTAAAGCGAGGTTTTACTGTAGTATAAATAAATGTCTTTTGTCAAACTTTATGCTTAAAACATCTATGCGCGCATGAGCACCAAAACACGTAGGAGACGAAGTGGTCGCCATGGCCGAAACCGGTCGGACTCATCATGCTTAAAACAATTAAAATGATGATAGAAAGAAACAAATCCTGATCTATGAATGAAACAATAATTCTAAAACATAACTTACCTATTCATACATTCGGTTAGTTTATATTTATAATTCCATATAAATCATTTTACTGCATATAGAGGTATTATCAATTTATGATGTTAGCAGTCGTTACTTTTTATTTGTCCATGGTGTTAGACGAATAAATTGATGACAATTATAAGTAGCTCCCACAATATTTGCTGACTTCAATTTCTCGCAATGTACATTGAAACGTAACCGAGACCCACGATAGAAGTGACTAACAAAACAGAAGGTTATTATTTCGATTAAGGGATAATTTGTTCCTTGGCTGAAATATCTATTTTTCGACTGAAATGCAGCAAACTAACATTATGGTCATACAGATTGATCGAATAAAAATCGTCTTTCTGTGAACAGAAACTAACGGTATATGTGTGCGATGTGGGAGGTCTTAAAGCTGGTAAAAAGAGCATCGGAAATTAGGCTTAAAAACCCTTAACTTTTTTAATGTTCACAGGAGACACGCGAACCTAATTGTTCTGTGTAGGACTCATTAAGTACAGTTTTCATTTACCTAGCTGACTATTATGTTAATTTTTAGTTATAATAACGATTTTTTTTATATTAAAATTATACATATACATATTAATATCATACACATTTTTCAATCTAATAAAAATAAACTAAATCATTACGACAACCAATAACTTAAACTAACATCATAATTTTAAATAATAGAGACCATTTCGAGGTTTGCTTTTATTAGGTAGAAATAGTTGTCAGTCCGTATATTTTACTCTTTGACTATTTTACTCATTGTAGTTGAGTATCGACATCGTTGGAATGCAACATAGAATTCAATACTCTTTCCCTTGCTTATTTATACAATATGCTTTAGGTGTGAGAAGTTACAACTTTAGAACCTTCTTCTTCTTACATTTAAAGGTACCTATTGTAACTTTAGACTAAAATAATATTATACTTTATTTTCAATGAATAAGACTGATTATATAATTAAGCTATGTTATCGTTTAAGCGGTTTTACATTATGACACCAAGTTAACACGTGGTTTTTAAACTAGTATCAGAAAATGTATTTTGGACTTTAATCCAAGAGAACTATGATTGAATTAGGCTATTAGCTTACAAAAAATACAAATCATGTCGTCATAACTGCATCATACGTGTCATCCAATCACATAGCCAGGCCTACATCACGCTTTTGAAGTTTTTAATATTGATTCATATATATAAAACTTGTATTGTATGATCTGGCGGAGTATCTGTGGCTATACCGAGCGGTAGCTTCAGTGCTCTTACCTCTTCATTGTTGCGAGGCTTGGCCAACCTTACGACATTTAATTGGTAACGCGGTGGCGTGTGCAACATACTTGGTTTTAATAACCCTACCTTGGGCAGGGTATGTATGCACTACACACTAATAACGTGGTGACGGTTATACACATACGCGGTGGCGTGTTACTGTACCTTGTGTTCAGTAATGACACGGGTGATCCATGTTGCTAGACGCTCGTAGTAACTTTGGAGATCCCACCATGAATCTCAATCTAAATATCAATCTCGATCTAAATGTCAATCTAAATATCAATCTCAACCCATGCTCGTGGCAGCACAGTTTCTGGCCAATTCTGTAATGCCTTGAGTGTGACAAACACCGTAATAACCTAGCCCGTAAAACCTCTACCCGAAGAAATATGGGCGATGGTTCATTACGAGATCTGGTTCTCAATGAGAACTGGAACTGGTGGGTACAATGCTAGCTTGTATCCGTTGTGTTAAGCCTTTTGCATTTTTTTATGAAACTTAAACGAAACCTTTCGCTCAATGACTTATATTACAATTTGTTGGTTAAGGACTTGTAATAAATACAGTGAGAAACCAACCTAGATAAACAATTCGGATTCTGGACCACTGTTGTAACTGGAATATTGAGAGGAACACCACCAGGATGAAAAGCTGCAACTGCGGGCGATCTTAATGATGTATCGCAAACGCAATTCGGATTCTACCCCACTTCAGATTCTGCCCCACTGTTGTAACTGGAATATTGAGAGGAACTACACCAATTTAGCGACGTTGAGCGACGCGAAGCGAGCGAAACAAGCTATAAATTGGAGTAGTTCTCTCAATATTCCTCTACTGTTATGGTTTGAGTTTGGCGATCACTCATAAAGTATTTTTTGAATATTTTAACCATTTCTATGTTTTTAGGTTAACAAATACCGTTTCATCTACTGGGCCACGTTCCCCACCGGGATCCTGCTCATCATCAGCGGTGGTATCTTCTACATCGACGGCATCCAAGTCCCGCTAGCCGTGCGTGTCCCGTATTCACCGCTCGTCAAGATTCTCTTCGGGATGATCGGCTTCGTCTTGACGCTGGGGACAGTGTTTAAACTGGAGAGTAAGGAAAAGATACATACTTCGTTGGCGCAATTAGTCAACATGTTTCAACCTTGACCTCCGATACAAAATCAGCCCCTGTTCTTACGCGTGTATCTGTATACTGCAAAACGTTTAGCCAAATGCTCATTGAAATAAACAAAGTCTCTTTAAAATAAAGAGATATTTTGCTAAAATTTGTAGATTTAGAAAGAAATGTTTTTTTTTCAGTTTTTAGGTTATTAAACTGCTAGTCCCTTTGTCAGAACAAGCATTCTTATGCCTATAAAACGCTTTTTTCAGAAGTCTATCGTGGTCTCCTAGAATGGCGCGGTTGGGCCGTGTTTGGCCGCGTCTCCTACTGCGCCTACCTGGTGCACGTGTCCGTGATACGTTACAGTGCTGCCAACCACACTTCGTTGCTTCACTCCAACTTCTTTCAGATAGTAAGTCATATTTGTTCCAACACAACCCTTAGGTTGCAAATGTGAGTGGCCATAATGAACTCTACTCATATCCCTTGGAAGCTGGACGCAATGCTAGCCTAATATGGTCAGGTTTTATCGTTAGTCACCATAGCGGTCACGTTGTAACAAGTATGTTAGTGCGAAAGTCATGCACGACGTGATAGGCGATAAAATGGCAACCATGCTATCCGTTCTGGTCACACCTGCCCACCGCATCGCCGCCATACGCTTACCACTGATTCCGTACGCTTATAGAACTTGCCGAAGGTCTTGGTCGATTTGTATAAGTTGACCCATTATTTATTATTTGTTTCGTAGTTCAAAGCACTGCACTGGTAGCCAAGAGATAAGGCTTGGGGCTTCAAAACTTGAGATTAGGCTTAATGTTTATTAAGCTCGGCAAGTGGTACTCATGGTACTGTATGTACTATTAAGTTCCCCTTCCGTGAAAAACAGTATCATGTGCATACCTGTAAAAAACATATTATTATGTTGCGTAGTCCCTAATCCTCTTTGAGCCTGTAAAGTAAGGAGTATAAAAGGTTGCCAAAGGTGCTTCATACAATTATGAACTATCAACAACATTAGATAATATCCTGAAATCGTCAAACCTGATTTCTGTTTTTCAGCTACTGACATACTTCGGGTTGCTGTTAACAACGTTCGTAGTGGCGTTCCCCTGCTGGATGCTGCTCGAGGCGCCCTTCAACCAGCTGGTGAAGATTTGCTTCTATCCTGCTCCTTCAGAACAGAAGGACAAGACGGAGATGGCAGCCTCAACGCCTGTTCTAGTTATTAGTAGCAAATAGATGCAAAAAAAATCAATGCGAATAAATCCGTTTTCGGGATAATTCCGTGCAACGGCGTTTGTGGCCATTCTGACGATATCTATCTTTTGCTGATTCCATATAGTCAATAAGTGCGGAATAGCTATAGAATGGCCGCATACACTGTTAGGTATACGGAATACTTACTCCGTAGACGGATTTTGCCACACTGACCTTACTCATTATGTAAAACGCTGTACAAGTATGTACTACAACACAAAGAAATACTAAGACGCGCAAAAATATTGTAGCCTTAAATTTGACAGTTAAAGGTTACGTGAACGCCGGGAGTGTAGGCCGTTCTCCGAGGGAGGTTTAGATATGCAGCGTCAAAATGCTGGAATAATATTCCACCGCCATCGAGGGATCCAAAAAGTAGTCATTGCTTTAAATTAAACATTAAAATATATTTGATACTAGTTGTTTGTAATACCGTACTGTTAGGATAGCCTTAGGAAAAAACACACAACAAAGCAAAAGGGACATAAGTTCCTTTTGCTTTGTTGTGTGTATTTTCCTTCTTATCAATTGTCTTTTATGCCCGTTTTCTTCCGTTACTAATACGTTGTGTATTGTATTCTTTCAATTAAGTTATACAGTCTTCTGTGTCGTATGTAAGCCACGAATTTTAGAGTGTATTGTTTTGTGCTATGTTTTACGTGTCTGCCGTTGAAAGCGTTGATGCTGGCGCTAGTGGCTAAGAATTACATGCCGTGGATGTCGGGTCAGATACGTGGTCACCAGATTGTTGCGTAAGTTATTATTATTTTTCTTTTATTAAGTTTTCCTTATCTGTATTTCTATCATTAAGTTTATTACTGATGTGTTTGATTGCCTTTTTTTCTATCATAGATTGTACTCACTACATATAATATGTACGTGAATTTTTCACCGGATGGTCTTTTCGGAATATCAGCGCTGGCTAACGCGTGCAACATGCTGAGAAGAGACCATTCCGTGACACTTGTCTTATTAATTATTTTTGCACGTTTTTAAAGTGGGGCATTCCGCTCATACAATAGTTTGTTATTAAATCAAATACAAACATTGAAAACATTGAAAAAATAATCAACCCACCAGGACTTAAACCTGCATTGATAAGCCTTTCCGGGGCTCGATCGCTTTACAATTAAGCTATGTGTCAAGTTACTAAGTTGATGAAATTTTCAATGCCTTCAATCAACTTTTTGCATTTTTATTAATTAGTAAAGCGGTCGAGCCCCGGGGCAAGGCGTATCGATGCAGGTTCAGGTCCTGCTGGGTTGATTATTTTTTCAATGTTTTCAATGTTTGTATTTGATTCAATAACAAACTTGTCTTACTCTATAATTATCTTAATTTATTTGTTCTTTCTCTAATGTCACGAATAAAGATATTTATATTTGTAAAGTACAGGGCACAGTACAGCGCAAAATTGTGTGGTATCTAGATTTTTTAAACGTTACCGCGCGAAACACAGTGCTGCGCCATTTATATTACCTATAGTCTAATATATAGTCTAATTAACGACTATAACGCGACGTTTAATGTTGTGTAATCTTTTGATCTAGTTAAATTACTGTTTTATGGCCTGTTTCACAATCTCCAGTTAAAACATATCTGTCAGATAAATGTTTGCTGTCCTTTTCTTTTATATGACTGGAGAAAAGGATAGCAATAATTTTAACTGGCAGATACGTTTATCTGGAGATTGTGAAACAGGCCCTTAGTGATATTTTCCTCATAATTAAGAACTGCTAGTTAACTATGTGGTGAAATCACCAAGTTATTTTTAAGTCAAAGTGGTGTATTGTTAAACATGTTTAGTTAATAAATACAGTTGAATTTTACAACCCTTGTTTTATTTTTCACTGTTGATTGTGCCTGAACTGTGCAACTCCAAAGGAGTCACATGCGCGTTGCCAACCCTTTACTAAAAGGAGGATTCACTGTGTTGACGGCTTAAGGAACAAGAAGGTCCCTCATCGTCAACACACTGGGGCCTCTTTGAGCTCTTTGGCAACTTTACTCACCAGCAGGAACACAACACTATGAGTAGGGTCTAGTGCTATTTGGCTGTGGGTTTTCTGTAAGGTGGAGGTACATCCTCAGTCGGGCTCTGCTCCAGATTTGAGCGAGATGACATTCGCTGAAGGCGCCCTACGACACTTAGCGAGATGCCATTCGCAGTGCCCATACGTCTCTTTTTGGCGTAGTTTAAGGACATACCCAAGTCCGAACGTAGTTTAAGGACATACCCCGGGTCATAAGATTATGTGAGCATAATCGAAAACAATATGTAAAAATATAAGTGACCTTGAATTATAAACGAATGGAAAATGGCTAATACGACATACTCGTACATTATGCTCATGACAAAACCGTTATAAAATGTGAAGTGATAGTCTGGAAGCGAAAAATAATACTTGCATAATCTTTCCTTTGTGTAGCAAACAAATACAATTACATATTATACTTAGCGCAATACTAAGAACTGTTAGTAAATATTTTTCGAGTAAATATTATACAAACTTGTATACAATAAAATACAAATACTCTTTTTCTACTCGACGACTGTAATACTTGAATTGTGATTGTGTAGACCGAACTACTAGCGCATACTTTCCGATAGAGCTTTTATGGTCGCATATTGTGACATCGCCAACGATGGCAAAAAGGATTTTCATACAATATTGTAACACTGTTGCACGAGCCCGCGCGGCCACGCCGCCGCCGTCGCGCGTCGCCGGGGAGGGCCCCGGCACGATCTGCCGGGAGATTGAACTTACTCTATTGTATAGAGGCAGCAGGTCTTTCGTCGAACTCTATTCTTACCGGCTTGCCTATATTGAGCACTCGTAGAAAAACTATTGTATACAATAGTGACATAATGAAGCTTTTCAATCTCGTACCTTACTTAGGCCACTCAGCAAGCTTCGTGGCCTAAACACGGTACTCGAATGAAAAGCTCTTAATTATGTCACGATTGTATAATAGTAGTTTATGTAACTGTTACGTAATAAGGGTCCTTAAAACATGAGTGTGGTTTTATGAAACGAGCCGCAGGTGAGTTTCATAATAAGATCACACGAGTGTTTTAAGGCCTAATTACGTACAGTTGCATACACTGCTTTATCTACACTCATATTATTTATCCAAAATGCCGTATTCGGAAACCATAGAATGGCCGACATTGCACCGCCATGGCTAACTCTCGTGTGCCGGCGGTCGCGTGGGCGCGTGTCGGGCTGTCGGCGGATGCGCGGGAGGCTGCAGGTGTACATTATGTTATCAAAACTCATAGCACATCAATAATTGAGCATGAAAAGTTAAAATTACGTTACTGCCACGGATAAAAAGCTTATCATAGTAAAATCGGTCGTGGTAATGCTAGCCATTGCCTACCGTTTTCGAACACGTTTTAGAGAACTTACAATATGAGTGTAGATAAAATACTATTATTGAACACCTCAAAAGGAAAGCCAGTACATAAAATGCATAAAGTCAAATTAGAAGTAAACAACAGGCGGTCTTATCGCTAATAAGCGATTTCTCCCAGACAAACTTTAGGAAGTAGAATTGCATTAAATAAACTAAGTCAGTAGGTAGGTGGGTACATTTTTCTGCAGACTGAGAGACTGTATTAAACGTATTCTAACCATATTCCAACAGGTCACAAAATAAAATCGGACTTGTGAGTACCTATCTAATTTTTATAGGTTAAAAAGAGGTTCCCGTACTGGGCTAACCGTTTTCGTCTCTGTAGCTCTTAGAGAATTCAAC
This sequence comes from Pammene aurita, assembly GCA_947086415.1. NCBI lineage: Eukaryota > Metazoa > Arthropoda > Insecta > Lepidoptera > Tortricidae > Pammene > Pammene aurita. The sequence continues at coordinate 26,726,477 of OX352302.1, read as the reverse complement.
CAATCGGAGTCGCCATTGACAGGCGTTCCCCTCTACCGAAAACATATGACCAGTGGTCATACCCATGTATGGACTGACGTTTATCTGACATAGCTATAGCTATACGTTACGTACGAATAGCCATACATTTGACGTTCCCTCCCCCGCAAAAATCGGCAGACTTTTTTGTATAGAAAACTAGCTTTTGCCCGCGGCTTCGCTCGCGTTAAATTCTCCATACAAACTTCCATCCCCCATTTTAGGGAAGTGGGGGATTAGAAAGAGATAAAAAGTAGCCTATGTCACTCTCCATCCCTTCAACTATCTCCACTTAAAAAATCACGTCAATTCGTCGCCCCGTTTTGCCGTGAAAGATGGACAAACAAACAAACAAACACACACATACAATTTCCCATTTATAATATTAGTATGGATGTCAGACATGGCAACTTCATCCGGGTTGAATTCTCTAAGCTGTAGCTAGATGTCAAGTCCAGGAAGGAGAATCTTCTGCAATTTTATTAATAAACGGCCTCCTAGCCTAGTCAGTAGTGACCCTGCCTATGAAGCAGATCGTTTTCAGGGTGCGAATCCTGGTCAGGGCATTTATTTGTGTGTTTATCACGGATATTTTTTCCTGAGTTATGGATGTTTTCTATGCATTTAAGTATTTATCTATATCTTTCTATTTATTATATTATATATACGGTCGCCTAGTACCTCAACACAAGCCATATTGAGCTGACTAGGTCTATTTGTGTAAGATTGTCCCATAATATTTACTAGTCCCTAATTTTAAGTTTTCTCTAGCTGTATAACGGCCTGCTAGCCCAGTCGGTAGTGACACTGCTTACGAAGCAGGAGGTCCTGGGTTCGAATCCTGGTAAGGGCATTTATTTGTGTGTTTATCACAGATATTTGTACCATCAGGTTCAAAATTGGATGGTCAATTTCTCAATGAATTCATTCATAAATTGGCCATGCAATTCTGAACCCGATAGTACCTGAGTTATGGATGTTTTCGATGTATTTACGTATTTATCAATATCTGTCTATTATATACATATATCGTCGTCTAGTACCCACAACACAAGCCTTATTGAGCTTACTGTGGGACTAGGTCGGTTTGTGTATGATTGTCCTATAATATTTATTTATTTATTATATACTAACATTCTATGGATCCTCGATCCGAAATAAATAATTTGAATTGAATTGATTTGATTAGTTATTCTGTGTCCTTCCCAAGTGTAATGGATCCAAGGCATCCATATAATGCCTATTTCAATGGATGGTAAAGTTGTTCGATATTGTGACATTGCTATTAACTTTGTGTAGGAGTTAATTTCATTTTCAGTTTCGGGAAAATTTATGACTTTACGATTAAGCTTTCATGAAAATTATACTGTAATATTAAAGTTCGTATTATAACTCGCCTGGAAAATATGGAGTATCATAAAATCAATTAGTAGTTATGTCTTAATTCTCATAGCTTTGGTACAGTTCGGGAAGGATAATTTAGTGTTGAAATAAATACTGAAAACTAGCTTTATTTCAAGTGGCTTTTCTAAATAATATGCCTTTTCTTTTAAACATTGAGATAGTAATTCATTTGGAATACAGATAATAGTATTTTCCAATAAGTTTTGGTTCCTAAGAATCTAACCTCGAATTTATAGATGTTAGTGTATGTAGCAGAAAACAAATGATAAAGTATAATCTAATTCCTTGATTGAAATAGGCGTTAAAAGTAACACGGTTTATAATAAGATCGAATAAAAATAATAGTTATTTAGGAAGATTTGGTTAAGAACAGTATTGTGTCATAAACACGTGAATATTTACTTCTGAGTACAAATAAATATTTTCATTCGATAAACAATATAGTCCTCTTAGCATTACTATTGATATTTATCAGAAGTATATGAGTTTTAATAATTATTGGTAAAAATTGACCATGCGGTTACATTGAATTTGCTTTCGTTTCCTGTAGAAACACTATTGTATGTATATTTCGCTATCATATATATATTCCCTATATTTTTAGCATATTTATCCAAATGTAGTTTCTAAGTTTTAATCAGCAATTTGCCAGAAAATCCTGAAATTGTAATTATAAATTAATAATTTTACATAAATGCGGGTAGGAATAATCTTGCAGCGCGCGAGGTTAATCTTAACCCACCCGCATATTTGCTTAGATTTTCGCAGGCGATCGAGAAGCGGTGTGCAGACGACGAGTCAGGAGTTCACACGAATTTGAACCTTGTCTGTTAGACATTTATTTGGTTTTAGTATCTACAGGTTGGATTATCAACCTTATTATTTAGATAACTAGGTTCAATAGCGGAATCGGATGACTAATCTGTAAGATTTTTAAAGAGATGTTTGGATTAAAGCTAGAGAGGGGAATGTAGGTGATTGTGGGAGACAGGGTAGGGAAATTATAAAAGCGGGTGGTAAGGTTCGAACTTAACTTAGTTAGAACGAGATTTCAAGACATCAGCATCTCTCAGCCAAGGTCGAGGTCTACAACTTTAGGTAAGTCCTTTTAAATATTTCACTTTTATCTTAATTGTTTGTCGTGTATTAGCATTTTAAAATATCATTACTAGTGAAGCGTACGAATATTATAATAACGGTCAATACCCTTCTTTTATTAATTTTGGGTACTAATATTACAGGCGTTACGCTTATTTACCTGCAGTGAGTGTTAGAATATTGAGGGATATATTATTAATCCACATTTGTAAATATTTTAGCTGTGTTTGGGATTACAATAAAGAAGGGATCTGCGTTGCTTAATATACTTAATTAAGTACTATTTCAACTATTACTGAGCGAGCGAAGCGAAGCACTATTCCGCTGTGCCTAGAGCCGTCCGTATGTCTAAATAAGTACTTAAATGTTTTGATTATTTATTGAGTGTGAAATTTAAATACCATCTTCGTCTTCTTTCATAAACGATTCTTAAATCGTATGGACGTTTCAACATAGGATTAACTTCAGAGCAATGGTTTAATATTTGAGTTATAGCTTGATGTAGGGTATTATTCGACTTGGTTTTCAAACACATAATAACACAGCTAATAAATAATAGTATTTTGTATTTACGTGGAACGCGTTGTCGTGAGGAAACCATTTCACAATTTAATGATATTCTATTTATTTACATTCAATTATATAGGTTGATAGCGTATATTCTGACCAGGTTCTTCATAATATATCGCCCGTGTTTGTTATTTTAACATTGAACCTTTTATATTTTCTATATACGACTGTGTGTATTTATGTGTGCGTATATTATATTTACAATACCTAACTATTTAGGATACGTAATATTTTTACTCCACCGAAGTATATATTTACTGTTGACGTGTCGAATAGGTTCTATTTGAAGGTACCAAGCCATATTTTATCTAAGTAGATTTTAATCCACTGTTTCGGGTGACTACCTACGTTCTTTTCATTAACTATTTCTTTCTACTACCTTATAAATATAAATATATAGTTTAATGTAACGGTTAAAATCGTTTAACGTACTATAACCAAGATAGGTTTCGATCTTTTAAATATTAATTGCCGATGTCGGTTAACTATTGGCCATGGTTAAACGATATCGCGTAATATGTACTTCCATGTAACACTTTAGTAATTATATAAGGGATAAGATGCTGGATTTCTAGCGTAGAGGATTATTCCATGTAGAATGCGTGTCTGTTGTAGTGCCTAGGTGGCAACGGACTCCCCTCGGATTTGAGGCCAAAGCGTTCTGTATCACCCAATGATCTTGAACATATGACATGAAAAATAGCATGTGCTTACAGAGGTTTATTGCCATGTAGGTACGCCATTAGTGTATAAGGTGTTCTTAGCTAATCCCGTTCTCTTGCAGTGATGAATCGCGAGCGGTGAGGGTCTTACACGTCTGGGTTACTGCACAGATATTGCTTATTAACGATGATATGTACTTGCTATTTACTTCCTAAATTTATATACCATTCGTCATAAACGGTGGTTGGTATTTTCTTACTTAATTATTAAATGTACCAGTCGTTATTTGCATATGTGGTGTGGAGGAATTGGCGGTTATCTGTCATCTATACATTGATGTATGAAGCGAGACTGTAGGCTACTGGCCCGGTCGCACACTTGGATCATTACAAATGCTCAGAACGAACAATCAACAGGTCTGTAGGCCACTGGCCGTGGACAACATAATATTACCAGATCCATTAAGCTTCAAATCGTAGACTACTGGTCGTGGTTCCACCGTTGGAAGACGGAACCGTCAAAACTGAAATGCCACATATTTTGTACATGCGTACTTCGCCAACCGCCAACTATCACTACGTCAGGAGTCCAGCAAACCTCCTTACATATATTTTGTTGTAAATACAACCATTTAACAAACTACGAAATACCTATTTAATCAATCATAATAATTCTAGTGTAATCTTAATATTCAATATTACTATTTATTAGAGTCTGTTAATTAGGGTATATTTATATGATGTTTCTTATTCTATTTTAACGTCAACAGTTAATATGCTAACCTATCATTGTCTATTGTATTTATATTCCGTTAGATTTAAGTTAGGAATTATATGTATTTTAAATATTGCGGTTATTTCTCACCTTATCGAAAAGGACTTGCGGTAACTACACACACAACGTTGGGTCTCCACTAGCTTTCACAATAATCTCTGCCAAACTGCGTATCAGAGCAAACTACTGTATAGATAGTTTATTAATTAATATATTTGATATTATTATTACGTCACTTATTTTACTGTAATACGGCGCGAAGGTTTTTTGCTTCGTTAGTTTCGTTTTTACCTTCGCAAAGCCTAGGAATCTGAAACTAACACCCAATGACGTCTGAAAAGACAGCATTAGGGGTAATTAGTCAGTGTTTCGCTTTTCGATAGCAAAAATCCAAAATTAAAACTTAAATAAATAATTTTCTTTTCAACCTTCAATCTTTTGTTTGATTTTCTTTCCCTGTAGTGAGCTCCTTTAGGTAGGTATTTATATTTATAGAAGTTTTCAACCGGAAGCTTGAGGTAAGTAAGCTTAGTAGGCTCATGTAAGCATTTAGAAGCCTTCGACGAAAAGCTTAATAGGGTAGCCGTTACACAAGATTCGAACCCAGGGCCAAGGCCAGTGTCGTCAAGGCCTGTTATATGCACAAAAATGTATCAATAAACCTTTAACTAAATTTTCTTCTTCTCCTTCCTCTCCCTCTCCTAAATAACTAACGTAACGTCGTAGGTAATGATTGCTCCTTAATTTATATATTGTTTTGTTTTCCGGTCACCATCGGGGCGTAGCCCTGACGTAGGTACACAAAACAGAATAGCAAAGTATAGGTAGGTAAGTAATAACACTAAAAACAATGACCGGTGTTCGCCTAACCAGAGACTATACATTTATATAGACAGCCACAGTATAAGAAATTTTTGAGGCTCCAAGCTGATGCCGCCGCTGCCGTATAATGTAGGGCAGAGTACTCTCTGCCTCTCACCGCCATCTAGTAATTGATAGCGTTACTATTATTACGGTATTACTACGGAAACTTTGGGTTGCTCTCGTTCGGATGGCGCTTCAAACTTGTAGTCTCAAAAAGTTCTTACATTGTACGTCGGGCAACGTTAGACGTGACGTCAGTCATGTCTGAACTTTGAAGAAGGAAAATGTTACTTTCAATATACTATATTACCTAAAATATTTATTGTGGTTGAAAACAGCTTATTAGGGGTTCTTAGTCAATTTAATTATATTAATTTATTTGTAAATATCCTATGTCGTTCCCCGGGATTCAATATATCTCATTACCTACCAATTTTATCTAGATCCGTGTATCGGTGTAATCGTAAAGGGGCAACAGACTGAACTTTTACATTTATAATCTTAGTATCTTTTTCAAATTTTATACTGACAAGATTCAAGATAACCAAAAACTTAAAAGAAAAAATAAGTCTGCAATACATTTATCTAAAGGGCGATTTTTCATAACCTAATTGTGTATGATGTCATAAATAATTAATTTACAATATAATTATGATGTTATCTTCACAAAAATAAAAGAACGACGTAACCCTTTAAAAAACCATATGTCATCCTAAAATAAGTGTCGAATACATTTATCTAAAGGACGATTTTTCATAACCTAATTGTGTATGATCTCATAAATAATTAATTTACAATATAATTATGATGTTATCTTCACAAAAATAAAAGAACGACGTAACCCTTTAAAAAACCATATGTGTCTTGGTCGTCGTGGCTTTGGCCAATTAATCAAAAAACCTGAATTTCGTGTTATCTGTCCGGGTAATTCAAAATGTATCAATAAAATACGTATTATGCAAATTTGGTGCGAATTTTACTTTTGGTCTGTAACAGATGTGACAGAGGCTACTGAGCCGTAGGTTGAGCAAGAACTGATAAATATTAACGTCAATAATAAACTTTTTTAAGTGATCATGAAAATTCTCATTTTGGCATTTGTGTGTGTTCTGCATCAGGGAAGTGGAATTATTTACAGTTTAAACGGTATGTAATAATAATAACATATTATATAAATAATATTAAACAAAAAAGAACCGACTTCACTTAGACCAATAGCAAGTGCCGGAGCTACTATAAAAAAAACCAGCCAAGTGCGAGACGGACTCGCACACCGAGGGTTCCATACAAACCTGTAGGTATATAGAGGTAGTAACATTAAAATTGCTAAAAATATTTTTATAATATGATGTAACCAAAATTTTACGGTTTTCGTAATTTTTCCTTTATCTGTACTATAAGACGTTGCTTCGTACCAAATTTCAAGATTCTGAGTTCACGGGAAGTAGTTTTTGATTCCCTTACGAGTTTCACGGCATAAACGGCTGTATCTTTAGATTGCGTTGGCTTAGAAGTTTGATTTTTTCACAGCTCTAAGGGACCTGAGTATTTGATATAAATTTCAGCTTGATACCTCCACGCGTTCCTGAGAAAAATGGTCTTGACATACGGACGGACGGACGGACGGACAACAAAGTGATCCTATAAGGGTTCCGTTTTTCCTTTCGAGGTACGGAACCCTAAAAATACTGAAATAACTATAGGTGTGCCTATACTTGAAGAGATCCCTCGATTTGTCCAGGATCCTGTTATCAGATCCTGACCTGGTGACAATGGGACCAACTGTAAAGTATACTCTTTAAAAAAATATATAAATCGGTCAAGCCGTCTTTGAATGATCGGTGAACATACATACAAAAAAAATAGCAAAAACAAAGATCCCGACGAATTCAGAACCTTCTACCTACGAAAGTCGGTGAAAAAACAAAAACTGTAATTGATTTTTAGGTAAGAAAATTGGGTGCTAGTTAAGATTAAGAAAAAGTATTTGTAATTTTCTCGGGTAGTGGAAAAGGGTGATTTCCGATGAGAAAATATTTCCCCTAATTAATTGACAATCACTACATAGTATAAAACAAAGTCGCTTTCCGCTGTTTGTCCCTATGTATGCTTAGATCTATAAAACTAAGCAACGGATTTTGATGCGGTTTTTTTAATAGATAGAGTGATTCAAGAGGAAGTTTTATATAATATGTATAATACATGTGACTCCTGTGGAGTTACAGGCGTCCATAGGTTACGGTAGCTGCTTACCATCAGGCAGGCCGTATGCTTGTTTGTCACCGTCGTAGTATAAAAAAAAAAAAAAAAAAAACATGCATAAATAATATAGTAGAGAAACACTGTGATTTTAGAGGTTTCTAATGTGATGTCGTAAATAAACCCATTTTTAGGGTTCCGTAGTCAACTAGGAACCCTTATAGTTTCGCTTTGTCTGCCCGTCCGTCCGTCCGTCCGTCCGTCCGCGGATAATCTCAGTGACCGTTAGCACTAGAAAGCTGAAATTTGGTACTAATATGTATATCAATCACGCCGACAAAGTGGTAAAATAAAAAGTGGAAATTTTTTCTTTTATTAGGGTACCTCCCCTATACGTAAAGTGGGGAGTGATTTTTTTTTTCATTTCAAGCCTAACGTGTGATATATTGTTGGATAGGTATTTAAAAATGAATAGGGGTTTCCTAAAATCATTTTTCGATAATGTAAATATTTTCGGAAATATTCGCTCCAGAAGTAAAAAAATATGCGTCCCCCCCCTCTAACTTTTGAACCGTAAGTTTTAAAAATATGAAAAAAATCTCAAAAGTAGAACTTTATAAAAACTTTCTAGGAAAATTATTTTGAACTTGATAGGATGAATAGTTTTTGAAAAAAAATTACAAAATAATTTCTGAACTAAGTTTGTAATTTAACCGCATAAGCAGGTGTTTATTGTACCTGTAATTTCTACAAAATTACAATGAAATGACGTGCTTTCAAATAAAGTAAAAACGGTGAAAATCGGTTCGCGCAATAAAGAATTATTCCATAAAAATCATCTTCCATACTTTAAGCTCGCGCGCAATAGTTTACTTAATTTGCCGATAGATGTCGCTGTACGTGGAACTCTCATATCATATCCTACATGGCGGTGTTATTAACTCTTAAGTGGGGACACTTACTGTGACGGACGGAAAACTACGGAACCCTACACTGAGCGTGGCCCGACACGCTCTTGGCCGGTTTTTTGCGCTTACATTGCAAACGCTGAGTCCTAAGAGATAGATCAAAATAATGTACTACAGTATTGTACATCTTAAAAAGTCTACAAAAAAGTCCGCGATGGTATAGTCTATATTGTTTATCTCTTCTATATTGTTTATCTCTTAAGGATAACCCACAATAACCATTTTTTATCCTGTGCGAAGCCGGGACCGCCTATAGAACTTTAACTACTTTTATGCAAAGCAAGAAGAAAATGGATTTTAAAATGAATGATCGTTTTCTACCCTATAATGGACAATCGAAATTTTAATACTTTTTTTTTGTGTCTATTTAGTGTCCCGCCGCTAGCCAAAGGCCCTCTTTTTCCCTATTATCTGATAAAAAAAAACTGTAATCTATATATATAAATGCCTTTGTCCTGACTGACTGACTGACTGACTGACTGACTGACTCACTGACTGATCCACGCAGAGCCGAAACTACTTAAGCTAGAAAGTTGAAAATTTCAGGTCTGGTTACATTTATAATGTGTACAAGTAATAAGAAGCGATTTTAAAAAATTCAACCCCTAAGGGGGTAAAAAGGGGGTTGAAAATTTGTATGGATGGGGTTTAAAATTTATAGTTAGAGATTTGAAACTTTGTACGGTTACTGATAATAAAAAAATAATAAAAGTGATTTCAGCGTTTTGTGAAATTCAACCTCTAACGGGGTAAAAAAGGGGTTGAAAGTTTGTATGGAGATTACTATTTTTTTGTGACAGACTTGAAATTTCGTTTGCAGGCTACTAACTTAAAAAAAAAACTAATTTCAGCGTTTTTCAAAATTCGACCCTAGAGGAGTTGAAACGGGGTTGAAAAGTTTGTATTACAGCGAGGCCGTAACAACTGAAGCTAATAAGTTGTAATTTGCAGGTCTGGTTACATTTATAATTTGTACAAATAATAAGAAGCGATTTTGTAAAATTCAACCCCTAAGGGGGTAAAAAGGGGGTTGAATGTTTGTATTTTTTTTATATACTACGACGGTGGAAAACAAGCATATGGCCTGCCTGATGGTAAGCAGCTACCGTAACCTATGGACGCCTGTAACTCCACAGGAGTCACATGCGCGTTGCCGACCCTTTACAAAAAGGAGGATTCACTGTGTTGACGGCTAAAGGAACAAGAGGGTCCCTCATCGTCAACACACTGGGTCCTCTTTGAGCTCTTTACATATTACTTGTATGGATGGGGTTTAAAATTTAAAGTTAGAGATTTGAAACATTGTACGGTTACTGAATAAAAAAAAAATATAAGTTATTTCAGCGTTTTGTGAAATTCAACCTTTAACGGGGTAAAAAGGGGTTGAAAGTTTGTATGGGGGAAATTTATTTTTTGAGCTAAAGACTTTTAAGTTTGTGGGAAGATAACTTATTAAAATACAATAAAAGTCCTTTCAGCGTTATGGAAAATTCTACCTCTGAGGGGGTTGAATAGGGGTGCGAAGGTGCTACCATACGCGGACGAAGTCGCGGGGCGGAAAGCTAGTATGCCAATAAAAGCGGTTGAAATAGCAATTTAAGTATATATACAATACATACAGTCATATAATCTAATATAATTATAATTTATTATGCCTTAAAGCTATTTTACTCTTAACGTACTGCTTAGCCTGGGTCATTGGTATACTCGTATCTAAAACCAATGTAAATATATATAATTGGTTTCGTTATGTACTCGTAGGTAGCCCTCTGCAAAATAATAACAGTAGTAATGTACAAGAAAATAATGAAGTGGGAACTAATTTCCCCTTGTACTACAGGCTATTGGAGTCAATTATGAAGTATCTAATCAATTAGATACTACTCCCCGCTACCCCTGGCCCTGTAGCCAAGATGACAATCGTTTGCAGAAAACGACACGTAACACTGGACGGTCTCGCTCACTCTTCATTACTGCGATAGAGAGACGTACAGCGTTTCGATTAGTTTTCCGCAAACAATTGTCATCTTGGCTAAGCTCCCTGAATGGCTAGGTGTCGGGGGTACGTTGTTATCTCGTCATACAATTTCAGAGACAGAGTACGACCGTCTGCCGCCGTTGTTCAAACTGGATGAGTTCTACCCGTGCCTGCGTGAAGCCGGAGACCGCTACTGCTACGTTGACGCCAGGCTCACGGCCAACAACAGCAGCGAGCTCCTAAATGTTATACAAGTAAGCATTGATATTTGCCTGAGTTGGGAGAAATTGGATGTGTGTGGTGTCCTAAAAGCAACAATTTAACTAGAGACCGCACACGCGTAGACGACAGACGATAAAATCACTTCTACAGCACAAAACAAAACAATTTACCATTGTTTTCCTTAGCCGACACAACTTTCTAAGAAAAATATCAGGTTTTCTTGTAGTTAACGACAGAAATTCTTGAGGGAATCGCGAATTATAAATGTTTGTAACCCTCCACTGCTATAAGTAATAGCGTGGAGGGTGACAAGGTCTATGACAAGGACCAACGATAATAGCACCTTCTTTGTCGTACCTATTGAAAGTGTAATAAGACCATCCCGTTCGGTCTTGGTATTGTTATTACCATGACAGGTCTACGGCTAGTATTGTCTATGGTGTCTTTTGATACCCCTCTTCAAGTTAGGGATATGGGCTACTGTATCCACGATTCTACTGTGACAGCTGTGAGACTGGTGGTTGTCCCACTACAGTGGGTGATCATCTCGACGTAGTTTTGTGGATGCATCATAGTCATTTATTATAATGATAATATTTAAAACATGTCAAATTACATTACATTGGTACATCTGCGAGTACATCTGGTTTTATCGGGATTGTAGTAGACTCAGGGCCTTTTCCAGTACCTTTCTCAATTATTGGGATAAAAATATAGGAGGTAGGTACCTTTGATGTTCAAACTAGAAATAACTGAAGAGGAGGGTTAGAAGGTATTGTTACTTAGGGAGCGACTGGAAGATCGTAAGCGTTTCATAGGAACTGTGAACCGTACACATAATTGATATTGATAAATAGCCAGCCCCATGACTTAGAATAGTAGTTTATTTATGTGATGGCTCCATAACGAAGGGCAGGAAGTAAAATACGAGCGTGGTTTTCGGATCACACGAGTGTTTAAAACACTCGTACCTAATTATGTACTGTTACATACATTACCTTTATCTACACACATATTATAACTGCTCAACGTATTGAGATTCATTAGAATGACCGCCATTGCGCATCCATGGCCAACTAGATTGTCATAAGTACTACTTAATACTTTAATTTACATTCAAATTTCGAACATCGTCTGGAATCGCCGATTCCAAAAGGAATTTGAAATTTGAATGTAATTAAAGTATCGGTAATCGATATTGTAAAGTAAATTTTACGATGCACCACAGATACAGGGGCTTAGCCATGATGACAATCGTTTGCAGAAAACGAATTGAAACGCTATCCATCTCTCTATCGCGCTAATATGGAAGAGTGAGCGAGAGCGTGTAGCGTTTCGTTTCGTTTTCTGCAAACGATTGTCATCTTGGCTACAGAGCCAGGTTTCTTAATATTGGTCGTTATCGTTAGCTTATCGTTTCTGAACATATTATAGGGAAGTTATTATATGGGTGTAGATAAAATCTATTATTATATATATGAGACTAAATTGTTCTTAAAAACAGTACATTTTCAGGAATATTCAGTCAACAATTTCACTCATTATGACCACAATTTAATACATTGGGGCATCTGCGTCACAAAGACGTGTCGACAATACCTCGGCAACGACACAGACCTGAACATGGCCGTCGAGGCCTGCATCAACTCCTCGCTCTATCACACCCATCAGCTCCAAGCGCGACTGGTAGAAGACCAGGTCTACTGTACAGAGTTTGGAGAAACTGATAAAATAGATACTGGAGATATAGTAGTAGCTATAGTTCTCATGGCGACCCTGGCTCTCAATGTTCTGGGAAGTTTATACGACATTTGTTGTATTTCCATGAAACCTGGAGGTATGTTTGAGAATTTTGTCTTTTAGTATACCAATAGGAATACTATCTAACCTAACAGAGTGACGTAGTTAGTTTTTGTAAAGGAAAATCTAATTTGCTTTGAGATGCTATATGGCGCTAATAGTATTTTTTTTCACAATAACAACACAACTAACGTTACAGTTTCCCAATGCGATAGTGTAGTAAATTTAACCTAGATACAAATATAATATACACACATTTAATTTAGTGAAGTCATTCTCTGAATACTTCTCTTATATGGGTTAACAAAAAATAATCGACGTCACTTAGCCTCCACTTTAGGTGTGCCTATAATATAATAGTTGAAGATTTCTTCAGGATAATCTTACTAATTGACTATACTTATTAATTGTTTTTTCAGGTGCAGCTGGCAGGTTTCTGCTATGTTTCTCTGTTAAACGTAATTGGAAACGACTTTTCGCGCCCGCAGGGGAAGGAAGCGAGCCGCGGCTCACGAGGTTCAAGCTTTTCAATGGAATCAAGTGAGCATACGACCGTAGAAAATAATTACTTATACCGGTATACGGTCAATAGAAACAGAAACTATTATACATATATAGAGCGCCACAGTCTAAGAACTATTTGACGCTCAAAGTCTAAAGCGCCATCTGAACGAGACCAACCAAAGTTACCGAATGATGTAGGACAGAGTACTCTCTGCCTTCAGCGCCGTCTTGTAATTCATAGCTTTACTATTATGACGGTATTTCTACGGTAACTTTGGGTTGCTCTCTGAAGGCACTTCCGATTTAAAGCCTCAAAAAGTTCTTAAACTGTGTAGTTATGATAAATACTCGTAGGGAAACTAACCACATTCTCTATGGTTCATCATCAATTGATACACATAAATAGTGAACTTATCCGTTAATTACTTATGTTATACTTATTTTTCTTTCATAATATTTTGTCACGCTGCTTATCTAGAATAACGTTACATTTCGAAATACTCCGTTTTGCAAGTAAGTATAAAACTAGAAGATCAACACGCGAAAGTTTATCTTGGATAAAACCCATGGGTTTAAGATAAAAAATGACCAGATGGCAGCATTGTGCCGTTTTGCCATTGGTCTAGTCCGACTGTTTTTTTATATTATATATATATATATATAAATAAATAATATAAATATAAATATTATAGGACAATCTTACACAAACCGACCTAGTCCCACAGTAAGCTCAATGAGGCTTGTGTTGTGGGTACTAGACGACGATATATATAATAGAGATATAGATAAATACTTAAATACATAGAAAACATCCATAACTCAGGTACAAATATCTGTGATAAAAACACAAATAAATGCCCTGACCAGGATTCGAACCCGGGACCTCCTGCTTCGTAGGCAGGGTCACTACCGACTGGGCTAGGAGGCCGTTACCGACAAAATATTATGAGCAAGACCGTCTGTTCACCAGATTATTTGCTAAATACAGGCCCATCCCTAAATAATCCGCAGATACTTACACGCTTATCTTTTTCTGCAACTGTGTCATCTTAAACAAAAAAAACCTGATCATAAAAAGCAAATGATACATGAAATAGTGATCATAAAATTCAAAATATATTTTTAATGAATTCGTGTTACGTCGATGTTACCCATAAAACCGATCGATACTGCAAAATGCGAAGTCACAAGTCAAAGTATTATTTTTGCGAATTTTTAATATACCTGATGTTGTTTTCGTAGCTTTGTCAAAAAGAAAATTTAATAAATGTTTCTTCCTGTAAAAGTTATAACAAATTACATTTTAGTGGTGTTTTTCAAACATATTTACTAAAAAACACAATTTTTAAATATAATGTTATTCTAGATAAGCAGAGAATTTGTGTTAAATGCTTTTTTGCCATTTCTACTGACCCTTGGTATATAGCCTGAGAGCTAGGTAGTTTTGCTGTTGGCAAAATAAAATCAGGTTTATGTGTTCTCAACCGACTGTAAGATGTCGAAGGAGGAAATTCTCAATTCGTCGGAATCTTTGATTTTGCTATTTTTTTATGTATGTTCACCGATTATTCGAAGACGGCTGGACCGATTTGGAAAATTCTTTTTTGTTTCTTTCTTCACAGTTGGTCCCATTGTAATCAGGCCAGGATCTAATGATGGGATCCTGGAGAAATCGAGGGAACTCTTCAAATATTAAGAATAAGAATAAAAATAAAAACATTTATTTGTGACGCTGAATACAAGAACATTGAGAGACAATAACAATGAAAACAAAAACAATATCTGCGGAAATTTCAAGTGTCTACGGTTCTAGAGATATACCGTCGAGTTCCGTATCTTCGCCTGGATTTTGACACATTTCCCAAAAAATCTTTCAAATTTGAAAGCATTTTAGTCCTTTATGGCCAAAAAACGTATTTTAGTACTCCTGACTATCAGTATATACCATTAAAGCTTTGAAATTCATTGGGTAACTTGGCAATAAATGGCCCCGAAGGCAATAGGCGAAGTTTGGGTGTTTTCTCCAATCTTCGCCTATGGCATGCCTTACCGCTAATTATAAACTTTTCTGGGACTTACACCTATCAAGTCTTATCTCCCTGGAACGTGTTAATATAATATGAACCTTAACTACACCAGACTAGGCACATTAAAAAAAAAATGTGTAGTAGGCGAAGATTGGCAACAGTCTGAAGTTGTTTACACACATTTTCTAAAATGATGCTAGGGCTGCCAAAAATTAACCAACATGTCAAATAAAGGAGAGTAATGGTTTATAAGTAAAAAAATGTTTATTATATAAACAAAAAACGTATCTCTTTTCGCTTATCAGTATTTTCGTAATTGAGATCAAATCAACCTTTGGCTTCTACACATAATTACCTTTTCAAAGTGAGACCGTACAACCGTACAATGATTGCCTTCTAAGGGTCCCTTGTTCATACCACGTATCTACTAGTACTACTGGGTACATCTACATATATCTTTATCTTACTAACTTTCCTCCAAATCGCTAATCCCATTTCCGAAAAACCAAACATAAGAAAATATGTACATTTGGAAACAAATTTGACAACCCTAGGGGTAGGCGAAGTTCGGTAATAAGATGGCCGCCAAATACCCTCACCAATGTTTTATTCAATTGTGACTTCTAAACGTAAGCTAGCCATTAAATAATAGTTACATATTAAAAAGAAATAGTTACAGGATATAATCATGTAAAAAGTTTAACATTACCTGGCCTGTATCACTGTTTAAAACTGAAGTTAAAACATTGGCTTAAAAAAACGTGTGGTCGGTGTCGCGCAAAAACCTCACTGAATGTCAACTATATGAAGTTAGCCACAGATCGTTCGAAGAATGTTGACACCCGTAAGAAATACTTTGTATTTAGTAGTTTTGTGTAAGGCTTGCACTAAAAACATTTTGTTAAAGTCAATTTATGTAAAAATAGGCGAACATAGGTAGCACAGGCGAAGATACGCAACACGACGGTACCGATTGTTAAGGGCGGGCAAAAAAATGCCATAAAATTACGTTTAATGTATGAGAGTACTGTTTAATTTTCATTTATTTTTATTTTTATGAATGTATGTTAAAGCAGCAATGGAAAAACAACTACTGTAAAAATTTTAACAGTCTAGAAGGCCGGATGAACATCGGAAGCTTAGGAACAGGGTTCTGTTTAATATCCTTTGGGGACTCGACTCTAAAAAATATCTAGTTGAATTCCCTGACCCCAAATATGTATATTTAGACACCAAGTTTGTGATTCTAAGTGACTTTGAAGTCGAGATATTAATAATTAACTATAATTCTAAATGGCTGCCATAAAATCAAAAACTTAAAGCTATATGGACCTAACAAGTGCCTGAAAAAAAATTAGTGCTTTTGTCCAGCGTGTCCACATTTACGACAATTTGATCGAGCACTCTGCCCCACTAACTATCATCGATTTCCTCACTTACAGCACACCTATATAGTGATTTAAACATTTTTTAAAGTAGCGCACGCATTTTCTTTTTGAAAGGTGGAGTCTAAGTTGAGTCGGTTCTTTTTTGTTTAAAATTATAGTTATATAAGGTTATTTTTTGTTCTTTTAATGAATATATAGTACCACATTTTTTCTGCGACGGTCAAAACATTTAAACATTTTTTACAGTAGCTCACGCATTTTCTTCTTGAAAGGTGGAGTCTAAGTGAAGTCGGTTCTTTTTTGTTTAAAATTATAGTTATATAAGGTTATTTTTTGTTCTTTTAATGAATATATAGTACCACATTTTTTCTGCGACGGTCAAAACATTTAAACATTTTTTACAGTAGCTCACGCATTTTCTTCTTGAAAGGTGGAGTCTAAGTGAAGTCGGTTCTTTTTTGTTTAAAATTATAGTTATATAAGGTTATTTTTTATTATTTTAATGAATATATAGTACCACATTTTTTCTGCGACGGTCAAATCGATAATAGTGAATCTAACGTTTTAGTGAAACCATACTATGTTTTTTGAGAAATGTTTTTAAATATTCAGAAATCAGAAATCAATTGATTCATAAATATTAAATGCTGTAAGTATCCCTAAAAATGACAATTTTTGATTCATTTGTAATATTATCGCATCGCTCTAGTGTATATTTTTTTTCCAGATCTTGCACTACTTTCTTAGTAGTGTTAGGACATTCACCACTGGCAGCACTTATATCTTCAAATAACCCACACTTCAATGAATTGGTAAGCAAATAATTTTTTGAACAAAAAAGAACCGAATGCACTTAGCCGCCACCTTTCCAACAGCAAATGCTGTGCAAAAGGTGTGCCTGTTATACTTGAAAAGTTCCCTCGATTTCTCCAGGATCCCATCATAAGTTCCTGACCTGGTTACAATAAGACCAACTGTGAAGTATACTCTTTCAAACCAAAAAAGAATTTTCCAAATCGGTCTCGCCGTCTTCGTATAATCGGTGAACATACATAAAAAAATATATAGCAAAAACAAAGATCCCGACTAATTGAGAACCTTGGAAATCTTGAAGTCGGTTCATAAGAAGGCATTTTTAATATTGCAGACGTATTACGACCCCATCTTCCACATATTTTACAACGGCAACCTGATCGTGCAGACCTTCTTCGTTGTATCTGGTTGTCTGCTGGCCTTCAACCTTCTTCTGATGGAGGAGAAGACGCAACTAACGTGGCCTAAGCTCCCCAAGTTTATCATGCTGAGGTGGATGCGGTGAGTCCAGAAAAAGTAACAATTCTATGAAAGCTTACGGGGTCTGTTGCATAACGGCTTGGAACTAGTACCTCATGTGAATGGAACTCATATTTTATATTATTTTAACAAAAAAGAACCGGCTTCACTTAGCCTTCACCTTTACAAAAGCAAATGTCCAAGCTACTGTCAAAAATATTTAAATCACTATAGGTGTGCCTATAATATTTGAGGAGTTCCCTCGATTTCTCTAAGATTCTATCATCAGATCCTGACCTGAGGACAATTCGATCCCGGTAAGAATATCGTTTTAAAGAAAAAAAGGATTTTCAAATCGGTCCAGCGGTTTTTGAATAATCGATGACATACATAAAAAAATAAATAGATAAACAAAAATTCCGACGAATTGAGAACCCCCTCTTCGAAATCTTGAAGTCCTTTGAAAAGGAAATCGTAGGAGTGTTCCACTCTTACTATTTACAGACAGGTTGTTATGCAATGGCCTTTCATAGTGTAGCAAAAGTAAGGTCCGAGTACTAGAGCTGATATCCACTACATAGCTGTTCGCAGCATAAGAATTCATAAATTGTTAAAAAATCTTGGTAGGTACCTAAATAATTAACCAGTTATCCAAAAATCTACAATGCTATTGTCAACAAGATACAACTGAAGAACAAATCAAATTATTTTTAATAAATATTGGATTGGATTGGAGGTACGGACTCATAATGTTCTACCTTAGATGATTGGCTAAAATGCGCCTGAGCATTTACAAAGATTGCATATAGTTACACGGGAAAATTCGACCGGTGCAGCTGTGACCCGGGTGGCCAAGTGGTAAAGGCGTCTGCCGCGAATGCAGAAGACGCTGGTTCGATCCCAGCCCTGGGCACCGGAGGCCTAGGTCACTTTTTCCTTTGTATATGACATCTATATAAGTTTTTGTCAACAAGATGTTCAATACGTACGACGACATGAAGCTTTTTTAGCACTTGTAGGTATCCTTTATATTGTTTCATGTTTTCCAATGCAATTTATAATTTCTTAAGATTCAATGTATTCAATTACCTATACGAGGCTTTAGTCATGTTCTTCATTATAATAATTATTTTCACCCACTCAGAGTGGTCTTCCACATACGAGTATGTATAAGGTATAAAAAGATTTGAATTTTGTACATAAACTAAATTTTTTGGAAGAAATGTGACTGATATAAATGAATAGTTGAGCATGTAAAGTTAAAATTACGTTACTGCCACACATAAAAAGCTTATCATAGTAAAATCGGTTGTGGTAATGCTAGCCATTGCCTACCGTTTTTGAACACGTTTTAGAGGGCTTACTCGTACAATGTGAGTGTAGATAAACTACTATTCTGTAGTTGTTTCAGATATTGTTTATAATATGTATTTTTATTAGGTACGAATGTGTGTTCCCAGAAATACCGTATCCTGTACTGGTCAACAATCCCCATAGGGCTGCTCCTCACCATATGTGGCGGCATTTTCTACATTGACGGCATTCAGGTGCCATTGCTGGCGCGCGTTGCGTACTCTCCAGCCGTTAAGCTCATGTTTGGACTACTTGGATTCGTACTAATTCCTGGGACTATCTTTAAACTAGAAAGTAAGGAGACAAAACTTAAATCTAGATTGGGTTTGTTGTGCAAATAACGAGGACACTTTTTTCAGAGTAGAACTACATAACACTATAAGCAATTGATTTTAAACAATGTTGAAAGAAAGACCAAATTTGAGTAAAATTAAATTACTGCATTTTTTTACGCGAGAAAGAATGATGGGAGATGGACGAGACGGGGTTACTGACTGGTGGCTAAAATGGGCCAAAAGGTCAGAGTGGAGACCGTCCACCAGAATGTCAGATGATATCTGCCGAACGGTGGGTTTGCAGTGGATGGGACTGGCACGGGACCGAGGAGAGTGGCGTAATAAAGAAGAGGCCTATACTCAGCAGTGGGTGGACACGGGCTGAATAGATAGATTGTTTTTTTTTGTTTGAATCTAGCAGAAATAAATAAACTAAATCTTTATTTTACAGTCCCGAGCAAAGGCTAGACCTATAGGTAGATGGGAAAATTGAGGCATTATTTGCGTTATTAAAAACTCGATTTCAAAACCGTTAACGATTTAACTCGTCTTCATTCTAGCGGTGTACCGCGGCTTCCTAGAGTGGGGTGGCTGGGTTGTATTCGGCCGTATCTCCTACTGCGCCTACATTGTCCATGTGACCGTGATTCGCGTCAGCACGGCCAACCATACTTCCTTGCTTCATACGAACTTCTTACAAATAGTAAGTACATTCCTTCGTGATGGATTCGATATATAACGGCCTCGGCGGCTTCGGGCTTCGGGTTTAACGGCCTCCTAGCCCAGTCGGTAGTGACCCTGGCTACGAAGCATGAGGTCCCAGGTTCGAATCCTGGTCAGGTCATTTATTTGTGTGTTTATCACGAATATTTGTTCCTGAGTTATGGGTGTTTTCTATGTATTTAAGTATTTATCCATATTAATTTATTATATATATCGTCGTCTAGTACACATAACACAAGCCCTATTGTGAGCTTACTGTGGGCCTAGGTCGATTTGTGTAAGATATTATATATTTATTTATAAGCACACCTGATCAAAATATATAAGCACACTTATCTCTCACAATTTATCCCCTTTTCAGGCCGTACCAATCCGGAAAATGTTAATAAAAAAATTTAAAATAATTACTTTTTCGTAATTCATTTAAAGGCGAGTTATATTTTGAAATAGTCCAACCTAATTTGAACCTTAACTCGAAATATTGAAGTCGTAATTTAATTGACACGTATGCGGTCGATGAATGGGGCTACGCCTGGAAAAGGGAAACTGGCCAAAGTTTTTGCGTAAGATACATTTGTCCCCAGCTCCTGACATACTTCGCGCACGTGGTCACATCTTTCGTCCTAGCACTGCCCTGCTGGATGCTGGTCGAAGCACCCTTCAACCAACTAGTCAAATTCTGCTTCTATCCTGCACCAAAGGAGTCCCAGAAAACAGCACAGGATGTATTTATGATTAGTAAAAATGAGGAGCTAGATGGAACGGTGGTTTTGAAACTTTGATTTTATCTGTAACTAATAAGAATGGGACTTGTAACGTAACAATCGACTGAAAAACTAATAGTAGTTTATGTAACTGTTACGTTTTAAGGCCTAATTACGTACAGTTGCATACACTGCTTTATCTACACTCATATTATTTATCCTAAATGCCGTATTCGGAAACCATAGAATGGCCGCCATTGCACCGCCATGGCCAACTCGATTGTGCCGGCGGTCGCGAGGGCGCATGTCGGCGGCCGCGCGGGCGCGATCAGGTGTACATTATGTTATCAAAACTCATAACACATCAATATTTGAGCATGTAAAGTTAAAATTACGTTACTGTCACAGATAAAAAGCTTATCATAGTAAAATCGGTCGTGGTAATGCTAGCCATTGCCTACCGTTTTCGAACACGTTTTAGAGAACTTACAATGTGAGTGTAGATAAAATCAGTTAATGGATAATCAATAATAGTATAGACATAGTAATATAGATAAGACAACGAGTGGTAATACCTAGTAGTGTAATAGTAATGAGTTTTGTTATAATAACCAATTATAATTTACAAAAAAATATAGGTAGGGCAGATGCCCCGCTTCTGGCCACTGTGCCGGTTTTGGCCGTTTTCAACTTCACTAAGGTTCACTTATAGAACAATTTACAAGTCTATAGTTTATGGTTGTAAGGGTAAATTATGGCAGCACAGATGACAATGTTATCTGTCATGTATCAGGTGTCAGGAGACATGGGAAAAGTCTCCACTGTACATGTACAAAAAATATGTGCATGGACAAAGTGTGTGCTCTTTTCCAATATTTCATTAAAGAAAAAACAAAGATCTAATGTCAGAATCTGAACAGCGGAGATTCAGATAGATATAGGAAATATAGGTTGTAATATATTTTCAATTACTCAGCACATCAAAAATTACACAATTCCTTATTGAGACAAAATGATAGACGACACCTGAAACCTGAATAGGCAAACTCTCTATAAAGTGGCCTAAATCGGGGCATCTGCTTTGCTTAGATTTTTTGTGACTATTTATTTTATAAAAAATCGACAGTGATATTTTAGTGATAGTTCTAAGATAGGTGTGTTCTTAAGTCATAACTAGTCATAAGTAGCCACTTCAATGATTGTTGGGATTATTAAATAGGTCTACTTCAGACAATATAAATCTGATCAAATTTTACCGGCCCAGCATTCCGAATAATAGTAGTTTATGCAACAGTTGTATAAGAGGGGTCAAAAAAGGTGAGTGGTGTGGGTAACAATTTGAGCCGTAGGCGAAAATTGTTAAGAAAAACGCCACGAACATTTTTTGACCTACTTATACGACGTTGCATACAATACTTTTTCTACGACTACACTTACTTTTACATAAAATGCGAAATTGAAAACTTCATGGATATCGCCGTTATTTTGTCAATATAATTAACAATCATTTAAGTTTTACCTTTTAAAACACTATTTTTCAAGAATACTAACATTACTAACACAAATACACACGTCGTTATTTGATCAATGATTAAAGAGCTACAGAGATTAGTAAAAATACCTAAATTACTTTCAAAGTTTACAGTTTGCCCCAACAAACGAACGGGAAACGTAAAATAAAAACTGCAAAGTATCTGTGGTTCTTTTCATTTTTTCTTTTTTAAAGTTTTTTTTTCTAAAAACGCTGCGTTTATTTAGGTTTCTTAGGTTGGCAGTAATTTATTTTGTCCTATATTAAAGTGCTTGCACGCGATTACACGATACTATTTTGGAGCTTTTATAGAACAAGTGTTATTTTGGGCAATAGACTAGATAGACTTTTCTTCTAGTATATTATCTATGTTCTTATAAAGGTGTTGACGAATGTATAAATGACAGATAAAAGTGCAGGAGTAGAAAAACAAATAAAAAAATCAATTAAAGTAGTATTTTTATTAATTTTGTACAAAATGTATACTTTAACTTAACTACCTATATAAGAATTAATTATAGGTACATTATGGCCATCATATGTATTTTTTATATCCTAGCTAGTTAATTTGTACCTCTACTGCGGCCTTTCCGATTTATAAATATCATGATATCGGTCTTGCGCTAGGCTTTTTGCAATATTTTTTAATAAAAGTAAATACAAAAATATATCTTAAACATACAAAAACAATAAAAACATTGATATTAATATTATTATATTAACCATAATCATCACTTAAATTAAACAACCTGTATGATGGCGTAAAACATTAATTTTATTTTATAAACATGTTTTTGACTAAATATCATGGACTAGCTCACAAGTCTCTCTTCTTCTTTGTCCTACCCTTTTCCCAGTTTATCTGGGGTCGGGTCTTCCCATATATTAGCGCCAGAGATATTTTGGGTTATCTGTGGGTTGACTAGCTCACAAGTAGGTATTGCTTAAAATATTAGTGGCGTGTGTGACAGGTGTGCAATTAAATAAACCAAAAATGTATTTATATACTCCATTATAGTGATAACATACAACTAACATTTTATAAATATAATATTTACACTGGTTAAGACTTTGATCCTTTCTCTAAACTAAAATATCTTTTTACAAACTTACATAACAATCGTATGTACTAAATTGAATTATTTTCATATGGCATAGGTACACTCAATGTCTAAGATAATTAGCAACATGCATCATTTTTGCACAACGTCATTCGATTCTATTTCCCGGGAGATTTAAATGTCTCTAATAAACCTACTGGCTATCTATTGTAGCCTTGAAACGTCAAAAAAGGGAAAATAAGTCAGGCGTTAAAACGCCCCATACAAAAAACGTGAGGTAATGGTAAGGTACACAGTACAATCGTCAACGTCACTCGATATTCAAGTTGCGTAAAACTGTTTGGAAGGAATAGATAAGTTTTTGGAAGATTTTTGTCATTTTAAGCGTGAAAAAATGCGTTTAAGTATAAATAAGTAGTTGTCATACTTTTTTTCTTGTTAGAATACAAGTAATCGAATTAAGGGTTTGAAAATACAATTAGGGCGTAAAAAATGCTCAAATTTTACGTTTTTAAACAGCAATATCTTTACAAAAATATTAGAAAATGATTACGGATTTCCATTTTTTTTATATTCATTTGGAGATGTTGAAGTAGGCAAGTAAGTAAGTAATATATTTATTGTAAACTGTGTACAGAAGGGATGTAAAATATAAATTAAAAAGATTAAACAGATTTGTTTATTAAACAGATTCAATTAAATATTCATACTTGTATGTAAAGAAGTTTTGTTGTAAATAATATACATACATTCAAAAAAAATTCTGACATCCACAGCTATAACACTAGAAATAAAAACAAGCTTGCTATCAGAAGTAGTCGTATCCGCAAAGCATATAAGTCATTTTTTGGTCAAGGTATTCACATTTATAACAAGTTACCCGTCGATGCTTTAAATTTATCATTTCCCGCTCTTAAGAAATATTTGAAAAAAAGTTTAATGTCAAAGGGTTATTACAGGGTCGAGGACTATATGACGGACCAAGATGCATGGCCCAAACCAGAAACTACTACAAAATCATCTAACATTTAGAGGACACAGTTCAGATAGGAAAGCATATCAAACGTTTTGTGAAGCAATCAGATTTCGATTTTATTATTATTATTTTATTTTAATTAAACAATACGTACATTGTATGTCTCTCAAGCTGTTTTGATATGTCTTCTTATAGAGCTACGCATTATTGTGTATCTTTCAGATATAATATTACTGTATTACTGTTTTGAAAAAATAAGTCCCGCCGAGTTTCTTGCCGGTCATAAATAATACTTCTCGGGTCAGAGGTGTAGGGTTAGAACCGGTGGTAGTTTTACTTTTTCTCTCTGACGTTAATAAGTGCATGTAATGTGCCTAAATTGAAGAATAAATATTTTTTATCTACACTCATATTGTAAGTCCTCTAAAATGCGTTCAAAAACCGTAGGCAATGACCAGCATTACAACAAACGATTTCAGAATGATAAGTTTCTTATCTGTGGCAGTAATGTAATTTTAACTTTACATGCTCAAATATTGTTAAGTTATGAGTTTCAAATTTGGAACAGCTATCAAAACCAACACAATTTCAATGGATTTCTATTCTAGTATCCATAGATTTTAAAATGTTGTCGATACGAAACGTCAGTACGATATATTTTTTGACATAAACCGCACGACATTTTGATCTCGGATGACATGAGAACAAGGACTTCGTTCGTTGGCTAATATTAAAAAAAAAACTCGCGACAGAAGTTTGTACATATATATATTTCTCTATGGTTTGTACGGCCGCCATTTCTGTTATCAACTTGTCAGTTATTGTTTGTCGAAACATTTTTAATTGCGAAAATGTAAATGTTTACTATTAACTATATTATAATAAATAAATATACTTTCCTTATCAGTTCTAATTTATTTATTTTTATTAGGCTTACACCTGTGGGTATGTTTCAGCACTTGTATCTATCTACCTAGTAATGCAGGTCAATTGCCTTCGGCTTCTGAACCCATCTTTGAGTACTTGCAATATGTGTGTAGATAAAGTAATGTATGCAACTGTACATAATTAGGCCTTAAAACACTCGTGTGATCCTATAATGAAACTCGCTGCGCTCGTTTCATTAAACCCCACTCGTGTTTTAAGGCCCCTCATTATGCATCAGTTGCATAAACTACTATTATCTTTTATCTTTATGTTACGTGTTTCTTTATTTTGAGGTGTACAATAAAGAGAGTAGATAATTATGTTATGTTATGTTATATTCTTCACGCATGTTCATATGTCTTAAACTTTTGTAACGTACCTACTCGCTTTTAATAATATGCTTCAACGTATGTTTAATAACGTATGCATGTATCTATAATACCTAGATGGATTCGATTATTCAAATTAAAGCTACATCAAGCGTGCTCAGTCCGCTTAGTGACCACAAGGTCCAAGTCCACTGGCGCTGGTATTCGCTCCTTTTCCGTCAAAGCCTTAAACAGTTCAATGGCCGGCAACTCTGCTAGTAGACAGAGAGGAATAGCCACCAGGTGAGATAGCAGGGAGGCTGTGACTAGCAGCGATATCTGAAAGAGAATATTTAGCATTCAGAATTCAAGTTTTACTCGATTAATATTGTGATCTGACTGCCGTAGTCTAACTTTAAACCTGATCTGACGAAGCCCTGACCTTTAGACCTGACGAAGCCTGCATTGCTGATTATAAAATTGTAGTTAAATAACAATGTATGTTTTTAAAAAAATCTCTTAAATATTTTAATTAAACCTTATTTTGGACTTTAAAATATATTTCAACGATACATTAAAAATACAATATATCTCCAACAGACGACAAATAATCAACCAATATTGGTAATGTATCGGAATAATTTCATGCCATCCAATGTTTTATATTATCGGATTAAAGCATAAAGCCAAATTTATTTCTAATTTTTTTATGGAAATCTATAGGTACCACCTAAACTTCGGCATTTTTTCCTAAAATTGCTCTATAGTCGGTGGTGCACACGACAACAAAGGGCATTATACGGATTTTAGTGATGATGGGATCTCCTTTTGCATAGTGAGACTTAAGGACCCATAGGCCATTTTAGGAAGCAGAGCCACCTAAATTTATGGTGCAGTGGGGGTAAAAAGGGGGGGGGGTTACAATTTTCGCGACACATAGATTGAAAACTATAAGTCTTAGCTACATACTTTAGAGGCAAGAATTGTAGAGAATTTCATGAAGAATATTTCGTTCATTGCAAGTTTTGTGGTAACTTCAACCGTTTTTGTAAAAAAAATATGAATGTTCCTACTTTTGTGGGAAGTGGGGAAATAAGTGTTATACTTGTAACACATCATAGTGCAGAGTTTAGATTTGGCTTGAAAGTCTCGTATTCAGGCCATGAATAAAATAAGTAAAATAATTATTTTTCTGTTTAGTCTAGATACTATTAAAATATTATTATTGGTATGGTATTTATGGTATACCATGTATATTTGAGTTAGGTAAACACCCCGTTTCTTCTAATAGTAGTTAAATTAGTATGTTATACGTCGTATATTAAACGGTTTAATTGAGAATAATGATGCAGGTAATGTACTCAAGGCTAAAATAACCGATAGGTCGTAGGTACCATTCATCACACTACTAGCGGAGCGTACCTAACCTAAGTTCATACATAATATAATGATATTAGGCGTTGTCCGTTGATAAAAGATTCAAGCGCCCCGCGATTTTAGTTTTTTGTCTTTTCATAGCTCTAGCTACATTGATTTGAAGAGTGGTGTGATGCCTGGTACCTAGAACCTACTGAATTATTTTTATAGCTTTTTGTACATTATCTATAGCATTGTTTATTTTCAATACAAGCTTTTGAATTTACCTAAACAATACTTATTTTCTTTTCAAGTGGTTATATTACTAAAACTGTCTAAACTCCGCTTACTTTATGATCCGCAATGCACTGTGCTCTACTAATAAATCCCTTTCATTTTATACTTGATTGAGGTGGTTACAAAATTATATGGTTACCCTATATTCAATGTGATGTCCCTGTCTAATGTCTTAGCAAAAGAGATGAAATTAGCTTGATAGGTAAACGTCATTTTGGATTTTAATTTAGATAAGCGCTACATTATCATTATTAGCAGCAGCAGTAGCAGCCAGTATCAGTCCACTGCTGGACATAGGCCTCTCCTATGGTACGCCACTGTGCTCGATCTTCTGATCTCCTCCTCCAATCCGTACCCGACAAGCGCTTACCTTTGGGCAACGCAATGATGTGTTTCCCAGTTTTTAAAAACAACCCTACCAAATACTCACTCGATCTAATACCCCTTTATTGGTAACCGGTTCCAGTATCTTCTAAACGATCTCTTTATTTCACTTACGGATTAAAACAAGCGTACTTAGGCAAGGTAAATATATCGTTTAAATTGGTTGACGTCCATTTAGTTGTGAAAGATATAATTAGGCAAGCATTAGAGCTCAAATCACATCGTTTTTCCTACATAATTAGATTGTGGTTGATAACAGGCCTATTAATATTTTTTTTTTCGTTAAAGCTATTATAACCAATATAGGATTTATAAACTTTTTATAAAGGGGAGTAACAGGGCTTTATCATGAAAATATATTTTTCATGTGACGACCGTAAATAAAAAAATATAGGCATTTATTCACAAAAATATCAAACATTGATTTCATATTTTTTATGTTTTCTCAGTTTTCTTGTACGGAAAAGTATAAATAAAATACCAAAAATGAATTCGGCATCCTTTTTTTACACGAAAATGATATCACACTTGACTATATAGCTCTATTTTCTTTTTAATTAATTATGGGGGGCACCCCCCACTTTGTCAAAAATTTGCATCAGAAATGTGATTGGCTCCCCTTCTTAAATTAATCTTAGAGCCTAAAGGATTAGCTCTGCAAATGGAAATTCCATCATCATCATTTTCCGTATAAATAAGTGTACACCACCGACTACTAGCTATAAACTCTTGATTTAAAAAAAATCTCGCCGAGTCCGAGTCGGAACTCGGGACACCAAGTGTTTCGTACCACAAGGTTAACAAATAATCCTCACCGTGAGACCTTAAGATGGTTTCCATGTTATACTAGCTGTACCCGAGGCTTCGCTCACGTGCGTTTTAGTAGGCTTTACCACTTTTCGTTACCCCACATGGAGTACTGTTGTCACCTTTGGGCGGGAGCACCTGGATACCAGCTTGGGCCCTTTGACTCGGTGCAAAGGCGCGCTGTGCGGATCGTCGACGATCCCAAACTCACGAGCGATATTGAACCTTTGAGTCTTAGGAGGGACTTTGCCTCCTTATGCGTGTTCTATCGCTTGTACAATGGGTTGTGCTCTGAAGAACTGTTTGATATGATGCCCACGGCAGCTTTTTATCACCGCACCGCTCGCCGCCGGCAGGGTGTTCATCCCCACACCCTGGAGCCCAATGGGTCGCGCACAGTACGATTTAAGAGGAATTTCCTCCCACGAACGCTGCGGCTGTGGAATGAACTCCCTGCCGAGGTTTTCCCAGTGGGCTACAGTATGAGGTTCTTCAAAAAAGGAGTGTATAGGTTCCTAAAGGGTAGGCAACGCGCATGTAAATCCTCTGGGGTTGCAGGCGTCCATAGGCTACGGTAACTGCTTACCACCAGGCGGGCCGTATGCTTGTTTGCCACCGTCGTGGTATAAAAAAAAAAAAACCCTCAACAGTCCATTGCTAAAGTTGCCTACGCATTCAACATGTCAAAAAGTCAGTGCAGTAGTTTACTAACGCAGCAGCAGCAGAGACTAAGAGCGAAATCAATGATCAAGGGAAGCGTATGAGCGAGAAGATCTGCCGAGCTGAACGCAGAGCTCCCCGTAGAGCCAAACGCCCGAAGCGTCGTAGTAGAAAATGCCTCTGCAGTAGCTGGACAGAGATCGAACACAAATTAATGATTAATGTCATCAAGTGAACCGGAGCGTGGTAAGCCCCACAATAAGGCCGCCCCCCGAGCCCCCCTATTACCTCCTGGCATGTAGTAAACTCTGTCAAAATTATTTTTCTCCCGTCTTAAACATTCAACCTAACCATTTTTGGTATGAATTAATATCGTTCAGTGTATCTTTTATTTATGCGCCCCTTTTACACTTGTCACTCAGTTAACATTATCGATAGTCGTTTTGCTCCCGTCTTAAACATTTATCCTAACCATTTATGGTATGAATACAAATCGATTAGTGTGTCTTTTCTTTGTGCGGGGGCTCCGCCCCCCGAGCCCCCTTTTGCCTCCTGACATATAGTAAACTGTGTCAACATTCTTATTCTCCCGTCTTAAACATTCAACCCTACCATTTTTGGTATGCATTAATATCGTTCAGTGTGTCTTTTCTTTGTGCGGGGGACTCCGCCCCCCGAGCCCCCTCTTACACGTGTAATTTAGTTAGCTTTATTGATACTCGTTTTGCTCCCGTCTTAAACATTTAACCTAACTATTTATGGTATGAATATAAATCGTTTAGTGTATCTTATTTTTGTGCGTGGGGCTCCGCCCCCGAGCCCCACTATTGCCGCCTGGCATACATGCCAGACCCCGTACTACTACTACAGTAAACTCTGGCAAAATTCTATTTCTCCCGTCTTAAACATTCAACCTAACCTTTTTTGGTATGAATTAATATCCTTCAGTGTATTTTTTAATTTTTGCGGGAGGCTCCACCCGCCGAGCCCCTCTTTTACCCTTATCACTCAGTTAACTTTATCAATACTCGTATTGCTCCCGTCTTAAACATTTAACCTAACCATTTATGGTATGAATACAAATCGATTAGTGTGTCTTATCTTTATGCGGGGGGCACTGCCCCCCGAACCCCCCTTTTACCTCCAGATATGTAGTAAACTCTGTCAACATCCTTATTCTCCCGTCTTAAACATTCAACCTAACCATTTTTGGTATGAATTAATATCCTTCAGTGTATTTTTTATTTCTGCGGGGGGTTCCGCCCCCGAGCCCCCTTTTTACACTTATCACTCAGTTACCTTTATCAATACTCGTTTTGCTCCCGTCTTAAACATTTAACTTAACCATTTTTGGTATGAATGAATATCGTTCAGTGTATTTTTTATTTGTGTGGGGGGCTCCCCTCTTTTACACTTGTCACTCAGTTAACTTTATCAATACTCGTTTTGCTCCCGTCTTAAACATTTAACCTAACCATGTATGGTATGAATACAAATAGATTAGTATGTCTTATCTTTGTGCGGGGGGCTCCGCCCCCCGAGCCCCCTCTTGCACTTGTCATTTAGTTAGCTTAATCGATACTCGTTTGCTCCTGTCTTAAACATTTAACCTAATCATTTATGGTATGAATACAAATCGATTAGTGTGTCTTCTCTTTATGCGAGGGGCTCCGCCCCCCGAGCCCCCTCTTACACTTTTCATTTAGTTAGCTTAATTGATACTCGTTTTGCTCCCGTCTTAAACATTTAACCTAACCTTTTATGGTATGAATACAAAGCGTTTAGTGTGTCTTCTCTTTGTGCTGGGGGCTCCGCCCCCTGAGCCCCCCTTTTACGCTTGTCACTCACTTAACTTTATCAATACTCGTATTGCTCCCGTCTTAAACATTTAACCTAACCATTTATGGTATAAATACAAATCGATTAGTGTGTCTTTTCTTTATGCGGGGGGCACTGCCCCCCGAACCCCCCTTTTGCCTCCAGATATGTAGTAAACTCTGTCAACATCCTTATTCTCCCGTCTTAAACATTTAACCTAACCATTTATGGTATGAATACAAATCGATTAGTGTGTCTTTTCTTTATGCGGGGGGCACCGCCCCCTGAACCCCCCTTTTACCTCCAGACATGTAGTAAACTCTGTCAACATTCTTATTCTGCCGTCTTAAACATTCAACCTAACCATTTTTGGTATGAATTAATATCCTTCAGTGTATTTTTTATTTGTAAGGGGGGCTCCGCCCCCGAGCCCCCCGTTTTATACTTATCACTTTTACACTTATGACTCAGTTAACTATATCAATACTCGTTTTGCTCCCGTCTTAAACATTTAACCTAACCATTTATGGTATGAGTACAAATCGATTAGTGTGTCTTTTCTTTATGCGGGGGGCTTCGCTTCCCGAACCCTCCTTTTGACTCCTGACATGTAGTAAACTCTGTCAACATTCTTATTCTTCCGTCTCAAACATTCAACCTAACCATTTTTGGTATGAATGAATGTCGTTCAGTGTATTTTTTATTTGTGCGGGGGGCTCCCCCCTTTTATACTTGTCACTCAGTTCACTTTATCAATACTTGTTTTGCTCCCGTCTTAAACATTTAACCTAACCATTTATGGTATGAATACAAATCGATTAGTATGTCTTCTCTTTGTGCGAGGGGCTCCACCCCCCGAGCCCCCTCTTACGCTTGTCATTTAGTTAGCTTAATCGATACTCGTTTTGCTCCCGTCTTAAACATCTAACCTAACCATTTATGGTATGAATACAAATCGTTTAGTGTGTCTTCTCCGAGCCCCCCTTTTACGCTTGTCAATCACTTAACTTTATCAATACTCGTTTTGCTCCCGTCTTAAACATTTAACCTAACCATTTATGGTATGAATACAAATCGATAAGTGTGTCTTTTCTTTATGCGGGGGGCACCGCCCCCCGAACCCCCCGTTTACCTCCAGACATGTAGTAAACTCTGTCAACATTCTTATACTCCCGTCTTAAACATTCAACCCTACCATTTTTGGTATGAATTAATATCGTTCAATGTGTTTTTTTCTTTGCGAGCCCCCCTCTTACACTTGTAACTCACTTGACTTTATCGATACTCGTTTTGCTCCCGTCTTAAACATTTAACCTAACCATTTATGGTACGAATACAAATTGTTTAGTGTGTCTTATATTTGTGCGGGGGGCTTCGCTCGCCCAGCCCCCCTTTTGCCTCATGACATGTAGTAAACTTTGTCAACATTCTTATTCTCCAGTCTTAAACATTCAACCCTACAATTTTTGGTATGAATTAATATCGTTCAATGTGTTTTTTTATTTGTGCGGGGGCTCCGCCCCCGAGCCCCCCTCTTACACTTGTCACTCACTTAATTCTATCGATACTCGTTTTGCTCCCGTCTTAAACATTTAACCTAACCATTTATGGTACGAATACAAATCGTTTAGTGTGTCTTGTATTTGTGCGGGGGGGCTCCGCCCCCTAGCCCTCCTTTTGCCTCCTGACATGTAGTAAACTCTGTCAACATTCTTCTTCTCCCGTCTGAATCATTCAACCTAACCATCTTTGGTATTAATTAATTTCGTTCAGTATATTTTTTCTTTGTGCAGTGAACCCCCTTTTTACACTTGTCACTCAGTTAACTTTATCGATACTCGTTTTGCTTCCGTCTTAAATATTTAACCTAACCATTTATGGTATGAATACAAATCGATTAGTGTGTTTTTTCGTTGTGCGGGGGGCTCCTCCCCCCGAGCACCCCTTTAACTTCTTGACATGTAGTAAATTCTGTCAACATTCCTTTTCTCCCGTCTTAAACATTCAACCTAACCATCTGTGGTATGAATTACTATCGTTCAGTGTATTTTTTCTTTGTGCGTGGGGCTCCGCCCCCCAAGCCCCTCTGTTATAATTGTCACTCAGTTAACTTTATCGATACTCGTTTTGCTTCCGTCCTAAACATTTAACCTAACCATTGATGGTATGAATACAAATCGATTAGTGTGTCTTTTCTTTGTGCCCCCCTGTTACCGCCTATCGTGTAGTAAACTCTATCAATATTCTTTTTCTCCCGTCCTAAACATTCAATCTAACTGTTTTTGGTATGAATAAATATCGTTTAGTGTGTTTTTTCTTGGTGCCCCCCACTTGCATTTGTCACGCATTTAACTTTATCGATACTTGTGTTGCTCCCGTCTTAAACACTTAACCTAACCATCTATGGTATGAATAGAAATCGATTAGTGGGTCTTTTCTTTGCCTTAGCCCCTTTTCTGCCACCCATCACGTGGTTTTTTTTGTGCCTACACTAAACTACGAACTTTGTTGTCAGATAACTGCTGCTCAGTCACGTCTTAGTTAGTAAGACAATCGTACGAGAGATAGCGTTGTGGTTCATTTAGCTCTGGGCATTTTTTCGATTTCCGTTTTTAGGGTTCTGTAATTTATAGAGGGCGGAGTACCGGTGGCAAATTTCACACTAAATGTATGGAGTCGCCTAAGTATTCTTATGATTAAATAAATAACGAATAAATGATTAATTTTGCATAATAATTTTTAGGAACTTATAGAAATTATCTTACGAGCATACAAATATAATGTAATATGTTGTTAATATCTATAAAACATAATAATATGTTTTCTTATCAAAACATTATCATTAGGTAATAAATACTAGACTAAGAAGTTATACCTGCCAAACGATATATTATTTTCAAGACCATTCAATTACAATTGAGGACTGGAATTATGTGTTCGAGGTCCTCCTCACAATCTACACTTAAGTGCGTATCCATGTTATAAAATGAATGGACTATGGCCACATGTTCCTGGTTTTTCGGAGTGAATCGGTTTCTTAATTTATTGAAGATCCATTTATGAGTGGAAAACGATCGCTCTACATCTACCGATGTCATGGTTGCGTGTTTAAGGACTTGTTTATAATTTTCCATTGTAATCATATTCCTTAATTCGTCAGCATCTGGGTTTCTATCTAGAACCAATTCGAGTTTATTTCGCACGGTTTCACTTCCTTGGAGGCTTAAAATACTCCTAACTATATCTATTACCAGAAAACTTTCTTCTATCGGAATTTTAGTGCATTCTAATTTTTCTATCGATTCAGGTATAATTTCGTAACAATTTTTCATAAAGCTTAACTCGTTTTTTAAATTTTCATTTTCAAACAACTTCTGGGCTTTTCTAATGGCAATAGCTTCTTTACTGTTCAATTGCATCACAACATTTTTAATCACGTCAAAATGTCTATCGTAGTAAAAACTTGCATTTAACCAGGTGCCCCAACGAGTGATAATGGGTTCCGGCGGTAAAGGCACATTCTGCGCATGGTCCCTGAAAAATCGGACGCGGTGTGGTGATTTAAAAAAAATCTTCTTGACATTAGATATTAAAGAATTGACCAATTTATGTTCAGATCTTATCTGCTCCGCGACTCTGTGTAGTCCATGAGCGAAACAAGTTACGTGTCGTACTTTAGTGTACTTTTTCTTCAAAATCTTGCCGGCAGCAAGCATGTACGCTGCGCTATCCGAACAGAATATTAAAAATTTGTTCATATTATCTGTAAAATTATCCTCCCACAAAAAATTCAAGCTTTCGTCAACCACCGCTGCAATTGAGTTCGCGTTTACAGTACTAACGACTTTACACGCTAACAAATATGGCGTTTGTAAAGCATCATCAAGTGATTTTATAATTACATTTACTACGCAATTACCGAAATTATCAAGAGTCTCAAGAGAGAGAGAAATTATCAAGCCATAAATTGGAATCGAAAAATGCATTTCGTATTTGCTTGACGGTCGCATTGTATATGCTGGTAAGATAGTATTTTCTCAAAACACTTTCTTCGGGAAGTTTTACGCCTTTATCTAAGTATTTTCCAAAGAACTTTTTAAATTCTGGATGGTTAACTCTTTTCCATGGGATGTTACACGCTATAAGGAAAACGCATAAATCATAGGCAAAGGTGCCATTTTGGTTTCCACAGTTAATTTGGTGTTGTTTACTGTTAACGTGTTTTTCGACATTATATTTATTCAACTGCTTTAAATCCACTGAGCAAGAAATACAGTGAATGCTACATTCTTCTTCATTATATATAAGATTTTCGTACGGTTCTATCATCCGCAGAATTGTTGCTTCACGTGGCTTATTCATCTTGATATTTTTCGGTTTTAAATATTTAGCCGACGCAATAATAATTCAGATAATATAGATGTAAAGCAGCTGTCTAAATTGACAATGTCAAATAATTAGTTTCTAAATGTCTCATAAATTTGTAAATTAGTAACTTTTTGAAAAGAAAGGTTGCATATGGTAAAAAATATTATATCGATGAATGGTGACTTTGTTAAAAGAAATTGAAAAATAACCCAAAACATTTACGACATAACATTTAGGTGTTCCTGAAATCGATTTATGAAAATAAATGTTAAGTACTTACTTCCAATTTACGAGTAGGTACACAATACTAAGTACATAAGGTAAATGAATAATTTTATTATTCAAGCCTAAAATAATAATTATAAAAACGACTCCATACCTTTTGTGTGAAATTTGCCACCGGTACTCCGCCCTCTCTAATTACCATGTTTAAAACATAATACATCAATGTGTTTAAATACTTTTTATTAAGAATATGAAAAAATCTACTACATTATTTATGTATAATGTCTCCAAATAAACCAATTTGTGACTTTGAGTCAGCGTTATAATAATTGAATTTACCATACTATGTTCTACCCGCAAATACCATAAAGTCAATATTATTTATAGTAATCCGTTCAGCCGTTTTTATGCCAACTGGTAATATATAAACAGACAAACAGGCAAAAACACAAACAGACAAAAATTCTAAAAATCGTCGAATACTGATCTGTTATTGATTTTAAGAGCTATTAATATTTTTACTAATCTCTCCAATGTACAGATTTTCTACCCTCCTTTGCTTTATTATATGTATAGAATAGATAAATAGATACATAGATGTTAGGCGGTTGTATCAAATTATTTAAATGTGGTCGTATAAACTCAAATATTAAATAATGAGTCTTACTAAAGTCTGTTCGGAAAGAGAAGGTGTAGTTGTTTATACTGGAACTCATACAATTTGACGTGACAACTCTCACAATTTGCAAATAAAAATAAGTAAACGAAAATCCGCCTTGTTTTGTTACCATTACGGTTCATTACGGCTATAAACTTGTGGTAGTAGGTAATTTGTGAATTTGTTTGTCACCCGACGACGTGCGTTGCTTTGAAGGCATGTTCGAAATTTAAACTTATGATAACTACTACCTCATAAAAACAAAAAAACAGCAATTCGACAAACTTCAAAATAATTTTCCTTGGGTAGGAAGGCTCGTTCGATATTTACACTTATAACGGTTGAATAAAGTTTAATTTTGTATGTACTATATTTCTCTTATGCTTTTAATATATAAATCATAGGAAATTACCACTGTAAATTGACTATAGGTACATATCGAGTCCTATAGTAACCTAAGGTCAATCCGTGGTCTGTAAACTGTTAAAGGTAGGTCTACCAAATATTTATGCCGTCATCTGCAGGGTCTGTTTAGTGGACTATTCAGTTCTCAGTTCCTAGTTAGCTATAGTTTCTGAAAAAAACGCGGGGACAGAGCCGTAATTTTTGTATGAAAAACTGCATTTTCAAATGCGTTTTTTATCAAAACTACTGCTCGTAAAATGAAGTCAAAATCAGTCAGCTGTCCTAACTTTTTGCAGGCTTTCTATTGGTACCCCACACAATTAAAAAGAGTGTAGCAGTAAAAATATCTTTAAATCTAAACTCAAAAAGTTGCTGTTAAATACTTAAGCTCAAGATTGAATAAATACTGATTATTAAATATATAAGTTAAATAAATACCCATCTTGGGTCAGTTGTACTTACTTACTAATTTAAAATAAGGATTAGGTACTTAGGTCATAGGATAAGAAAACCTGGTACATAAACTGGAAGTGAGTGTTACCATCGCCGATAAACTTTAATGTTTGGCGAAACTGATATTTATGTAAATTGTACCATACTTTTATTAGAAATAAATTAAAATAAAAAAATAAAAAAATCCGGAATCGTGACTGTACGTATTAGGTACTAGGGTTAAATCTACGCAAATTTCGACCAAAGAAACCAGGATCTCTTACCAAAGACAGCGTAGTAGGGTGCCCAAGTTGTGGGTTGTTGGTGACCAGGACTCGCAGGATGACGAAGTGCGTGAGGAACACGCAGTAGGACAGTCTCCCGAGCGTGTGAAAGCCTCGCCACGCGAACATGGAGCGAAGAGCCGCTGGAATAAAAGACCAAGTAGATTATGATACCTACTGGAGAATGCAACAATTTAAGAGACATATATATATGAATAACGTAACCTACAATTGCAATATATTTCTGCATGGTGATAGGAAAACTAATTTTGTTTCAAAATATAAAGCATTATTTCAATTATTTAACGATGGATTTCATAACTAGATAGCATTTAGATTTGGATAACTTTAAGAACGACATAACGGATGATTTCCATTTATTTACTAAACAGCCAAAGAAAAGGACACACGATGAATAAACCAATGGATAGAGAGAGGTGGAAGACTAAGTTGAAAAACTATATTAAAATGATACCCAGCCACATTCTAGAATAGAATAGAAATATTTTATTGGTAAACACATACATATAAAAGAAACAAGAAAAGAAGACATAAAACGAGAAAGTGCCACGAAATGTCCTCATCTCAGCATGATGCTGGCAGTTGTCAGCGCTGATCTTTCGATGAGACCATCAGGTGAAAACAATTCACGAAAAGTTTCACAAAAAAGATAGAAAACTAAAAGCAAACAAAGGGAATTAAAGGAAAATTACGGTGTCATATGACTGTATAACATAATCTAGCACAGGAAGACGCTGAACCAGATGGTGACCCAGGTAGTCTTCATCACAAGCCACACGTCTAGCCACATACTGGCCAATAGCCACACGCACAGATCTGTCTGGCGGATGTGCCCGGCAGGCAGATCTGTCAATGTATGACGGCGATTGGACACGGATGTGACTGCGGTTCGATATATGTAGCGCCATATACTGACGGATCTGTTTACATATCCGCCATATACCAGACAGATACAGCGGTCTCTTTCTCTTACGCATTTAGTAACATAATCCAGCAGGTAGACACCGAAGAGCGGGCAGCACAATAGCGACACAGGGTGATAGGTCTTCATCAGATCAATGTTGCTCTGCGTCCGTAGGAAACACCTTAGACAACCCTACACGTGATCCCTGGGTGGTGCTAAAAGAGTAACAAACTTGGCAGCTACACTGTCCCATCTGGACCTCGCAGCATTGGATTTTCTTTATCATCTGCTTTCCCAATCAGAAGCCACACGTCTTGCCACATATTGGCCAATTGAGTAAGAGAAGAAGAAGATACTCACATTTGCATTTAGTAACACAACCCAGCATGAAGATAGCGAAGCATATCGCGACGAGCGGTCGGTCGAGCGTACTGTATGTGATCGCGGCCCAGCGCGGTGGTAGGTCTTCGTGTAGGAAAAATACTCCCAGCCACACTATGACTGTGCCAACGGGGAGGGACAGGTGGAAGATCAGGTTGAACAGCTGGAAATTACAAAACAAACAAAAACATCGTTAGTAGGTTAGGTACAAACAAATGCAACAC
Organism: Pammene aurita; assembly: GCA_947086415.1. Taxonomy (NCBI): domain Eukaryota; kingdom Metazoa; phylum Arthropoda; class Insecta; order Lepidoptera; family Tortricidae; genus Pammene; species Pammene aurita. Next base: position 26,687,646 of record OX352302.1, on the reverse strand, counting down.
CTCGATAATTGGAATGCCGAAAAATAAACAATGGAATAAGATAGGGGCAGACAACAGGCGATCTCGTCACGATCTCTTCGAGACGACCAGACCTGTGGTTAGCAAAAAAACTGCTCAATAGTAAAATTTTCAATTACAGTTGAAAAATACGTTTTTGGTGACAAGACCGACTATTATTCGCCTAAGATTAAGTTATCTTTTTTTTCTTTTTGTTGTATTATTTACTCTTTTTGGCAACAATATAGATTTTATTGAATACGATTCCTTAAGAGCCCTTTCGTAAAATGTTCCCTAGTAAAACTCCCATTCACAAACTAAAAATTGAAAAATCTCCCTTGCAAACATATTATTGTAAAAACCCTTAAGATATATTGTGCTCTGAACGTTATTTCATGGTACGCAAACAAAGCAAAGGTACATGCTTACATGCTAAATATAAATAGGTATTACGGATTTCAAAATAAATATAACATTGCTTTATTCTTTTGTTTGTACCACGCTAGGTTTTAAACTAAATAGTTAGTAGCTGAGCATAAGATAAACGCTAAAATGAGAGAAAGTGAGAGAGCTACCTTGCTATCTCTAAGCTTGATGCCTCTCCTCTGGATCTCGTACAGTACGAAAGCTGCCGCCATCCCGCAAGCGTAGCCCGCCAGGTTCATCCACATTGGCAGATACAGCTTTGGAAGGATCAAGGACTTGGAGAATAGAGTACGGAGGTCCCTGTAAAAACAAAAAACAGCTTTCAGTATAATAAATTACATTTTTCTTTGTCAATAAAGAAAAGTCAATTAAAACATGAACTAATATGCTTTAACCTACTCAGGACTCTGGGCGGTGATGATAGGTGTTAACTGCCACCAGAACACCGTAAAACCAGCCACGGCAGCCGAGCACGCCAACAGCGTGCATAGCAGTGGCAGCGCCACGCTGCGGTACCGCACCAGCACCAGCAGCAACAGCATGCCCAGGATGTGGAACTGCATATCTACTGCTAGGTACCTGGAAGGACATACACAATAATGTAGTGTAGTAAACAACACCGAGAACTGAAGTATTTAGGTAGATGGCAGTAGCAGCGTGCCAAAAGTATTTTTTGTGAAGAAAATTAGCTAATTCGGCTTTCCGCTTCTCATGAACTGAATGAAAATTACGCAAGCCGTTGGCAATTGAGTTATTTGGACGCTTTGCCACTGGTAGTGATTGCCACTAGATAGCTGAGAATTGCGAGGGATCGTCGTGTACAGTCGCCATCAAATATATCGGAGTGGCCAAGGTACTCAAAAATATCTGAACATACACTTTATCTCCTTGACAATAGAGGCGTTGTTCAGATATTTGTGACAACCTTGGCCGCCCCGATATATCTGATGGCGACTGGACATCCAATTCATGCGATAGCTTTTCCGTCTCCATCTTTTCGACGTCCTCTATTCGCATCATTATCTACATGTGGAAACTTTAAATTGGCTCACTGTTTCTACATTACTGCGTATCTTGTTACCCTAGCTGTAAGTTTTCCTATGAAATAAAATAAATAAATTATCACCTTAGAATTGGCAGGACATTAGTATATCTTTGCAGGTAGCATCACAAAAATTCTACGCTTTTCAGCTGCTGTTAGGAACTTAGATTTAAACGGAGCAGGCAATGAATTCGTATTTATTGGCTGACTTTTAGTTAACTTTTATTGACTGATAGGAATCATCACCTAATAAGATGAAGATAATATTTGCTATTCAAAACTAACTTACCAGGTGTGTCCCATACAGAGTTTGTTCAACGGTAGATGGTTATGGACGTACAACAGATGGTACCACCAGCGTTCCCCACAAGCTTCCGCCTCACTATCCACGTACCATGCCCACAGTGGGCCGGAGCCGAGCAGTGGGAGCCAGCTGACGGTGAACCATAGCATGATGCCAGCGACAGGGGTTAGCCTGAAAATGAGACAAAAAACATCTGGCAAAAAAATCAACATTCTCAATACATACACAAAAGGGGTAGAGTAGACCTCTTTTAATTTGTCATTTCTGGGTGTTGGTCGGTTCCCAAAAAATTCTTACGCCTTCTAAGTTTTAAATTCTATTAATCAGGCATTCAAGTGGAAGTCCTTAAACTACGTCCAAAAGAGAGGTATGGGTACTGCGAATGTCATCTCGCTATGTGTGGTAGGGCACAGCATAGCGAATGTCATCTTGCTCAAATCTGGAGCAGAGCCCGACTAGGGAAGTACCTCCACCTTACAGAAAACCACAGCCAAATAACACTAGTCCCTATTCATAGTGTTGTGTTCCTGCTGGTGAGTAAGGTTGCCAAAGAGCTTAAAGAGGACCCAGTGTGTGCGGGCCGTATGCTTGTTTGCCACTGTCTTGGTATAAAATAAAAAAGCAGCTAGGAAAACATTAAAAGGCATTCTACGTAACGAACTGTTGCTTATGAACTTTTTTTATGTGTCTTTCTGTGGGTATGTGATTATTGTGATCTACCGTTGACAAATGAGCGTGTTTTTGGTTCGGTACTGTAAAATTTATGACCAAACCATCTATGTAGATAATACCATAACATAATTGGATTCCTGATTTTGTTTATAATTCTGGCGAAGAACCGAAGTACTCTTGAAGAAATAGATAGCGGACTAGTCACAGGCCACAAAGTCAACGTGGTAACCACAACCACTCTGCCAAAGTCACGTGTCAACGTCAGAGAAGAAGAAGTGGACACTGGTCCAGATAAGGTACTGTACCTTATCCATCTATTAACAACAGCACCTAGTGCCTTTAGAGGCGTAAACGGGCTGCTCTCGACGCCAATGAGGGTAGAGTAAGACAGCAAGAAGCCGGAGAGACAGAAAAACGCCTGCAGCCACACAGGGGAGTTCATCACCGCCTGGCCGGTGAATGTCTCGTACATCTGAAACGTCAATTTTATATACACATCAAGGCGCTTCACACACTAAGCGGAAATCAGCCGGAAAACGGATATCCGGCTGAAAATTGTTTGTGATCATACAAAAATTCAGCTAACATAGACTTTTCGACTTTTTTTGTTATGATGAATGCTACTCGTACTACTGAGAATGAAATAAAAATAAATAGGATAGATACTCAGTTGGTAGCCGACGTAGCCGTCTTCTCGTCCAATACAAGGTGTAACAAAAATGCTGGTGATCCTCCTAAGGGCATATTTGTTATCGTATTGTAATTATAAAAAACTTAGAAAAATAATTTCGGCGCAAAAAAATTGGTTTTGTATGGAGGGTTGGCCGGCTGGGACCATTTTGTCTCATTAAAAAAATCCCTGTCCAATAAATGTTTTCCTACTTTTTTTAGTCGCAACACGATAATAATTATACCCTTAAATGGATCACTAGTATTTATCATCCTGTATACACCAGTATATTTTTGATGATGTTTTGAACCAGAGCATTACCAGTATAAAAGAGAATTAAGTAAGGTTACTATTTTATCTATGCCAGTATCTACGGTTAGCACGAGTATGCTGCGACAGTGCATCGCGCGCGAGATGACTATCCAAATACAGTTCGAAGGACCATCGACCTCAGAAACGGATTTAGAATTTTGTCTAAAATAAAGTATTAAGTGGAATAAGTGGGTACTTACATGTTCAAGAAATTGTGGGTTGTCGATAAAAGAGGTGCCTGTCAGGAGCAAAACGTGCGCGAAGATGACGCACTGCATACCCATCACTCTGGAAGAAGACATTCAAAACAAAGATATGATTATGTAGTGTGGAGTTACTAAGGGTTATATTCCACGCAGATGAAGTTGTGGACAAAAGCTCTTTCTTAAATAGTTTACCTAATACCCTCCATGCAGGCCACGCCTTTCATCCGCTGGTCGCTGCGCGGTTTCGTGCGGTCGTACGTCAGGATCTGCCAGTTGCGCCGCAAAGAAAACGCCAGCACAAATCGGGGGCCTGAAAATAATATTAATAATAGATCTTATTAATTTATAATAAAAAATAATTACCTACCTCGCTTCTACCTTGACTTGGCATCGTAGAATTAATCACACTTCATGAGTGAATTTCTTTCGTCTTTTCGATCCCCTTAAGGATGATATCCATAATGAAAATCATCATATTGGACCGCCAGCCAGCAACATATTTCTATGACCAATATAGCGACCAGGTGAAAGAGAAGAGAGGAGGTTCGGCCATGGTTCGGTCACAATTTGGAGCAGCGGCAAGCGACCACAGGTGAGACCGAGATACCGCTTTCCGATCTTTCGTTGCCATCTATGGCCTGGCCATACCATAACCGCCATGAACACATCAACAACAAGCACCGATACTAGTTTGCCAATACATGTTCACTTTGTGTTTTGGAGCAAACGCATATACCGCACAGCCAAATAGCACTTATTTGAATATCGTTCCTTAATTTCTGGACTTACATTTGACATCGAACCGAAGATATGCGTGGCAGTTCCCAAATCGGCCAGCACCACCAGCGATAACCGGTCCACCGCCAGCTCTCTTACCTCTCAATCCTGTTAATTGTATATATATGTAATACTGTAGAGTCTTACATTTGACGTCCAACCGGTCCGTGATGATATGCGTGGCAGTTCCCATAGCAGCTAACACCACCAGCGAGAACAGAGCCACCGCCAGCGCTCGTACCTGTCAAGCCTGTTAGTTGTAGGTAGTTCATGCTGCTGAGGCTTACATTTGACGTCGAAACAGTCCGTGATATGTGTGGCTTACATTTAACGTCGAACCGGTCCGTGATGATATGCGTGGCAGTGCCTAGAGCAGCCAGCACCACCAGCGATAGCAGAGCCACCGCCAGCGCCCGCGCGCCTTTGCCAGTTGAGTTCTTCCCTGACACACATAGGGACCGTGTGTTGTTAAACTGTGCCTGTAGAAATATGGAGAAGTAATGTTTTTCAGTTTGGTCATTAAATCATCAACAAATTTATGAGCATAAGCGCAGAAAGTAAATGTGTAGATAGCGCTACAATCGCACAAATATTTTTTGGTTATACTTTGGATATGGTAAATCCTAGAGTGTAATAGTAAATAGTCCGCATCCATATTTTTAATTTGACATGAATGTACCACAAATTAGAAACAGATGTCCATTACAATGAAAAAAATAACCGTGAAGGACTCTGGAATCTGGAGGCTGAAACCCGTGTACGTGTTACTGAGAAACGGGTATTCGAAAATCGGGAACATCACGGGATTCGGACCCGTGACCTTTGGGTTGCCGGTCCAGCTTGCTTCCAATTACACCAAACAGTCCTAAAACGTATTTACTTATTACCTGTAATCCGTAAGGCTGAAGGACTTCATTCACGTATCGCTGTGCGCGGACCTCTGCCGGTCCGTCGGCCTCGTCACCACAGCGCGTGGCACATTACACGGTTGACCAATGAATGAGGAAGCGACTGCATTACTAAGCTTTAGTGGCGCGGTAGACAGTAGGTATATGATGTACAGTCGTCATCAGATATATCGGAGCTGCCATGGTGGTCACAAATATCTGAACAACGCCTATATCGTCAAGGCGATAAAGTACATGTTCAGATATTTTTGAGTACCATGACCGCTCCGATATATTTGATTGCGACTGTAGTACCTGTAATCCGTAAGATCGCAAGCCTTCATTAACGCAGCGCTGTGCGCGGATCTGCGCCGGCCCTTCGGCCTCGTCACCACAGCGCGTGGCACATACTCCTCGATGGACCAGCGACCGGTTGAAGTGACGTAACGATTGTGCGGAGTAATCCTGAAATATGTAAAATATTGTATTTAGCAAGTAATATGCTCAATAAAAATAAAATGTTCATATTAATATTAATATCGCTTAATTATTTAGATTTCATTAATTTATAGAAATTAATGAAACCCGGACCCGGAGTATGTCCTAAAACTACGTCCAAGACCACCGGGGGATGGGCAGCAGCATCCTTGGAGTGCGGTGGAGATACTGCGATCGCCATCCCGCATGCCAAGCGTGGCGATTACGGCATTCAACCCCCATGAAAAGAACCAAAAAACCACGGCCCCGAGTGTCCGGCGACCCCCGGTGCCCTGGTTATGGTAGCGGCTAGGGTACTAGCGGGGTCAGGGGTGCTAAGAATCTCCGGCAAAGATCCGGCTACCACCACCGACGACTTCTGGCCCTGGCAACATATAACACGCGTACACTGCGGACCGACGAAAAGATAGTGGAACTGGAGGAAGGATTGAGCAAGTTGCGTTGGGATGTCATAGGTTATCTGAAGTGTGAAGAGAGGGGGAGGAAACGATAATCCTAAAGTCCGGAAACTTGCTTTATTTCCGGGAGGGCGACCAACAGTCACAGGTGTCAGGTGTCGGGTTCATCGTCCATAAGTCCCTCGTGAACAACGTGGTGAAGATCGAGAGTGTGTCGACTAGGGTGGCGTACCTTATACTCAGAGCATCCAAGAGGTACTCGTTGAAGGTCATATAGGTGTATGCGCCGACTTCGGCACACTCCGATGACGAGGTGGAGGCTATGTATGAGGATATATCGAAGGCCATGCATAGCTCCAAAACCTACTTCACCGTTGTTATGGGGGACTTCAACGCGAAACTGGGCAAGAGAGATGGTGAAGAGCTGAGAGTGGGGCAATTTGGATTTGGAAGTCGGAACCACCGGGGCCAACTACTGGCTGGCTTCTTGGAGAAGGAGGGACTCTACATGATGAACTCCCTCTTCAAGAAACGTGAGCACAGGAAGTGGACCTGGATGAGTCCCGACGGTGCAACTAAAAACGAGATTGACTTCATCATGTCGACGAAGAAGCATATATTCAATGATGTCTCTGTGATCAATACGGTTAAAACCGGAAGTGATCACCGTCTGGTGAGAGGCACATTGAATATATGTGATAAGCTAGAGCGCTCTCGACTGATGAAGTCTACGCTCCGTCCAGCAGCACTTCAAATCCAAAACCCTGAGAGCTTCCAGCTGGAACTGCAAAACCGTTTCGATTGTCTAGGCGGCGATGTGGACGAATTCAACGACGGGTTTGTGGAAGTTGTCCATAGTACTGGGTCTAAGTTTTTTAAGGCCCAGCGGAACAACAGAACGAAAAGGCTTTCTGACTCCACTCAGAAAATCATCGAGGAAAGGAGAGAAATGATTCTGCAATCCTCAGCAGATGCGTCATTATACCGGCACCTCAATAAACGGATCTCTAAGTCCCTTACCCGTGATTTGCGCCAATTCAATACAAATCGTATTGAAGAGGCCATTGAGCAGAATAAGGGTTCTAAAGTTTTCGCAAGAGATTTGTCTATTGGGCAGAGCCAGCTCGCCAAATTAAAAACTGAGGATGGTAGAATCGTTTCATCCAGACCCGAGCTTCTGGGGGAGATAGAGGACTTTTATGGACAGCTATACACATCAACTAGCAGACCTGAAGTTGATCTGGCGGAAGGCCCTAGAGCTAGACTGACCCGACATTATACCGAAGACATCCCGGACATCAGCCTGTACGAGATTAGAATGGCTCTTAAACAGCTCAAAAACAATACCTGCATGCACCTGGTGAAGACGGAATTACAGCCGAACTTCTGAAGGCGGGTGGTAAACCGGTCCTTATGGCCCTTCAGAAGTTGTTCGATTCCATTTTACTAGAAGGGAGAACGCCTAAGGCATGGAAAAGAGGTGTGGTGGTATTGTTCTTCAAAAAGGGTGGTTACTGAAGAACAGGCTAGATGACTTCCAGCCTCCCGAACAAGCCGGTTTCCGAAGAGGCTTTAGTACCGTAGACCACATCCATACGCTCCGTCAGGTTATACAGAAGACTGAGGAGTATAACCTGCCCCTCTGCTTAGCGTTCGTGGACTACGAGAAAGCCTTCGACTCGATCGAAACCTGGGCTGTACTACAATCACTCCAGAGGTGCCAAGTGGACTATTGCTATAGTCCACTTGCTGAATTGCTGAAGTGTTTGTACGAGAACGCCACTATGTCAGTCCGACTCCACGACCAGAACTCGAAGCCTATTCCGTTGCAGCGGGGAGTCAGGCAAGGAGATGTTATTTCTCCTAAACTGTTTACCGCTGCACTGGAGGATGTTTTCAAGACTCTGGACTGGAGAAGGCTAGGCATCAACATAAACGGCGAGTACATCACTCACCTTCGGTTTGCTGACGACATAGTAGTCTTGGCTGAGACCATGGAGGATTTGAGTACGATGCTCGATGACCCCAGTAAAGCCTCCGAGCGAGTTGGTCTAAAGATGAACATGGATAAGATGAAGATCATATCAAATACCCATGTAGCACCAACTCCCGTTACAATCGGAGACTTTACACTCGAAGTTGTGGACGATTATATATACTTAGGACAGACTGTCCAGTTAGGTAGATCCAACTTCGAGAAAGAGGTCAATCGACGGATTCGACTCGGTTGGGCAGCGTTCGGGAAGCTACGGCACATCTTTTTGTCCAATATTCCGCAGTGTCTCAAGACGACCAGTGTGTGTTGCCAGTGATGACATATGGAACTGAAACGTGGTCGCTTACAATGGGCCTCATAAGAAGGCTCAAAGTCACCCAAAGGGCAATGGAGAGGGCTATGGTTGGAGTCTCTCTGCGTGATCGCATCAGTAATGAGGCCAACCCCAGCAGAACCAAAGTAACCGATATAGCCATCCGAATCGCTAAACTAAAGTGGCAGTGGGCGGGGCACATTGCTCGTAGAACCGATGGCCGTTGGGGCGGAAAGGTTCTCGGGTGGCGACCACGAACCGGAAGGCGCAGCGTGGGTAGACCCCCCGCAAGGTGGACTGATGACCTGGTGAAGGTCGCGGGAGTCCGCTGGATGCGGGTGGCGCAGGACCGGTCATTGTGGCACTCTTTGGGAGAGGCCTATATCCAGCAGTGGACGTCTTTCGGCTGATATGATGATGATGAATTTATAGACCCCATGTCAGCTATAGTTCACTCGCATTAAAGAAGGAAGTGGCATACAATTTATAGATTAAGAAGAAATGATCGCCATTTTAACCAGGATCATAAAATACCTAAATATATTTGGTATGGTTCTAGAAAATTTGGTAGTACTCTGATTAAGTCAGTTCAACTGCTCTATAAAGAACATTTACATATTAAATACACATTTATTATTAATTAATTAATTAATAATTATTATAGGGAATTAATTAATTCATAATAAAAAAATACTGACTTCCACCATAGACATATAAAATAAGGAGACGGAATCCCACGAAGATAAAACTGTGATTCCATAATAAGCCGCGATCTCGTGCACACACACTCACTTTTGAAGTTTGAACCAATCACCGCTCGTGCACGAGTTATATATGTGTGCGTGTCGCGCGTAAACACGAAGAAATCGGCTTATTATGGAATCACAGTTTTGTCTTTACGGCGCTACATCTTCTTATTTTATATGTCTACTAGCTGTGCCCGCGGCTCCGCCCGCGTGGAATTCGGTCTGTGTGAGTAAGCGGCTAATTCACCCCTAATTTCTCTCCCGCTACCCTGGAGGCGGAACTTGAAGTAAAGTAGACAGATGGATACGCTAGAGGACAGTAGTCCTAATAAAATATTTTACAATTACCACTAAATGAAACTACACTCAAAAATAAATACTTTTTTTATCCTATAAATTTTTTTTGGCATGATTTAAACGACATAGAGTATTTAGTAGGTGTATATCGGACGATACAGGACCACTTCTGTATTTATACGTTCATGTCCACGGCAAATATCATCCAAATCGATCCTCCCGTCAAATCAGTCTAAGCATGAAAGGTAAGAACAGGCGCGGTTGAATTTGGGGGGGGGGGGGGGGCACAAATGCAGAACTCAATCGAGTGTAGTGGCTACCCCCCTTTTAGACGTTGAATTTTTATAGGCTACGTATATCCTGGCTGGGGATTTTCTTGAATTGGAATTAGTATTCCAATTGATTGGTGATTTCCGGGACAACAATGCAAAAAAAACCGGCAAGAGCATGTCGGGCGATACTCAGTGTAGAGTTTCGTAGATGCCGCCCTGTTACAAAACATCCGTTCAAAAGGTCGTTTATTAAGACGATTGTCGCCGGAGTGTCCTTGAGCGTTTGGGCGCTCTCTACCCGCGCCACCCGCGTACCCTTCTCATTGCGATCGTGCGTAAATCCGCCGCGATGCACCGCAATAATATTCAAAGAATATGACTTTACTCAGAGGCGCGCGGGCAGATTTATAATAATCATACCTAATCCTTTTGTGGATGTTTTGTGATTTGAATACTGTGATTAAGTACTACGGTGACATTTTTTAGGAATGCTACTAAATAAGATAAGTAATAACGATCTCGATTAGTAGATTTTTATGTAAAAAAATGAAAACCTAGATTTTGAATTTGAAGTACAGTGAGCGGCAAAATATTTATGAATTTACGAAATATGGTTAAAAATATTCCGCATATCAGAAAAAAATAAAAAAATACTGACTAGTACAGCAAAAAAAACTGAATGCATATCAAAGCGGTGTTTTCATGTGAATTTGGATTTTTTTTGCTGTGCAAGTGAGCTTAATAGATGGCTATTTTTTTGTTGCGATTTTAAATATTAACCGTAAAAATTCACTTAATTACGATAAATTAACAAAACTAAGCCTGTTGCGAGTTGCGAATAGTAAAAATGCACATGTAAGGAGCGGTATTTTTGCACGAAATCGTCATACAAATGAGAGCAGTAAGCCCATTAAATTTAGATCTTTAAAATAAAACACAGCGCAAACACTTCTTAGGGTTCCATACCCAAAATGGTAAAAACGGAACCTTTAAAAGTTTTTTGAAACATGTCCGTCTGTCCGTCCGTATGTCACAGCCATTTTTATTATAAAACATATATGACTGAAATTTTATCTAGAGGTGTGTTTCATGTGCCGCTACTTAGTTTTCTGGCTAAATTGCTAAAAAAATCTTTTAGGTGAGGCACTCCATACATACATCATCATCATCATCATCAGCCTATATTAGTCCACTGCTGGACATAGGCCTCCCCTAATGAGCGCCATAGCGCCCTGTCTTCAGCTTGCCGCATCCAGCATCTGCCTGCAGTCTTTCGCAGATCGTAATCCCACCTGGCCAGAGGGCGTCCTACACTACGTTTGCCGAGACGCGGTCTCCACTCAAGAACACGTTTACCCCAGCGGTTGCCGGTTCTTCGCGAGATATGGCCGGCCCACTGCCACTTCAGCTTGCTAATTCTTTGAGCTATGTCGATAACTTTGGTTCTCTGTCGGATGTATTCGTTACGAATCCTATCCTTCAGAGAAACTCCGAGCATAGCTCTTTCCATAGCTCGCTGAGCGACTTTGAACTGGTGGACCAGCCTTACCGTGAGTGTCCACGTCTCAGCTCCGTAGGTCATTACGGGTAGGACGCACTGATTGAAAACTTCCGTTTTCAAGCATTGCAGTATGGATGACGAGAAGACTCGGCGTAGTTTTCCAAATGCTGCCCAGCCTAGCTGGATCCTCCTGACATACATACATATTTCAAACTAAATGTCAAAAATATTTTTTTGTAAATATGAACATGTTGTACGATACGGATTTAAAAATATCTCATATATATATATATATATATATATATATATATAGAGTATTTTTAAATTTTTTTTTATTAAGTCAATATTTTCAGAAATAATTGCTTCGAAAGTCTAAATATAATAGCCCCCATCTAACTTTTAATCCGTAAGTCTAAAAAATATGAAAAAATACCAAGAAGGCTTAGTACTTAATTTTCTATGAAAATTATTTCACATATTATCGGTTCATCCGTTTTTGAGTTATCTCCAAGAAACTACTTTCTACGGAACCCTACATTATACATGGTCCGATACAAACTTGTCCGGTCTTTTAAAGATATTTGATAGGTAGTATTAACCCTTAGTAGTAATTTATTTATTCACTGGTGTTGATAATTAATATAAAATTTGTATTTATTTGCATTTCACCGACATAGTAAAGTTTTTTTTAGGGTAGTCAACGCGCATGTGAATCTTCTGGGGTTGCAGGCGTCCATAGGCTTTATAACTGCTTTCAATCAGGCGGGTCGTATGCTTGTTTGCCAGCGTCGTGGTATAAAAAAAGCTTTTTTTCCTTTATTCTTACATACATTGAACTCTTAAATATCAGCAATTTTTTATTAGATTCTCAATCAGGCTTTGCTCAGTGATAGTTAGTAGACTGAAATTTGGTATGAGTAATTATGTGTTTTAATTACGCCTACAAAGTGGTAAAACAATAATTATCTGAAACCCATTGTTGGATAGGTCTTTCAAGAAGAATATACCTTAAACAACTTTTGGATAAAACGAATACTTTCGTAAATAATAGCTTTGAAAGTTAAAATGCTCTTTGATTTTGAACCGTGGGTCCAAAAAAATTGGGAAAATTCCTGGAAGTGAGGCCATTGAAATACTAATCACGTATTTTCAATAAAAACTATATGGAATAAAATCGATTGAGCCGTTTTTGAGTTATGCCTATAGTAAAATACCGTAAGTGCCACAAAATATTTCTTTATAGACTACCTTTTGAATGGATCCCTACACTGAGTATAGCCCGATATTCTCGTGGCCGGTTTATCTGCAATCCTTTGCAGTTTACTTCGCAATTTCTAGATTTGAGAAATTAGTATAAAGTGTAACATTAAAGATTGTGTTTAATCTTAAAATAAAACGCATATTACATTCGTTTAGAACACGGTATTCTTAAATAAATATGTTTAAATAAATTCGGTTCTTTGGAGTTTTTTATTAAATTAATTATTAGTCTATTGTATTGCAGTACTAGCAGATTTCCGCAACTCGACGACTATTGCCTATTTTGCGTGATGCATGCGTCTACTAAATCATAATAATTTTAGTTTACTTACATGACCAAATTAGTTTTCATAGCAATGTGAGATTCATGATTTTTGTTATTTCTCCATTTTTATTTCATTTGTTTTTTACTTGTATTATAATCTAAATAAAATACACTTTTTATACGAACGTACATAAACATGCATTCGAGTACATTATCTTAATGGATAAAACGTCTATACATTATTGATTTCGGGAAGACACGTTATATCCGCACCGCATGAACCCTCTGCAGTTATTTAGTCTTTAGGCACAGTAAGTCCGATATTATTGCTCACGGGCCAAGCACAAGTATATGTAGTACAAGGGAAGCACGGAGCGACGAGCGACACAGCCTCCTCGTCTCAAAGCTAGCTCACCACTGCCAGCAACGCCGTTTTCGAGCTACCAACGCACGAAATGCGGAATTATGATCAAGTTGTTTAAGAAAATTTAATCTATTTAAATATCCTACGTTGTGTTTGTAGTGTTCTGTAGTACACATTTTTTAGTTCAACAATATTTTAAATCGAATGAGCCGTTCAGTAGACATAAGCAAAATTAACCGTAAAACGACATTTCGTTACATTTACATAACGGAGAAACTATACGTTACACGATTTATTCAAACGTTGACAATGTTGTACATGAAATGGTAAATAACATATATTTTTTTCAAAATTTTTGAATAACCCGTTATTGAGATATATCCCTTAGAAAGTAACAGTTTTCGGCCACAATCAGCGCCTAGCGCCTTAAGGGATATAAGGTGGCGCTGACGTCATTTTACTATCCGGCACTTTCTTTCACTATGCGTTTTTGACTGATAATTCAAAAACGGCTGAACCGATTTTTTTCAATATAGTTTTTATTGAAAGTTCTTATCAGGCCTCACCAATTTTCAGCTTTCTAGTGCGAACGGTAACTGAGCTAGACAGCGGACAGACGGACGGACAAGGCGAAACTATAAGGGTTCCTAGTTGACTACGGAACCCTAAAAAGAGATAAATAGTAGTTTATGTATTTTCATTTCGTTACCGTAGGTAATGAATCTTCATACGTTTTTACCACACTGTCACAGATAATACACTGATGTTACGTTACTGGTTGCAATAATAGTTGTAATTACATACGGTTCCGAACGCGGAATAGAGGATTTATGATATTGGTGTCGATCAAGATATTTATTCTTCAATGTAAGCACATTACAATGCACTAATGAACGTCAGAGAAAAATAAAATACGCGAGTGTCGTGGAACACTCGGTTGGAACGAAGTTATATTCTTTAATTTTTGACTTTTTCGTAAATTTTGTGGTTTTAATTTACTTTTTAATTTTTGAAATTTTGAAAGTTTTTGAAATTTTTGAAATTTAGAAATTTTGCCATTTTTGAAGTTTTTACTTTTAGGTTCTCGACTGTTTTCACTTTTATCACTTTGTTACTTCTCACTTTCACTTTTCACTACACTTCACTTTATTCTATTTTATATATTTTTTATTTCATTCCATTTCACATGTTTCTCAATCGTATGGGTGTCGCGTTTTCGTGACGTGACGCTTTTTCGTGACGGTCACGTGACTTTGTTTCGCCTAGCCCCCCATCCGCGAACCGTCCGATAAGGAACTTCGTTCCAAAACTATCACCGGTTCTAACCCTACACCTCTGGCCCAAGAAGTATTATGACCGAAAAGAAACTCGACGGGACTTACTTTTTTCAAAACAGTTATACATTATTAGATCTTAAAGATACAAAATAATTCGTAGTTCTTCAAGAAGATATATCAAAACAGCTTGAGAGACAGATAATGTACCTATTGTTTAATTATAAAGAAAAATAAATCCTCTGCTTCACAAAACGTTTGATATGTTTTCCTACCTAAACGGTGTCCTATAAATGTTAGATGATTTTCTAGTAGTTTTTTGGTTTGGGCCATGCATCTTTGTCCGTCATATATAGTCCTCGAACCTGCAATAACCCTTTGACATTCATGACATTTTCAAATATTTCTTAACAGCGGTTATTGGTTGTTTCTTCCCCATGTAAACTTCCACCCGTTTTGCATCCGCTTAAGGGATAATTTCCGAGATAAAACTATTTCATTTCCTTTTCCAGAGCTCAAATTATCTCCACACCAAATTTTATCTAAATAAATCGATTCTGCGGTTAATGATTCCCTATACAAATTTCCAACTCCCTTTTCACCCCTTTAGGGTTGATTTTCGGGGTGAAAACTATCCTTTGTCCTTTCTTGAGACCCATCCTATACCAAATTTCATCTTTATCAGTTCAGCGGTAAAAAAATCCTCATACCAACTTCCAACCCTCTTTTCACCCCCACAAGGGTTTATTTTCGGGATGAATACTATTTTGTCGTTTCTCGGGACTCAAATTATCTCCATACTAATTTCTATTAAAAATTCTCCATACAAACTTTCAACCCCCTTTTCACCCCTCCAGGGTTGATTTTCGGGATGAAAACTATTCTTTGTCCTTTCCCGGGACTCAAACTATGTCTACACAAAATTTCATCAAAATCCGTTCAGCCGTTTTCACGTGATGCGCGGTCAATTAAACAGACAAACAGACAAAAATTCTGAAAATTGTTGGAACGTGTTCTGTTATCGATTCTAAATATCCCCAGCCAACTTTTTTTTAAATATATTCCATGAACAGACTTTCGACCCTCTTCAGCTTTATTATATGTATAGATATAAGAAGATAGTTTTGAAAGTACCTTTCAGGCTTCACTTCCATTATTTTTTTAAATTTTTTTGGGCGTACGGTTCTAAAGTAAGTTGGGGGGGGGGGGGGGGAGGGGGCGGCTTTTTTGAAGATGAAACTATCCTTTGTCTTTTCTCGAGACCCATACTATCTCTTTACCAATTTTCATCTAAATCAGTTCAGCGGTAAAAAAATCCTCATACCAACTTCCAACCCCCTTTTCACCCCCACAAGGGTTTGAAAACTATCCTATGACGTTTCTCAAATTATCTCTATACTCATTTCTATCTAAATCGTTGCAGCGGCTAAAAATTCTCCATACAAACTTTCAACCCCATTTTCACCCCCACCAGGGTTGATTTTCGGGATTAATACTATATATTATCCAAACAAATCTCTAAAATTGACTTTCGCAGGCTCCCTCCGATAGTCTTCGATGGTATCCAAATTCCTTTTTCCAACCAAGTGAAAAATCTTGGCGTAATCATGGATCGTTGTCTATCATGGGTGCCTCAGGTGACTGAAGTGAGCAGGAAGATGTTTGCTGCCATAGGGTCTCTCAGACGGCTCCGGAATTTCCTGCCAAATGCTACTAAAATTGCGCTTGCTCAGTCGTTACTTCTCCCCATTCTTGATTATGCAGATATCTCCTATTTAGACCTAACCGAGGAGCAACTTAATAAGCTTGAGCGTATTCAAAATGCCTGCATTCGGTTCATTTTCGGATTACGCAAATTCGACCATGTTTCTAGTTTTCGTTCTCAACTCAAATGGCTCCCTATCCGTCACCGCCGTAACTCTCACATACTTTCTTTACTCTTTTCTATACTTTTTAACCCTGCAACTCCCCGCTACCTCAAAGAGCGTTTCTCTTATCTTAATTCTATTAGATCCTCTCAAAAATTGCTCCTAAAAGTGCCATCTTCATCTTCCAAATTTTATAATTGCTCATTTACGTTCCAGGCCGTTCGTTTGTGGAATTCTCTCCCTCTCGACATTAAACGCGCGCAATCTATTGGTAGCTTTAAATCGCAACTTAAGGAATACTATTTATCTCTTCCTTAGGTTTTTAAGTTGACACTGTTGTTTCTTATTGTGTGTATTATATATGTATATATGTACGTATATGTATGTTTATTTTGTATTTATTTAAGTATGTATATTCATATGAATGTGCTGTGTTATCTATTTCGTCTCTTTTGTTTCTATGCACCACCTACTGCTTATTGTTTTTCTCTAGTCTCCACTACCCAAAGGTTGTCTGGAAGAAATCGCTCATTAGCGATAAGACCGCCTGTTGTTACCTCTACCTAAATTTATCTAATTGTAAAATTTGTGCTTGTAACTGTATGAGGTGTGCAATAAAGAGTATTTATTATTATTATTATTATTATCCTTTCCCGGGACTCAAACTATCTCTGTACAAAATTTCATCAAAATCCGTTCAGCCGTTTTCACGTGATGCGCGGTCAAATAAACAGACAAACAGATAAACAGACAAACAGACAAAAATTCTAAAAATTGTTGGAACGTGTTCTGTTATCGATTCTAAGTATCCCCAGCCAACTTTTTTTCGATTATCTTCCATGTACAGACTTTCGACCCTCTTCAGCTTTATTATATGTGACTGTGATATAGATGACTTCCACAGTAAAAAAATCTGAACGCACACAAAGTGATGTTTTCATAAATAAATAAATAAATATTATGGGACAATCTTACACAAATCAACCTAGGCCCACAGTAAGCTCAATAAGACGTGTGTTGTGGGTATTAGACGACGATATTTATAATGATAAATATAGATAAATACTTAAATACATAGAAAACATCCATAACTCAGGAACAAATATACTTAATGAACACACAAATAAATGCCCTGACCAGAATTCGAACCCGGGACCTCCTGCTCCGTAGGCAGGGTCACTACCGATTAGGCTAGGAGGCCGTCAAAATGTGAAATTCATGTGAAATGAAATTAGATTTTTCTCTCCTCTTCTTAACTTTTCTCAATCTTAGATACCTATAAGCTTCCTTCATATTTAATGTTTTCGTTCTACGCTTTTTGTTCCAGATTTTCTTTTAATATCGTCTTACCAACAAATTTTTGGTTTTCGTAGAGGTAGGCATATGTAAGTAAATCTTTGGAACGCGCGGCATGCACCTGCCAGCTGCGCCCGCGCAACGGTGAAGGCCGCTCGCGTAACCGTTTGGTAATCTGACCGACTTGATGTAATCCCACGACCGAGAGATGATGGAAACGTTGGAATTTACTTACGATTAGGTTAAAACATCGA
Organism: Pammene aurita; assembly: GCA_947086415.1. Taxonomy (NCBI): domain Eukaryota; kingdom Metazoa; phylum Arthropoda; class Insecta; order Lepidoptera; family Tortricidae; genus Pammene; species Pammene aurita. The sequence goes on along the minus strand of OX352302.1, from coordinate 26,669,751 downwards.
ATAGGCAGGGAATTAAAACAAAAAACCAAATGGAAAATTTTTAGAGGAAAGCTTTTTAGCTTGAAAAATACAATAAAATTGTACATAGAGGATGATTTTCCGAATGGGTCAGTGAGGGCAGCCACCAGATCCAAAACTGCTACGCCAAAATATTTTTAGGAAAACTTCCCTAACTTTTTAACTAAAAAATTGTTTGATATTTATAGATTTCTGAAACAAGTTAAAGTCTGCGTGAAAATCATATAAAAAAAAAATAACTTTATGCAAATCGATCTATCGAACTATTTCTACTAACAAGGATCAGAAATCTCTTACAGACCAACCCGGGTTAAGGCACTAGAAAAGCCACAAATCAATAATTACGATTTCTATACATTAGAAGACTCGAACCCAAGACCTTCAACTTTAAAGGTAGGTAATGTTTACCACGCTACGGAGACCGTTGGAAAAACAACAATAAAAGACATTTATTCTTCAATTTAGGCAGATTACAATACACTTTACAACACGCTGCTGGAGTACGTCGACAGCTAATATGTCTACCTAGGAAAACATATCTTTCAAGAACAACAATTTTAAAAAGTAATATTAAAGATAAATAGATATTTATTCTTCAATATAGGCACATTACAATGCACTTATGAACGTCAGAAAGAAAAAAAACTACCACCGGTTCTGACCCTACACCTCTGACCCAAGAAGTATTATGACCGGCAAGAAACTCGGCGGGACTTACGTTTTCAAAACAGTAAGTCAAATAGTTTATTTGTACAACATGGGTATAGTACAAACAGAGGTCAGGTCAGTAATACATTAAGATCTTAAGATACACAATAATGCGCAATCTTCAAGAAGACACATCAATATTATTATTAGTTTATAGTTTCTGATGTTCCCTGAATGTCCGATTAAGATTAATTATTCTGAAGAGCCTTCATCTGTTAAAGGAATGTTACTTTCAAGGTCCTATCACACTGCTAGGGTTCAACAAAGTTCAAACAGCTTCATCACAGTTCAAACAGCTTCATCAGATGAGATCGCGGTCAAACGTTTGCCTATCCTCCATTAAAAAAAAAACTATTTTTGTTGAAATTGTGTGTGTTAATGTCCTAGTGCTCAACACGCTAATGCCCAATAGTTAACACTCTGCAGTCATTTTTATTACGATTGACTGGAGTTTAAAGATGACATGTACCAGGGCAGGAACACTGACGTTTACCTTACTTGGTTTGCGTAGAATACTTGCATCACTTTCGCACTTAGGTGTTAATACAGGGTCAATAGAAATGTAAAATAATGTAAACAAACCCATTTACCTTCATTGCTTCGCAATCACTCACTTTTAAAGAGAGGTTTAATTGTCAATTTATACACAATACGAGTAAACTTGATTATGGACATGCATTTTACGGTTTACGGTTTAAGATATTTATTTCCCAAAGCAGAGATTCGCTTATTATGAGAAATATAAATACATTTTTTGAAATAAGTCTATATTACACAGTAACATTTTTAGTACAAATATCCGTTAAAATACCAATATTTCAGTGAAAACGAATTTATTTATTTTGTAAAGTTTCAAAAATACTTTTTGTCTAGAATGCAGTTCTCAAACGGCATATTCAAACTCAAACTCAAACTCAAACATTTATTCAGTAAGTAGTCCACAAGGGCACTTTTACACGTCAAAGTAAAAGAGAGAAAAAAAAAATCAAACTACACCGGTTCTAACCCTACACCTCTGACCCGAGAAGAATTATGTCCGGCAAGAAACTCGGCGGGACTTATTTTTTCAAAACAACAGTACATCAAAACTAAAAAATACATATAAGGTTAGATTAACCAACAATAGGTTATAGTTTAAGAAAAATACCAAAGAAAAAAGATGAGTCCAAATCTGACTATTTGAAAATGAATTACATACAAGTTTGATATACTTTCTTACCTGAACTGTGTCTTCTACATACATTTCCAAATTATAATAATCCATCATCAACAGGTAGAAACAAATTTTGAATTTAAATAATAAAAAAAAAGTAAGTGATTATAGTATACAATAAACATACTATTTCCAAATTATCCTTAGAGATGTATAAGGTCTCCAAGTGCCTTGATCTATATATTCTATATTATAAAAAAATATGGATAATCGTATTTGTTTAGGTACCTTATTTTTCTTTTCTATTGACCCTGATACCACGACGGTGGCAAACAAGCATACGGCCCACCTGATGGTAAGCAGCTACCATGGACGCCTGTAACTCCAGAGGTGTCACATGCGCGTTGCCGACCCTTTACATAAATGAGGGTACGTTGTGTTGATGACGGCTAAAGGAACACTGGGTCCTCTTTGAGCTCTTTGGCAACCTTACCCACCAGCAGGAACACAACACTATGAGTAGGGTCTAGTGCTATTTACTTGTGGTTTTCTGTAAGGTTGAGGTACTTCCCCACTCGGGCTCTGCTCCAGATTTGAGCGAGATGACATTCGCTGTGCTGTGCCCTACCACACCTAGCGAGATGACATTCCAAGTACTCATAAGTACCTCTCTTTTGGACATAGTTTAAGGACGTACCCGGGTCCAGAATTTACTTACTATTATGTATTAATACGGTAGTATTTCCGAAATATAACATAACATAACATAAATACTCTTTATTGCACACCTCAAATAATAGACACAAAGTATACACAAGTCACAAACAAAAACAAAACAATTGGCGGTCTTATCGCTAAAGAGCGATCTCTTCCAGGCAACCTGCCCTAACCTACTAGATATAGTACTTTATAAGCGGTTTTCGGATATATACGATATACGAATATATGTATTCGAATGTATGTATATATATATATATATATTATTCGAATACACCTGTAATTTAGAAATACGTACATAGGTCAGGGGTCGGCAAACATGCGGCTCTTTGAAGGGTCAGTTGTGGCTCTTTGAGTTCCTCTCATTTTTTTTTTATCTAATATTACAGTTAAAAAACATAAAACAGACAACTGCGGCTCTATGACCTTCCGAAAATTCCACATTTTTCCGCCATCAGACTCTTTGTTAAAAAAGTTTGCCGACCCCTGACATAGGTGAATCATTAAAATCACTAAAAAATCATTAAACGTCCATCTTAATAAGGGTCTATTTCCGGAATCAAGCGCCACTTTTATCCATTCGTAAGTTCAAATATCTCATTAAGGAAAAAGACGCGAATGTTTGGCCAAATCCCAATCACAATCCACTAATGAGTAGGTGCTAAAGCTATAACATTATAAGCGAAGGCCGTATTTACAATGCAGTTTACTGGAAAAGAGTTAACAAGCTTATTCATCAGTATGATGTATATTTTTTATACTTTAACACATTGTAATAAGGTGGAAAATGTGTAAATATTTGTTACACTTGACTGCATTTATAGTTATATGCAATTCTAATTTAAGCTAAGGTTATATTTTACGATTTGTGGCATTGTTTTGGTTTACATATCATCATAATTTATATGATAATATTGACTTTGTGTTAATGTCCTAAGAATATTATTTGTTTTTCCAATCATAACGCTAAAGTACCTACCTAGATATTTTTGCCTAGCCAGTGAAAATAACCGACGAGCAATGGTGATGTGAAAATACAGAAAAATAGTAAATGGTCCTTATATTTAAATGGCAGGTTCAAAACAAAAGACAGTTAGATTATTAAATTTTACCCCTATTAATATTAATCATCTCGTGTGTCAATATTATCATCTAGTGTTGCAGCGTCGACTGGTTCCCGGAGATTAGAGCAGCCTCTCGAGCAGTATTCGTCACCAGGGCGCCGGCTACGCGCCCAGTCGTTCGGCTCTAACAGTTCATAGTAGCCCAGGTAGGGCTTCTAACTTACCTTTAGCAACTGCAGCGTAGTCTGGTTACCAGACACCAGAGCTGCCTCCAGCACGCAGTATACATCTCCAGGGCGCCGACAACGCGCCCAGTCGTCCAGCGCAAATAGAGGGGGCACGGAGTCCATTGGGTCTGAAACATTTCATAAGTGTATTATAATAAGATTTTATACTACGTCGGTGGCAAGCCTACAGCCCGCTAGATGGTTGGCGGTCTTTTTTTTGCGTCCAAAAACTTTTTCTCCAAATTTTTTTAGTGGCAATACGATACCAAATATGCCCAGTATTTTTGTTACACCCTGTATAGTATAGAACAACGCGAATGATATAAATAAATAAATAAAAGGTCCCTTTAGTTGAATAAAGCCCTATGTTATTTCATACTTATCATAATCATATATTATGTACCCTCGGTGCCTGAAATGGTTTCCGACGTATTTTTGGGCTGCATCAAGTTTTTGTTTTTGTTTTAATTACCTACCAAAGTTTCAAAACAGAAAACCCAAATTAGATCCACATCTGTGTTGTACGTACATATTTAGCTACTTAAATGCTTATCGAACTTAGTTTATCGATCTTAGTTAACGAACGAGCGGAGCGTAAGCGAAGTGAAGTGCTTACAGACAACTTCGAACACAACACAAGAACCCGGACGTCCGGCTTTTTTTATTTTGAATAGTTTTTCCGTGACAATTTCAGTAACGTTTTACAGATCTTTATGAAATTTGTTCAGGTTGTAGCAGAGATAAATATAATAGCGCAATCATTGGAGCATTTGCCTTACAAAAGGTGGAGTAGAAAATGTTTTAATGGTTATTGGTAGGCTATAGGGTGGTTATTAAATACTAGATTTGAGACCTTGAGGGGGGGTGCGTTGGCCGCCATCTTGGTTTAAACGTGCCATAAGTCCGTTTTTGAACCTTGGCGCTTAAACGGTTATCAGTATGTCTAAAATGTCTATGTAACGTATGAAGAAGATAAAATTGTCTATAATATTTCCATACACAATACATCTGTAAGTCTTACAGATATAAAGATACAGGGGGTGAAAAAGTGTATATTTTCTTATATCATAAGAATTTTATTTATTAGCTTCAAAGTTTTGTGCTTCGAGATAAGGAAATGAAGTCTCTACCACAGTTTTGTCATCTTCTAATGATTCTTTTAAAATATATTCAAAGTTGAAGTCACCCCTGGAGCGCTTATAGTTAGAGGGGGTGAAAGTAGTAAGTCTCACACACAAAATCAATGTTCTATTACTCATCATAAAATACTACTAGGCGTTGTCAGGTATAGCTATCGATCAATTCGGGTATAATGAATTTAGATTTGCCAAAAAATATATATGCTGTCATAGAAAATTTTTTTTAAAGAAAAAGCTTGAAATTTTTTTTATTTTTTAAACTTCATATAACTGTCAACTTATAATTAAAATATCGTATAGGCTTTAGCATTTTTTACATAATGCTTGAACAGTTCACTTTATGACAAAAATGTCTACGAAAATTATAAAGACTCTAATTTTTTTTGTATTTGTATTTGTTCTGTACGTCTAAGATACCAAGTTACAGGAAGGAAAAAATTACTCATACTCATTGTCTTTATACTTCTCGTAGACATTTTTGTCATAAAGTCAACTGTTCTAGTATTATGTAAAAAATACTAAAAACTATACGATATTTTAATAATAACTTGACAGTTATATGAAGTTTAAAAAAAAAATTTTTTTTTCAAGCACTTTCTTTAAAAATTTTTTTTTGTATGAAAGCATATTTTTTTTTTGTCAAATCTAAATTAATTATACCCGAATTGATCGATAGCTATACCTGACAACGCCTAGTAGTATTTTATGATGAGTAATAGAACATTGATTTTGTGTGTGAGACTTACTACTTTCACCCCCTCTATAAGCGCTCCAGGGGTGACTTCAACTTTTGAATATCTTTTAAAAGAATCATTAGAAGATGACAAAACTGTGGTAGAGACTTCATTTCCTTATCTCGAAGCACAAAACTTTAAAGCTAATAATCAAATTCTTATGATATAAGAAAATATACACTTTTTCACCCCCTGTATCTTTATATCTGTAAGACTTACAGATGTATTGTGTATGGAAATATTGTAGACAATTTTATCTTCTTAATACGGTCCATAGACATTTTAGGCATACTGATAACCGTTTAAGCGCCAAGGTTCAAAAACTGACTTATGGCATGTTTAAACCAAGATGGCGGCCAATGCACCCCCCTCTCAAGGTCTCAAATCTAGTATTTTAATTACCACCCTATAGCCTACCAACAACCATTATAATATTTTCTACTCCACCTTTTGTAAGGCAATGTATGGAGATGATTACCCAATGATTGGATTTGAGATGAGAGTTCGTATATGAGCAGGATTGATCAAGGGGTTATGGAGCTAGAAGGCGCGAAACGATCTTCATAAGGGTCTTGTTATATTGGTAGACTCGTTTGCAACTTCGGACGGGGGCTGACATAACTCTGGAGCTGACTGTAGGTTTCTTTTAATACCACAATGGTGGCAAACAAGCATACGGCCCGCCTGATGGTAAGCAACTACCAGAGCAACTCCAGAGGTGTCACATGCGCGTTTCCGGCCCTTTATAAAAAGGAGGATTCACTGTGTTGACGGCTAAAGGAACAAGGGGGTCCCTCATCGTCAACACACTGGGTCCTCTTTGAGCTCTTTGGCAACCTTACTCACCAGCAGGAACACAACACTATGAGTGCTATTTGGCTGTGGTTTAGTAGTAATATACAGTCGATGTGAAAGATATGTCTACACTTTTGCAACTTCTTTGTAATAAGGCCCAAGCGTGTAAACATATCTTTGACGTCGACTGTACACTGGGTCTCTTATCGCATACATTTCATACCTGATCCACACACTGGGCCAACGTCTGCCAATCTTAGGAATGCAGCTATGAGTTCGATATTGCGAAACGATATTGCGATCTCATTCCGTCGCACAGCTGCATCCCTTAGGCTGCGTTTCCACCAGAGATGGGCCGCGATTCGAAAAATAAACACACACACTGGACAGACACAGCTCCAACCCAACTCAACCCAACTCAACCCAACTCAACTCAACGCCATTGAAATTTGAAATTTGCTAATAACGACATTGAAATTTGCTAATCGAACAGGGCCGCGATTCGAAAAATAAACATACACACTGGACAGACACAGCTCCAACCCAACTCAACTCAACGCTATAACGACATTGACATTTGCTATTCGAACAGATTTTCATTCAACATTGGTATCACATTGGTCTCACATTGGTCTCACATTGGTACAACATTGGTACAACATTGCTACAATGTGCGACCAATGTGTGACCAATGTGATACCAATGTTGAATGAATATCTGTTCGAATAGCAAATGTCAATGTCGTTATAGCGTTGAGTTGAGTTGGGTTGAGTTGGGTTGGAGCTGTGTCTTTCCAGTGTGTGTGTTTATTTTTCGAATCGCGGCCCAGATTTTCATTCAACATTGGTCTCACATTGGTCTCACATTGGTCACACATTGGTCACGCATTTTACCAATGTTGTACCAATGTGAGACCAATGCTCACATTGGTGCTATAGCAAATGTCAATGTCGTTATACCGTTGAGTTGAGTTGGGTTGAGTTGGGTTGAGTTGGGTTGGAGCTGTGTCGGTCCAGTGTGTGTGTTTATTTTTCGAATCGCGGCCATGAGTGAGGATGCGTTGCTAGGAATGTGTTTAATAAGAACCAATCCTGGAGCTACGCTGTGCGAGGATAGGTAAATGAAGTGATTCTATTGGTTTTTAACAAACACATTTCTCGCAACGCATCCTCGCTCATCTCTGGTGGAAACGCGGCCTAAAAGTGGCCGCCATTGGCCCTGTGTGGATCATATCAAACATTGTCGTGTCGGTTGCTTACTTCGATTCGACCTCATACTTCGATTAGCAGAGTAATCTTACTTAATTTCAAATAGGGAAAATCCAGCAAACCATTTAGTAAATAAAATAATTACTTGTTACAATTACTTCATTATGCAATTACTTGTTATAAAAAATTATGACTGTTACCTACATTCCGAGCCCCGATGCATACAATTTTCATGTATTAGTCAGAGCATCTTCTTAGACCAGAAAATTAGTTTTCCATCAAAATTTCGGATCGTCAACACGCATGTGACACCTCTGGAGTTACAGGTGTCCATAGGCTATGGTAGCTGCTTACCATCAGGCGGCCCGTATGCTTGTTTGCCACCATCGTGGTATAAAAATAATATTTCAACACTGTTTTAAAATTTCAATCGTTGATCATTTCAAAACTAAGTTAAAGAAGGTATCCTAAGACCATCCGCACCGACCTTTCCGCATAGCATCATGGGATCTGGTAGCTGCCCTCAGTGACCCATTTAGAAAATCCATCCTGTATAATGACCGTTTAACTAATTATTTATTAAATCCATTTAATTTTGGACCCGGGTATGTCTTTAAACTACGTCCGTACACGGGTATGTCCTTAAACTACGTCCAAAAGAGAGGTATGGGTACTGCGAATGTCATCTCACTATGTGTGGTAGGGCACAGCACAGCGAATGTCATCTCGCTCAAATCTGGAGTAGAGCCCGACTGGGGAAGTAACTTACAGAAAACTACAGCCAAATAGCACTAGACTAGCCTTTAGCCGTGAGGCTAAAGTAATAAGAGGGTCCCTAATCGTCAACACACTGGGTCCTCTTTGGGCTCTTTGGCAACCTTACTCACCAGCAGGAACACAACACTATGAGTATGGTCTAGCGCTATTTGGCACTGGTTTAGTAGTAATACAGTCGACGTAAATGATATGTCTACACTTTCGCAACTTCTTTGTAATAAGGCCCAAAAGTGTAAACATATCTTGTGAATTGTGTTATCTCTCCACAGTGAGTTCTCCATTTTATAACGGGTCGGCAACGTGCATGTGACACCTCTGGAATTGCAGGAGTCCATAGACTACGGTAGCTGCTTACCATCAGGCGGGCCCTATGCGTTTCCCACCGTCGTGGTATAAAAAATAAACAAACAAGGTCTGATGTGCAATAGGAGAGCACAATTTAATTTGGGCAATGGTTTAAATTTTTTTCAGCAAGTTAAGCCTCGTAGTGTTTATTATTGGTCCCATTCATTAATTATCAGATACGTGTAATAATTATTAATATAAATGTCATACATAGTTGTTTTGTACTATACGAAATTTCATCGGGGATCGTATTGCAACGGTAATTTATAATTGAAAAAAATCTTTTTAACTTACCACTAAACTCCACGCTTCCAACCATCCACAAATTCACAAATAACAATAAAACACACAACATTTTAAAAATCAATAACACACAAATTAAGTCCAAATCATATGCACATCTTCCACTCACGCGCACGCAAGACTAGTGACGGCTTTAACCGACTTACGAGCGTAAGTTGCGCAATTTCTAGGGTAAGGTCGCCTGCCTCGTATTGCCAAAATCCAAGCCTTACTGCACTAGGTCTTAAAGACGTGTTTACTGTATTTTTATTTCGTCAGCTCTCGATTCGATTGCATCGAAAACGGGGTTTTTAAATTCTGATGTATTTATATCATGGCATGTAATATGGACATTCTCATCTTTTCAACCGACTTCAAGATATCGACGGAGGAGGTTCTCAATTCGTCGCGATCTTTGTTTTTGCTAGTTTTAGGGTTCCGTTAATCCTGTAAGGGTTCCGAAAAAACGGAACCCTTATAGGATCACTTTGTTGTCCGTCCGTCCGTTCGTCCGTCCGTCTGTCCAGACCCTTTTTCGCAGGAACGCGTGGAGGTATCAAGCTAAAATTTATATCAAATACTCAAGTCTACTGTCGCTTAGAGCTGTGAAAAAATCAAACTTCTAAGCTGACGCAATCAAAATATACAGCCGTTTATGCTGCAAATTTCCGCAAATTTTCGAAACTCGCAAGGGAATCAAAACCTACAGGGTACTTCCCGTGAACTCAGAATCTCTAAAGGGTTTAGCAGGCTAAGGAAGGACGTGTGGCCCCTGTGAGGAATAGTTGAATTAGTAAATGTCAATTGTTTGTCGCCTCATAACTAGTAACCACTCCAACTTTCAGCCCTCTATCTTGAACTGTCACAGAGATAATGTCAAAAATGTATTTTCTTAACATTTTTTTTCAAACTCTTATATCTCCTAATCCATAGCAGCTAAAGCATCGAAACAAAATCACAGAAACGTAGTTTTAGTGGGAGTATACCCTATAATTTTATTAATATTTTATACGTGAAAAATAAAAGAAATAAATGACAATTTATTTTTTGACAGCTCTTTCCAACACGTTTTTTTGAAACTAAAATTATGAAAAAGATCATGTAAATTGCTTACAGTATTAGCTACTAGGATACAAAAAATCAATTGATTATATTTGGTGCAACATACTGTAAAAAAAAAACTAACGAAAGTATTCAAGTATCAAGAGTAGGCTTCTGAAGTGAAAGTTCGTTTTTAAGTTTTATATTTGTTGCCTAGCAACAAAGGGTGTATTGTTTTTAATTTGACGTATGACTGTCAAAAAAGGTCACTGAACTACTGCTGTGTTAGTATTTGTAACTAATTTTACTAACTGCTAAATCAACGAAACGACGGATGTGCTATATGTTTATTATTTTATAAACAAAATTAATTGGTTTCATTATAGTACACGTATTAACATAACGAATTAAATAACTCATTAGAGCAGATATCACAATATAAGTCACTTAGATAATGACTATCGTAATATTCGTCGTCCCAGGTATAGGACAATGTTATCCTGCAGTCATCGCAATATCCTTTTAACATAATATTTTCGTCAGAGAGCGATATCTCAACATCTGGTAAAGACTGTAAAAACAGTTGCTTCGCTATTAACCGTGGCAAGTTGAGCCCAAATATTCTTGATTTTATGATTTCCATCTGAAAGAATGTATATACATGAAGTTTCTGTTTTATTTTTTATTTTATTTACATTTAAAGCTTACTTTCGCCATTATGGAAAAATCTGACTCCTCTTCTACATAACGTGTTGTATATTCCCTTAAACAATTCACTATTATGTTAAATGTGCTAGCGTATAAATTGTATAATAGTATTGTATAATTTAAAGATAGCTTAATAGCGAAGCAACTGTTTTTACAGTCTTTACCAGATATTGAGATATCGCTCTCTGACGAAAATATTATGTTAAAAGGATATTGCGATGACTGCAGGATAACATTGTCCTATACCTGGGACGACGAATATTACGATAGTCATTATCTAAGTGACTTATATTGTGATATCTGCTCTAATGAGTTATTTAATCCGTTATGTTAATACGTGTACTATAATGAAACCAATTAATTTTGTTTATAAAATAATAAACATATAGCACATCCGTCGTTTCGTTGATTTAGTAGTTAGTAAAATTAGTTACAAATGCTAACACAGCAGTAGTTCAGTGACCTTTTTTGACAGTCATACGTCAAATTAAAAACAATACACCCTTTGTTGCAGCAAACATAAAACTTAAAAACGAACTTTCAGTTCAGAAGCCTGCTCTTGATACTTGAATACTTTCGTTAGTTTTTTTTTTACAGTATGTTGCACCAAATATAATCAATTGATTTTTTGTATGCTAGTAGCTAATACTATAAGCAATTTACATGATTTTTTTCATAATTGTACTTTCAAAAAAACGTGTTGGAAAGAGTTATCAAAAAATAAATTGTCATTTATTTCTTTTATTTTTCACGTATAAAATATTAATAAAATTATAGGGTATACTCCCACTAAAACTACGTTTCTGTGATTTTGTTTCGATGCTTTAGCTGCTATGGATTAGGAGATATAAGAGTTTGAAAAAAAATGGTAAGAAAATACATTTATGACATTATCTCTGTGACAGTTCAAGATAGAGGGCTGAAAGTTGGAGTGATTACTAGTTATGAGGCGATAAACAATTGACATTTACCAATTCAACTATTCCTCACAGGGGCCACACGTCCTTCCTTAGCCTGCTAAACCCTTTGGTACGAAGCAACGTCTTATAGCACAGATAAAGGAAAAATAGCGAAAACCGTAAATTTTTAGTTTCATCATAAATATATTTTTAATAATTTTAAAGTTACTACTCCTATATACCTACAGGTTTGTACGGAACCCTCGGTGCGCGAGTCCGACTCGCACTTGGCCGGTTTTTTTATGTATGTTCAACGATTATTCGATGACAGTTGTACCGATTTGTAAAATTATTTTTTTGTTTGAAAGAGTTGGTCCCATTGTAAACAAGTCAGGTTCTGATGATGGGATCCTGGAGAAATCGTCTGACCTCTTCAAATATTATAGGCACACCTGCGATTTAAATATATTTTACGCTAGCTCGGGCATTTGCTTTTGGAAATGTGGAATGTAAGTGAAGTCGGTTCTTTTTTGCTAACTATGAGGCCTATTCGAAGAATATGATTTGTCATTAGATTGATTTTAATTCGATATTGATTGGCTTGTTCAGAATACACCTTTCCTGTTACCAATTAGTTATCAAGTTCATGTCAAATATACCGGCTGTCACTAAAATCAACGCCAAGACAAGGGCTGATAGAATAGCTGATGAGCTATCAGTTTAATCAAATTTAGCCCTAATTAATGGCATAGTTTTCGAAATATTGGCACTTTTTACCTTTATAATAAAGCTTAAAGTAAGTAGCCATTTTGCCGATATATCAAAAAAAAAGACGTTTTCATTCGGGCCAAATATGCTCAATCTAATAGCCAATCAGCAGTGATGGGAAAAGACAGAGTATAAATACCTAAACTTAGTAGAACAGAGACAAGAACCGGGGAATTCCTAGTGGCTACTTTTTTTTCTTGGGGTAATTCCCGTGAAAAGTAAAATTAGTAATATTTTTTTTTATATTTCTAACCCAAGGGTATTAAAAATTCGGTTGTACTAAAGTGCAAGTTTTTACTAATTTATAAATAATAATAATAGAACAATTACGGCAATTATTTAAACGGCCTCCTAGCCTAGTCGGTAGTGACCTTGTAGTCGGTAGTGGCTTTTATTTGTGTGTTCATCACGGATATTTGTTCCTGAGTTATGGATGTTTTCTATGTATTTAAGTATTTATTTATATTTATCGTTGCCTAGTAGCCACAAAACAAGCCTTATTGAGTTTACTGTGGAACTAGGTTGATTTGTGTAAGATTGTCCCATAATATTTGTTTATTACATATTTTCACTCGTAAACTAGTAAGTAATAAATTTTACTTTTGTAATACTACTGAATTTTTATGTGTTGGGAAACAAATATGAAAATTTATAAAAAAAATCCCGCAGGAAAAAAAATAAGTCGCAAGGAAGTCCTCAATTCTAGTCTCTGTTCTACTAAGTTTAGGTATTTATACTCTGCCTATTCCCATCAGTGCCCATCAGCTGTTGTGTCAGTATCAGAGTATCAGCCCCTTAAGTCTTGACATTAATTTTGAAACAACCTGTATATCAAAAAGAGATTGGTTCAGAATCAATATTATTCGTCAAACGTGTCACTAAAGTGACATTATCAGAATCAACATTCGTTCAGATGGCATTTTGGTGACTGCAATAGCTCCAATATATTAAAATTATCCAATAACAGTATTACCTCAAAGTAAATAATATTACTAGAACAGAATTCTCACTGTTACGTCATGAATCATGTTGTCTCTGCATAACATATGACACGTTCTCTTTCTCAATAGTTATACAATGAAATACTGGACCGGGTGTCTCGTCAACCGAATGAGTAAATCGAACCACTTGTACTACTGTGAAAATAAATTGAATTTAAAGTCATGAAGAGAGCGGATTTGAAGTAGCGATCTCAATATTGATATGGATATGACTGGCATATTTTATTATTTTTTCTGCACACAAAATAATGTAACTTATCGGAATAAAAAAGTAAAAACCTTGTATAAAAATTCCTTTATTTAGAATAATAGTAGTTTATGTAACAGTAGTTTATGTAAAAGGTCGTCACACTGCTCCGCATCTCGCAACGACGTCCGTTGATGCGTTTTTTAACTATGTAGAATCTTGATTTTGTATAGAGAAATCGAATGGTACGACACACTGGCTCCGCCTCGACGCGCGGAGGAGCGAGACGCACGACGACTCGCGCGCTCGGACGGAGACGCGGTGCGTGCCGCAGGGTATGTCACACCGAGCTGCGCAGTGCCGTACGGATTATAGTGCAAGAAAGGACGTAGGCGCAATGGATATCGACGTCTATAAGTTTATTTTTGAAATTGAAAGTCGTTCGTTTAATCATAATCTAGGAATTCTTATAAAAGTATAATTGAAGATTGAAGTAGTAGATTATTACATACTTGAGTGTAAGCCAAAGCTTTTCTTCCGCTGTAATAGAACGTCGAAAATTTGTGGCTGCGCCAGTAATAATCACTCCAATTTTGCTTAGCAAATAATCAAATGACTCGGTTAACATACGGGTGCAATTTAAAAAAAAATCTTCGTGTTGCCTTAAATCTTGGTAATCTCTAGCAAAAGACCCATTTATAGGTCTGGTTTGTAAATAGGGATGTACCCAGTGTCTTCTGCGTTTCATGACTCAATTGTACAAAAACCAAACTGAAAGTATCACCGCAGCGTTCTGAATAAGTTCCGTGTCCATTTTATCGACAAATAGGAACTATTTTCACCTTAACGTTCGAATGTGAAATGAACGCGAGACGGAAGTAACGCGGGACGTCGCGCATCGCAGCTCCGGACGGAGATGCGGAGAAAACTCGGACGTTGATGCGTTGTCTCCGCATGCGAGTCCGTTGCTCCGCGTCTCTCAACGAGACGCGGCGGCAGTGTGACAACCGCCTTACGTAATAAGGGTCCTTAAAATACGAGTGTGGTTAAGATCACACGAGTGTTTTAAGGCCTAATTACGTACAGTTGCATACACTGCTTTATCTACACTCATATTATATATCCTAAATGAAGTGTTCGGAAACCATAGAATGACCGCCATTGCACCGCCATGGCCAACTCCATTGGGCCGGTGGTCGGGCGGGCGCGTGCCGTTGGTCGGGAAGGACGACAGGATTTACATTATGTTATCAAATTCGATGTTCGGAATTTGTAATTCATAACGTATCAATATATGAGCATGTAAAGTTAAAATTACGTTACTGCCCTGTGGCAGCTTTTTATCTGTATAAAAAGCTTATCATAGTAAAATCGGTTGGGGTAATGCTAGCCATTGCCTACCGTTTTTGAACACGTTTTAGAAGACTTACAATATGAGTGTAGATAAAATACATTTCTTTAGTTAAATGTATTTTATCTACACTCAAACCTACGTCAAACCGCAAGTTTTTTTTCAAAGTCGTCAAACAAACGTTGTGTAGTTTGAGGAGAAGAATGTACATTTTAATTTTTTGCTTTAGTTACAGGCCCCACCGTGTATAAATAACATGACATGTATTTAACAAATTTCACTACTCATATCCATATTCATATTAAGATCGCTACTTCAAATCCGCTCTCTGTCATGAAATATCATGACAGGATCTTGAATACCTGGGTCCTAAATGGACATTCAACGCCAAAACTATGTATACAATTATGAACATTATTACAATGGAGTAATATGCAGAAGTGTATACATATTTTGGCGTTAACTGGACAACGAAACACTGAAAAAGGCTTACTTATCAAAATGTAGGATAACCGTAGGAATGGATGTAATTTTTAAGAAAACAATACAAAAATCAAGAAATCTGACGCAAAAAGATGATTTTTTTACCCATATACATATAAAGTGCTGGATATCTGTTCGAATAGCAAATGTCAATGTCGTTATAGCGTTGAGTTGAGTTGGGTTGGAGCTGTGTCTCTCCAGTGTGTGTGTGTTTATTTTTCGAATCGCGGCCCCGGGGCGGGCCCAGTTTGGTTTCAGAACAGGGCTGTCAACTGAAAGTGCCATTATGTGGTTGAAGCATACTATCGGGTACTATACGGACAGGAAGACTCTCGTATATGACTGCTTCCTGGATCTCTCCAAGGCATTTGATAGAGTGGATTATAAACTGCTTTGGAAGAAGTTGAGGGAGGCGGGTATTCCGGGAGACTGTACAGATCTGCTAAGATATTGGTACCACAATCAGGCAAACCAAGTCAGGTGGGCTAAGACCCTGTCTGGGGAGTACAAACTGGAATGTGGTGTAAGGCAGGGGGATAGTATGTAATTTTAGTCTTTTAGGAATTCTAACATAGGTCTTAAGTGAAATACTGTTTCTAACAAACAACATATGGACTATGTCTGAAATAAAACTATTTTGATTTGATTTTGATAATATCCGTAAAGGAGACGTAATGCCACGAAGATAAAACTGTGATTCCATAATAAGCCGCGGACTCCTGCACACACACTCACTTTCGACGTTCGAACCTATCACCGCTCGTCCACGAGTTGTTTATGTGTGCTGTGCGTGTGGCGCGTAAACATGAAAAAATCGGCTTATTACGGATTTATTTTATTTTCTTTATTGAGGAAAACAAACAGCATATAACATACATAAAAATAATACAAATAGATAGATCATAAGCTAGCAAAGTTTTTACTAATTATTTTTTTTGAGAAAAGACAAAGAGTAAGCAACACCTCACCTTGGGTTATGTCATTGCAAGGAGGGTCCTAGGAGGGTTAGTACTTAAAGGTAAATGTGCACACAGTGTAAAACAATGAAATAAAGAAGTTATTAAATTAATATAAAGAATCACAGTTTTGTCTTCACGGCGTTACGTCTTCTTATTTTATATGTCTATGTTATTACCTAACTCAACATAGGGTCAAATTAAATCGCATGTAATGTCACAATTTTTGACACATGTCTTAATTTTTTACTTTACAAATTGATGCGACCCTCCCAGGACCCTCCTTGCAATGTCTTAGCCCAAGGTGAGGTGTTACTTACTTTTTGTCTCCTTTCAAATTGTCACTATAATTTACCTGGTGATTTAGAAATGCTTGGGGTAAGATAACACGTTTGTTTCGACAGGTCTGTTCAATGCTGAAAATTTTCTTACTATATATAGTAAGTAAGTAAGTACTTACTTACTATATATAGTAAGTACTTACTTACTTACTATATATAGTAAGTACTTACTTACTTACTATATATAGTAAGTACTTACTAATATTTGTCATAATGAATAAGATGCGGTCGTTGCAAAAATACAGTTTTAAGTATGGTTCCGTAGCCAAAATGGCAAAAACGGAACCCTTATAGTTTCGTCATGTCCGTCCGGCCGTCCGTCCGTCCATCCGTTAGTCCGTCCGTCCGTATGTCACAGCAATTTTACTCGGAAACTATTACATTTTGTATGCTGCTACTTACTCTTGTGGTAAAATTGCTGAAAAAAAAATTTTTAGGGGGAGCATTCCATACATGAAAGTAATTGTAAATTTTTTTTACCAAATATGTATTAACATCTTGCCAGAGAATAAACAAATTATTCGTCGTGGTATTATTCGCGAATAAATCATACGTCTGCCCTTTCCAATAGTAAATGATTTATTCGTTATTTTATTCGAATAAATAACACGAATAATATTTTATTACACTTTTAGATTTCATATTAAACTGCAACTCTAACTTATTTTTGGGTCAAGGAAATGTATCGCAGGTAGCCAGCCTGAAAGAGACGGATATATGAAAGAACGAGTAAACCACACAACTAAACTTTCTTACACATAACATAGGTACTAGTTTAGGGAAGAGCTCATGACAATTTTCAGAAAAAGTGATAGTCCAAGAATTGTCGATAAGTTTCGACAAAAGATTAGGCTTAGTTTCGGGACAATTGTCGTGATCTTCGAGACATATGTCCAAACCGCTTAGTACAAAAGTAGTAGTTTTAGTGATAATAAATGAAGCTATTCTTTAAATATCGTGCTGGTGGCAAACAAGCATGCCGCCCGCCCAATGGTAAGTGATTTCAATAGCCTGTGGACGCCTATGAGGTCAGTAAAACATGACATATGTCACGTATGTCAGCGTGGTGAAATAGAGGTCAGGTCGCCTATGGTTAGTTACTACTAAGATATAACATTCTCTAGTTGGAAAATAATATTTGGGATAGAAAACCGCCAAATAGTTATTTTAACTGCCCTACCATATGAATACTGTATTCGCCGATAGTTTATTTTTAAATTATTCAAATACGAAAAATGTATTCGAATGAATTATTCGAATAAAAAAATTATTCGAATGAATTATTCGTCGAATAATTTATTCGCGAATAATTTATTCGACGAATAAATACTGTCGAATGATTATTCGAAATTTTTATTCGTCATTCGCGAATAAAATAATTTATTCTTATTCGTTATTCGTATTCGAATTATTTTTGCCCATCTTGCACATCAATCGATAGGTCTTTGAAAATGACATTGAGGTTTGTTTGAAGATTTTTTGATTTCGTGAACATTTTCAGAAATAATCACCCTGAAAGTAAAAGAAATGGTGTCCCTCCTTGTAACTTTTCAAACGGTGATTATTGAATGGTATATTATTTTAACGAAAATGGTTTTGAACATTCGGGCGTAAGGTTAAGACGTTTTTGAGTTATCTCCTAAAACTTCTTTTATAGGCAGATGCGACCTTTAGATATTAGTTTTTTTCTATGATACCTCTAGGTAGGGAATCCTTCATTATGCGTGGCCCGACACGCACTTGGCCGGTTTTTTATGAAAAATAATTACAGAGATCCAAATTAATGACTATCTACGCTCAAAAACATGTCTTTAACAATAAATGAAATACAACAAACTTATTTCGAACCGAGACTATCTTACCCCAAAGAAGGAGGTGTGTTCATTCAAATCAATACCGCCTTTCTTTAAGTATTTAAATCCAAAATAATTACAGTGATACCTACTGATATGATGCAGTATTAAATCCCAATTGGAAGCGCTTATAATTCTGTTAACAAGTAATATATAAGACCAGAGAGTGTATATTATAGCGAGATCATTATCATCAAGATAATCGCTACATGTTGCTAGCAAAGTAGATAGTACCCAGTGCATTATATTGGCATTATAAAGGACGGAACATGCTAACATCTCTTTTACTAGTGTTATTCAGCATAAATTTTCAGATAGTTTCAAAATCAATTGATGGAAACGGTAAGTCATTAGTCGTTATCATTAGTCATTTGTTTGCAGAAATAGTGTACATTGAAGATGGTAAATACAGTAAATTTGATCAACTATTTTACTACAATGAAGCATGCCATTAATTATAATAAGTCTTAACTAATCTAGATAAACATCTCAAATAATTACATTAATAAAACGAAAATAGAGTCAATAATTAGAATTAGCAATTATATTATCGAACGAGCGGAGCGTAAGCGAAGCAAGTTCTTACAAACAAGTTCTGGCTAGTGGGACGTCTCGGCATTTCGATGGCTTTTTGATTTTGAGAGTTTGTTCCGCGATAACTTCACTTACGCTCCGCTCGTTCTATCATTTATCAACCGACTTCAAGATTTCGAAGGAGGAGGTTATCAATTCGTCGGGTTCTTTGTTTTTGCTATTTCCTTTTTTTTATGTATGTTCAGGTTCACCGATTATTCGAAGACGGCTGGACCGATTTGAGAATTATTTTTTTGTTTGAAAGAGTATACTTCGCAGTTGGTCCCATTGTAACCAGGTCTGATCTTGGGATCCTGGAGAAATCGAGGGAACTCTTCAACTATTATAGGCACACCTATAGTGATTTGAGTATTTTTTACAGCAGCTCGAGCATTTGCTTTTGGAAAGGTGGATGCTAAGTGAAGTCGGTTCTTTTTTGTTTAAAATTATTTATACTCCTGATCTCTGGTTTTACTTTCCAGACTTCCATGATCGGTGGCCACCATTGACGGCTGTTGACGAGTATGAGCCATGTTTTCGCACACTAGGGGACACCTACTGCTTCATCAGTGCCAGAATCCATGGGGATGCTTCTAACCCAACCTACGATACTCTTATGGTAACCTAGTCCTAACTCATCCTCTTAGCGGCTTTTGCCACGGCTCAATTGAGCCTGGGGTTCACTTGGCGATCTAATCCCATGAATCGGCGTAGGCAATAGTTTTTACGAAAGTGACTGCCAAAGCCATCTGGCCTTCCAAGGTAGAAACTAGGTTTTATTGGGATTACGTCCGGTTTCCTCAAAATGTTTTCCTTTACGGAAAAGCGACTGTAAGATGTCAAAGATATTTCGTAGGTATATATACAAGTTCCGTAAAACTCACTGTTACGAGCCGGGGTTTGAACCCGAGACCTCCGGATTGAAAGTCTTTTAACTTAATTAGTCCTAACTGAAAACTTAAAACAGGATTTCGGCACGTCACTGCAAGTACATGCCCGCCCGGTGGCCCGTAAATAGGGGCCAGTAATTTATTCAATAACAAGGGTTTTATCTCACATATACTATAGGGGTTATACGTCACTTACATTACGCAGAGTTCTTAGTACAATGAAAAATAAATATCTTGAGTTATCGGTTTTGATCGCTCAGCCCTCCATTATTTTATTCTGCAAATTAACTAGTTTCTGATTGTGATTGTGATCTTAAGATGATGGTGACCGATTCTGCTAAACTGACTGACTTCTGAAATCTTACGTTGTCTATCTAAAGTTAGGGCCAGACGGCAGATCGCCGCAGATTCTGCCACGTGACCTTGGTTGAATCGAGCATCTACATGGCTGACAACCAACCAACCGCTTCTGCCAATGGTTGGAAGAGCACGCCTAGCCACCAAGGGCGTTTAAAGGTCATGTAGAATTTGGCATCAACCACGGGCTACATGGTCTAAAATCTCTGTTTTCTGCCAAAGTTTCGTGGCAGAGGGCTGTGGTCGTTTGCCGTCTGGCCCTGGCGCAGTGGGTGATTCGAGCAATATTTTTTTTATTATTTTGTATAAATTTGATAAATAATATATGACCGGGGTTTACATTATAAGAAACATTTCACAGTATATAAAATAATGATAAACGAAACGCCACTTTTGACTGGTTCAATCTCGTTCATTATCAAATTAAAATCCTTTAACAGAGTATGTGTTTTGAATAGACGTCCCTGCTTATATGCTACACTCGTATTAATTCAAAACTCACGGAGAGAATGTAAACAAACTTTACACAAGTTTTGTATCGAAATCCCCCTTACTGCACCGATCTCCTCAAGAAGTTATCTTATTTATAGAAGACGTGGCCTATATTTTAACTTTAGAACAAAAAACATTGCGTAATATTTCAGGAGTAGGCAACAAACTATGAATTACATTATACGTCGTTTTGGACTACTTTCCTCCGTCAGAAACTTTTAGCAATGATATGATCTAATATATCTCTTCATAATACTGCATCAAAACCAGAACTCTAGGATTTGTGTTTTTCAAGTGGTTTGCATTCTTTGACCTCCACCACTTTTCAGCTGCCAGATGGCCGGATCTAGAAATAAGAATAATATAGCAAACTAACGAGGGGTTTCGTCGCTCTCATTATTGTGTCATATCTGACGTGGCTAGCTCTCCGTCTAGAAGGATTTCATAGAAAACTTGTGTCAAGTTTGTATAGGGTGATTGTGCTAGTTTTCGTCCATTCTTGTCAGTTTTCCGTCCATACTTATTTATATGTTTATCTTCAAGTTTTTCTCAAAATAAAAGCTTAAAATTAAAAATCTACTAAAGAATAAACTATAAATATAAACTATGTTAACATTAAGAAGTTTTTCCCATTTATTTGCAGCAGTTCAATCAAGTGGACGGTAAACTGGACCTGGACGGGAAACTAGGAAACCCTACATTATTTCTGTGAAATAGAAATTTGTTTTAATTTTAGCAACATTCTGCAAATAATTTAACACACTACGACCGTACCAACGTACATAGAGGAATCTGCGTAAAAAAGACTTGCAACAATTACTTAAAGACCTCACCAAACATGACCATAGTACTTGAAGCATGCCTTAACGGTACTCTAAACCAAGACTACAACATCACGGCCAAAATATTTAGAGTATTCTGTGAGGAATATCAAGAGGCAATACAGTTTGATAAAAGTGACTACGCGTTTGGAGTGATTTTGCTTTGTCTTTTGGTGCTGAATCTTCTTTGCACCCTGTATGATTATTGCGGTGGAGGTGAAGACGGAATTGGTAAGTGGATTTTTTGTTTCTAGTAGCTACAATCAGAAACAGTTTAAATACGTAGTTCCAAAAGTGCATTATAATGTACACCCAGATTCAAAGATGCAATTTTGAATCTTAATGTACAATTGTTTTCAATGTAGTTTAGATGTAGGAAGTTGTAGAGAACGTTTCACGAGTCTGAAAATACTTACGGTGCCCAGCCTTTACATTTTGGTTTTATTATCGGATGTTGTCAAGCACCGCAGTCGGTACGAAACGGAATCTCAAATGGAATCGCGAGAGTCCTCTAGGACTAAGAACTTGACCCCGAGAGTAGATCCGCGCCTGGAGGTTGTAGAACATAGCGCTAGAGTTCAAGCGGTGAGATTGTTCAACAGGATGCCTACAGATTTTAAAGTAATAAGATGCTCTGCATCTTTTAAAGATAAGTTAAAATTATATTTGTTGGAAAAATGCTGTTATGACTATGACATTAGTGACTTTTAATGATTATTATTTATTGCGATTAATTTATTTTTTACCTAATGATGATTATTGACTATTTTTAATACAATTGTGACATGACCTTGCTTCTTATTATATTTCTTTTTAATTTGTATGTCTAATGTTGTTATATTAATTTGATTAATAATGTTGGTGTTAATTTTAATTAAATGTTTTTATTGACAGGGGTGTAAATACTGCATGCATTTTATATTATTATTTATTGTATAGGTTTAATTACTAGGTTAATATTAATTGTAAATATATCGATTAAGAATTTAATTTCAAACACGATGTAAAAATTGTTCTTGAATAAATATAATAATAATATAATATAATAATATAATAATAATAATAATAGACCTTTTTTAAACACCAGGGGCCGTATTCTAACTTTAAAACGCGTTTAAACACGATCCAACTTCAATACAACTCCAATGCATTAACTACGCAATACAGCTAGCGACTAAACTTCTGAATCAGACATATCAGAATTTACTTGAAAATTATTTCGATGCAACTCCAATACAACTTGCCTATTTTCTGTCCTTATTCTTAGTAATTTTTCTTTTGCTTTTCCAGTTGGCAAGTCATTGCTGTGCTTCTCTGCAAGGCGCAACTGGCAGAGACTAGTTGCGCCTGTGATCTCGGAGCCATCAAATCGTCTGGCTAGCTTCTCCGCCTACAGGCAAGTCCTAAACTATTTTCAAAGTTCCCTTAGAGCTGGTTCCTACTTTTCGGATGTAGGATCCGGATTTTAAAAGGTCGTTCCAGTGGCAGGACATTTTATATGAATCTATTCACACTCGTTCGACACCGATTTAGTGTGAACAGCTTCATAGAAAATCTGCTGCCACTGGCACATCCGATTATTATTATTATTTTCTTTTAATTAATGGCTTTTACTCCTCGCCTATTTTAGCGAGGTGAATTCTGCCAATGTCAAGGTATACTTAGAATTTTATTCATTTTCGTAAAATAAAATGAAAGCAACGTTGTTCGGTTAAGGCCTTGTTGATTGTAAAGTGATAGCCTCCTTACAAACACGTGGGTGGCCGGGACCCCGGATAACCGTTTGTTCAACTAAAGGGTAGTTACTCGCGTTTTGGGACTAATTTTTCATTAGCTGCACACTTGTTCGTTAGGTCACCGCACAATAAGCTATCAATATTACACACTGAACTACGTAAATGAGCAAAAAACAAAAAACTATTCCAAAGTCGATGCAGCCATCTTGAAGCGTAAACGATTATCCGCACATACGATTAAAATCCAGGCCCGACTTCCGACAAGTGGAAACCAGCTCTTATGTAGCCAAATGTCAAGAACAGAATCTACATTGCAGTTACATAACGATACATAGAGCTACATTGCAGATACATAGAGCTACATAGCTACATAGAGCCGTATTCTAACTTTAACACCCGTTTCAACTTCAATACAACTCCAATGCAGTAACTACGCAATACAGCTAGCGCCTAAACGCTGAATCAGAAATATCAGAATTTGCTTGAAAATTATTGCGATGCATCTCCAATACAACTTCAATATTGGTTGATTATTTGTTGTGTGTTAGAATTATGTTTGAAATATTTTGTGCTTTTAATGTATTTATTGCTTGATTATCCATATTTTTTATTATATAGAATATATAGATCAAGACACTTGGAGACCTTATACATCTCTAAGTATAATTTAGAAATAGTATGTTTATTGTATACTAGAATCACTTAAGTACTTTTTTTTATATTATTTAAATTCAAAGTTTATTTCTAACTGTTGATGATGGATTATTATAATTTGGAAATTTATGTAGAAGACACAGTTCAGGTAAGAAAGTATATCAAACTTGTATGTAATTTATTTTCAATAGTCAGATTTGGACTCATCTTTTTTCTTTGGTATTTTTCTTAAACTATAACCTATTGTTGGTTAATCTAACCTTGGTTTGATATGTTTTCTTATAGAACAACGCACTTATATGTATTGTTTAGTTTTGATGTACTGTTGTTTTGAAAAAATAAGTCCCGCCGAGTTTCTTGCCGGACATAATTCTTCTCGGGTCAGAGGTGTAGGGTTAGAACCGGTGTAGTTTGATTTTTTTTCTCTCTCTTTTACTTTGACGTGTAAAAGTGCCCTTGTGGCCTACTTACTGAATAAATGTTTGAGTTTGAGTTTGAGTTTGAGTTTATGTATTTTAAAATTAGAATACGGCACAGAGTACACTAGGATACCGTTATATTAATATTAACTGCATCCTTGTTACACTATGTTATATAACTATGTAATATAACGTTATAAAACTGCCAGTGTGGGAGCACCATTAGAGTATGGTATGTCCGTATATGTTTAGTATATGTTTTGTACCTACTGCTTTATTTTATTAATATAACCCTTTCCTTGGCACTATAACAATATTGTCGATGAGCATTTGACTGTTAGAAAAAAATACAGCTGGCATTAAAAATTGTATCAAATATTAAATTACATAAAAATTGTAAATGGAATGGAGAAATAAAATAAACATTTATTATGGTACAGTCACCGGCAATAGTATTTTCCCACACGAAGGCCGGAAAATGTGTGACACGCTCTTATCTGTAGGGCCAGAGTGTGTCCCATATTTTTGCGGCCTTCATATAGGAAGGTACTATTGCCGCTGACTGTACATTTTCAAAACTGTAAAGGATGCCTTTCCACCAGAGATGAGCGAGGATGCGTTGCGAGAAACGTGTTTATTAAAAACCAATCCTAGAGCTGCGATGTGCGGGTATAGGTAAATAAAGCGACTTTTTTAGTTCTTAACAAACACATTCCTTGCAAAGCATCTTTTTTTTTCTATTTTTTTATTTATTTATTGATCTTTGCTCATCTATGGTGGAAACGCAGCCTAAATACATTGTAATTATAATATAATAATAATAATAAAATCATTTATTCCGTCCAAAGAAAATAACAGCATAAAAGTTGTTGGAACCTCTTATTAAATTAAGTACCTATATAATCATCTTGTGCTAAGAGGCTGCGCTTTTTCCCTGGGTGACAAGTGACGAAAACTATTAAGTACAAAAGCCAAAGATTATAAAACTCTTTAAATTAAAATTCAAAAAATTTATATCTACTTACAGACTGCAACAATTTATCTTTAGTATTAGTTAAAACTAAGCTTAATCTAATTAGGAATGTATAACTATAGTTAGAAGTGGGTACTAACTTATGGTAATGTGTGTTTAGTGTTTAAATACTATTTACATGATTACATAAATTCTAATACTTTTTACATTTTACCCTCTTGTAGAGCGATATGTGCGATAGGCTGCGTAGTGGCTCACGCAGGCGTTAGTTCGACCCACGCTGCCGACAACCCAGATTTTATGGAATGGGTAGGTGTATTGTAATATCACTTTGACGAAATATTTTGAAAAACACTTTTCTTTGAGTGTCGAATTTATTGTTCAAGCTGGTTTTAATTATATATAGAAAATATAGTATGATATATATTCCATGGAAATAGTCTGATCATAGGGACAGAAGAAGACCCATAGGCATGATAGCTTTGTCATAAAACAAAGCTTTACTTTGATTTGGGCTATATAAAACTCATAATTCATAATTCATAATTTGGAGGCAGCACTCATAATGTTGTATACTTTAGATGATTGGCCAAATGCGCCTTAGCATTTACAAAGATTGCATATACACGGGAAAATTCGACGGGTGCCGCTGTGACCCTGGTAGCCTAGTTGTAAGGGCGTCTGCCGCGAACGCAGAAGACGTTGTGTTGATCCCAGCCCTGGGCACCGGAGGCCTAGGTCACTTTTTCCATTGCATATGTAATATAAGTTTATAATTTATATAGTACTGTTTCATTTGTTCTTGAGTTATATAAAACTCAATGATTACAGACAAATATGTCAACATTCAATAAAGTAATTTCACACAGATGTGTCCTGACCAAGTACCCCGCCGTTACATGCGCAAAGCTGTGCACTAGTAACACATTTTGTCAGATCTGGGCGAACTGGACGGACCATTTTTAGGGTTCCGTAGTCAACTAGGAACCCTTATAGTTTCGCCATGTCTGCCCGTCCGTCCGTCCGTCCGTCCGCGGATAATCTCAGTGACCGTTAGCACTAGAAAGCTGAAATTTGGTACTAATATGTATATCAATCACGCCGACAAAGTGGTAAAATAAAAAGTGGAAAATTTTTTTTTATTAGGGTACCTCCCCTATACGTAAAGTGGGGAGTGATTTTTTTTTTCATTTTAACCCTAACATATTGTTGGATAGGTATTTAAAAATGAATAGGGGTTTACTAAAATCATTTTTCGATAATGTAAATATTTTCGGAAATAATCGCTCCAGAAGTAAAAAAATATGCGTCCCCCCCCCCTCTAACTTTTGAACCATAAGTTTTAAAAATATGAAAAAAATCTCAAAAGTAGAACTTTATAAAAACTTTCTAGGAAAATTATTTTGAACTTGATAGGATGAATAGTTTTTGAAAAAAAATTACATAATAATTTCTGAACTAAGTTTGTAATTTAACCGTATAAGCAGGTGTTTATTGTACCTGTAATTTCTACAAAATTACAATGCAATGACGTGCTTTCAAATAAAGTAAAAACGGTGAAAATCGGTTCCCGCAATAAAGAATTATTCCATAAAAATCATCTTCCATACTTTAAGCTCGCGCGCAATAGTTTACTTAATTTGCCGATAGATGTCGCTGTACGTGGAACTCTCGTATCATATCCTACATGGCGGTGTTATTAACTCTTAAGTGGGGACACTTACTGTGACGGACGGAAAACTACGGAACCCTACACTGAGCGTGGCCCGACACGCTCTTGGCCGGTTTTATTATATTAATCTATCTATTGAAAATAAAACGTGTTTTTGTACATTTCAGTCATACAAAACAGTGTACCTGGCACTGTACACAGGTCTGGATACCCTGCAAATATTTTTCATAATTTCTGGGACACTTCTGGTACACACAGTATTGAACTTAAAAGAACAAGTTTCTTGGCAGGATTTCCATAAGGCTTTATTATGGAGGTGGCTCAGGTGAGTTGTGTTAGTTACTTTTTTTCACAAAATCTCAGTAGCAGGTAATTTATATATATTTATTTATGCATATGATATTTATTTAATTGTATTTATTACGTACATGTTATACTCCAGTTTGCGCGCGAACGCGATCGCGAACGGGCGTGTGAGCGTGCGCAATTGTACCACGCAGAATGTTGCCGTCATCGTCGAAAACGTTAAAATGCGCGAGTTGCAATCTATGTGTGTCGGAGCTCTTAACTTTCGTACAAAATAAAACTGGTGTAATGGACGATGATAGTATGAAGCGTATTTGTTGAACTACTTTTAATGAGGCGGAGATAAGTGAGGCCAAATCATTGCTGTTTGATGCCTTAAATGATAAAGGGAAAAAGAAGATTATAAGAAGAAACGAGGGCAAAACAGAGAGGGACCTCGAAGAC
The DNA here is from genome assembly GCA_947086415.1 of Pammene aurita. Lineage (NCBI taxonomy): Eukaryota > Metazoa > Arthropoda > Insecta > Lepidoptera > Tortricidae > Pammene > Pammene aurita. The sequence goes on along the minus strand of OX352302.1, from coordinate 26,641,659 downwards.
ATAATTTCCGTGTTCAGGGAGGTAGAAGGCGAGTTGCTTCCAATTTTTGTGGCAAAGAATTTGAACAAATTGCCAGCGGTGACCTTTGATTTCTTAGATGCATCATCGCTCTTGAAAGACAACGTCAGAATTAAACATGAGTTGCAGGAAATAAAGAGCACCTACGCTACAAATCAGCAATTGGAAGACCTAGAGAATAAGTGGCAGCAAGATAAATATGAGTCGTTAATTCGCGGACAAGTAAATGTGAATAATAAACGAGGTGGGTGCGTGCAAAACAGTGGTCCGATGGGTATATTGTCATTAGCGGACGGTTCAACGTTCGAACAGCGGGGCAACGACCGGAGTGAGATAACAAGTTCGCCTCAAGGACATGAGTCAGCGCCGATCGCATGGCCGGCGAGAGATACGCCGTCCTTGTCGCATAAGGGTAGCGAGGTGCAGTTATCTCCCGCTCGCGCAACACTGAGCCAAACTATAGAGGAACCGGTTCAAGAGGGCAATAGGATTTTGACTGAATCGTCAGGTAATACGGTTGAAAATCGAGTGCAACAGAAAAATGACAGTAGTAATACGCATCAGCAAGTAGCAACTAAGACACAGGTGTGTGATTCAGAGTCTAATAAAAATAAGCAGACTTTTGCGGATTTAATAAAGGATGGCAAGGGATGGAAACAACCGGAAGTGGACGAGAAATGGGAATTGGTACAAAAAAGAAAACTCAGAAATAAATTCATAGGCTGTAAAGCCAACGCGGAAACTAGCTTAAATGTAAAATTTAAAGCGGCGGAGGACAAAGTGCCGTTGTTTATCTATAATGTGCACAAAGATGTGTCGGAAAGTGACATTAAGGAGTATATTCACCAAAAAACTAAAGAAAAGGTGTCGTTAGTAAGGGTTAGAATGCGAAGGCAAAAGGATTATCATTCGTATAAAATGTATGTATCGATTGATAAGTTAGATATATTTTTAGATCAAGCACTGTGGCCAAAAGGGGTATATTTTAGGCGCTTTATATCGGCGAGACAGGGAGGAAGAGCAGCCTAAACAAAGCGGTGAGAGAGGAACTTTTGGACGTAAAAATAATAATGAGTAGTAAGTTAATTAGTTTTAACTGCAAATCCCTTAAAAGGTCAATGGAGGGAGTGAGAGAACTGTGTGAGATAGCGGATGTTCTTTTATTGCAAGAGACGTGGTTACTAGAACACAGTTTACCACTGCTTGGGACGGTACATAGTGATTTCGCATATACTGGGACATCGGCGGTCGATTCCGGGGCAGGCGTGCTGACGGGACGACCGCATGGAGGAGTTGCGATACTGTGGAGGAAATCAGCGTTTGCAAATGTATCGGTTGTGAAGTGCGACAGTGTGCGTTTGGCGGCTGTTAAGCTGCTAATGCCCCAATCGGCAGTGCTAATATTTAGTGTATACATGCCGGTTAATACGCCGGAGAACTTACCATTATTTACCGAATGCATGGGTGAAATAAGCGCTATAAGTGAGGACAATCCTGACGTTGCAGCGGTCTACATCTTAGGGGACTTTAATGCGCACCCAAATGAGCTGTTTTGTAACGAGATCCACAAAAGTGGAGTTGTGTAGATCTTGAAATGTTGGGCACGGGAGCTGAGACATATACCTTCACCAGTGAAGCCCATGGTTGTAACAGGTGGTTAGACCACTGCATCGTCACAGAGGCGGCGAGGGATACAGTGCGCAATGTTCAGGTAAAATACCACGTGTATTGGTCTGACCACCTGCCGCTTATAATCGAATGTGACTTAAATAAAACACAAGTTAAATGCATGCCTGTTTTACCGAGTCACGAAGGTGTACGCTGGGGTGAAAGAGAGGCTTCTCAAGTGGAACAGTACCATACTATTTGCAACAGTAAGCTAAAACTGCTTGACTTTCCAGCCGAGCTGACTTAGTGTGCGGAGAAGATGTGTAACGATCCTAAGCACAGAGCAGTACTAGATAACATGTATAATTCAATAATTAGTACACTGAAGGAAGCGGCAAGAAAGTCGAGTAGAGAGAAGGGGTTGATTCGAGGGAAGAGGGTACTTGGATGGAATAAATATGTGGCTAACGCGCACAAGGATGCCAGGGAAAATTTTTTAGTATGGCTGTCTGCGAATAAGCCTAAACAAGGTCCAGTTTACCGTGAGATGTGTGAAACCAGAAAGCTTTTCAAGTCAAAGCTAAAATGGTGCCAGGACAGACAAGAACAAATAAAAAGTGATATTCTTGCCTCAAACCGGGCGGCAAAGGACTTCAAAGCTTTTTGGAAAAACACGAGTAAGTTTAATATGAAAGCGGGCGTCCCTGTGAGCGTGGCGGGAGAGTGTGACAGAAAAACAATAGCCGATAATTTTAGTAGGGCGTTTGCGGTAAGTCCGCTACTCGAATCATCCCACTGCGATGAGGTGAACGATGTTGAGACTGTCACGGGCATAAGTCTACTGAGATTTACAACTAAAGAAGTTCACAATATTATAACATCTATGCAAAGGGGCAAGTCTCCGGGGCATGATGGTCTCAGCATCGAGCACCTCAGGCATGCGGGGATCCACCTGCCGCGTGTGCTGGTGATGTTCTATAATCTTTGCCTCGGACACGCCTATCTTCCTTCACAGCTCACGCGTACAGTGGTGATCCCACTGGCAAAAAATAAAACTGGAGACCTACCGGACATGGGAAATTATAGGCCCATCTCGCTAGCGACGGTACTAGCGAAAGTGCTAGACGGCTTGCTTACGGCACAACTTAGCAAACATGTTAAATTGCACGACGCACAGTTCGGATTTAGGCCAATCTTGTGCCTTAAGCAAGCTGTAAGGTACTACAAGGACAGAAACACGCCTATATATGCGTGCTTTCTGGACTTGTCCAAAGCATTTGACCTGGTTGTGTACGATAAAATGTGGAGTAAATTAGAAAGAACCAGCCTACCCAGAGAGTACATTGCGCTGCTTAAATATTGGTACAACAACCAAGTTAATAGAGTGAGATGGGCGGGGGTTGACTCGGAAGAGTATAGACTCCAGTGTGGTATGAGACAGGGTGGGCTATCATCCCCGATCCTGTTTAACCTGTATGTAAACGAGTTGATTGAGGATCTCAGCAAAGAGCATGTCGGATGTCACATCGGCGATACGTGTTTCAATAATATAAGTTACGCGGACGATATGGTCCTGCTGGGACCTTCAGTCGACTCTATAAGGCATCTTGTCAAACTGTGTGAGGGCTACGCGCAACGGCATGGTCTTAAATACAATGCGACCAAAAGCGAGGTGCTCATTTTTAAGGCACGTAAATATAACATTAAAACTCTGCCTAGGATCATGCTGGAGGGTGTGGCGCTTAAAGTAGTTGATAGGTTTAAGTATTTAGGACATATGATCACGGCAGATCTAAATGATGATCTAGATGTTGAAAGAGAGAGGAGAGCGTTGGCAGTACGGGGCAATATGCTCGCCCGCAGGTTTGCACGCTGTAACGAAGAAGTGAAACTGACGCTTTTCAAGGCGTATTGCCAGACATTTTACACGTGCAGCCTGTGGGTGAGGTTTACACAGAAGGCCTATATATAACACGTTGCGTGTGCAATACAACAACGTCCTCAGAATGCTGCTGAGGCGGCCGAAGTACTGCAGTGCTTCTGGCATGTTCGCCGAGGCACGTACAGATGACTTTTTTGCTATTCGGCGAAAAAGAATTGCCTCACTGCTTAAACGAGTGCGCGGTAGCAGCAACAGCATGCTGAGGACGTTGGCCGAACATCTCGACTGCCAGATTACAAAATACTGAGTCAGTGTAATCATCGGTAGGGACAAATAGGGTCAAATCTTTTTGCCTCTAGTTGTCTTGTACCTACTTAGGAGTAAGAGTTTCACTAGCATAGTTTTTAATGTACCTAAATTTAAGTTACTAACAATTCTATGGATTTTTATGGTCCGAAATAAACAGTTTTTATTTTTATTTTATTTTTATTTTTTATACTATCTTTGTATATTTTATACCTTATTAATATATATTTATTTAAATGCTCATTTATATTAGATAACGTTCTTGCTATTTTAGTTATTAGGTGTGTGTTCTTTACATACCCTGGCACCAATGATGCTTCACTATTTGGCCTAAAGGTTGACTGGTAGAGAATGCCTTACGGCATTAAGTCCGCATTTTGTAACTGGATATTTTATACTGTGCAATAAAGTTTAAATAAATAAATAAAATCTTTGACTATTAAATATTCGACTTGTTTTGGTTCCTTTTTTGCGGAACATGGCCAAAATAAATCCTGGATAATGTAATATAACAAACTCAAATCTGGGTCAGAACCCGACTGGGGAAGTACCTCCACCTTACAGAAAACCACAGCCAAATAGCACTAGACCCTACTCATAGTGTTGTGTTCCTGCTGGAGAGTAAGGTTGCCAAATAACTTAAAGAGGACCCATAGTGTTGACGATGAGGGACCTCTTGTTCCTTTATCCGTCAACACAGTGAATCCTCCTTTTTCTAAAGGGTCGGCAACGCGCACGTGGCACCTCTGGAGTTGCAGGCGTCCATAGGCTACGGTAGCTGCTTACCATCAGGCGGGCCGTATGCTTGTTTGCCACCGTCGTGGTATAAAATAAATAGCTGTAATTTACAATCACGGACTTTAATTGTTAAGCCATTTACGGTTCAAGCTATTTTCTTACGTTTCGCACTTACTCTATGAAATGTCCATTGTAAAATTAACCTTATAGTTAAACAATTAGATTCCGAAATCGTACTAATAATACCTACTTTTATTACAGGTTAACGCCCACATATGCTTTTCTGCTTTTCTTTAACGCTACATGGATGAGGTACATAGGGAATGGACCATTCTGGAACGTAAGTGCAAGCAGCTAGTGATATCTTAATTTAGACGGAGAGCTAGCCACGTCAGATATGACACAATAATGAGAGCGACGAAACCCCTCTCGTTACTTTGCTATACTATGCTTATTTCTAGATCATTGAGGCTGTCACAATATATTATTGGTTTGCTCTCTTTGCTGTATGACCACAGATAAGAATGTATATTTTCTTTAACAGGCAACAGTGGGGCTAGAAGTCAGTGATTGCCGACGCGACTGGTGGCTCCATCTATTGTATATTCACAATTATATCGACAACTCACGATGCATGCTCCATTCGTGGTGAGAAACAGCTGTTCATATTTCTAGCTCCTGTGGGTGTATCTAAAAAGATTTACGCTGTTTTCTACGAGACCGAACGCGAACGCGAATTAAACGCGAACGCCGGTGCGGTGCGAAGCGGTGCGAAAGAAACAAACAGTCGAAAGCGATTGAAGTGTCCTACGTGACAAAACTATACGAGTACGCAACGTGAAGCGGCGTGGAGCGAAGCGAAGCGAACGCTATCACTGCTATCAGTCGGTTTGATATTTTCACGCGAAAGCTAAAGGATAAACTACTTTTATTCGGAATTAACTTCCTTAAACAATTTTTTTCACCTCAGAGTAACTTCTCAATCATTAACACAACTAAATCTTAACTACCAGCGCACAAGAGTACTGATTGGCTAATTGTAAATCTTTTCTTAATATATCAACTAACGCTATAACCTTTTATACAGGATGTAACAAATATACTGGTGATCTGTTTAAGGGCATAATTGGTATTATATTGCGACTAAGAAAGCAAAAATTTTTTTTGACGAGATTTTTTTTTTACGGTACAAGTCATCCCAGCCGGCCAACCCTCCATGCGATTTTTTTTTTCTCGCGTATTTTTTTTTATCTACACCAATATCATACATCCTCTATTCCGCGTTCGGAAACCGTATATAATTACTACTATTATTGCAACCAGTAACGTAACATCTCTGACAGTGTGGTAAAAACGTATGAAAATTCATTACCCACCGTAACGTTACCAAGATCCGCGCTCTCCCCGAGCGCCAGCACGCGCCCGCGTGACGGCCGACACAATCGAGTTGGTCATGGCGGTGCAATGGTGGTCATTCTACTGGTTTCCGAACACATCATTTAGGATTTATAATATGTGTGTAGATAAAGCAGTGTATGCAACTGTACGTAATTAGGCCTTATTACGTGACAGTTACATAATAGTAGTTTATGTAACTGTTACGTAATAAGAGTCCTTAAAATATGAGTGTGGTTTTATGAAACGAGCCGCAGGCGAGTTTCATAATAAGATCACACGAGTGTTTTAAGGCCTAATTACGTACAGTTGCATACACTGCTTTATCTACACTCATATTATTTATCCTAAATGCCGTATTCCGAAACCATAGAATGGCCGCCATTGCATCTCGGTTTCATTGTAGACAGTCAACTAACCTGGAAACCTCACTTAAAAAAAATATGGTCTAAACTTTCGTCTCTGATGAAATCGCTGCGAGGTATTGTACGCTGCTTTCCAAAATCCGTTCGCTATAAGATATATAACTCGATGATAAAACCACACCTAGATTACTTGATAGAAATTTGGAGATCAGCAGGAAAAACTGTCCTTAAAAAAATTCAGGTAGCTCAAAATAAACTCATAAAAATTATTTTCCACTACAACTATTTATTCCACTATAACTTCTACTCAAAAAATTTATAAAGAAACAAATTTAATGACACTAACACAAATATACCATTACAAAACATGCATATTAATAAATAAAATTCTAAATAAACAAGTACATACACAAATATCATTCACTAAACTAGGTCAAGTACAAAAACGACTTACAAGGCGTGCAAATAATGTATGTCTTCCCCCAACAATACCTAGAACTAACTATGGAAAACGAAATATCCTTAACGAGGGGGTGCAGCTATACAACAAACTTCCGAACGATATTAAAGAAATTAAATCTCCGTTACTATATAAAAAAGTATTGAAACACCACATCTTGAAGCGCTTTACTGGTTTATCGAACTAAACAGAACTCCATCACTGTCTATCGCCATTCCAATAGTAATAGTAAAACTCTATCACAATAGTTACACGTAATACGTCCCTCAAACTCCCAACGTAAGCCGGGTGACTACCATTACTTATACCGCCCTACCCTCACTGTAAAAAAACGAATTGAACTGTTGCTACCTACTTATTTGTTATTAAACTTAATGCTAATAGTATTTCTAATGTTATTGTTGCATCTGCATATTATTATTGCAAAGTAAACTAATGTTATTATTACATAATGTTAATTTAATAGTATAAAATATTGCTGCATGCTACTGTGTTATCTAACTGTGAAACTGTATTTCTCAATGCTAACCGAATTGTATTCTTTAATTGGGAAATAAATGTCTTAAACCATTAAGTGTTCGGAAACCATAGAATGACCGCCATTGCACCGCCATGGCCAACTCGATTGTGACGGCGGTCGGGCGGGCGCGTGCCGTTGGTCAGGAAGGAGGACAGGATTTACATTATGTTATCAAATTCGATGTTCGGAATTTTAAACTCATATCGTATGAGCATGTAAAGATAAAATTACGTTACTGCCACAGATAAAAAGCTTATCATAGTAAAATGGTAGCTGGAGGATCCGAAAAAATGCCGATATCCAAGAACTGGTGGCCGAACCAAATATAATTGGTGAGACAAAAGCGCATCATCTCCGCTGGCTCGGCCACCTCGGGATGGGAGAAGATCGCTCTGTAAAAAGAGCATATTTGGGTCGAGCGACTGGACGGCGTCCTGTCGGTCGTCCTAAGTATCGCTGGGCAGACAGAGTAGGAGCGGATCTTCAGGAGCTCGGCGCCGGTGAAAGCTGGCGTGAAATAGCGCAGGACCGAACAAAATGGCGTGCTCTTGTGTCGGAGGCCAGGACTCATTTTGGGTCGTTGCACCAAATAAGTAAGTAAGTAAGTAAGTAGTAAAATCGATTGTGGTAATACTAGCCATTGCCTACCGTTTTTGAACACGTTTTAGAGAACTTACAATGTGAGTGTAGATAAACTACTATTACTTTTATCTACACTCATATTGTAAGTTCTCTAAAACGTGTTCGAAAACGGTAGGCAATGGCTAGCATTACCACGACCGATTTTACTATGATAAGCTTTTTATCCGTGGCAGTAACGTAATTTTAACTTTTCATGCTCAATTATTGATGTGCTATGAGTTTTGATAACATAATGTATACCTGCACCCTCCCGCGCATCCGCTGACTGCCCGACACGCGCCCGTGCGACCGCCGGCACAATCGAGTTGGCCATGGCGGTGCAATGGCGGCCATTCTATGGTTTCCGAATGCGGCATTTAGAATAAATAATATGAGTGTAGATAAAACAGTGTATGCAACTGTAGGTAATTAGGCCTTAAAACACTCGTGTGATCTTATTATGAAACTCACCTGCGGCTCGTTTCATAAAACCACACTCATGTTTTAAGGACCCTTATTACGTAACAGTTACATAAACTACTATTTCATAATTAAAATACGATACCAATCACGCCCTTAAACGGATCACCATCGTTTTTGTTACACCCTGTACAGTCAACCAATTTGATTCCTAGGCCACTGTAGAACCTTGTCATAATGACAATTGCCCATGGATACGAAACGTAACCTATTCGCTACCAAACTAGCTATTGTAACAAGGTTCTAGAGTGGCCTAGGAATCAAATTGGTTGACTGTACATACAATTTAAAGGACCATGGCAGTGGAGATGCAGCTAACGGCACTAGGTCTCGCGATCTTCCTCACCTTGAAGAATAACAAGGCGCGTGGTCCAGTCATCGCCCTAGTCCTGACCCTGGGCTTGATCACCCCTGTTGCCGCTATGTATTTCAAAAACCTGCATCCGATACTCATCGCTTCGCCAGAGTAAGAACGAACACGAATCGAAACTTTACTTCTAATACAGGTAGGGTTGCCATAATTCAGGATTTGTCCGGATATGTATTATTATAATTTTAAACAAAACAGAACCGACTTCACTTAGCATCCACCTTTCCAAAAGCAAATGCTCGAGCTGTAACGAAAACTCAAATCACTATAGGTGTGCCTATAATAGTTGAAGAGTTCCCTCGATTTCTCCAGGATCCTATAATCAGATCCTGACCTGGTTACAATGGGACCAACTGTGAAGTATACTCTTTTAAACAAAAAAAGAATTTTCCAAATCGGTCCAGCCGTCTTCGAATAATCGGTGAACATATATAAAAAAAATAATTGCAAAATCAAAGATCCCGACGAATTGATAACCTCCTCCTTCGAAATCTTGAAGTCGGTTGAAAATACTGTACATAATACGAATTTAATATATCTTGTTTTATTTTGGTGTTATATTCGTTTTGCGACGTGTTTGCGATGAAATGTCTGAGCTGTGGTTATAACTCAAAAACGGATCAACCGACTTCAAGATTTCGAAGGAGAAGGTTATCAATTCGTCGGGGTCTTTGTTTTTGCTATTTTTTTTTATGTATGTTCACGATTATTCGAAGACGGCTGGACCGATTTGGAAAATTCTTTTTTTGTTTGAAAGCAAATACTTCACAATTGGTTCCATTGTAACGAGGTCAGGATCTGATGATGGAATCCTGGAGAAATCGAGGGAACTCTTCAACTATTATAGACGCATATAGTGATTTGAGCTTTTTTTTACAGCAGCTCGAGCATTTGCTTTTGGAAAGGTGGATGCTAAGTGAAGTCAGTTCTTTTTTGTTTAAAATTATTCAACATAATTTTAATTTAAAGTACTCATCAGTCCTCACTTCCATGAATTTTTCAAAATTTTATGGACCCATGCTTCTAAAGATAAAGGGGGAGGGGGTTTTAGTACTAACCATAACCGAGCAAAGCCACGGACGGACAGACGGACATGGTGAAACTATAAGGGTTCCTTATGGTTTCGCCATGTCACTTGACTACGGAACCCTAAAAATGAAATACTGTAATTTGAAATGAATATTATTTTGAGTATCTGTTTTATCCAGGATGATTCTTAATTGGATCGCTGACAACCCAACTTTCAATAATTTGTACAAACGGGGACACACCAACCTTGTCGGCTACGCATTCGGTTGGGCCATGGGCTACGTAGTCTACAACTTGAAGGATAGCGATGTGGGGGCGGAGAGATATAAGGTAGGTAACTAGTAAATGCATAGTTCATATAACTTACTACTAATATAAAAAGGTTTCGTCTTTCTTTTGCTAAATTGACCTCCACCAAGGAACAGCTGCCAGATGTTTAGATCTAGAAAAAAACATAGAATAGCAAACTAAGTACAGGGGTTTCGTTGCTCTCATTAGTGGGTCATATCTCACGTTTTATTTTATTTTATACCACGACGGTGGCAAACAAGCATACGGTCCGCCTGATGGTAAGCAGTTACCGTAGCCTATGGACGCATGCAACCCCAGAGGATTCACATGCGCGTTGCCTACCCTTTAGGAACCTATACACTCCTTTTTTGAAGAACCTCATACCGTATGCGACTGGGAAAATCTCGGTAGAGAGTTCATTCCGCAGCCGCACTGCGTTCGTGGGAGGAAATTCCTTTTAAACCGTACTGTGCGCGACCATTTAGGCTCCAGGGTGTGAGGGTGTACACCTTGCCGGCGATCTCCGTCTATCAGATTTTTAGCCAGGTACGCGAACAAAATCAGCTTCGATAACTCACAAGTGGCCAATTTTTTGTAGTCGGTTAGAATACTCTGAGAACTAGGTAGGTACTCCTTATAAAAAAATATATCGGATTTTTGTGTAGATTTAGGTATAAAGTAGGTATTTGTTAACAGGCCTTCTCAATTCAAGATAAGATTATACAAATGGCATTTTTCTTAATGACATAATAGTATTTGACTGTTTGAACATCGGCTGTCATTTAATAACGTATTTTTCAACAGCTTACTTCAGTGTAATGTAAAACGTAAAAAAAAAAACATATTTCCACAAAAACATTTTTCAAGTGTTTTATGATGACTGCATTGTATTGAAAGCTATGTAAAGTAACTATCATGTTGGTCCCGCCGCTAGCGCCATGACTGCTGCCATAATCTCCGCGCGTTTGAATTAAGTTAAGAACTGATAAGTAAAAAAACCTGGTGCAAGTTTTAGTAAAATGATAATGAACAGAACGCGTTGACTTGAAAATTTCGAGATTTCTTTTATGCTTATTAGAACGCTTTTAAAATTCAAAAGTTTATTAAAATTTAAGCGATTGAATAATGTGTTATAAATCAAACCCATTACTTGCCTTCGATAGTTTTTAATATATTTCAGTTGCCATATAACACTTTAATTATCTTTTGGAGGAAGTATATTTATTTTATTTGTTTTAAATTTAAATAAAAACGGCTACTGATAAATCTGTTAGTAAATGTCAGGGGACATTCATATAGTTAAATACGATAATCCAATGAAAAGAAATACCACTCGAATTATCTTTCCTTAAACTTATAAATGTCGCTAACAAATTTATTTTTTATACCTACAGCGACCTCAAAAACTGTTAGAAAAAAGTTTTCGCCATTAGTGCTCAGTGTACTCTTGCTGATACCAAAAAAGATCGGACTTGTGAGTTATGTTTTTTTCAGGGCGATTTTACCGTTCCCGTACTCCACTATTTAGTAAGTTAGGTCTATTAATGGTTACGATAAAATAATTAGGTATCATCAATCGTTTCTGTACTTCCAGAAATACGGTCTGCTAGTCTGGCTCCTACATCCGTTAACATTCGCTATCGGCGCGATCGGTGGAGTATTCTACGATCCCACGGCGGTGGTATCGCTGCCTGTGCGTATGATCTACGCGGGTGCGATCAAGCTTATCACTGGCATGCTTCTGTCTTTACACGTCTTTCTAACTATTGTGAAAGCTGACGGTAAATGTAAAAAGTTTTATTTCAAAATTTTCATTTTGGTGACAAGTTTTTATTGTTAACTTACTTTTCTTGATACAATCCCTAACTACTCACCAAGACAAATGCAACGAGCCCAAATACGAAGGAATAATGTTAAATAGTTGAGGAGTTCCTATCGCCACCTATGGCCACCTTCTAGCTCCATCATCATACCAGCTCTATGTCACAATAATATATATTCGATGACGATACACATCCATGCACAATTTCCGCTCAATTGGAAAACTGGAAGTGGGTCAAATTTAACTTGCAAGTTGATTACAGACAACGTGACAGGTAAAACTAAATAAAAGCTTGTAAAATGCACTAATTGATACTCGCATGATGAAATTAGATTACTCGCATTCAGGGCTGTCAGACTATACACCAGAGTTTCTAAGAAATCACTACCTACATAGTATAAAACAAAGTCGCTTTCTGCTGTTTGTCCCTATGTATGCTTAGATCTGTAAAACTACGCAACGGATTTAGATGCGGTTTTTTTAATAGGTAGCATACCTACATCACCCACATGCTCTAAGCGCTGCGGTAAGACGTCCGACTTTCAATCCGGAGGTCTCGGGATCAAACAAACCTGTGCACCACAGAATTAGAAAATTCAGTACGAAATATCATTTGACATTTACCCGTTCGCTTTTCGGCAAGGATGATTAAGACATGGATTGACAGTGCTACAGCGCCATCTGTCGAGTCTGGAGTCGAGTTATTCTGTCAGCGTTAAGCGCCGAACAAAATATTAGAAACTAGGATTTAGTGTCTGTGGTGACCTATAGATGACGCTAGTGCTTTAACCTGAAATAAGGGAACGCGATTTTGTATGGATATTGTCAATCCGTGTCTATATCATCCTTGCTTTTCGGTGAAGGAAATTATCGTGACGAAACCAAACCTAATCCCAATAAGGCCCAGTTTCGCCTCTGGGTTGCAAAGTCAGACGGCAGTCGCTTTCATAAAAACTACTCCAATTCATGGGATTAAGTTACCAAGCGGACCTCAAGCTCAAACACTACGAGGACGGATTATGAATACTACTTATAATTTTCATATTATTACACTTATGAATAATATTTATAATTTTCATAGACCTGCGAACATGGATATGCAGTTGGAAAGTCTGGACTCCATTGGCACGGCTCAGTTTTAACGTGTACCTAATTCATCTGTGTATACTTCGCATCAGAGCTGGATCTGTCAAAAATATCTTTCACAACTCGGAGTATACCATCGTAAGTACTAAACCTCATTGCTGTCAAGAGTTTTTTATACGTGAAGTTTTTGGGCAAGTTTTACTATGAGCTGGATTGACTAGGGGGATTTGCTAAGGGGTCTAGTTATACTGGTAATCTCGTTTACGAGAATCGTGAGTTCTTAGTTCAAGGCGGACTACTAGTTATTAAGATTATAATGATATATTCCGTCGTTGCTTCCGCAGTTGGTGAACTCCCTGGAGACTATAATCGTATCGTTCCTGCTGGCAGTGCCGCTCTATGTGCTGTTAGAAGCGCCGTGCGTGCTACTCACCCGACTAGGCCTTGCGCGGACGCAGAAGAACCATGCGGAATGACTGTTCTAACTTTATGGGCCATCATGGGCCATCATAGGCCAGTCAAAGGACGCAGCTATACGACAGAACGAGATCGTAATATACAGGATGTCCTTATCCATTAGACAATGCCGAAACGTACATATTTAATTTAATGGGATATTTAGAACCAGTTTATAGGGTATCATAACAATTAAAACGGCCTCCTAGCCTAGTCGGTAGTGACCCTGCCTATGAAGCAGGAGGTCCCAGGTTCGAATCCTGGTCAGGGCATTTATTTGTGTGTTTATCACGGATATTTGTTCCTGAGTTATGGATGTTTTCTGTGTATTTAAGTATTTGTATGTATGTATGTGTCTATTATATATATCGTCGCCTAGTATCCACAACACAAGCATTATTGAGCTTACTGTAGGACTTTGTTGATTTGTGTAAGATTGTCCCATAATATTTATTATTATTTATAATTGGTGCAGTGGTTACAAAGAAATTAACATACTTACTTATAACGATTTTTTCGTTTGGAGCAAACGAGGATTTACGTCCTCCTATAGTATGAAATTGTTTTTTATTTTATTTATGACACTAATTACATTTTGACTGCCCAGATATCTTGTAGATGACAAATGTGTGAGATGTGTTAGATGGCAATAATGTGGCAGGTGCCAACACCGACACACACAATGCATACAAACACATCTGACGTGACGTGTCACTAAATTACTGTTGTCAAAAACACTACCAATAACTAATAATAATACAGTATGTTTCTTCTTGTTACCGGTTATTGGATATAACTATTATAAAAAAAATATTTTGATTTTTTTTATATTTTATTATAATAAAAAAATTCGTTAGTGCATCCCTGAGAAGCAACCCTATGTGGGATAGGCTTTGTCCAATAATTAAGGACACACTGTATATCGTTGCTCCCTCGAACGCAAAGCTTCGTCCCTTAGACGGGCCCATGATGGTGGATGGTGTAAAGGAGCCATTATTACGAGTACCTACTTTAACTTTTTTTCCTTTAATTTCCAACAAACAAAAACCAATTCAGATAAATTTTAATTCATTTATTCTTATTTAGTTATAAAATAGGCTATGTACATTTGGAAACCATTCACGAACTAAAATATTTTATTTAAATTACAACACAATACGCACACACATACACAATTTTTGTAGAATGTTAAATGTGTAGTCCTACTTATATTAAACTTCAGTTTTTGATATTCGATGAAATTTTGTTTTAATTTTTTTTCATCCATGATTAAAGCTTGACTTCAAGTGTCTCCTTGGACTCTTTGCTGGCTTTCACGTTATCGAGGCCTACAGGCCTCACCTTCTCCGGCGGGACCAAGGCTACCTTCACCAGCTCGGCTAACGGGCTCTCCACCATTATGAAGAGCGGGACTGCTAGGCTGTATGCCATGCAGATACAGGATAGGAAGTTTGAAACCTGGAGACAAAGTAAGTAAGTAAGTAAGTAACACTTTATTGTACATAACAAAGTAGATATACAAGGTGTAACAAAAATACTAGTGATAGTATTGTAATTATGAAAAATAACCGGCCAAGAGCGTGTCGGGCCACGCTCAGTGTAGGGTTCCGTAGTTTTCCGTCCGTAGGATATGATATGAGCGTTCCACGTACCGCGATATCTATCGGCAAATTAAGTAAACTATTGCGCGCGAGCTTAAAGTATGGAAGATGATTTTTATGGGATAATTCTTTATTGCTTGAACCGATTTTCACCGTTTTTACTTTATTTGAAAGCACGTTATTTCATTGTGATTTTATAGAAATTACAGGTACAATAAACACCTGCTTATACGGTTAAATTACAAACTTAGTTCAGAAATTATTTAGTTTTTTTTTTTCAAAAACTATTTATAAAAAGTTTTTATAAAGTTCTGCTTTTGAGATTTTTTTCGTATTTTTAAAAGTTATGGTTCAAAAGTTAGAGGGCGGGACACATTTTTTTTTACTTCTGGAGCGATTATTTCCGAAAATATTTACATTATCAAAAAATGATTGTAGTAAACCCCTATTCATTTTTAAATACCTATCCAACAATATATCACACGTTAGGGTTGAAATGAAAAAAAAAAAACACTCCCCACTTTACGTTATAGGGGAGGTACCCTAATAAAACATTTTTTTCCACTTTTTATTTTACCACTTTGTCGGCGTGATTGATATACATATTAGTACCAAATTTCAGCTTTCTAGTGCTAACGGTCACTGAGATTATCCGCGAACGGACGGACGGACGGGCAGACATGGCGAAACTATAAGGGTTGCTAGTTGACTACGGAACCCTAATTAACCGCCCCCGGCGGACCCGGGGTATGTCTTTAAGCTACGTCCAGACTTGGGTATGTCCTTAAACTACGCCAAAAAGAGAGGTATGGGCACTGCGAATGGCATATCGCTAAGTGTAGTAGGGCACGTTCAGCGAATGTCATCTCGCTCAAATCTGGAGCAGAGCCCGACTGGGGAAGTACCTCCACCTTACAGAAAACCACAGCCAAATAGCACTAGACCTTACTCATAGTGGTGTGTTCCTGCTGGTGAGTAAGGTTGCCAAAGAGCTCAAAGAGAACCCAGTATGTTGACGATGAGGGACCTTCTTGTTCCTTTAGCCGTCAACACAGTGGAACCTCCTTTTTGTAAAGGGTCGGCAACGCGCATGTGACTCATGTGGAGTTGCAGGCATCCATAGGTTACGGTAGCTGCTTACCATCAGGCGGGCCGTATGCTTGTTTGCCACCGTCGTGGTATAAAAAAGGAATTACAAAAATATTTTTTTTTCCGAAAAAAAATTGGTTTTGGATGGAGAATCGGCAGCAAAATAGGTGACTCGGGAGATGCGCGCCCAACCTCACCAGTGGAGAAACCTACAGAATGCTAAAAATACTTACAAGCCAGAACGGGCCTGCAGGCAACAATTCATCGGAGATGCCAGAGCCGAACCGCAGGACAGGGACGTGCACCAAATAAGCAAAATAAGTGACTCGGGAGACGCGTGCCCAACCTCCCCAGTGGAGGAAGCTACGGAACGCCCCTGAAAAATAAAAGTTAAATGAGCATTTTATGGAATCACTATCTAGAAGGTGAAAATGAAAAAGTTTATTGGTTACAATATTGTGTACAAAAAAAATGGTTGGAATCTCCTGGTAAATAAAGTTATACTTGTGGCAGGAGATCCCGCTCTTCCTACCAAAGTTGTTGTTGATGAAAGTTTGCATAAAGAATCATACAAATCTTCCTGTAACTGTAGAGTAGATGACGCCGTCGATATAAGTAGAACAAAGTCTAAGCGCTGAAGAGTGAGGTATTTATTCAAAACATATTAGCACGAGTTTATTGATAAAGGAATAAGAACATTAGCGGGTCAATTTGATCACCTCACCCACTAAACTAATATAGACGGAGAGTTGGCCACGTCAGATATGACACAATAATGAGAGCAACGAAACCCCTCTAGTCAGTTTGCTATACTATGCTTATTTCTAGATCCGGACATCTGGCAGCGCTCTTTTAAGTGGTGGAGGTCAAAGAATGCAAACCATTACAAGAAAAGCAATCCTAGAGTTCTTAGTTTAATGCAATATTATGAGAAATTATATAAATAATTAGATTATATCATTGCCTAAAGTTTCTGTTGAGGGAAAGTAGTGCCAAACGATGTATTATGTAATTCATAGTTTGTCGCCTACTGTTTTTGCTGCCGTACCTAATAATACAATGTTCTTTTTACTGATGTAAAAAATAGGCCTTACCTGTCCTTTATAACTGAGACAACTTTGGCTGTTTTTACCTATTTTGGTATTACTATTTTCCAATTAAAAATTTTTGCTAGTCTGTCCCTCTGACCTCCACCCATTAAAAGCTGCCAGATGCCCGGATCTAGCAATAAGGATAGTATTAGCAATCTAACCGGACGGGTTTTGATGCTCTCATTATTGTGTTATATCTGACGTGGCCAGCTCTTAGTCCAATACTGCAATTGTGAACTTGTACATTGTAGTGGCAAATTTGCATGGACACTTCATAAATAAATCCGTTTATAAAAGTGTCCGTGAAATTTTGCAGCTCGCTGTACAATGAAATGCACATCAGGCCTTGAGGATTTAAAAACTTACAGTCAACTCTCACAATGGTGAAATATATGAATACTGCGGTAAGAAAGCCGAAGACAAACTTTACGGCACTGGAGTAGACTACGCGCACGCCGATCGGTATGACGATGCCGTCGATGTAGAACACGGAGCCTAGCAGCACGACAACCAGCAATATGGGAAACAGCAGCCAGTATAGTAAGCGGTATTTCTGGACAGAAAACATAAATATTCATAAGTGTTGAAGCAATGCGTTGATGGCGCAGCAATCGTAAAAACATCTTGTTAGTTTGGATATGTCAACCTATATGTACCAGTTTAATATGTAGTAAAATTACTCTAAACGAAGTCTGGATGGCAAAAAACAAAAAAACAGTGGACACCATTTACGATCTATGGGTTTTATCTTCATTTTCTCTACTTTCGTGCCGCTCATAGGTACCTTACCTACAGTCGCCATCAAATAAATCGGATCAGCCAAGGTAGTCAAAAATATTTGAATATGCACTTTATCGCCTTGACAATAGAAGCTTTGTTCAGACATTTGTGACCACCTTGGCCGCTTCGATATATCTGAGGGCGACTGCACATAATTAATGTGAGTTCCCAAAATGTTAACCAAATTACTTGAAAAAGAGAGTTGATTTTACTTTGTTTCTGTGTTTAAGGGAAAATAAAAGAAGAGGCACCTTATAAGGCTGACAAATGGTTTACATTCCATTACAAATTAAAATAAAATGTATATGCTACCTATATTGTACACTGGGTGACGAGGCTACACAGTGTCCATTTTACCTTGAACTTATCTGTTCCCAATTCGCTATCCTTCAGTTTGTAGACAATATAAGCCATGGCCAGGCCGAGCCCGTAGCAGATTAAGTTGGTGTGCCCCCGCTTATACAAGTTGTTGAACGTCGGGTCTTCCACGAAGAAATTTAAGGCCACTCTGGAAAATGACATTAACGTTTTAAACATTGGGAATCTCTATATATTACGTGTGCGTTGGAGGGTCTGCCATCTTTTGGTCTGAATCGAAAACTGGAACTATTATTACACGCCAATAGACAGTGCTGCCCCCAACATTTGACCCACACACCCTTGCACGTTGCAGGTCTTGCCATTTAGTAGACTAATTTGGCAACTTTGATGTTTCTTTTGCACTTCGTACCAATAGACAGGTGCATCCTGTGCTGCCCTCTTCAGTTTACGCACGTTCGCTATCTTGGTCTTCCAAAAATTCAGTACCACACTGCATAACGCCAAAATGTAAAATGTGTAACACAAAGTCAAAAGTGAGAAAAAATATCATAGCTAGTTAAGTTAGTCTGAACTCTTGCTGTAAATAAGCCATAAATGGCTTTAGCAGTTTAGTACCCATGAAACTCTGCGATTTAATTATTTATTTTGATCTTTAATAAAATAAAATAAAATTATATCTGCTTCTGCTGCTATCTTGGTCGGACACCATTTGTGTGTAATTTTTAATTTTAACTTGTTCGAAAAATCTGGTAAAACGGAATGGTATTTAGAGATCAAGAGTAGAACCTAGGAAAACCTACCCCATTGAGTAGCAGAATACGTTTTATGTAGGGCAATGCACGGTGAGAAATTATGCATTTTAGTACTGCCTGAGCTAAACTTGGAGCATTTTGTACATATTTTACCGTGCATTGCCCTACACGAACCGAATTCTGCTACTCGATAAGGTAGGTTTGCCTACAGCCTACTCTTGATCTACTATATCAAGAGGTCTGGCCCATTTAATAATTCAATCAAGTAAATTTTTGCACTAATATATTTATTTTATTTGAATAGCTCATTAAAATATATTCTGAATGTTTGTATGAGGTAATTTTGGCCTCTATTAGCAAACAAGGGAATCAAACTATTCTTGAATGCTATAATATCCATGATTGCTCTGAAATTAATGTTACCGAATCGAATACTTAATAAAATAATCCACATGTCTGACCAACGTAGGCCAATTCAAGGGATGCAGCTATGCGATAGAGGGAGCAGGCGAAATTATGAATCCTTCTGCCGTATTGCTGCGCCGTAGGGCATTAGTATTTTAATTAAGGTGAGACATTTACCAATAATGCCCCTCCCCTAACTACGGCCCTGGACCCAACATGTGAATCAGGCAAAAGCTTAGAGAATTCAACCAACCGGAGCGGCCGTTGACAGGCGTTCCCCTCTGCCGAAAACATATGACCAGTGGTCGTATTTATTGTATGGACTGACGTTTATCTGACGTGGCTACGTACGTTGCGTGCGAGTAGCCATACATTTGACGTATTGTCGGACGGCTTTTTTGTATAGGAAATGACAGACATGGCCGCTCCGCTTGGTTGAATTCTCTAAGGGCAAAAGAGACCAAAAAGTGCCTTACTCCGGAGAGACAATCAGAACAGCGTGCAAGTCCTGGACGTAGGTGTGAACAGCTGGAGTGAGAAGGCCAATGAACATGACCGCACCGATGGCTATCTTCCGACTACGGTTGCTGTACAGAAGACAGAAGATCAGGAGGCCGACTACGCTGAGCTGAAACTCGGCTGCCAGGTACCTGGAACGAGAAGAATTTCTACGTTGTTATTTTTATACCACATCAGTAGCAAACAAGCATCACCTACGTCATGGTAAGTTGCTTATGGACGCTAGCAAGTCCAGAGGTGTCGGGAACGCGTTGCCGTCCCTTTAGAAAGGAGGATTCACTGTGTTGACGACTAAAGTGATAAGAGGGTCCCCCGTCGTCAACACACTGGGTCCTCTTTGAGCTCTGGCGACCTTACTGAACGGCAGGAACACAACACTATGAGTAGGGTCTAGTCACAGAATAAATAATAGTATATCATACAGAATGGCCACGCTTCGCCCCGCTTCGAACGGAATTACCTCTCCCCGCGGCGGCCGATTGGTAGGGAACTAGTAGGCTAATCCGTCAGGTTGGCAGCGCGTCAATAAAAAGCAAAATGTCGGTGTATTGTCAAACGTCATTTACGACACCGGAAACAGCACCCTAAGACGCACGCACACATCGAAGCGTGTACAGATGCGCCGTGCGCACAAAGGCTCTCAAACGAGTTTTGTAGTATGACGTGTCCGCCTTGTGGTCTAGTACTATTTGGCTGTAGTTTTTCTGTAAGGTGGAGGTACTTCCCTAGTCGGACTCTGCTCCAGATTTGAGCCAGATGATATTCGCAATCCCCATACCTCCTTCCTTAACTACATAAACCTCCTTTCTTACTAACATAATATGGAAAGTTTCCGAAATAAATAAATATTTAAAATATTTAATAAAGACCCCCTTTTATTATGTCTGTATGAGTTTTCGTACACGTTTAAATAGTGTCAGGCCTGCACGTTTTCGCGGTGCTTGGGTTACCGCTAACGATTCTAAAACTTGTTACACTTATGCCTTTATCTACACTCGCAATGTAAGTCCTCTAAAACGTGTTCAAAAACGGTAGGCAATGGCTAGCATTACCACAACCGATTTTACTATGATAAGCTTTTTATCTGTGTAACGTAATTTTAACTTTACATGCTCAAACATTGATGTGTTATGAGTTTTGATAACATAATGTACACCTGCACGCGCCCGCGCGGCCGCCGACACGCTCCCCCCCGACCCCTGGCACTCTCCCTCCCGACCGCCGGCACAATCGAGTTGGCCATGGCGGTGCAATGGCGGCCATTCTATGGTTTCCGAACACGGCAATTAGTATAAATAATATGAGTGCATAGATAAAGCAGTGTATGCAACTGTACGTAATTAGGCCTTAAAACACTCGTGTGATCTTATTATGAAACTCACCTGCGGCTCGTTTCATAAAACCACACTCGTATTTTAAGGACCCTTAATACGTAACAGTTACATAAACTACTGTTAATATACCACGCGTGAGCCATGCATTGCGAGTAGTCCTTGTAATTGTGTATGTATAGCAGATGTAGCCACCAGTCCTGGTGGCAGGCGGTCGCTTCAGACGACACGCCTTTCTGTAAAAACACACATAAGGGCTTGTTCATTAATTCCATACCTAAAATCTTGGAAACTACGCCCACTAGTAGTAAAAGACATGTTTATGGTTTTTGTACACGAAAAAAGATGCAACGCTCTTTGTAACTGCTGTTTTTAGACATATTACGAAAAACATGAAAATCTATAATGTTAATCGAAATTTCCTCCAACAATAAACTTAAACTAGTAAATACCTTTATTATGTTCAAACTTTTTTGTTCACTCCCCTAATTTTAAGTAAATAATTAGTTTTTGTGTAAAATTAAACCTGACTTTGAAAAACAATTCTATCGAGAAATATATTCAATTGTTTTCCTCCCACAAAAAACTTTGCCATATAGACTTTAAATAATTCTTAAATGAATTAACCATGTAAATTGTTTTTTTAAATTGAAATCTGCTGGGCGTAAAATTACTCAGTCCTCCTCTTAATCTTGTTAAAATATAGGGGAAAATCACGATGAGAGAGTAAGAGGGTATGGACATTATATCACGTGTAAATTTTAGTAAGACCAAATTAATAAAAAATATTGTTACTTTTAAATTTGACAGCGTTTTTCATTTAAATTCTAATAAATCATATTTTAAAAGGCCACAAACATGTCGCATAAAATGCATCGTTAGGTTTCGTTTCCACCAGAGATGAGCAAGGATGCGTTCTGAGGTATTTGTTTGTTAAGAACCAACAGAATTACCTTGAGGGTTAGCCAAGATGACAATCGTTTGCAGAAAACGAATCGAAAGGCTATCTGTCTCTCTATCGCAGTAATGAAGAGTGAGCGAGAGCGTGTAGCGTTTCGTTTCGTTTTCTGCAAACGATTGTCATCTTGGCTACAGGGCCTTATTTACCTATCCTCGCACAGCGCAGCTCTAAGATTGATTAGGAATTAAACACATTCCTCGCAACGCATCCTCGCTCATTTCTGGTAAAAACGCAGCCTTAATGAGCAGAATCGTAAATGTAGACTTACCATGTAAAACGGACCGGTACTCAAATGTCTCATCCAAGTCATTACAAAGAACATAGTTAGGGCATACGGTGGAGTCAATCTGCGAAATAATAAAAAGTGTCACATCTAGGTACCGTGGGTTCGCTTAATGGAGCCTGAGGTCCAGTTGGCAACTTAATCCCATGAAATGGCGTGGGCACTAGTTTTACGAATGCGACTGATTGCCATCACCTTATACTTTCATACAATTAGGTTTATAAAAATAGCTCTTGCGATGGAAAGTCGCCTGCAGAAGTAGGCGAGATTTACTTAAGGAAGCATCTTTTAAAACCGGCCAAGTGCGTGTCGGACCACGCATCTGCCTAAATATGTACGTAGTTTTATGGAGATATCTCAAAAATGTCTAAACCGATAATGTTCAAAATAATTTTCGTGGAAAGAATATTCAAAGATGAATCTTCTTGATTTTTTTTTTTAATTTTGGACTTACGGTTCAAAAGTTACAGGGCGGGACACAACTTTTTTGCCTTCGGAGTGATTATTTCTGAATATATATCTACTTAATCAAAAAATATTCAAAGGAACCTCAATGATATTTTTAAAGACAAATCGATTGATATGCATCATGTTGATATTTTGTAGATTTTTTTTTTACAATTAGTGTGTATGAAGTGCCCCCCCCTAAAAATTTTCTTTTCAGCAATTTCAGGACGTACGGACGGACATGACGAAACTATAAGGGTTCCGTTTTGCCATTTTGGCTACGGAACCCTAAAAATGATACCCTTTGATTGTACTTATATACTCTTTACATAATTATGTTTCTATACAATCTCCCCCATAAATAAATAATACAAAAACGCTTACCTCAGCCACCTCAACAGTACACCTTTAGGAAGATTGCTCCAAGTGGGCGGTCGTTTCTGTTCTGACAGGAGCAGATTGTAGGCCATGAGGAATCCAGACATGAGGAAGAAGGTCTGGACTATCAGGGTTCCGTTGAAAAACAAATGGAATGCGAGATCATGGTAGGCCTGAAATTATAAGTGTTTGTTACTAGTCGTAATACAGTCAAAAGACGAAAAAAAATTCAATCCCTCGGATAATCCTCAAATTTTGGATGCTTGTTGATTAAAGGTCCCGTTTTCATGTCCATTCGACTTTTAAGGACCTCGAGGAACCGGCAGCACCTTCGAAAATTTCTTCCATCCTGAACATATTCGCTTTTCCCTCTGAATTTACGCACTCTATAAAATACGACGAATCAGGAACAATTCAAATTATGGTCTAGGAATATATTAAAGATCATTAAATTCCACATAGAAACATACTTACACTTTTGCGTACAATCCTTATGAGAAAGTGAAAATCATTCAGTCGGCAAAAAAATTGAAATAGGTGTGGATGACATAAAAATCTATTAGACTAAGAGCTGGCTGACTTATGGTTATGACACAATAATGATAGCAACAAAACTCATCTCGTTAGATTGCTATACTATCCTTATTGCTAGATCCGAGCATCTGGGAGATTATGGGCGATAATGGGCGGAGGTCACAGTGACTAGCAAAATTTTCGAATTGGAAAATAGTCATACCAAAATAGGTAAATGCTGCCAAAGTTATTTATGTTATAGAAGACAGGGCCTATAATTTGTCATTATAGCAGAAAAATTGCATATTATTGCGGAAACAAAAACAGTAGGAGACGAACTATGAATTACATTATGCGTCGTTTGGCACTACATTCCTTCAACAGAAACTTTTGGCAGTCTTTGCTAAAAGTTTCCACGCAATGGTATAATCTAATTATTCATATAATTTCTCACAATATTGCATCAGACCCAGAACTCTAGGATTTGTTTTCTTGAAGTGGTTTGCATTATTTGACTTCCACTACTTAACAGCTGCCATAAGTCCCGATGTAAAAATAAGTATAGTATAGCAAACTAACTAGAGGGGTTTTGTTGCTCTCATTATTGTCACATCTGACCAACTCTTCGTCTATATGTATAAAGGTCAAGTTCGTATTCTCACAAGTTTCATAGCATGATTAATATCCCCTGGAAAGTCGTTGACGACACATTTCACTTCCTCAATGGGCTCATTAAATGTCAGAATTAGGTTTAGAAATATTTTATTTACACAAGGTTTACATGTAACCAAAAACGGTGTTTCACTAACCTCTTCTAGAAAATGTGGATTATTCCCTAATAAGAGACTTGGGATAGGCGAATGACCGCAGACTACCAGGAAGGCTGTAATTGATCTGCGAAAAGAAGATTAACTTTACATAATGCAGCAATTAAAATTAAATTTTTCGTTAAAATGAAATTTTATGCTCTAGTCATAACAGGTCAGTAGGTAATTGACGGATTAAGAATATAATTTTAATCTCTGATTGTGGCAAAGTACAGCCACGGACTTCAACTGTAGAGCCATCAAGCTAAAGTTAACCCTAAAATGTTCAACAATTAAAGTCAGTGACCGTACAAGGGCTGCTTTAAATGTTTTTAGGGTTCCGTAGTCAACTAGGAACCCTTATAGTTTCGCCATGTCTGCCCGTCCGTCCGTCCGTCTGTCCGCGGATAATCTCAGTGACCGTTAGCACAAGAAAGCTGAAATTTGGTACTAATATGTATATCAATCACGCCGACAAAGTGGTAAAATAAAAAGTGAAAAAAAATGTTTTATTAGGGTATACTACTATACCCTATACGTAAAGTGGGGAGTGATTTTTTTTTTCATTTCAACCCTAATGTGTGATATATTGTTGGATAGGTATTTAAAAATGAATAGGAGTTTCCTAAAATCATTTTTTGATAATGTAAATATTTTCGGAAATAATCGCTCCAGAAATAAAAAAAAATGTGTCCCCCCCCCCCCCTCTAACTTTTTAACCATAAGTTTTAAAAATATGAAAAAAATCTCAAAAGTAGAACTTTATAAAAACTTTCTAGGAAAATTATTTTGAACTTGATAGGTTGAATAGTTTAAAAAAAAATACAAAATCATTTCTGAACTAAGTTTGTAATTTAACCGTATAAGCAGGTGTTTATTGTACCTGTAATTTCTGCAAAATCACAATGAAATGACGTGCTTTCAAATAAAGTAAAAACGGTAAAATTCGGTTCACGCATTAAAGAATTATCTCATCTTCCGTACTTTAAGCTCGCGCGCAATAGTTTACTTAATTTTCCGATAGATGTCGCTGTACGTGGAACGCTTATATCATATCCTACATGGCGGTGTTATTTTAACTCTTAAGTGGGGACACTTACTGTGACGGACGGAAAACTACGGAACCCTACACTGAGCGTGGCCCGACACGCTCTTGGCCGGTTTTTTTTTTAAGTTTTCGTCTGTGGATAAAACAAAAATACGGCTCGTGTAACTACAAGTCGTTAAACTAAAGGGCCAGAACGCAGTAAAGACGCAGCTATGGGACAAATATCCCGCGACGTATATCGGTAACATGCCAAGTGAAGTCGAGCGATTTCGTTTGATATATCTGGCGACATTGCGCGACTTATGTCGGTAGCAACGTCAGGCGAAGTCGTGCGAGTTCGCGAAACTTCGGCTGACATGACGACTGTATATATTTACATGTCGAACGACATCCGGCAGCGTTGCGCCTCTTCTCTCGACGTCGCTAGCATTTGTCGCCTATTGTGTCCCCGGCTTCAGACATGAGGATTCGACTTGGAAGAAGAGAAGAGTCTTGTTAGTTAGCCTGGGCGTTTTTCCGCAAGTCCACAACCAGTTTGCCTATTTATTTTGCGTGACTGTCGTGCTTGAGAGTCTCCTTGATTGTAGGAATAGGGGATATGATTGTTATAATGATGAGGTCACCTGAAGCAGTGAATGACCTTGATACGTTGCTGCATAGGGCTGGAACTGCCGGGCGCAACGAGGCGTTGCCAGTTTCGCCGCACAGAAAAGCATAACAGAGATCTACCGACTGAAATAAAATACAAAATTACGATTAATGCTTCCATGATATCGTCAAAAAACCGTTTGGATATTTCGGACTTGATAAATTTAATTTAAAGAGACCATAAGAAATTTCACCAAACTTGTAGAAGTTTTTAAAACAAAAGAGAGTTGGAAACAAATCTGGGGGATTTTATGATTCAAATTCACAAACAAGGTTAAAGGGCAAATTTCGATGGAAATTTTGTGACGTAGATAGGCTGAAAAGCAAGTAAATCCTGACCAGAAATATATGATTATTCTCAAGAGGGCGCTATTATTTTCATTTATATGGCAACAGTTCTGTATAGTCATAGAGCGTATTATTCTCTATGGTATGGTGACATCTTGATTTGTTTACCTGTCAGCTCTGAGGTTTGAAAATGTTTCACAGCGAAATAGTTTAAATTTCCGAGCTCATTATTTACAGCAGTTTATTATATACACTATTTACAATGATTCGCTCTTGACTATGGATAATTTTAGGATGTTTTTGACGTTTATTATTTAATATTCAACACTTTATTATTTATTATTCAAGTAACCCGCCTCAATGATTCTGAAAACAGTGACAGCCTATCACATGCACTCACACATGCATATCATCATGTCATTATCATTAAAATTATGGCCCGTGTAAGAAATAAGTTCCAATGAAATTCCGCAACATGGCGGATGATCATTATATTTCTCAGGTCAGGATTTATCAGAAAATGATAATAGGATTGCCCAGCCTATATCAAATGTATTTACTACTTTTAGGTTATCATAACTTGTCTGTACTTCCCACATAAAGCTCACCAAGGAACTTACCAAACGTATCTTTCCCATGTCGACAGAAAAATTCATACAGGGTCCCCAACACATTGAGTCCAAGTAAACCCAAAAACACAGCACCGAATGCGTAGTCCCCACCATCAAATTTAGAGTCCGGTGAGTATTCTTCGCACAGTGAATTGTATATCTTGGCGGTGAGCTTGTAGTCCCTGGTCAGAGTCTCGTTAAGACAGGCTTCAATAACTTCGGTCAAGTTTGAGTAGCTGTTCATATGTTTTCCGCAACTCTTTTTTGGGCAAATGCCCCAGTGCAACCGCGTGTGATTGAAGTGTGTTATTGTGTTTGCCGAGTATTCCTGTAATAATAAATAAAATAAAATAAATAAATATTATGGGACAATCGTACACAAATCAACCTAGTTCCTCAGTAAGCTCAATAAGGCTTGTGTTGTGGGTACTAGAGGCGAAGATATATATAATACATAGATATAGATAAATACTACTACAGGAATATCCGTGATAAACACACAAATAAATGTCCAGGAGTGCGATTTTTGAATCTCACCAAGTGACTAATTCTCACCGATGTG
Source organism: Pammene aurita (assembly GCA_947086415.1). Taxonomy (NCBI): domain Eukaryota; kingdom Metazoa; phylum Arthropoda; class Insecta; order Lepidoptera; family Tortricidae; genus Pammene; species Pammene aurita. The sequence goes on along the minus strand of OX352302.1, from coordinate 26,613,778 downwards.
AGTGATTTACTTTCGGAAATCACTCACATCGGTGAGAATTAGTCACTTGGTGAGATTCAAAAATCGCACTCCTGACCAGGATTCGAACCCGGGACCTCCTTCTTCATAGGTAGAGTCACTACCGACTAGGCTAGGAGGCCGTTTATAATGTAATAAAGGATGTCGTATTCTTACTTGAATAGTAGTTTATGTGCCTGCTACATTATGTACAGGTACATACATTACTTTATGTATGTGCCTGTTGAGATGAGATTTATTAGAATCACCGCCATTACACCTCCATGGCCAACTAGATTTCAAAACATGACCAACTAGATTGTCATAAATACCAATACTTTAATAACATTCAAATTCAAAACATCTTCTGGAATCGGTATACTCGAAGACGTTCGAAATTTGAATGTAATTAAACTATCGGTCATCGATATTCTAAAGTAAATTTTACGATGCATCCCAGACAAAGGTTTCTTAATATATGCCGTTAGCTTATCGTTTCTGAACATATTATAGGAAAGTTATGATATGGGAGTAGATACAATTATATTAAAAACACAATCCCCAACACAACTCCAACAAGAAATAATCAACCAATATTGGAGTTGTATTATTGGAGATGCGTCGGAATCGTTTTCAAGCAAATTCTGATTCAGGCGTTTGGGCCATAGCTGTGTTTCCTAGTACCAATTAACTATGCATTCCCATTGGAGTTGTATTGATGTTAAATATAGATCGTAGGAATAGATCGTGACCTACCTACCTACGTGACCTACCTACCTACTAGACCTACGTGTTTTAAAGTTAGAATATGGCCCAGGGTAGTCTTAATTCTTACCATTGGCAAACTATGGGACTATTGCCTATTACTTTTTCACACTTGTTGGCCACTCACTTTACTGCCATATAATCCGTGAATTTATTATACAAATATTTTTAGTAATTTGAGTGTCTGTCAGATTAATTACGCATGTGGAGCGAGAGGCTCACACGTCAAAAAACTGACACGACTCAGAAATGTACGAATGTCAAAAAACATTCGCATTACCCACAGTTCAGCAATGAGCATGTGACAGCGGTATAACACAATAAGACATAATGTTTGACCTAAGAAGCTAAAAATAGCTAGCTAGCATAATATTAATAACTATTCAAAAATGCAGTTCAAAGGGGGCAATAGTGATGTGACGCATTGATTGGCGGCAATTCGATATGACATGTACAGTCACCGGCAATAGTATCTTCCTACACGAAGGCCGCAAAAATATGTGACACGCTCGTATGGCCCTACAGATAAGAGCGTGTCACATATTTTGCGGCCTTCGTGTAGGAAGATACTATTGCCGGTGACTGTACGATTTAGAGGCGAATTCTATGAAATTCGTGTCATGTTTATAGGTTTTATTTTCGGTTTGAGCTGAGGGTTGTCTATCAGGTTCTAAGTAACAGGATAATTTCATATAAGTGGATGAAGTAGGGATATCATGAAAAAAAAAACTCATTATTATACAAACCTTTGTTACAGTTAGTTCCTGCGTAATACTACTGTTGATTGATTATAATGATTATTCAGATTTAGACATGCTAAACTGGGTAATTCCACGAGACTGTAACGTCAGTTACCAATTCTTTCGTGTGTTCTTTGATTAATTACGCAAATTTAAATGTCCATATATCTACCTGTAGGCATAGGGAAGATATATGAACACTTACATTTGCTGAATTAATCAAAGAACACACGAAGGAATTGGTAACTGACGTTACAGTCTCGTGGAATTACCCAGTTTAGCATGTCTACCTCTAGCTTAGCTTAGAATAGGCATGGTGAATTTTTTTCATGTATGATATCAACGATTCGTTTTGTTGTGAGGGTCAAATGTCTATATGCAGCCAATTGCGTTAAAGCAACACAAAAGTCAGAAATTCGACTTAGTCTGAGATTTACATTTGTTTCTCGAAACGCTCCTAACAAAATGACGTGCAAAAGTGACGTTACTATCATATAGTAGGCCTGTTTAAAGTATGGAACAATTATGAAATTATAATCATTCCTATTGTCACTCCTAAATCTTACTTACCACCAATGTTTTATACAGAGGGTCCGACAGGTTCCCATGGAGACTAGCGTCGACAAAGCAGTAGACGTCGCCAGGAACACGCATGCATGGGGCGTAAGTTTCAATTTTAGTCATCTTTGGTAGCTTGTCATATTCCGCAACTAGAATAAAACAAAATTTAGGGACCGACTCGCACTTGGCTTGTTATTTAATCTGAATAGGTGCCGTATTCTAACTAAACATTAAAAAAACAATCTATCTAAAAACACGCTCAAATCAAGGATGATTAAGACATGGATTGACAAGGCCTGTACAAAATCGCGTTCCCTTATTTCAGGCTAAAGCACTAGCGTCATCTATCGGTCACCACAAGCACTAAATTCCTACTTAAGCTTTCTGTTAAGCCCATTGGTTGACTGGTAGAGAATGCCTTATGGCATTAAGTCCACCATTTGTACCATCTTATTTTGTGCAATTAAGATTAAATAAATAAATTATAGTTTCTAATATTTTGTTCGGCGATTAACGCTGACAGAATAACTCGACTCCAGACTCAACAGATGGCGCTGTGGCACTTAGTACCGAAAACAGACGTATAGCCTGAAGGTTCGAGGAACGCGATTTTGTATAGGCATTGTCCATCCATGTCTTAATCATCCTTGCTACAAATAATCAACCAATATTAGATATACATATATTGGAGTTGCATCGGAATAATGTTGAATCAAATTCTGATTCAGACGTTTAGGCGTTAGCTGTATTGCATAGTTAATGTATTGGAGTTGGATCGTGTCATAATCATAGCGTGTTTTAAAGTTAGAATACGGTCCTACGTATCCCTTAAGTATAAGAGATGAGACTGACGTTAGTAACTATTTGTTAATAAACAACAGTGCCAACTTAAAATAAATCCGCGGAAATTGCTCATTTCACAGGAAAAACCTTAACTCTTAACCTCGGCAGTTATTTGTTGGACGTAAATGACGGGTCAGAACATTGTATTTAAATACGACTAAGTAAATTATGTAAGTATGTTAGTATTGTTATGTCAAGAGACCGGTATTTCCCCGCTACACATAACCGTTACAGCAATTCAAAAACCCATTTCAATTGTTAATCATATTCTCGCACTATGAATTCCACACACACAAAAAAAACTGGTTTTTCACATCTAGCTGTTATGCTGACGCAGTGATTATATTAAAATAATATAGTAATTATATTAAATATTCTAGGTATTAAAATTGGAAAACGTGATGTGTGATTCTTGCTACGAGTGTGTTGAGGTAGTCGATAAAAAAGTATTTTGTTTTTATTTCCAATTGTACATATATTGGTAAAGGTTGTTAAGTATTGTACATTTAAAACGATATTACTCAGAACTCGCGATTCGCGACAAATTTCCTTGCAAACTAGTTGACCAATATAACAAGACCCTAATGATGATTGTTTCGAGCCTTCTAGCTTTATAACCCCTTAATCGATCCTCCTCTTAAACTAACTCTCAAATTGTATTGAGGTTTACTACAAATTTCATAAAGATCAGAAAAACGTTACTCAAGTTATCGCGGAACAACTATTCAAAATTAAAAAGCCATCGAAATGCTCAGTCGTCTAGGTAGCCAGCTGACAGTTCCGTTGTGTCCGAAGTTGTCTGTAAGAACTTCACTTCGCTTACGCTTCGCTCGTTCGATTAAAGTATCCACTATTTCAGAATTAAAATCTGTATTTTTCTTATTTTCTGAAATACGACGATTTTATTGAAAGTGGCATGTATTAAGTGGTTCACGTATAGGTTCATCAATAGGTACAGTTGTGTTATGGGTATGTATGTATGTGTGAATGTATGTATGTATCAGGTTATTGGACATAAACAAGTAGGTATAACATAAAAATAACAGTAGCATATACATATAAAAGATATGCACAAAGGCAGGTAAAGGTATTTTACCCAAACTTAAACACCCCTTATAAATCATCTACCACCAGATACTAAAATCTACACATATCAAATTTACAAATTGGTTCCATATACGTTTGTAAATTTTCGTTCCTCTTCCGTTTACGGTATATCTATACCTACATATATTAGTAGTTTATGTAACTGTTACGTAATAAGGCCTAATTACGTACAGTTGCATACACTGCTTTATCTGCACACATATTATAAATCCTAAATGAAGTGTTCGGAAACCATTAGAACGACCGCTATTGCACCGCCATGAACAACTCGATTGTGCCGGCGGTCAGGCGGGCGCGTGCCGGCGGTCGGAGAGGAGGGCAGATTTTCATTAAGTTACCGTAGGTAATGAATTTTTATACGTTTTTACCACTCTGTCACAGATAAACTGATGTTACGTTACTGGTTGCAATAATGGTGGTAATTACATACGGTTTCCGAACGCGGAATAGAGGATTTATGATATTGGTGTAGATAAATATATTTATTCGTTATAATAATATTACACCCAAAAAACACACAACGCATACGCTGCAATTTACTCTGTGGAGTCTGTGGCTTGTATTTACATTGTACGAGTATTTATGTGTTACTTACAAATGTGAAATTATGCAACATGAATTGGTAAAGAACCTATTTGTGGTCGTGCGAGTCATTGGCATTATTATTTTCACGAATGTTCTTTAAAAGCGTAATGGCAACCTAATCGTAACAAATTATAAATTAAAACGAAAGTGCAGCGAAGCGAAGTTCTTACAAACAGCTTCGGACACAAACAGAAACTGTCAGCTGGCTACTGGGACGTCCTAGCGTTTCGATGGCATTTTCATTTTGAATGTTTGTCCGTGACGAGTTTAGTAACGTTTTTCTGATCTTCATGACATTAATTGTATACTAAAGTAGTAACCCTAAACTAGTAAGTAATACTAAAGATAGTAGCGAATGCTTCCAGGTCCGATGTTGTATAACATGAACCGGGAATTGCCGATTTGGGACATTTGTCGCTGGTTCGCTAGTCCAAGCCTAGCCGAGAAGATTCTAGAAGGTAACAAACTCGGCTAGTATCAACAATCGGTGGTCGTAGTGACTCAAGTGACAACAACAGGGGCGTCATACTTAACGTAGCACTCGGTGTAAGGCGCAAAGTCGCAAACACATACACATCATAGCAAAAAAAAACCGGCCAAGTGCGAGTCGGACTCGCGCACCGAGGGTTCCGTACTAACCTGTAGGTTTGATATGAATTTAATTTTAATACCTCTACGCGTTCATGAGGAAAGGGGTAGTAACTTTAAAATTATTAAAAATATTTTTATCATATTATGTAACTAAAAATTTACGGTTTTCGCAATTTTTCCTTTATCTGTGCTATAAGACGTTGCTCAGTACCAAATTTCAAGATTCTGAGTTCACGGGAAGTACCCTGTAGGTTTTGATTCCCTTGCGAGTTTACGGAAATTTGCAGCATAAACGGCTGTATCTTTTGATTGCGTTGGCTTAGAAGTTTGATTTTTTCACAGCTCCAAGGGACAGTAAACTTAAGTATTTGATAAAATTTTCAGTTTGATACCTTCACGCGTTCCTGAGAAAAAGGGTCTTGACAGACGGACGGACGGACGGACGGACAACAAAGTTAACCTATAAGGGTTCCGTTTTTTTTCCTTTTGAGGTACGGAACCCTAAAAACGCGGAAAATCCAACTTTCAGCTGAATTTTGTCTCTGGGCTCCGTACATAAATTCGGACACCATAGGCAAAGTTTCGCTTTCCGGCTGGTTTTTGTCTATGATATCTGAATTCCGCTCAAGTGTGCTACGAGCCTAAAACGCTTGTTGTTTATCAGCGAACACGTCAATCTGTTTACAAACCTTTAATAATTAACCTACCTACTTCCGTACTCAGACGTACATTTATAATTATCATTTGTAGGGTTTCCTACTTAAAAATAAATAAAGGCCGGCCAAGAGCATGTCGGGCCATGCTCAGTGTAGGGCCAGCTCCGTACCTTCAGGCCCGTCACTCAAAAGATCGTTTTTAGGGTTCCGTACCTCGAAAGGAAAAAACGGAACCCTTATAGGATCACTTTGTTGTCCGTCTGTCTGTCTGTCTGACATTTTCTCAGGAACGCGTGGAGGCATAAAGCTGAAATTTATATCAAATACTCAGGTCTATTGTCCCTTGGAGCTGTAAAAAAATTTAACTTAAAAGCCAACACAATCAAAAGATACAGTCGTTTATGCTGCAAATTTTCGGCACTCGCAAAACCTACGGGGTACTTCCCGTGAACTTAGAAACTTGAAATTTGGCACGAAGCAACGTCATATAGCATAGACAAAGGAAAAATTACGAAAAGTAGACATTTTCAGTAAAACATACAAATAATATTTTTTAAATTTTAAACTTACTACATTTTTCCTCGTAAACGCGTAGAGGTATTAAATTGAAATTAGTATTAAACATACTACAACTTTTGCTTGTTATAGGTTTGTACGGAACCCTCGGTGGGCGAGTCCGACTCGCACTTGGCCGGTTTTTTTTTAATAATATTTGCCGGCACTTGGCGTTTGCTATGAAATTACAACTTTTTGCGAAAATTCAAAAACTACTGAACCGAATGTATTCAATATACTTTATGATATTTTTCATATATTTTCTACCAAAGTTCAAAAGTGAGGGGGAGGACGCAATTTTTAAGCTTTCGGAGCTATTATTTACGAAACTGTAAATTTTATCCAAAAATTGTTTTAGAAGACCCGTATTCTTTTTAATGATATAACGAAAAAAAACACCCCTCTTCGTGTGTAGGGGATAGGGGAGGTACCTTAAAAAATATATTTTTTACTTTTTTATTCTATCAATTTTTCGGCGTGACTCATACACATATTCTTACTAAATTTCAGTTTTCTAGTACTTACCATCACTGAGCTAACCCGCGGACAGACGTACGGACAGACGGACACGGCGAAACTAAGGGTTACTAGTTGACTACGGAACCCTGAAAAGGAACCCTTATACCCGTATAAGATCGTGTGTTTGTCTGTCCGTTACAGTCAATTTTCTCAGTAACTACTGGACCGATTGAGTTGAAATTTGGTAAGTACACATATAAGTTGGTGACCCAAAGTCAGACGTTTCACGTAAATAAATTAAATTTAAGCATAAACTACTGATAAAAATGAAGGGGGGTAAATTAGAAAATAATTTTAAAAACGCAAACAATATTGTATGACATATCAAACGTGAGAGCTTGTTATGAGATATTTCTTTTTATAATTTGAAATAATAAGTTTTCAATTCATTAAAGAAAATAGATTATAATTGTCAAAACTCCCCCCGCCCCCTCACTTTTCTACGCAATTATCAATCCTGCAATTTAAAAATAAATACAAAGAAATTGTATACGTACAGAAACCTTTTAGAACGAGTGCGTTTCGCACTTGACCGGTTCTTACACTCATACAATGTGACAACAAAGTGTGAACTTAATGCTTCGGTAAAAAACGATGTAAGAGACGGTACAATCTGATTATCTTCCTATTTTTACATACACTGGAATGTCTACCTTATTTTCCTCATCATAAAATCTCTATTTTAAGCACCATACAATTGAGTGGTTTTTATAAAAATAGTCTTTATTTTATTTGAGACGAAGTTGAAAATGGGTTAAAACCAACACTGTAAATCGCAGACTAAAGATAATCCCATCGCAGATCTATGTTTAGCACTTAACTTATTGACCTCTTGATCACTAGCTGTTGTCATATTATCCTTCACAAAATAACTAATGGATCTGTGAACTGTAGACCTAACCCCCTACTATTCAATATACTCTATGCTAACCCCTACTTATAATTTAAGTAGTCGTATTATATGAAAGGATTAAAAAGGGAAAACACTTCCCTTCCCGTTTCATTATTACAGCGCACTAACAATGTTCGTAAGCGTCATAGACTCTAATGGCGTGAACGTCATTCAGCCATTTTGATCAAAGTACGACAACTGAATTTAAAAAAAAAACTAAATATATTATAATGCGATTTGTAGACGAATAAAACAGAACATACGAAAGCATGTTGCCCAAAGTGAAGCGTAGGTTTACGCTCCCTTCACTCATTTCCCTCGCTTGGTCCCGTATTCTAATTTTAAAATACACAATCAATACATTAAAAACACAAACTATCTCAAACATAACTCCAACACACAACAAATCATCATCATCATCATCATATCAGCCGAAAGACGTCCACTGCTGAACATAGGCCTCCCCCAAAGAGTGCCACAATGACCGGTCCTGCGCCATCCGCATCCAGCGGACTCCCGCGACCTTTACCAGGTCATCAGTCCACCTTGTGGAGGGTCTACCGACGCTGCGCCTTCCGGTTCATGGTCGCCACTCAAGAACCTTTCCGCCCCAACGGCCATCGGTTCTACGTGCAATGTGCCCCGCCCACTGCCACTTCAGTTTAGCAATTCGCACAACAAATGATCAGCCAATATTGAAGCTGTATTGGAGTTGCATCGGAATAATTTTCAAGCAAATTCTGATTATTCTGATGCAGACCTTTAGGCGCTAGGTGTATTGCGTAGTTAATGCATTGGACTATTGGAGCTGGGCCGCGATTCGAAAAATAAACACACACACTGGACAGACACAGCTCCAACCCAACTCAACCCAACTCAACTTGTTGTTGAGAGTTGGGTTGGAGCTGTGTCTGTCCAGTGTGTATGTTTATTTTTCGAATCGCGCCCCTGTACCTATTGAAGTTGGATCGTGTCTCATACGTGTTTTAAAGTTAGAATACGACCCATGGTTAATTATAGTTGGGTTTAATGTTCCTAATATATTCGTTTACCTACCTAAATATTTTTCATTTAAACGTAATTTTAGTTTATTTAGCCTACGTACGGTTGCCACGGAAGACCACCCAAGTAACACATCAAAGCTGTATAACGGCCGTCTTACAGCATATCTGTATGCTTTTAGCATTTTGAGTTCGTTTTCTAGTAGCATTATAAACGTTTATAGTGCTGATATAGGTCTTAAATGGGCACAAATTACCCAGCTTGAGATCCTATACAGGTCATTTAATAGCATTGCAGGCGCATTATGTCTGCGCTATTAGCATTATCGTTGTCATGGAAAGTGCCAATCGCCTCAAAGAAGCATTAGTACGCTCTATTAAGTTGCCGACTGCATTAAAGAAGCCTTAATACGGCCAAAAAACTTGCTAATCGCAGTAAAGAAGCATAAGTACTCTCGATTAACTTGCCAATCGCAATACAAACGCATTATACTAGCATAAGAGTGTAGTAAAATAAACCTTACGTCAATGCAAAAACGTCTCTAATACCGACGGAACAAATGTTATAATACAATGAACGTTGTGATTTAACTACTTTGTCTCGCAATATAAAATGGACGAAGACGGTACAAAAAAACTGAATGAGTGACACGTCATATTTGTTTGCATCCTAACAAAATTTATAAAAGTTTTTGACACTTTTACGTTATTATATCCTTCAAATATGACTGCGCAATGTAGTTTACTGTAAATGTGTATATAAGTTTCATTGAAAATTTTCACGCGCCTTTGATTTATTGTGGTTTTGCTATAAAATATTATAAAAAGATATGCGTCAAATAAACAAAACAATTGTGTAATCCTCGTATAGAACGAGTTTTGCATTATTAACATAATAGTGTTAGTTGAGCAGTCTTAAATTAAGTAATTTCTTTATTATATAGTTATTTTCCTTGTATAAATAGGTCCGCATGATTTTATTTTTAGGTTATTAATTATTTACAAAATGGCGTTGGTCTATATAGACGGAGAGCTAGCCACGTCCACGTCGGATATGACAATAATGAGAGCAACCAAACCCCTCTAGTCAGTTTGGTATATTATGCTTATTTCTAGATCTGGACATCTGGCAGCTTTAAAGTAGTGGAGGTCAAAGAATGCAAACCATTCCAAGAAAATAAATCCTGGAGATCTGGGTTTGATGCAATATTATGAGAAACTATACAAATACTATACAATATTAAGAGAAATTATACAAAAGTTTATGTTGGGAGAAAGTAGTGCCAAACGATGTATAATAAAATATAGTTCATAGTTTTCGCCTACTGTTTTTGTTTCCGTAATAATCATACATCGGGGTTTTCGGTGCGGGAACGATTTGAGAAAGAGTAGAGATAAACAGATAGGTTGAGAGTTAGTCTGAGAAAATATCATATTATGCTTAATGAATAACTACCTCTCTGTGAATAGCTTACACACTATGATACGAGCTTTTTTTCTTAGAGGCATGTTTGTATTGACTATTATATACTTAGTATTTTAAAAATGCAATTGCATATCCGAAATTTATTAATTAGATCTACCTAAGACAAAGACACGGTATAGTAAATGTCAAATATTAATCTTGACGTCCGATATTTATGAACTATTTGATTAACTGAAAAGGTTGACAATGATCAGTCATTACATGAATTAATAAAAAAATACTTGAAAAAATCATAGGTATATGTACCTACAATATATATACATAATAGTCAGCTATTTCATATAAATTGTATATACCTATGATTTTTTCGATCAATTATTCATTAGGTAGAAACGTGCTAGAGTACATTCTGTTTTTTAAGTTAATGCCTACTCTTTGGCTAATGTCAAACATTCCCGCACCGAAAACCCCGATGTATGGTAATAATACACAATATTTTTTGGTCTAACGTTTTTTTTATCGATTTTTGACCAGTTTTGAGTCGATATTCCAACATATTCACTATAGATAGAATTATAAGGCAAACGACTATCGGTTTTTGAATCTTTTATCTCCATTCTGTAGAGCCGGATCTTGAAATAAATGAGCCGTTATTTTTTTATGATATTTTTAAAATATGGTCTAAAAAAACACTTTTATCGATATTTGAATGGTGTAAAGAATCTTACATATACGTAATCTACATATTAGGGTTCCTCTTTGATGTCTCTAAAAACTGTTGAGAGATTTTAATTTTTAACTAATTACTTTTTTAGCCTAAACCGGTTCGACTTTGATGTCAAATATCTCGAAGACAATGAATATTGAAGTAAATATAGGATACTATATTGTTTAAAGCCGTTACTGATAATATGATAAGCTATATAAATAATTAGAAAACTAAGGGAATCAGATTTAAGGTCGTTGGCGCCAGGGAGCCCCTTAAAATATAGGCCCTGTCCTTTATAACTGAGACAACTTCGGCAATTTTTACCTAGTTTGGTATTACTATTTTCCAATTAAAACATTTTGCTAGTCTGTCACTGTGACCTCCACCCATTAAAAGCTGCCAGATGCCAGGATCTAGCAATAAGAATAGTATAGCAATCTAACCAGACGGGTTTTGTTGCTCTCATTATTGTGTCATATTTGACGTGGCTAGCTCTTAGTCCAATAGCAGCTCAGTGACCCTTAAAAAATGCCTTATTTATGCCTACAGCATTACACGTGAATAATTATGCTATTAAACAACATTAAGCATTTATTTATGCTATTGTAGAACCTAAGGCACTAAAACCGCTAAAAGCTGTATAGGGGCTGTTCATAAATTACGTCATCAATTTTTGACAGTAAAGCTGCCAAATAAAGTGACGTCATTAAAAAAAAAATGCGTTTTAAGCTTAATTGTAAAATAAAAAACTATTTAGTAGATAATATTTTATAGCATTAAAAGTTTATAGAAACACGACTTTCATTCCTTTTTTTACACATTGATGATGTGATCTTCGGAATGACCGCCCCGCCCCCCTCCTACGTCATGTCACGTCATCCGATGTCCAGACCCCCCCCCCCATTTGAAATGACGTAATTTATGAACAGCCCCTTATAGTGAATTACTTGGCCTTATAATGGTTTATATTATTGCTATTATACTGCATTAGGAACGTATTACCTACTTATAAATGCTATTGGCTAATATTCATGCTCTTAAACAGCATTAAGCATTTATTTATGCTATTGTAGAACCTAAGGCACTAAACCAAACCGAAGCATTAGTGTAGCAAACCAAAACGCAACTGTATAGCATTCAGCTGTACAGTTGCATGTTGTTCGCTGCACTAAAACTAATGGCTAAACAAAAGCATTTACATATGCCATTATACAACCGTTATACAGCGTAAAGCATCATAAAATACTATTGTAGAACCTAAAGCGCTAAAAACAGCTGAAAGCTGTATACCGGATTTACGTGGCATTATAATGGCTAATATTCATGCTCATAAACAGCATTAAGCATTTATTTATGCTATTGTAGAACCTAAGGCACTAAACCACACCGAAGCATTAGTGTAGCAAGCCAAAACGCAACTGTACAGCATTCAGCTGTACAGTTGCATTTTGGTTCGCTGCACTAAAACTAAAGACTTTAAAAAAGCATTTATACATGCCATTATACAACCGTTATACAGCTTAAAGCATTATATAATGCTATTGTAGAACCTAAAGCACTTAAGTGCTTTTAAACAGTCGAAAGCTGTACAGTTGCGTTGTGGTTTGCTGCACTAAAGCTAAAGGCTTTACAAAAGCATTTAGATATGCCATTATACAACCGTTATACAGCTCAAAGCATCATATAATGCGACAAGTTGCTCGGTGAACGTATATAAGAGTTTATACGGTCCTTAAGTTCGAAATAAGTTAACTATTCATATGTTATAATGCTTCCTGTGTTACTTGGGCAGCGTCAAGGTGCCTCAAAGGTACCTTGACATAATGCTGAGTGACGTCTTTAAAACTGTTTTTATTAATTTGTGTATTAGTTTTAAGTTACTTTGTAGCATCATGAATAAATTTATTTTCTTTCTAAATAGCACGTTTGTTCGTAAATTATGGATTTTTACTACGCATATATTTGTACATGTGAAACTAATGAGGGTTTTCAGTTCAGAAAAACCGTGTTTGTAATTAATTTATGTTTTTTAAGGTTCCGTAGTCAACTAGGAACCCTTATAGTTTCGCCATGTCTGCCCGTCCGTCCGTCCGTCCGTTCGTCCGTCCGCGGATAACCTCAGTGACCGTTAGCACTAGAAAGCTGAAATTTGGTACTAATATGTATATCAATCACGCCGACAAAGTGGTAAAATAAAAAGTGGGAAAAAATAATTAATTAGGGTACCTCCCCTATACGTAAAGTGGGGAGTGATTTTTTTTTTCATTTCAACCCTAACGTGTGATATATTGTTGGATAGGTATTTAAAAATGAATAGGGGTTTACTAAAATCATTTTTTGATAATGTAAATATTTTCGGAAATAATCGCTCCAGAAGTAAAAAAAAATTGTGTCCCCCCCCCTCTAACTTTTGAACCATAAGTTTTAAAATATGAAAAAAATCTCAAAAGTAGAACTTTATAAAAACTTTCTAGGAAAATTATTTTGAACTTGATAGGTTGAATAGTTTTTGAAAAAAAATTTACAAAATAATTTCTGAACTAAGTTTGTAATTTAACCGTATAAGCAGGTGTTTATTGTACCTGTAATTTCTACAAACTCACAATGAAATGACGGGCTTTCAAATAAAGTAAAAACGGTGAAAATCGGTCCATGCAATAAATAATTATCCCATAAAAATCATCTTCCATACTTTAAGCTCGCGTGCAATAGTTTACTTAATTTGCCGATAGATGTCGCTGTACGTGGAACGCTCATATCATATCCTACATGGCGGTGTTATTTTAACTCTTAAGTGGGGACTCTTACTGTGACGGACGGAAAACTACGGAACCCTACACTGAGCGTGGCCCGACACGCTCTTGGCCGGTTTTTTGATATTTAACATATTTCGAGTAATGGCGACTGATTCAGAATCATGAGGAGTAGAAATTTAACGAAAAATTCTGTTTTATTTCTAGACTTACCGAGTTAATTTTGTTACACTGTCATCTAAGTAGGTATGTGAAAATGCGTCTCAAAATTGTTGGAAAAGGTAGGTGGCACGGCACTCCTTACTGAAATTACTAAAGTAAAAAAAACGGCCAAGTGCGTGTCGGACCGCGCATAATGGAAGGTTCCGTGCCTTTCTTAGAATATACACAAATATCAAAAGGACGTATCTGCCTATGGAAGACTTTCGGAGATAACTTTAAAACTGCTGGACTGATAATTTTTAAAATATTTTTCATTGGAAGAATGTAAAAAGAATAAATAAATAAATAAATAAATAAATACTCTTTATTGCACACCTCATACAGTTACAAGCACAAATTTTACAATAAAAAAAAATCTTAAAATTTTTTTTAAGAATCTTTCCAATTTTTTTATTTTTTTTTTGGATCTCTGGTTCAAAAGTTAGAGGGGGGGGACACAATTTGTTAGTCTTTTGGGGCGATTATTTCTGAACATATTTATTTATCTAAAATCTGTTTAAAGAAACGTATGTTATAACAAACTGAATAAATAAATAAATAAATATTTTAGGACAATATTAAATGAATTAATTTGAATATTGAGAATGTATATTACCATAAAATAAATGTCTTAGCACTTACAAACACACACACATACACACCAATTCTCACGCTCACAATTGCATTAAATAAATAAGAAATAAAAGTTAAAATTTTAGAATAAAGTAGATGATATAGTCTGGGAGAGGACACTGACCTCTGTAACACAGGTTCCGACCTAACACAGAAGTCAGGGACTTTAGCACATTTTTGTAACTATTTTCGATAATAAAATATGTATTTACTAGCTTTTCGCTCGCCCGCTGCTTCGCTCGCGTTAAATTCGGGGTAACACGGTTCCCCTTTGCCCCCCGGAATGCTCCATACAAACTTCCACCTCCCATTTTAGGGAAGTGGGGGGTTAGAAAGAGACAAAAAGTAGCCTATGTCACTCTCCATCCCTTCAACTATCTCCACTTAAAAAAATCACGTCAATTCGTCGCCCCGTTTTGCCGTGAAAGACGGACAAACAAACAAACAAATACACACACTTTCACATTTATAATATTAGTATGGATTTATTATTTATTTATGTTATTTTAAAAGATCTATCGATTTATGTACAAAGTTATTTTTTATTTAATGGCTTTTATTCCTCACCGGTTTTAGCGAGGTGAATCCTGCCAATTTCGGGTGTAAACTTTTTATTTAATTTTTAAAAGCTTGTAGCAACGTTGTTCGGTTGAGGCCTTGCTGATTGTAAGGTGATAGCCTCCCTACAAAGACGTGGGTAGCCGAGTCTCCGGATAACCGTGTGTTCAACTATAGGGTGGTTACGCGCGTTTTGAGACTAATTTTTCATTAGTTGCACACTTATTCGTTAGGTTACCGCACAATTCGTTAGGTCACAGCTATAAATATTACACACGTGAATGAAAAAAAAACTATTCTAAAGACGCCGCAGTCATCTTGAGCTCAAACGATTATACGTACAACATGTTGAAATTTGATTGAAAGAATTGGCATTTAAGTCCATCACTAAAGCCACACTACCGGCAAGCATGCATCGAGCCCTGGATCGTGCGGCTTGGAGAGAGTTGGTGAAATGAAAAGTCTCCACAAGCGTCACGTCCCTCAGCCATGAGGATACGACAGAGAAGAAGAAGATGATTGGAGTGCCCCCCTAAAAAATTTTTTTTAGTAATTTTACTCCAAAATGTTTTGTTTAATATGATAAGTGTTACAGTTTTCCAGTGAAATGGCTGTGACTTACAGACGGACGGACGGACAGACGGAATTGACAAAACTATAAGGGTTCCGAATTTTCCATTTGGCTTCGAAACCCTAAAGTTCCTAAAACTTGTGTTTTTTTCCGAAAATGCACTAAATACCGATCAAATAGGGTAGGCACCTACATCGTCTATATTTCGACAACGCCTACTCGCCCCAACTTAACAATTAAAACATAGGTTTGTACTTTGTAGTGTTAATATTAAAAACTTTATTTCACTTAACCTAATACAATCTCTATAAATTGAAATTATTATATATAACCTATTTGGTTAATCTCGCCTTGGTTTGATATGTTTTCTTATAGAACAACGCATTGATATGTATTTTTAAGTTTTTATGTACTAACGTTTCGAATAAATAAGTCCCGCCGAGTCCTAACCCTACATCTCTGACCCGAGAAGTATTATGACCGGCAAGAAACTCTGCGGGACTTATTTTTTCAAAACAGTAATACAGTAATATTATATCTTAAAGATACACAATAATGCGTAGTTATATAAGAAGACATATCAAAACAGCTTGAGAGACATACAATGTACGTATTGTTTAATTAAAATAAAATAATAATAATAAAATCCAAATCTGATTGCTTCACAAAACTGTAGCTCCCCCCTTTAATTTAACTTTTACCCCTTTTTAACATTTAATTAACTAACAATATGTAACTAATAATTAACGAATACTATTTAAGTAAACTAATGAAAATCTAACTAATTATCGTGAAAGTTAAACGTAATGGCCAAACGCGTGATCAGTCTAGTGAGGAGGACACCTATGTTGTACCGTAGTAACCCATTTTCTTTTAACGTGAGATCAGTTATTCTTTGGACTCCGGTGGAAATAGCAACCTAACCCCTTGTAGTTATTCTTTGGACTCCGGTGGAAATAG
Source organism: Pammene aurita (assembly GCA_947086415.1). Lineage (NCBI taxonomy): Eukaryota > Metazoa > Arthropoda > Insecta > Lepidoptera > Tortricidae > Pammene > Pammene aurita. The sequence goes on along the minus strand of OX352302.1, from coordinate 26,597,155 downwards.
CAACCTAACCCCTTGTAGCCCCTAGGAGGATAATAAAACCGCATAGAATGTACCTGAATTACCCAATGAATAAGTAATAGAATGAGAACACAAGAAACAGAGTCACTTGGTATAACAGAATGATAAATTTTTATTGTAAAATGTAAGGTAAAATGCTTAAAAATAAATATTTTTTTTTGGTAATGGTCCCCAACGCCCTATTTAGTCCTTAGGATAACAAGGATGTAGCAAACTTCCTGGAATAAGTTCATTTTAAAACCTACATATATTATAGAATTTACTCCTATCAACATCTGAGTGCTAAGATAAGCGTGAATATCACACTAAGGTACTACATCCTTGCCCGATGAGGTATTAAGGCACCCTATTTCTCATCAGTACAATTCAATGAGGCTTCCTAGTCCTACCTGCCTAACCCTAGGAGTGTAAGACCCTTCGAGCGACTCTACTAACGGTTTGGAAGCTTAGGTGACGTTGTGATGAAGAAAACCGCCAAAATATGCATCGTCAACCTTTTAGACTCATTTAACAACATGAGAGCAAATCTAAACGCCAAAAACCCTTGTCCATCCCATAAACTGTAAACTGAGTCATTATTTCTGAGTTTTCTAACATGGAGAACCAAGAACCAACCTTAGTTGTTGACCACAAATTTTATGAAGTCAAACTAACCAATTTAAGCATTATGTAACTTTGAAATAATACAATGGACTGCTCTGCTTGCCACTGACCAAATCAGACTACTGTTTCAGAATGATTTGTTATTCAGAGTTATATGAATACTATAAAACCAATGAAATGTATGTTTATACCTTTATTTTACCAGAAAACTCACAAATTGACTAGAAAATATCGACAAAGATTAGAATACTGCTTCTAAAACGTTAAAATCAAGTTAATATCCGGTATAACGCAATTCATAAAGAATAATGCTTTCAGAAAAACATGAAAGACTTTAAGAAAATGCCTACTTCCCCATTGTGTGTGAATTTAATCTATCACTAACCCCATCTGCTTAGTATTTCTGGAATATCCGTCGTACTTACCATAGCCCAAATATTCCAGACAATACTCAAGTGTATCCCTAATCCTAAGCTGTAAAAGTTCGGCCAATGAATCCGAGATTGCAAAGCTATCAATTGGTGTGGTGTAGGTCTCTCCTTCCTCGGCTAAAACGCCAGGGTGGAGGAATTAAGTCCCTATCTGGTATATATAAATAATATTTACATATATTTAACAAGTCCCGAGCACGATCTCTGTAAGGCTTCGACAAGTCTTGTCACAAGCTGGCCAGCAACTTAACATCGAATTGAGGCCCTTATCTAACCTTACAGCTGGCCTCTCGTGTTCAGTGTGGCACCACATGGTGATGTAACGTTACTGTGTTGGTAAAAAGCAACGCCGAGCTTCCACATGCTCGTCACAAAACTAGAACTCCAGCCCTGTCTCGTTTGACAGCCGTTAGGTTAAAACAGAGCTGAATAGCCACACTTTTTGGTTTAGACAGTAACTGGTTCTATTATTTAAATAAACACTCAAGAAAATTTACATGAAAACTAAACTCCCATTAACATAAGTTAAAAACAATTAAAACCACAAGAAATAGTAAATGAAACTTCCACAGCCGCAAAACATCTAGATCTACATTTCCGAGATACTTTCAAAGTTTCCCGGATCCGCAAAGCCTAGATTTAACTCTGAGCCGAATCAAAATCATATTGATTTTAACTCTAGCTCAAAGCTTCGCGACACTGAAAATTTCACTCACACGTACCAATAATAATGATTTCCAAAACCAGTCACTTATCCGTTCGACAAATTAAGATTTGAATCCCCGAGCGCGTCCCTTGCACCTCTATTTATAACCTTAGGTGCTTACACCGTGCTTACATTAGACGGAGAACTGGCCTCATCAAGCACGACCCGACAATGTAAACAACGAAATCCCCCAATCAGTCCGCCACACCATGTCTACCTTCATATCCGTAATATCTGGCAGCTGTAAAGTGGCGGAGGCCAAAGAATGCAATCCACTTTAGTAAAACAAACCCTCAAGTTTCGGGTTTGATGCAATATTATAGATACATTAGTTACTTAAGTACTATGTAAGACCTTGCCTTACGTAAGACCTTATGTAACACATTATTATGAAGCGATTAATGAATAAATAAAAGAATTATGAATTATTATGAGAAATTATATGAACCTCGGTGGTTTCTTTTCCTATTTTGGTATTATTATTTTCCAAATCAACAATTTCGATAGTCTGTGACTTCGACCTCCACCCATCAAAAGCCCCCAGATGCCCAGATCCAGTATTAAGGATAATATAGCAATTAAACCAGACGGGCCCTGATCGCTTCCCCCACCGCGCCACATCTAACTCGGTCAGCTCCTAGTCTATCAGAAACACAATTACTATTAATCGAATGCTTACGTCTTGACTTATAAAAAAGATCATAACTCTTCTTGCCTTTCTGCTACTATGTGTCTTATGCCACTTTCATAAGGTTCAATTTTATTTGACCTCCACTCATGGGAAATAAATCAATAAAAATATCGTTGACTCAAATGAAAAGGATCGTAATTCTCTTTAGCCTTTTGTTTACTTTATGTCTTCTGCCATTGTCTTAAGGTGTAAATGTATTTGACAACGTCTCACTGACCTGCATTTTAATAATATGAATTTTATTGTTCGTCAATTTTCTTCTCCGTAGTTGCCATGGGAACCAAACAAGGTTATGTACATGGTAATAATAGTACATAATATATCTATTTTTGATATACGGAATGTTGCCGCTTGATGTTTCTTTGGATTAATTGGTTATTGTATTGAAGTAATAATTTGTCACGCCCGGCCCATTACTAAGCAATTTTCGTGATTCTTAACCTTTATCTTTGAATGAAAAAATGATAATAAAGATCCTTAATGTTCATATTTTAATAGACAACCATGTCCATAATACATATTACAGTAGATCGTACCTGAATGAGGTATGTGTTTAGTTACAAAACGTTAGATATGCTTTCCTATCTGAACTGTGTCCTCTAAATGTTGGATTTATTTAACTTCAGAAAATATGTCCATTTTTACGAGTTGCACCCTTACTCTGTCTCATGAAAGCTATGGAAAGTGATTGCTGTAGCCAATAGACGCCTGCAACCCTCATAAATGCCACTTATGCGTTGTCAACCCTTTTATTTTATTTTAATTAAATTTAAGAATTATAGAAACGATTTCGACCCTTTTAAAATTTTACAAATAGGATAATTTCGTTACACAACGATTGTTATTAAAACCAGCTTTAACACTTACTTGTTAATCTGTTAATTACTCCAGACACCTGCTGCACCACGATTGCAAAAAAAACTATACGTAACATGTTCACTTCACTATCCATAAAAGAATGTAACCAAATTACATCTAAAAAGTTACCGTTTAAAATACGACTATCTTGTGTAACGCCATCTAAGAAACAACGCACAGGGTCAAAAAACACGTAAGGTAAGTTCGCGAATAAATACAAGGCAAGGATCGTAGCCAATAGAGCAAAACTATGATTCAAGAAAACAAGGACGCATTCGAAAAATATTACTACGACTTTAGTTTGGTATTTGCTTTTTTTTTATAACATGACGGTGGCAAACAAGCATACGGCCTGATGGTAAGCAGCTACCGTAGTCTATGGACGCCTGCAACTCCAGAGGCGTCACATGCGAGTTGCGGACCCTTCACAAAAAGGTGGAGTTACTGTGTTGACGGGTAAAGGATCAGAGGGTTCCTCATCGACAACACACTGGGTCCTCTTTGAGCTCATTAGCAGCCTTACTCACTAGCAGGAACACAACACTTGAGTAGTGCTATTTGGCTGTGATTTTCTGTAAGGTGGAGGTACTTCCCCAGTCGGCCTCTGCTCCTACAAATTTGAGCGACATGACATTCGCTATGCTGTGCCCTACCACACATGACATTCGCAGTACCCATACCTCTCTTTTGGACGTATGGGATATATTGAATAGGATTAGACCTTGCAAGTAATGTTTGACTTCTTCGGATAAACCTTATTTTTTTATTTCTTTTTTTATTAACGACTGGCTAACAAATTCATGTCAAATATATGTCAAAAAGATTGTTTAGCGCACGGATCTACCTACATTGAGCATTGCCTGACATACTCTTGGCCGGTTTTTAACAATTGCAAGTTGTTTATTTGAGGATTTATTCTCATTGTGGCTTACTATCGCACCGCATGGTATCTACGTCTCTGTCTGCTGCTTTTTATGGCCATCTCATTGACACGAAGCGACATGATTTTCGCTTGCCTTTCTTGGGTGGCTTGGTTTGGTATGTAATAATCCTCTTCGCCATGTCCGTCTGTCCATCCGTCCGTCTGTCCGCGGTCTAGATCAGTAACTTTAGCACTAGAAAGTTGGAATTTGGTATGAGCATGTGCATTGATCACGGTGAAAAAGTGGTAGAATAATAACTGCAAAAATATTTTTATTAGGTGTACGGGACACAATCCTGTTGGACATCGCTGGATAGGTCTTTTAAAAGAATAGAGGTCTTTTGAAACATTTTTTTGGATAAAACTACTAGTTTCGTAAATAATAGCTCTGAAATTAAAAAAAGGGCGTTCCCCCATCTAACTTTTGAACCGTGAGAACCGTCTAGAAAACTTGATAAAAATCATGGAAGCGAGGTCTAATAAAAGTACTTTCAATGAAAACTATATTGAACTAGCTTTTTCCCGCGGCTTCGCCCGCGTACTAAAAGTACTAAAAAAGGAGGTTATCAGTTAGACTCGTATGTTTGTATGTAGGAATGTATGTTTGTCCGCGATCATCTTGCGTTTCGCTGAACTGATTTAGAAGCGGTTTTCGGAAAAGTATTCGTTACATTCTGGAGGTTTCGGTATACCACGTTTTGAAGACGGCGGTTCCCTCATTTTTTATTTTAAAGAAATTATTGCAATAATTGTTTAATTGTTACGCCATCAACGACTTACTACCGAGAGATTATGATTAATACAGATTTCTACTCTTGAATAGAAGCTTTTCCCCGCGACTTCATTTGCGTGGAATTAGTAATCCACCCTCCTTTTTACCCGCTTAAGGAATGACTTCTGGGATAACAACTATTATATATCCTTCTCCAGAACGCAAAATATCTCCATACCAAATCATCTAAATAAGTTCAACGGTTATTAATTTCCTATACAAACTTTCAACCCCCGTTTCACCCCCTAGAGGGTTGATTTTCGAGATAAAAACTATCCTATATTGTTTACCGAGACTCAATCTATATAATATGTACCAAGTTTCATTTCAATCGTCTGTTCAGCGGTTAATAATTCGCCATACAAACTACCAACATGTTTTCTACCCCTCTAAGATTGATTTTCGGCTTAAAAAATATTCTATATTGTTTCCTGGGACTCAAACTATATCCACAACAAAATTATCTAAATCGGTTCGCGGTAAAAAAATCTTCCTACAAACCTCCAACCCCCATTTCACCCCCTTAAAGATTGATTTTCGATATAAAAACTGTCCCATGTCGTTTCCCGGTACACAAACTATCTCTATACCAAGTTTCATCTAAATTGGTTCAACGTTTAAAAATTCCCCATACAAACTATCAACCCCCATTTCACCCCCTTAAGTGTTGATTTCGTAATCAGCGACCCGATAAACCATAGAAACAATACCCATGTTGATATTTAAATTTAGTCACCACATTTCCCCCTTATGGGTTGAATTCTCAAAAAAGCTGAAACACTTGTTTTCTCATTTATCGTTAGGAATACTCCTGTAAAGTTTCGAATAAAATAGTTGAACTAATCTCGTTTCCCATACAAACTTTGAACCCCATTTCCCCCCTTAGGAGGTAAATTTTTAAAAATTATTTCTAAGTGCATCCTTATGCCTTATAAGGAGCCTACGTACCACATTTGGAATCTCTAGAACCAGCGGTTTGGGCTGTGCGTTGATATGTCAGTCAGTTTTTTCTTTTATATATTTAGAAGATTGCAATTTGGCAGAAATACTTTCAAGAATTTTCATGTCCACAATATTAAATTTCAAAATCGATGCCATTTTCTTAATTAACGTCCCAAAAAATCACAAAAACGACACCCATATGGATATTTGTACCCTAACAGGGGAGATGGTATTTCACGTCCGCCACGTCGGATTTTAAAATCGTTGTTGTTTTCGTAATCAACGACCCGATAAACCATAGAAACAATACCCATGTTGATTTTCAGACTTTTTGACCACATTTCCCCCTTTTAGGGGTTGAATTCTCAAAAAACCTGCAACACGTATTTACTCATTTATTGTTAGGAATACTTCTGTGAAGTTTCGAATAAAATAGACTAACTAATCTTGTTTCCCCATACAAACTTTGGACCCCCATTTCACCCCCTTAGGGGATGAATTTTGAAAAATCCTTTCTTAGCGCACCCCTAGACCTTATAAGGAACCTACGTGCCAAATTTGGAATCTCTAGAACCAGCGGTTTGGACTGTGCGTTGATAGATCACTATGTCAGTCAGTCAGTCAGTCAGTCAGTCAGTCAGTCACCTTTGAGTCATATATATATATATTAAATATATATATATATATATATATATATAAGAAGAAGATAAAATCGGTTGAGCCGTTTTTGAGTGATATGTGAGCATAGTGAAAGGACGTGGGTACCGGATGGTAAAATGACGTAGGTGCCGACAAATATCCCTTAATAAACGACCTTTTGAACGGATGTACTAAGCATGGCCCGGCATGCTCTTGGCCGGTTTTTATTTTATGTTTTCATGTGATACCGAAAACTATTAATACCGTAACCATGTATTTACGGTACGGTCGGTGCAGCACAGAAGCACGCCTTCCTTACCAGAAGCATTTTACCAAAACCGCTCACAAAATGCTTTAAATAAAGTATCATACTTTTAATTTGACATAAATATATTATTAACATATATGAGTGACAGAGTCCAGTAACCGAGGCCGCGTTTGAACGGAGTTTTTAGCTTTCGCGGCTAACGCCAATCACAAAAAAAATATAGAAATAAAGCATACGCAGAATGTAGGCGCCGTTAACCGTACTTTGAAAGGTAAGCTAGAAGCTAGAAATTAACGGAACTAATAGATCGAATAAAAATATAAAAAATCTGGCCTAGTCCGAGTCGGAACTCGGGACACGAAGTGTTTCGTACCACAACTTTAATGCTGGCACCAGACTTCGCCTATGCGGACGAATATTCGTGTTGCGTCTCTTTCTTATTGTATAGAATAAGAAAGAGACGCAACACAAATATTTGTCCGCATAGGTGAAGTGTGGTGCCACCATAACAAATAATCCTCACCGTGTGACCTCAAGTTTTATGTTATAGTAGCTGTACCCGAGGCTTCGCTCACGTGCGTTTTAGTAGGCACCACGTTTCCCACACTTATCTTCGATCATCTCCGCATTAAAAGAAAGGCAGCCTTAGTGGTAAGGCCGAAAGCTGAGCTCGAAGTAATCTCTTACACTTGTCACTCAGTTAACTTTATCGATACTCGTTTTTCTCCCGTCTTAAACATTTAACCTTACCATTTATGGTATAAATACAAATCGATTAGTGTGTCTTTTCTGTATGCGGGGGCTCAGCCACCCGAGCCCCCCTTTTAACTCCTGACATGTAATAAACTCTGTCAGCATTCTTATTCTCCCGTCTTAAACTTTCAACCTAACCATTTTTTGTATGAATTAATATCGTTTAGTGTATTTTTTCTTTGTGCCGAGCCCCCCTCTTACACTTGTCACTCAGTTAACTTTATCGATACTCGTTTTGCTCCCATCTTACACATTTAACCTAACCATTTATGTATGAATACAAATCGTTTAGTGTGTATTTTCTTTGTGACCTTTTTGACCTCCTGGAATGTAGGAAACTCTGTCAACATTCTGTTTCTCCCGTCTTAAACATTCAACTTAACCATTTTTAGTATGAATTCATATCTTTGAGTGTATTTTTTCTCCGAGCCCCCCTCTTACACTTGTCACTCAATTAACTTTATCGATACTCGTTTTTCTCCCGTCTTAAACATTTAACCTTACCATTTATGGTATAAATACAAATCGATTAGTGTGTCTTCTCTTTGTGCGGGGGGCTCCGCCCCCCGAGCCCCCCTTTCACCTCCTGACATGTAGTAAACTCTGTCAGCATTCTTATTCTCCCGTCTTAATCGATCAACCTTACCATTTTTGGTATGAATATATAGTCGTTTAGTGTATTTTTTCTTTGCGCCCCCCGAGCCCCCCTTTTTTTGTCCCCAAACTGCACTACGAACTTTTTTGTCAGAAACTTACTGTTACTCAGTGACGTCTTAGTTAGTAAGACAATCAAAGAGATAGCGTTGTGGTTCATTTAGCTCTGGGCATTTTTTCGATATCCGTTTTAGGGTTCCGTATTTACCATGTTTCAATACTTTTTATTAAGAATATGAAAAAACCTACTACATTATTTATGTATAATGTCTCCAAATAAATGAATATCTATTTGTGACTTGAACTCAGCGTCATCAAGTCAATATTATTAATAGAAATCCGTTCAGCCGTTTTTATGTCAACTGGTAATATATAAAAAGAGAAACAGACAAAAACACAAACAGACCAAAGTTCTAAAAATCGTCAAATACTGATCTGTTATCGATTTTAAGAGCTACTTATTAATATTTTTGCTAATATCTCCAATGTACAGATTTTCTACTCTCCTTTGCTTTATTATATGTATCTATAGAACAGATAGATAGATACATAGATGTTAGGCGACTCAAATATTAAATAATGAGTCTTACTAAAGTCTGTTCGGAAAGAGAAGTGTAGTGGTTTATACTGGAACTCATACATACTGCAACACTCCTCTTTCCGGATAGACATGGGGTGTTTACCCTAGTTTACTAAGAGAATTCAACCCGGATGGAGTAGCCATGTCTGTCATTTTCTATACAAAAAAGTCTGCAGATTTTTGTGGGGGAGGGGAACGTCAAATGTATGGCTATTCGTACGTAACGTACAAATAGCTACGTCAGATAAACGTCAGTCCATACAAGTGTATGACCACTGCTCATATGTTTTCGACGGAGGGGAACGCCTATCAATGGCGACTCCGGTTGGTTAAATTCTCTAAGTATATATACTCTATACTGCCAGGTGACAACTAAATCTAACAAATTGAAAAAAAATAAGTAAACTAAAATACGCCTTGTTTTGATACCAATACGGTTCATTACGGCTATAAACTTGTGGTAGTAGGTAATTAGTGAATCTAAGCTGTTTGTCACCTTACGACGTGCGTTGCTTTGAAGGCCTGTTCGAAATTTAAACTTATTCGACAAACTGAAAATATATGTCATATACTTCAGAAAAAGCGCGAAAGCTGAAGACGCCAGTTCAAATCTAGCCTCGGACACCGGAGGGTTTGGTCACTTTTTCTGAAGTTTATGACATCTATTTTCAGTTTATATATAGTAGTGTAACTACTTAAAAAAATTGCAAATCAAAAAAATATTGAACAAAAATAATTTGATTTGCTTCAAGATTTATTCGACAAACTTCAAAATAATTTTCCTTGGATAGGAAGGCTCGTTCGATATTTACACTTATAACCGTTGAGTAAAGTTAAATTTTTTATGTACTATTTTTCTCTTATGCTTTTAATATATAAATCATAGGAAATTACCACTGTAAATTAACTGTAGGTACATATCGAGTCCTATAGTAACCTAAGGTCAATCCGTGGTCTGAAAACTGTTAAAGATAGGTCTACCAAATAATTATGCCGTCATCTTCAGGGTCTGTTTATTGGAGTATTCAATTCTCAGTTCCTAGTTAGCTATAGTTTCTGAAAAACACGCGGGGACAGATCCGTCATTTTTGTATGAAAAACTGCATTTTCAAATGCGTTTTTATCAAAACTACTGCTCGTAAAATGAAGTCAAAATCAGTCAGCTGTCGTAACTTTTTGCAGGCTTTCTATCGGTACCCCACACGATTCTTTCAAATAAAAAATAAAATTCACTTTCCCCCTTAATCCCCCTAAACTTCCTCATAAAATTAAATTTAAGCAGTTAAACCCTCGGTACCTTGTTACAGCCGAGATTTTCTATACATATTCCAAATTTCAGCTTTCTACGTTAAACCGTTTCCGAGAAAGACGCGTTTTACCGATTTCGGTGACCGGAGTGATCCCATAAGTGTTTCGTAAACCATGTATTGGTACGAAACACTAAAAATCGACTGCGATATGAGTCATATGACTCAAATGATTTAATTCTATTGTTATATTTATTTACTTGAACATGGCCTACGTCACATTATATGGCCTACGTCATATATGTGTCTTAGAAAGAAGAAACACAAACATCATGTCGTAATCTGCCAAACGATGTAGAGTGTAAGGTGCGTCAAATAAAAAACCTACCTACTCTAGAATATTAAACCCTCCTTATCTCGGCAGTTATGTAACAAGACACGTTGTACATGTTTTTGCAACATGAAATATTTTGACTGAAGGTAAAACTAAAAATAAATTGGTATTATGCATTGATTTATACAAAAAGGGAGATACGGTACCAGGCGCTCGATTGTGTGCCATGAAATATAGGTTCCGGGAACTATATTGAATGAGTCGTGTGGCAGTGTCTCTCAGTCACACTTTGTGCAATGCGCAAAATATGGAGGTCTCGCTTGCATACCCGTGTTAACTATATAGGTTTATCTCTTTTGCCCATGATGCACATACATTATAGCGGTGTATAGCATTTTTCAAGTGTGTAGGTGCAGGACCACATTTCATTTATGTTTACTATGAACGTCACTCATCTTCCTTTTTGTTTATGTCTATGGTACTCGTATTATGCCGGAAACTCTCATTACGACACTATGAGTGACCATGACACAGAATGACATCAACGCGTCTTTTTGTTTCGCTGAATCGCGTAAGTACTGATAAAGAAAACAAAAAATACCTACGTCTAAGAATTATTTCACTAACGTCTTAGATTTCAAAGTTTCATCAGGTGTAATGAATTATTATAATACTTATGTTAATTTAAGTAGACTAGTGTAATAAAATTCGTTGACGTATAAACCGTTTAAAACTTGATTTTCATGTTAAATGTCTGCTGCGTGATTGTTCATAGACTTGGTGCCATATTCTAGCTTTGAAATTCATAATAATAAACAAAACATTAATAGTTATTTGTTATACAAGGGTGTAAAGTTGTATTTTAACCGCGAGTGTGGAATTGAAGCTTGATCTAGCGAATGGATTCTAGGGTTGAATTGCGAGGTAGTGAATGGATTCTATGGTTGAACCGCGAGCGAAGCGAGCGGTTTGAAAATATAATCCTGAGCGAAGCGAGTAGTTCAAAAATAGAATCCTGAGCGTTGCAAGTGTTGCAACATACGAGATGTAAAAATAACTTTGCAGCCGTGTGTAACACAAATCTTTTCACCTCACTAAAGCGAGGAAAATATAGTCTGGCCTGCCAACGAACGCAGTAGCAATGTACATCAAACAAAAATATAGCAACATTAAGCGAATCGAACAGCAGCATTGCTCTATAGAAAAGCAGCAATGTACATCAAACAAAATTTAGTATTTATTGGACGCCTGTAGCGCGCTTTTGTACGTCATTTCGAAAATTCTTCATTGAATAATAAAATAATTGATAATTCTGATATATTTATGACTTTACAATGAAAAAAAAGGTGCGAAGTAATTAAAATAACAACATAAAAATTACAGAAGATTATGCGGTCAAAATATAATAGTTGACATCCAGGAAGGAATGAAACATTGATACTTACAATGATTGCTAAAATCATAAGGCCAGTCGAGGGAAACGAGTAACTAACCAATGATATTTTTCATCAATTAAAATGGAGCGATCAAAATAATATTTCTTGAAAGATTTAAAGCGTTTTATAGTAAAATCAGGAAACAAAATTGTTTACACTAAATGTTTTTAATTAAATACAATTAAATATGAAATATTTTTGGGTCCACAGCACCTGATTTGATCAGACAATTTAATCAGATGGGCGAAGATTGTCCTGTCTGGAGTGGCCTTTACATGTTTCAAATAGTATGTTTAAAAAAGTGACTAATATCACGTTCGAATTTCGAATATTATTTGCACTCTTGTGAATAAAATGCAGTTTCACTATCTGTTTTTAAAGAATAAAAAAGAGCTTTCCGAGCCAGTGAGGTGCAAAAATACAATCCATCCCCCTACTTCGAAGCAAATTTTGATTCAGATGTAAAGCGTTAAAAATAACCTTAGCATGAAACAACGGACACGGATCGTTTACATAAATTTAAGAAATGCTTTTCTTTTGAAGCACTTATAACTTAACCTTACTAGACCTGTTTACTTATTTAACTAAAAGTTTATTATACCGTTCATATTCACTGAGGTGATTAAATAGGTAGGCCATACTGAACAACTTTTACTATGGGACCATCTCCAAAATCGCGAATTTTTTTTTACCTGCTTCATACATTTTTTTTGCAATTACGTAGTTGGTCCCATAGTAAAAGTTGTTCAGTGTGACATTCTAATCGTCACTCAATATGAACGGTGACTAAAATTTCACCCTGTATACAAGGTGTAACAAAAATCCGTTTAAGGGCGTTTAGTTGCTATTGTATTCTAATTAAAAAACTAAGAAAAAAAATTTTTCACGCGAAAAAAAAAATTGTTTTGTGTGGAGTGTCGGTCGGTTGGGATGTCCCATACAAATAAAAAAAATTTTCGCAATTCGTTAACAATTATGCCCTTAAACAGATCACCACTATTTTTGTTACAAGAGGTATTATTAAAAATGCTATTAGATGGCTTGATTGACGGCCAACCGAAAGGCTAGCGTGTTGTTGACGTCAGACCACATAGACGCATGTAAAATAATCTTGTTTAATATATGCTTAATCTTGAATCTTGATCGAATGTGCTAATCAGTTTTACATACCGACAAGTTTGGAGGACATTCAGAATCACAGAATATAATATATGGAAACATAAAACGTTACTTGTTTTGTCTTTACCTACCTTAAGATAGTTGAGCTATTTAAGGTTTTTATTTAGATCAAGAGTAGGCCGTCGGCAACCCTACCTCATCGAGTAGCAGAATTCGGCTTATTTAGGGCAATGCACGGAGAAAATTTATGTATTTTAGTACTGGTAGCCTTAGCCAAACTTGGAGTTGGAGCATCTTGTACAATTATTTGGATTTTATTAATATTATTTTACTTTATTTTAATTAAACAATAGGTACATTGTCTGTCTCTCAGCTGTTTTGATAAATATGTCTCTATCTGTTTTGATAAAATAAGTCCCGGGAATCTCGGGTCAGAGGTGTAGGGTTAGAACCGGTGGTAGTTTTTTTTTCTCTGGCGTTCATAAGAGCATTGTAATGTGCCTAAATTGAAGAATAAATATATTTTATCTTTTATCAGCAAAAACATAATTATAAAATCCACCTCATAGAGGAGCAAAGTTGAACCTGGTTAACATGGTGCCCCTGACGTGTGTAAGGTATATAATGGCATAACATACCTAACACACGTCAGGGGTACCATGTTAACCAATAATAATAATAAAAAAAAAAAAATAAAAAAAAAATACCGCTGACACTGACACACGCCTTGTTAATTTATTTTGCTAAATATTTATTTTTATACGTGTTTTTGCCTCTATTTGGTCTTATTTACCACGAAGTGAACCCAAAAATCAAAGGCAATATGAAGGTTGCTACAGTTATTGCCTGTAAATATAACGACGGGTCACAATCACAAATAGACAGTTGACAGCTAGTGCTCAAATAAATTTCGGCGAAACACGTACATTTCAAAGCATGATAACAAGGAGTAAAACAAGAGCGGGTACTACCCACGCACGACCACCACCCTCGCCCGCCTCGTCATCTTCTTCGTCCACTTCGTCGCCGGGCGCCGACGTCGAAACAGCGCCCGACACAGACGAATCCAGTGACAAAAGCGGGCCGCCGCCACCGCCGCCACAAACACCTGCGCGACGCGGACAGCCACCGCTGCCGGCACGCTTGGGGCTTGCGGGGCATTCCGCCCCGCCCACAGCTCCCGCTGCCGGTGGTGTAGTGCGTCGCATGAGATGGTCTCAGAGTATGAACGAGAATGTCATGCGCGCCTACTATGGGGCTACAGAGGGGGGAACTAATCTGTGCGCGTATCGTGACCGGATACTTCCTCTGTTTCAGGCCCTTGAACCAACCATTGACACGACTGCGCAGCGGTTATCGGATGAGGTGCGCGTCATTCAGCGGCTAAAGCGGTTGGATGACGCGACACTTGATCGGCTTCGCCTGGAGACTCTCTCTGTTCGCGCGACCACCACCTCGGCGCGGGATCCGCTCGCCACGTCGCCGGATCCGATGCCTGCACCCGACCTGGCATCGGGGGCACCGCGGGTTGATCCCAGCGCCGATGAGGAGGGGATCGCGAATCAGAGTGTGAGTAGTTCAGCCAATGAGCAACTGAGGAGGACTTTGGAAGAGGCAATTACGCAGTATCGATCCACAAACATCCCTAGGCCACGATTACCACGGTTGCCTATGAATAGACGCAATATAGCGTTAATGGGAGCCCTAAATGATTTGCTAGATCCATTCCTGCGGACTAGTAAAGACTTAGATGATACGCACTCCATTATGTACTGCGGAGCCATCGCGGCGTGCCGTGTTGCTCGAGTCAAGTTTCCGGACGCTGAACGTGCACCTAGGACCGCCGGGGGTGTCCCCGCATGGCAGGTGCGGATCGAGCGTCGTATCAACTCATTTAGGACTCTCATTGCAAAGCTGATCTGCTTCAGGGGGGGCAATAACCGCCCCCGAGTAATGCGCTTTGTGCACCAGGCGTTCGCGGGGACGGATATCGAGCCCCGCGACTACATGGCCAACGTCATAGAGCGCATCGACTTTCTGAAGCAGAAAGTTTATGCATGGGCAAGCCGTATTCGCCGTTACAGAGAGCGTGTGGACCGATTCAAGCAGAATCGTCTTTTCCAAAGTGACCAAAGGAAGGTATACCGAAGGTGGGAGGGAACCGACCCCCGTGTGTCCGACGTGCGACTGCCGGATGCTACTGCCATGACTGATTTCTGGCGTAGCATCTGGTCGGCGCCCGTTGAACACACGGAGGGCGAGTGGATGAGTGTTGTTGAACGTGGGTGCGAGTCCATCGAACCAATGGGGGCTATCACCATCAGCCCCGACGACGTAAGTTGTGCGATCCGTACGGCCCAGAACTGGAAAAGTCCTGGCCCGGATGGGTTGCATAACTTCTGGCTAAAATGGTTTCGATGCACGCACTCGCGGTTGGCAACACAATTTCAACAAGCCCTTGAACTTGGCTCCCTCCCGTCTTCCTTAACAACTGGTGTAACCTTCCTGCTCTATAAGTCCGGTAGTACCACGGAAGCGAAGAACTACAGACCCATCACGTGCTTGCCTACGCTTTACAAGCTTCTTACATCCATTTTGAGAGCAAAAATAAACGCGCACATGGTCGCAAACAATATTTTGGCTTCCGCTCAAAATGGATGTAGGGTTGGGTCCCGTGGTACTAAAGAGCTCCTCCTCATAGATATGACCATTTGCCAACGAGTCCGGCGGAACAGGGGGGCCCTCTCGGCCGCTTGGATTGACTACAAGAAGGCCTATGATTCGGTGCCTCATTCATGGCTGGAGAGGGTCTTAGAGCTGTATAAAATTGATGCAGCTTTAAGATCCTTCCTTGGCGCGTGTATGAGGCAGTGGACCACAGTCCTTCGTCAACCAGGAGGCGGGGATGACCCCCCTGGCCAGCAGGACTTTATAAGGATCGAGCGAGGAATATTTCAGGGCGACAGTCTGAGTCCCCTGTGGTTCTGCCTAGCTCTAAATCCGCTCAGCAATCTGCTGAAGGATTCGGGGCTAGGTTGCCGGCTTCGGAGAGAGGGTGAAGTCATATCTCACCTTCTGTACATGGACGATCTCAAATTATTTGCACCAAATAACCGAGACTTGTTGGAACTACTGAAGACCACTGAAGTGTTCAGTAGTTCCATCAAGATGGAGTTTGGTGTTGATAAATGTGCGGTTATGCATGTACAGCGGGGGAAAGTAGTAAATTCAACAAATCTACAGCTTTCTGAGACAATGACGTTCAGATCTATCTCTGAATCAGAAACCTACAAATACCTTGGTATGTCACAGTCTTTGGGCATTGAGGATGTGGGTATTAAACAGGCGTTGAAGGAGCGCTTCTTCGGTCGGCTGACAAAAGTACTTAATAGTCTGCTGTCAGGTGGCAACAAGGTGCGCGCCTTCAATGCCTGGGTGATGCCCCTACTCACATACTCCTTTGGCATACTAAGGTGGACACAGACCGAGCTGGATGCCCTGGATCGGAGAGTCCGTCTATTGCTCACCACACACCGTATGCTTCACCCACGCTCCTCTGTTATGAGATTGTACATCCCACGGAAGTGTGGAGGTCGCGGCTTTTTAAACGCCAAAAATCTCCACAACCGTGAGGTGTACAATCTCAGGAATTATTTCCTTAACAACGAGTGTGGGATGCATCGTGATGTGGCGGCAGTAGATAAGGGTCTCACGCCGCTCTCCTTGGCAAACGAGAACTGGCGCAAACCTGTGGTGCTAAGTACTGAGGATCGCAGGGCGGTATGGAAAAGCAAGGAGCTACACGGACGGTTCTACAGGGCCCTCACGGGACCCGACGTAGACCTGCTCGCGTCGGTGAACTGGTTACGATTCGGGGACCTCTTCGGAGAAACCGAAGGTTTTGCCTGTGCAATTGCGGACGAAGTTATCATGACGAATAACTACCGGAGATATATCCTGAAGGACGGTACGGTCGACATTTGTCGGGCATGCCGCCGTCCCGGAGAGTCACTCAGGCATATCATCTCCGGTTGTTCTCATCTTGCTAACGGCGAGTACTTGCACAGACATAACCTCGTAGCCAGGATTATACATCAGCAACTTGCTCTCCTATACGGTCTTGTGGACCACGAAGTGCCGTACTACAAGTACACACCTGCGCCAGTTCTCGAAAATGGTCGTGCCACGCTCTATTGGGATCGATCTATTATCACGGACAGGACTATTGTAGCCAATAAGCCTGATATCGTGGTAATAGATCGACCGCAACGCCGGGCCATGCTCATCGACATTACCGTCCCATGTGACGACAACCTCGTGAAGGCCGAGAAGGACAAGTCCAGCAAGTACCTAGACTTGGCTCACGAGGTAACCGCCATGTGGGAGGTTGATTCGGCGATCATTGTACCGATAGTTGTCTCTGCGAACGGTCTCATAGCGAAGAGTCTCGACCAACATCTTGAGAGACTTTCGCTACGAGGTTGTGGTTGGATCAAGGGTCAGATTCAGAAGGCGGTAATCTTGGACACGGCGCGCATAGTCCGAAGGTTCCTCACTCTGCGGCCCTAACCACCGGCAGCCTGGGCCTTGCTCCGCTGCCGGCGGCACCCTAGGTTAGGTTTTTATAATGTTTTTATTGTTTTTGTATGTTTTAGATGTATTTTTATATTTTATTTTGTAAAAATATTATAAAAACTAACCTGAGACAAAAAATAAATAAAGATAATAATAAAACCTTATGCCAATCAACCTGTTAATAACAAAAAATGGTAGCCGAGCTAGCCTGGAGCTTTTGTTATTCAGTTTTATATTTTAAAGTGAAAGCTGACTAATGCAAGTACGACGTGCAAATGAGTTCACAGTATGGAATTCGATTTATTTCTGGCATAAATTTAGACGCGCAATGTTATTGCGCCATACAAAACAGTATGGGCGACAAGAAAAACATCAACTTAGCAAGAAATGGACGTGCTATGTCCATAAAATAGTACCAAAGTTGGCTTACCTATAGCCCTTTTTTGATTGGTCAGTGTCTCCCACGTCGCTCATATGGCTCGTAATGTGTTATATGACATACTATGGCAATAAATATTATCTTCCCACAAATTGCGCGACGCATAATTTGGAAACTGTCCGCCCTTACAATACAATATTGAACAGAATTTAATTAGGAATATTTCGTTCTCGAGTAGTTTTCTTGTGCCATGTCGAACGACGAGAAAACGATCACGTGGTACAAATAGCGCTCAATCTACCGGAGCCGAAAAGAGGAAGAGGGCGACCGCCATACTCCTGGTGAACAAATATAGAGAGAGGCCTCAAGAAAGCCCAGGTGCTCCAACAGACAACCCAAGACCGCAGGACTTGGCGCAGGACAGTGAGGAGACCCGACCCCAAATAATGAGAATAGGAGAAGAAGAAGAAGAAGAAGAAGTAGTTTTCTTGTATCTTCAACCATTTGTATAAAAAAATGTGAAAAAATACGCATTTTTTATAATTTCTCGGCGAATACGTCGGCAGCTGCGGTGGTGTGGCCATGTTTCGAGAATGTCTGAGAGTAGGGTGGCGAAGCGCATTTTCTATTCTGAACTGCAGAATGGCAAGCGGAAATCAGGCAGCCAGTTTCTCCGTTATAAAGATGTTCAGAAGATACGAGAGAGAAGCGATGCAATATCGAGCCCTCTGAGTGGGAAGCACAGGCGGCGAAGCGTCCGGAGTGGAGACGGTTGTTGCAGCTAAGAGAAGTTCTTTCGAAGAACGACGAAAAATAGACCTCGACAACAGACGGGATGCTCTGAAGGCTCGACTATCTGCAGCCTTTACTTACCAGTACCTAGACGGAGTCCTGACATACCCTCGGTGTGGGCGTACCTGCAGACTAAAATTGGCTACTGCATTCACAGGAGGGCGCACGAGCGGGCGGACCAGCTTAGTTCCCGCAACTAAAGAGCATTTATGAAGTCGCTGTGGCGGAAATCGGCTAGGAAGAGAGAGATAAATCATAATCTTTTCAATTAAGAAAATAAAACTTGTGCCATTTGAAAGATATCATCAACTATTAAGAATAATAATCCTAAAATGTCAGGTCTGCGTGTGGCTACCACCATTTTTTTGCACTTCTCGCTGAGCACTATCGAATTGGCCACCACGTGCCCACTTGCTAATCATTGAAGTCGTTTTTATCAAAAAATATCTCGATCGATGCCCCGTCTTTGTTATACTCCCTTCTCTTTAGGTTAGGTTTTCACACTGCTGCGGTTTCCGCCTGCAGTGACACGGTGTGCTATGCAGGTCTACAGCGCTGTCACGCTTGCACTTCATATTTATATCCTATTGTAGGACAGCATATGCAAAAAACTGTTTCATTAAATAGAAGAGCGTGTGCAGGCTGTATGACAAAAAAATCAAAATAGACATTTTTAATGAAAAATTATGTAGGTTTAAGGTATTATCTTTTCACTGTATTAAATAACCATAGACTGATATTTTATAACTATGTTTTTTAACGGCCTCCTAGCCTAGTCGGTAGTGACCCTGCCTATGAAGCAGGAGGTCCCGGGTTCGAATCCTGGTCAGGGCATTTATTTGTGTGTTCATCACGGATATTTGTACCTGTGTTATGGATGTTTTCTATGTATTTAAGTATTTATCTATTTCTATCCATTATACACATCGTCGCCTAGTACCCACAACACATGCCTTATTGAGCTTACTGTGGGACTAGGTTGATTTGTGTAAGATTGTCCCATAAAATTTATTTAATATTTATTTATTTTATAACTGTTTCTGTTATGTAACGGCTTATATCGGTTAACGCTATAGCGTTAACTATATGTGACGTTATCATGGTTAGGGTACCACTTTGTCGCTTATGGATTCCGAGATATCACTGATTTTGTTAATCAACTCGAAAATAGTGAAAATTGGTTTTGATTAAAAATAGCTTCTACACACTTAAAATAATACGGTGTATTGGTAAAAAGTTAAACGTTTCAACTTAAAGTAGGAAAAAAACACAGTCAAAGTTTACCGACTAGGGTACCACATTGTCGCTCAAAAGCTTGAAGTAATATCGGGGCCATTGGAAAATGTAGTAACACGTGTTGTCTAAATCTCAGTTTACTCCCATCCATTTGCTTGACAGTTCGTAACTCAGCTGCCCGTTACGTTCACTTAGCTTTATGTTATGTTACCCTTTTAACAATAGTGGTCAATAAGCAATAATTATTAAGACCTCAAAACTCTCTATTTTAATCTGGCCTAAATCAATCAACTAGATACAAAATATATTAACAAAATTCATATTATGTTAGTTTATTCAATTGGATTGTTAAAAATAAATAAATAGATCACATAGGATAATAAAATTATTTACAATTTTAAAGTGCGTTGCGTCCAGACCGTCTTAATACGCCACAAATATGCTGCTCGTACGCTGCGCACGCGTTGTTCTAGCCGGAGAGCTAGCAAGGTTTGCTATTATATAGAGAAATGAAAATTTCTCTAGTTAGTGTGCCATACTATCAATTTTAATAATCCGGGTGCCTGGCAGATGCTTTGAATACGGATTAATTACATAACAAAAACTTAAATATAAATATTTAACCCCTTATTACTTAGGGATATAAGTTAGTGACAAATCAAAACTTTTTAACAGAAAATATAGTTGACTTATATTTAACAAGCTTCTGAGGGACAACCTTATAGATAATCAGTTAATACTCGTTCAAAGTCACCAATTTCTCAATCAGACGTAAGAATTTAAATGACTTGGCGTCAGCACTTGCGTACCCCTAGGTGCGAGGTTGAGTAGTGTAAATCATTTTCATAATGATGTTAAATGCAAATTATTACTTTTGTAAGTAATAATTTTATTATAATGAGTCTTAATGATAAGTTTGATCTCATAAGTCATAAGGCGACAATGTGGGACCCTAAGGAATGTTAAACTAACAAACTTGATCTAGATTAGTAAAGCTGACCAAAAGACTGTTATTTTTATAAAATAAGTTATGTTATTGATTCATAATAATATTTGTATTAGATATATGCACTTATAGTGCGGACACTATGTTAAATAATGGAAGTAGAATTCTTATTTCTCTAAACTTATGAATAGCGGCAATGTGGTACCCTAGATCACTTTACATACAAAAAATCATGTTAAAAGTCTTAACTTTGAAGTCACTTTTTTGATAGAAAACTACATTACTTTTGTGTTTAATTACACTTGATCGTTAGTTTTGGTCCTACATTAACGTAAACTATGAGAATTAAAAATTATAATGTTGATTTTGTATATTTTTTATGTAAGTGTTGATTTTTTTTGTTTTATTATAAAAAAAAAATATGCCTTGAGATATGGTTGTTTCATTATTTTTATTATAAACCTTACCTACATCATATTCAGAAATCAACATAAGCCAGCTGAAAATCTGTCGATTTTGAGTTATATAAAATATTTTATTTTTGATTATTGACTCTACACCCTACGTGCATTATTATTGTATTATTTCTATAAAATGTGAAATGTTAGAGACAACATATGATTTGTCGAGCAATATAATGTATGTGGAACATTTTAAAACCGCTATCTCCATAACTTCAACCTATAACTAGGTTTTTTAGGCTTTCAAACTTTAAACTCGAATATTTCAAAACAGTACAAAGATATGTTGAAACTTCAAAAAATTATTAAAAATAAAAATACTCAACATAGCGATCTCGTTCTTTATGCATATGAAGGAGAATATTTTGAACTAAAAGGAGGTACCAATAACTCAATACCGACAATATATTACCTTTACCATGACAATGTCACATATATATAGTGTTGTAAAAAACTAGTTCTGCAGTCCTTATTTTGTAGACTGACCTCAATTTATAGAGGACTCGGTAGACTCCAAGACTCCGAGTAAAGAGTCGAGCGAGTGGCGAGTCCTCTGTGCGAGTCTTTTTTATAGCCAGAGTCTTCATAAAAACTTGAGTCTTTCACTGACTCAATTAGTTTCGAAATGAGACTCGTTGCTAGGTTCGTAATTCAATTGAAGTCATGATGCGAATATTCATTATTTAAAAATTATTAAAGTTAAGTTTAAATCTTGCATTATATAAATCTATGCATCGAACGCACCAATTTTGCCAATCGACATTTTTGATTACTACACAAAATGCTCCACACGCGTATACGGTTCAATATCGTCGCCACTGAAGTATTTTAGGGTGCACTGGTCATCAAGGGACTTTAAGAAAGTACGAGACACGTCTGCTTGGTAACAAACATTTATTGAAAGAGAAACATAACATGTGGGTAAACCTTAATCTAGGGCGCGAATCTATTCTACCCACATTAGGATATATTACAGTATCAAGGTCTCATACATAGTTCAGGTTAAGGTGGGCTCTAACAGTAATACAGCTCGGCTACGACTCGTTACACCAAATGACTCGAACGCCGAAACAAGGCTCGAGTCCTATGCGATACTCGCTTAGTTACAAGTTCTGAAATAAATGGAGTCCTATATAATGGGTTTGTAACTTTGGACCCGTATGTTGAAGCCGTTAACCACGTAAAGTATGATGAATTTTATAGACAAATCAACCACCATACCATTTTTTTTTCAACCGTTTAAACTGTAGCCCTTTAAAGTTCTCTGGCACCACACTCTACCGCACTTGATAAATTAACCATTATTTGTCGAAATATCCGTCGAACAAATGCAGAAGAACGGTCTTTCGGCAGCATAAGAACTAGGGCATAAATATTTGTGAAAAATGTTGCAGAAAAATTTCCACAATTACTCGAAAATTTATTGTTAAAAGAAAAATTGTCTGAAAAATCCTTTTTTTTTTACTTTTTTTTTTCAAAAACGAGGTCGTTGACATACACTTACTTTTTTAAATTCATCATACTATACGTGGTTGACGGCTCCAACATTGTATACAAACACATTGTATACTGGCCGAGTCTCGTAATTTGAGTTCCGAATCGTAATAAAAAGGACTCTCGGAACTCGAGTCCTTTATAACACTAGTTAACGCTGTAGACATATTTAATATTTAGTAACAGTTAGTAAACCTGAGTAGCTTATATAGTATGTTATGGTTAACTCATTTCCAGTGATCGGAATTGGTAGTGCCATTTCGCGGGACTTCGGTGCGTAAGCTTAGTATGGATATAGTTTTTAACCCCAGGATTTGATATGAAAATTTTAAATCTTGTGTTTGGTTTAAAAAATGTTTTCAAGAACTGCGGGCCTAACATATGAAAAATGTGGTTTCAGTTATATATATGCCCTAAAATTTTGATATATTATAGATTTAAATGCCCTGAACAAAAGTCTCTATAGGTGTTTTGACATAGGTGATTGACAGTAGAAAATATTGAAAAAAATATGGATTGCTACTATATATGTTCATTTAATATAGTGATGTTGATGTTTTATTTTACGATTGTATTATTGTTAATTGTAACTGTTAAACGAAAGTAATTTTAAATGAATGGTGTATTTATAATGACAAAAAAAAATACTTTTGCGTTTTGAAGAAAGATTTCTGTGAGAAATACGAGTCGGAAAATCTCAAGTCTTATCCAAGTTATGTACAATGTTTAAGGTCATTCACCCGAAATGGCACTACCTATTCCGATCACTGCTCATTTCCATTGAGGAAACTGTAAGTCTAAAAGTCTTGCCGACCCTTTAAAACACATAAAGGTGGATTCACTGTGTTGACGGCTAAAGGGGTAAGAGGGTGCCCTAATGGCCCTAAAATAGCTTAAATTTACTTTCTTATTTTATTTAATAATTTTTAAATAATAAATATTCGCATGACATGAATTGAATTACTAACCTAGCTACGAGTCTCATTTTGAAACTAATTGAGTCAGTGAAATAGTCAAGTTTTTTAGAAGAATATCTATAAAAAAGACTCGCGTAGAGGACTCACACTACTCACAGGCAAGAACACAACACTATGAGTTCATGGGATCTAGTGCTATTTCGTTATACTCATTGGCCGTGAAAACGGGTCAATTTTAAGACTGCGTCGACCGTCCAGTGCCGCCCTCATTGGGGGGATTGTATTTGTATTTCCTTGTATATCCTAATAAACTAATCAATTTCTTTATAATCCATTTTGTTAAGTTGTATTCCCCAACTTTTATGATTTATGTGATACTATTTTATATTACTTACTTTTGACTTTATCGCCTAAACAAAAAAAATGGCCACCATTTGCCTATTAGGTAATGAAGCAAAAAATATGCAAAATCAAACTATGTGACAAATATCAAAAGTTGCGTAATCAGTAGGACTACAACTTAACTCTGAGGGATTATTCATAAATTTATTTGTTGATTAGGAAATACAATCCCCCCAATGAGGGCGCCACTGGACGCAGTCTTAAGACTGTCCAGTGAAATAAATGTAATTTTACAAACTTAGTAAACTTACAAAAATCAACCTATACGAGTATTCCCACGGTAAGCTCAATAAGGTTTGTGTTTTGGGTACTAGGCGACGATATAATAATAGATTAACCGTGGCAATTGGGACGGCCGCTTGTTTGAGATGCCACGTGTGTGTATACCCTCGTGCCATCCCATTTGGCCACCACGGCTGTCAGGGCGGGCGGGGCAGCGTCAGCAGCGGAGACGTTAAAGCGGCGCAAATATGCTGGGCTTCCTAACTAATTATCCTGCTTTTGCGGTAGAAACCCTTGGTCCGTGGGGCCCAGGTGCCCTTAAGCTTTTTAAGGATCTTTTTAAGAAGAGGTTGGTGGAGGCAACAGGTGACCATAGGGCTGGCTCACTTCTCGGCCAAAGATTGGGCATCGCCATTCATAAATTAGGTTTTTAGTTAAGTTTTTAGTGATATTTGTCTGCCTTGTAAATTTAGATAGTTAAAATGTATGCCATGAAATCTATTGAATAAACTTGTATAATAGATAGATATAGATAAATACTTGAATACATAGAAAACATCCATAACTTATTTACAAATATCCGTGATAAACACACAAATAAATGCCCTGACCAGGATTCGAACCCGGGCCTCCTGCTTCATAGGCAGGGTCACCTCACTACCGACTAGACTAGGGAGGCCGTTAATATTGGATCCATTGCCACTGTCCAAATTTATTCTTAGTTACCTGCGGTATCTAATGATAAAATATAGGCTTTTCCACATTACCATAAAGGTAGGTTCACATTTGTCTGACGTGTTGTGACGTGACGCGTCAGAAAAGTAATCGGTTTCATACATTTAATATGGTTGCGTTCACATTAGTCTGACGCAGTATGCATCAAAGAAATGTGAACGCAGTCATATTAAATGTATGAAACCGATTACTGTTCTGATGCGTCACGACACAACACATTAGACAAATGTGAACCTACCTTGAGTTCCACAAATAAGACCGCCTCGGCATTTTACGTGCCTACCTATTTTGGCAAAAAGGGAAAAAGGAATGCCTTTTTCAAAACTGAAAAAGTTTTACTGGCTTGTCATCCACCGGTGAACAGCTGCTAGACGTCTGGATCTAATAATAAGGAGTACCTATAGTTAATTAATTTCAAGGTTTAGTTGCTCTAAAAATTAAATAGATATAGTGGTAATTTTTTAAGATGTCGGGATCTTACTAAGGAATTCTACCGACATCTTAAAAAAATCGTACTATACCATTTTCCGGCGCTAGCTTTGATTCTATTAAATTATAAGGAGGCTTTTAATAATAGGCCAAGAAAATTAGATTTTTTCGAAGAATTAATTCCCAGCAGGCTGGAAATCGCTTTAATACCTTCATGTGGTCCTAAATGCATGTAATCCGAGTTTGCCCAATCCCAAGAGGTGTGCATAACTTTTTAGCGAAATTTTTGCTCTTTGTCAGGTTTTTGCTTGTAGCTCGAAAACAGTACGTCCGACGGAAAATCTCAAGTACATCAATATTAAAGAGGGTTAAATTCTGCGTCGAGTGAGTAGCTTAACTTCTAATTCGGTTCAGCGGTACAGCCGAAATCAAAAGTTATAAACCGGGAAAATGTCTCATTTAATTGAAAAACTCGTATTTTGAGTTCCATACCACATATCTTTGAAACAGATGATTCCTGTTGAAAAACTTATCGAATAAAAGTTGTAGAGAAAACAATTTAACGTTATATCGACATTTCAATTTTCAAGTAGAGTCATTTTGAAAGACTAAATTTGGCATGAATTCAAAATCAGTTTTTTCTAAATCCTTCTGAGTTGCATATTTTCCATAAAATATGAGGTGTGAGGCGTACATTTAATGCATCGTTACAACTAAAAACATTTAATTGCAAATTTCTAAAACGTACCCAATCAGAAAACTATTTATACACCGTGTTTTATTTTATTTCCGATAATTTCAAGGGTATTATAAATATTACTTGAAACGGGATATTTACCATGTATATTTGTTTTTATTTATACATGGTAAATATCCCGTTTCAAGTAATATTTATAATGTGAATAACCATGTGAGCTTGAAATCATAATTTCAAGGGTATATTCCTGAGCTTAACTTAGGTTTATTTCTCGAAGACGCCAGTGTCCTACTTAGCTCCATTTCTGAGGTAATCGATATTTTATTAATGCCTTCTAATTGTGTAAACCTACATTTAATTATTTTTTTACTCTGAGAACCAACTACAAAATGATGCACCTGTGTGTAGTCAAATAGGTTCAGAAGTTATTGATTCCCCATATATTAACTCAACCAAACAATTGAACATTATAACATGTCAATGAAATTTCGAACATTAAAAATCCGAGATACAAAGGAAACATATTGTATTGAAAATTTTATAATTGAAAGAAAAATTGAAAAATTCACCGCGACGAGCAAGGTACGAATTTGCGACCTTTCGGAACACCGGTCTGAATTTTTCCATTTTTCTTTCAATTATAAAATTGAAATTTCGATAGCAGACGTTTCTGCTTAGTACAAAATTAATATTGTATTGACTTAATCCACAGTTACATGACTTTATAGCAAGTTCTCAGACTAAAAGAAAAATATACACAATCAGAAAGACGAAAAAGAACTATCGATTACCTCAGAACTGGAGCAAATTAGGACACTAGCGTCTTTAAGAAATATACTTAAGTTAAGCTCAGGAATGTACCCTTGGAATTACCGGAAATGAAAATAAAACACGGTGTATAAATAGTTTTCTGATTAGATACGTTTTAGAAATAAGCAAATAAAATGTTTTTAGTTGTAACGATGCATTAAATGTACGCCTCACACCTGATATTTTATGGAAAATATGCAACTCAGAAGGATTTAGAAAAAACTGATTTTGAATTCATGCCAAATTTAGTCTTTCAAATTGACTCTACTTGAAAGTTTACATGTCGATATAACTTGAAATTGTATTCTCTACAACTTTTATTCTATAGGTTTTTCAACAGGAGTCATCCGTTTCAAAGATATGTGGTATGGAAGTCAAAATACGAGTTTATCAATTAAATGAGACATTTTCCCGGTTTATAACTTTTGATTTTAGCTGTACCGCTGAATCGAATTAGAAGTTAAGATACTCATTCGACGCATAATTTAACCCTATTTAATATTGATAAAAATGACATTATCCGTCGCACGTACTGTTTTCGAGCTACAAGCAAAAACTTGACAAAGGGCAAAAATTTAGCTAAAAAGTTATGCACACCTCTTGGGATTGGGCAAACTCGGATTACATGCATTTAGGATCACATGAAGGTATTAAAGCGATTTCCAGCCTGCTGGGAATTAATTCTTCAAAACACTATTTATAGATCTTATTTGCTTGGCCTATAACTTAGTACTTACAGGCAGTTAATTTGAACTATTTAAAGAAAATTTTGCCGTGAAAAATAGGCATCGAAAATACAGATATGTATTTTCGATGCCTATTTTTTATACCATGACGGTGGCAAACAAGCATACAACCCGCCTGATGATAAGCAGTTACCGTAGCCTATGGACGCCTGCAACCCCAGAGGATTCGCATGGGCGTTGCCTACCCTTTAGGAACCTATACATTCCTTTTTTGAAGAACCTCATACTGTAGCCTGCTGGGAAAACCTCGGCAGAGAGTTCATTCCACAGCCGCAGCGTTCGCGGGAGGAAATTTATCTTGAACCGTACTGTGCGCGACCCTTTAAGCTCCAGGGTGTGAGGATGAACATCCTATGCTGGGAATTTAGTTCTTCCCAGTTACCCAGCTTTACACAAAGGTACGCCTTATTTCAACGTGACTAAGCCTAGTACTCGACAGCTAAAGAGCGTTGCTGTTATTGCATCTGAGGTTAAATTCTAACGACTCATGATGAAATGAGTAAAACAATGGCGTATGATCCTGCCGCGACCTTTCAGCCTTTGACTGACTAAGACTATGACTATACTCTGATTTGTAATTCAAGGCCTAAAACCTAACCGTACCCACGTTTGGCTTGTATTTATATGCAACACGCTCCTGTCTGCAGTGCGGGAGTGGGACGCTAGCCCGCTTCATGAGCGCTGGAGGAGCTACCACAAACCTGTCACCACGAGATCGGGGTCAACCGTGTCACAGGACCAGTAGTCATAATTATAATTTTAATTGAATTTTTAGTTCAAGTTCAAGTTCATTTATTTGGCCAAGTAACAAAATTACTAAACTTAAATGGAATTGGGCAGGACATGTTGCAAGGGTGGGTGACGGCAGGTGGACCAAAATGTTGACGGATTGGTGGCCACTTTCGGATGAAAGAAGTCCTTGGCGTCCGTTGGCTCGTTGGGTGGATGACATTCGGAAGGTCGCGGGTCACTTCTGGATGAGATTAGCTCAGGACCGGGACAAATGGCGTACTCGAAGAGAGGCCTATGCTCAGCAGTGGGCGACAAATGGCTAAAATGATGATGATGAGCAAGTCATAATACATGCAATATCTATTGAGTACGATTATATAATAACAAAAATACCTTAGCAACCATAAGAACGTCAATAAGTCAGATATACAATTATTTAATATTAAACAAAGTATTCATTTTTATTTCAAATGAAAGTCACACAAACACAAATTACACTATATTATATAACTACATACTACACTATACTATATACACTAAACAAACACATTTACGAACTTATAAACTAAACTTACTAAACCATAAATTTACCTAACTTAACCTAACAAACTAAAACTGAATCATATTAAAAATTCACCCCTTGGCAAGGTGCCGTAAATGCTGGCAGCATTACCCCGCTGAATTGCAATACTTATGCGCTGTGCGAGGAAGCTGCCAGCTCTACGATCCCCGGTAGCGTCCACCAACCTCTTTGCCAAGGCCCTAAAAAGGTCTGGGCACTAGGTCCCCACGGGCCGAGCGTTTCAACGCCGAAAGGGAGAAAACAATATTCATGGCCAAGATTTCATTAATATGAGAAAATCCTTTTGTTTCATTTTTTTCTGTAAATTCATTAACTGAGTAAAATGGGTTACATTCGAACAATCTTTTTAGTTTACTTTTAAATTCTAAATAGGTATGTTAAATTTCTGATGTGGGACGGTAGTTGGTTGTACAACGTGACTTTTATAGAGATTCCTTGCTTAAATGTTTTGACTAGATTTGTATCAGGAACGCACAGTTTATCCTTATTGCGTGTGTTGTAATTATGTCTTTACTTGCTTTAAAAATATTTTTACTATTATAGATTTCTAATAAACTGTTATACAGGGCGTCCTATGACTTTGCCACATGGAGGGTAAGTACAAATAGCAACACTCTTAACTGTACATCGGTGGCCCTAATTACAAAAGGCATAAGGTCCACCGATGGGCAGTTAACAGTGTAGGCGATGGTACTTTAAATATTGTAGATAGGAAATTTTATTGAAAGACCTCGTTTTTATTTTTAAACAATACGAACTCGGGAATCGAACCAGCTAAAATTGGTAACAAAAAAACCTACAATTTTACTGTACTGATCAAAGCCCTCAATCGTAAGAATTTATTTTTTCTAAATAACGTAGCATCTTAAATAAATAAAACCGGCCAAGTGCGAGTCGGACCCGCGCATGAAGGGTTCCATACCATTATCTAACGGCAAAAAAATCATATCTGTTGTATGAGAGTCCCCTTAAATATTTATCATATTCTTTTTTTTTTGTATTTGTTGTTATATCGGAAACAAAAATACATCATCTGTGAAAATTTCAACTGTCTAACTATCATCGGTTCATAAGATACAGACGGACAGCGGAGTCTTAGTTATAGGGTCCCGTTTTTACCCTTTGGGTACGGAACCCTAAAAAGACCAGGAGTTTTCATATTTAATAAAATCATATCAGTACCTGCCATATTTCGCGGGTTCGATTCCCGGTTCAGACAGGCGATTATTTAAAATTCTTTGAATGCAGTTCGTATTATTTTAAAAATAAAAATGAAGTCTTCTTTCAGTAAAATTTCCTATCTACAGTATTTAAAGTACTTCTCCTCCATGTGGCAAAGTCGTGAGACGCCCTGTATTTATAACGATACAACCGTAATAATTTGACTTTTAATAAAGTATTCTCTGACTGAAGTGCCTTTACGTCGACTGTATATGGTTCTAATAACATCTTTTTGTGATATAAGTAGGAATACGAAATACACCTGATG
This sequence comes from Pammene aurita, assembly GCA_947086415.1. NCBI lineage: Eukaryota > Metazoa > Arthropoda > Insecta > Lepidoptera > Tortricidae > Pammene > Pammene aurita. Next base: position 26,566,537 of record OX352302.1, on the reverse strand, counting down.
TATAAATTTTATTCTGACACGTCTTATAGTTTCCTAGTAAAATGGCTGTGACATACAGACGGACAGACGGACATAACGAAACTATAAGGATTCCGTTTTTGCCATTTTGGCTACGGAACCCTAAAAAGGGCCAACCCCGGATCTGAGACAATAATCTGGAAATTCTTTCCATTTTGATGTGAAAAACATTATCTCAAAAGGCTCGTAAGTTCTCGGGTTGCAGTTAAAACTTTTTCCGACCTTTTTTTTTATGATTATTCATGTTTAACTCCCACTTGGATGACAGAGTTGTTATAATTAAAAAAAAACATGTATCATCCTTCAGTTGCATGTATATTTATTTATTATATACTGACAGATTTGTTAACAGAACAACCATAGTAACTAAAATAGGATGATGTATTAGGAAGGTTAGTCTATGCTATATGTGAGCTAAATCCTACCTACTTCCAACACTCCCACTAGGTAGGATACAGCAGAAAACACAAATAAATAAACATGTAAATGTTTAAAACAAAAACAGTGACTTTCACTGTAACTTTTCACGGTTGTTCCACTGTAAAGAAAAAAAAAACAGAAAATACGCTCCCACTGAATGACAATATTCAAACCAATATGTTGTTTTTGAAAATTACAAATTTGTCTTTTGGCAGGGGTTTCGTCAAACCATCTGCGAGTTGGTCATTCGTGTTGACATATGTGACTGTTATATCTCCAGCCTCGTACCGTTCACGTACGTAGTGATATCGTACGTCAATGTGTTTGGTGCGCTTGTGAAACTCTGGGTTTTTAACAAGTTTTATAGCGCTCTGGTTGTCAACGTGTATATGTCGCAGGGAAATGATTAAACAGAGATCTGAACAAATCTCTAAGGGATATGATCAAATTACGCAGGATGTTAAAATGGAGACTCCATATCATCATTTCCCTAGAACAATTCAGTAATTTCACCAAATCACTGACTCTGTTTAGTGGGAAGACAAAATCGGCCAAAAAACGCGACACGCTTTTTCATTTCACTAGATTTGTTTAGGAATTTGACAAAATCCCTAACCGCTACAGTAAGTTGATGAAACGAACTCAAAAAGTCGACTAGTTTTATCATTTCGCTAAACAAGTTTAGTGAAATGATAAAGTCTCAACTGGAAGATGGTATATGGTGATTTGATTAAATCTCTGAACTGGTTTAGTGAAATGACGAAAGGAAGTACCGAATACAATATTTTACTTTACAGTTAAGCGATTTTATCAAATCTCTGACTAGATAAAGTGAAACAGATATTAAATCAGAAATTTTAACAAATCTCTAAGGGATATGATCAAATCACGCAAGATGTTAAGATGGAGAATCCATGTCATCATTTCCCTAGAAAATTTTTGTCATTTCACCAAATCACTGACTCTGTTTAGTGGAAAGACATAATTGGAAGGTGCGTTATTTGTGAAAATCCAGTGCATGCTCACGGTCACTATAAGATGTTGTTAGATTAGCTAATTACGTAATAACTTAAGACAGAAGGTCCCTTAAGTAGGGACTGAATAAATCAACCGACTTGGTATTAGATGGATCTCACAACTTTTTACGGTAGAAGAACTGAGTTGCGAGACTTGTTTTTTTTTACAAGTTTTGTTTTTGATGGCATAAACAACTTTGCTACCTACTTTTGTCATTTTATGTTATGTTTATGTTATGTTAATTTCACATAATCTAGTCTATATCTTCAATCTTTCTTTAGTATATGTTCAAAAATGTTGCTGCATTTTCCCTCTCAGCTCTAATATTGCTTTCTTTTTTCCTTCCTTCCTCCTCTCCAACAGTACTTCCACATGTTGCATGCACTGGATGTTCACAAATACTGCACCGGCCGATTTTGTCTTTCCACTGAACAGAGTTAGTGATTTGGTGAAATGACTGAATTTTTCTAGGGAAATGATGATATGGAGTCTCCATTTTAACATCCTGCGTAATTTGATCATATCCCTTAGAGATTTGTTCAAATCTCTGTTTTAATCATTTCCCTGCGACATATATTCACAGGTTTTCCTTTTAAACTGTCGTCAATTTGGTCCAGAAATTGGCGAACCCACATGGCTTCCTTTGTAGCATCACACAAGGCCATGTACTCTGATTCTGTTGTTGAAAGCGCGACTGAGGGCTGTCGACGGCTGCTCCAAGTGATTGGCCCACCATTCATGAGAACTAGGTACCCTGTCGTCGATCTTCTAGATTCTGGGTCAGCGAATCCAATAAGGTGTTCCTGTGTGTTAGCGCATTATTCTCTTTACAAGATGCCAGTGTGATGCAGTATACTTTGCTAAAAATCTACTTGCAACTCCAACAGCATAGGAGATGTCCAGTCTAGCGGTAGTTGCGAGGTATATCAGACACCCGACAGCTTCTCTATATGGTGTATTATTGTCAATATCATCGCAGATTGCAACTGTATTGTTTTCAATCGGGGTGCTCGCTGGCTTGGCATCACTCATATTAAAACCGTTTTAGCATATTTTTCACGTAGCTACCTTGATGAATAAGTATAGTACCGTTTTCGTTATTCCTCTGTATTTCGAGCCCAACAAAGTGTTTCGGGTTTTCTTCGACTGTTATTTCAAATTCCTTTTTGAACAAATTAAGGAATAATGTAAGCGTACTCTTTTTCTTTTTAAAATAAAAGTCAATCATCGGCATATATTACTAGTATGACTTTTTCATGATCTAGTAGTCCCAAATAAACACACGTGTCGGCTTGTATGCTTTCAAAGCCAATTTTCTTAAGGAATTCATCAATTTTTCGATTCCAGCACCTTGGTGCCTGTTTAAGTCCATAGAGAGACCGTTTTAATTTGCATACTTTATTTACATCTACGTCAAGTCCTTGTGGTGGCAGCATATATATTTCTTCGTCTATATTTCCATGTAAAAATGCTGTTTTCACATCGAACTGAGTCATTTTATACTTTTTGTCGGCACAAACTGCAAGTAAAATTCTTATCGAGTCGTACCTGGTCGTTGGGGAAAATGTCTCATAGTAGTCAATTCCAGGTTTCTGGTCAAAACCTCTTGCGACCAGCCGTGCTTTATAGCGTAAAATTGATCCATCTGGATTTAGTTTCCTTTTAAATACCCACTTGGATGTTATTGGTTTCTTTTCGTCTGGTAGCTCTGTAATTTCCCAGGTTTCATTTTGTTTTAATGATTTTAGCTCTTCATGTATAGCACATTTCCATTCATCTACTTCGACGCTTTTCATTGCCTCTTCATAGGTACTTGGTTCTTCAGAGATAATATTCGCTTCATATCGACTTGGTGCTTTGAGGGTCTCTCTGGGTCTCAACATTCTTGCCTCAGTTACGTTTTCTCCAGGTATTGTTTGTTCAGAATCAAAGAAAGTGTCTGTTTGGTTACGATCTTCGCTCATTGAAGCTTGTTCGGTACTAATAGTACTGCCTTCCATTTGAAACGGGTTTCGGTTTTCGGTTAAATGATTCTGCTCAACGTTATCGTGTATTATAAATTGTAATGGTACATCATGATTTCTTTCTTCACCCGAGAATGACGATTCATTGAAGAGAACATTATGTGAAATATGTACTTTTCTGGTAATAGGGTCATAAAGCCGATAGTTGGTAGAATTCCCATCATAACCAACAAATACTAACTTTTTGCTCTGTAATTACTACAGTACGCGAACAGTTTTGAACTTCGATAATTCATAAGTGCGATTTTCTTTTTCAGTTAGAGTATATAATCCGATTATTTATGGTTAAAAATATATTCTAACAGTTTTTGACGTTGAATTGGTATTATATAGATATTTGTTAATAACACCAAGAAAAGATTACACATTTCTGTAACATTCTAATTTTTCAACATCATCAGTAATTTTATAAAAGTTTGCTCAATAGATTAAAAACAATTTGTAAAAATATAAGTGACCTTCAATTCTAAACGAATGACAAATGGCTGAGACGACATATGCTTTTGACAAAACCATTATAAAATGTGAATTTATGTTGCGATAATAAAAAGCGATAACCTGGTGGAGAAAAATAAAACCAGTGCAGGGATGTATCAAGCTGAACTTAACATCAAATACTTATGTCTGAAATCCCTTGAAGCTGTAACCAAATCAACGAAGTCAACGCAATCCAAAAATACGGTCATTTGAGCCTTATTTTATAACACTCCCAGGGGAATGAAAACCTGCAGGGCCGCGATTCGAAAAATAAACACACACACTGGACAGACACAGCTCCAACCCAACTCAACCCAACTCAACTCAACTCAACGCTATAACGACATTGACATTTGCTAAATATTGGAACAGATTTTCATTCAACATTGGTCTCACATTGGTCACACATTGGTCTCATATTGTACCAATGTTGTACCAATGTGAGATGGGTTGAGTTGGGTTGGAGCTCTATGTCCAGTGTGTGTGTTTATTTTTCGAATCGCGGCCCAGGGTACTTCTCATAGACCTAGTCATCCTCCTAGCGTTTGTCCCGGATTTTTACCACGTCTCTATTGAGCCTGGGGTCCGCTCGGCAACCTAATCCCAGAAATTGGCGTAGGCACTAGTTTTTTACGAAAGCGACTGCCATCTGACCTTTCAACCCCGAGGGGAAAGTAGGATTTGTTGGGATTAGATCCGGTGTCCCCACGATGTTTTCCTTCACCGAAAAGCGACTGGTAAATATCTAATGATATGTCGTACATGTTCCGAAAAACTCAGTGTTAAGAGCCGGGGTTTGAACACGAGAGTTTCGGATTTAAAGTCTGACTTCTTACCACCAGGCCACCAGCAGCGCTTCCCGTAGACCTAGTATCGTCAATATTCTGCAATAAAAAAGTCCGAAAATCGTATTTTTTTTGTTGCATCACAAAAAATTATTTGCAGTTGGTAAACTAATTACTATGATCTCTGTCGATGCATGGAGACACCAGTTCTTCAACGATAACGTTTAAGTTTGTCCCTCAATCAAATTTTTCTCTTTGCTATAGCAGTTCGTCATTATTAAAACTCCCTCAGGATTCGAGTCCGACTCGCACTGGCCGGTTTTTTTTTGTTTAACTTTAAAGTTGGGGCCTGACGGCAGATAGCCGCAGATTCTGCCACGTGACCTTGGTTGGAGAGAATTGTTGAAGCGAGCGGCTACATGGCTGACAACCAACCAACCGCTTCTGCCAATGGTTGGCAGAGCACACCTAGCCACCAGGGGCGTTTCAAGGTCATGTAGAATTTGGCACCAACCACTGGCTACATGGTTTAAAATCTCTGTTTTCTGCCAAGGTCTCGCGGCAGAGGGCTGTGGTTGTATGCCGTCTGGCTCCAACTTTAAAAGGAGTCAGTATTAATAACCATAAATTCCGACAATAGTAAAGAAAAATATATTACTTAACATCAAATAGTAAAAATAATAAATAACCAGATAAGTCAGTTTGAAAGAGAAAAATTTGCAATTTTGCACCTTGAGAAAAATAGGCAATGCAAGCATAATGCAAGGCAATGATACGACGCACTTCTTAGAACCCGAATTCCACTTGTACTTACCAGAATTTTGATTTTCTTTGCAGCGAGTGGTAATATGTAGTGGACTAAGAGCTGGCCACGTCAGATACGACACAATAATGAGAGCAAGAAAGCCCGTCTGGTTCGATTACTATACTATATTTATTGCGAGATCCGGGCATCTGGCAGCTTTTAATGGGTGGAAATCAGAGTGACAGGTTAGCAAAATTTTTGAATTGGAAAATCTATACATATAATAAAGCTGAAGAGGGTCGAAAGTCTGTACATGGAAGGTAATCGAAAAAAAGTTGGCTGGGGATACTTAGAATCGATAACAGAACACGTTCCAACAATTTTTAGAATTTTTGTCTGTTTATCTGTTTGTCTGTTTATCTGTTTATCTGTTTGTCTGTTTATTTGACCGCGCATCACGTGAAAACGGCTGAACGGATTTTGATGAAATTTTGTATAGAGATAGTTTGAGTCCCGGGAAAGGATAATATATACTTTTAATCCCGAAAATCAACCCTGGTGGGGGTGAAAATGGGGTTGAAAGTTTGTATGGAGAATTTTTTACCGCTGAAACGATTTAGATAGCAATGACTATGGAGATAATTTGAGTCTCGAGAAACGTCATAGGATAGTTTTCAAACCCTTGTGGGGGTGAAAAGGGGGTTGGAAGTTGGTATGAGGAATTTTTTACCGCTGAACTGATTTAGATGAAAATTTGTATAGAGATAGTATGGGTCTCGAGAAAGGACAAAGGATAGTTTCATCTTCAAAAAAGCCCCCCACCCCCCATCTTACTTTAGAACCGTAGGTCCAAAAAAATAGAAAAAAATAATGGAAGTGAAGCCTGAAAGGTACTTTCAATAAAAACTATCTATCTATCTATCTATACATATAATAAAGCTGAAGAGGGTCGAAAGTCTGTACATGGAAGATAATCGAAAAAAAGTTGGCTGGGGATACTTAGAATCGATAACAGAACACGTTCCAACAATTTTTAGAATTTTTGTCTGTTTATCTGTTTATCTCTTCATCTGTTTGTCTGTTTATCTGTTTATTTGACCGCGCATCACGTGAAAACAGCTGAACGGATTTTAATGAAATTTTATATAGAAATAGTTTGAGTCCCGGGAAAGGATAATGTATCGTTTTAATCTCGAAAATCAAACCTGGTGGGGGTGAAAAGGGGGTTGAAAGTTTGTATGAAGAATTTTTAACCGCTAGATATGGAGATAATTTTAGTCCCGAGAAAGGTCATAGGATAGTTTTCAAACCCTTGTGGGGGTGAAAAGGAGGTTGGAAGTTGGTGTGAGGAATTTTTTACCGCTGAACTGATTTAGATGAAATTTGGTATATAGATAGTATGGGTCTCGAGAAAGGACAAAGGATAGTTTCATCTTCAAAAAAGGGCGCCCCCCCCCATCTTTTGAACCGTAGGTCCAAAAAATAAAAATAAAAATAATGGAAGTGAAGACTGAAAGGTACTTTCAATAAAAACTATATTGAATAAAATCGGTTCAGCTGTTTTTGAGTTGTCAGTCAAAAACGCATAGTGATAGGACGTAAGTGCCAGATAGTAAAATGACGGAAGCGCCGCCAAATATCCCTTAATAAACGACCTTTTGAACGGATGCTTTTTAACAGGGCGGCAATTTCGGAATCCTACACTAACTGAACATGGCCCGACATGCTCTTGGCCGGTTTTTTTTTGCATTGTTATCCCAGAAGTCACCCCTTAAAGGCTTGGCCAAACAGACGGCGCGACCGCGGCACATGTTAACAAGTTAGCGACATCAAACAGACTGCGTCCCGCCGGCGTCGCGCCCCGCTTCTGTCGCGCCCCGCGCGTCCACGCGGCGCGGACGCGGCGGCACGCTGCGCTGCGCTGGGTCACATCAGTCGGACGTTGGGCAGCGCGGTGCGCAGTGCGAGCGTTAATTAATCTTGGCTTTGGAAGGAATGAGCGACGCTCCTTGCATGACGCGCATGCTGTATCGGGCGCGAGTCACGCCCGCACCGCGCCGCATGACCCCCCCCCCCCCCCCCCCCAAATTGTACACGTCAAATAGAAAAATTCATTACTGACCCCCTTAAAAGATTATTTCTGCTTTAGTGACCCCCTAATTTCATAGTTACCCCCTCCCCCCTAGATTTTAGGCTGCAACCGCGCCTGTTCTTACCTTTTCATTCTTAGATTGATTTGACTGGAGGATCGATTTGGATGATATTTGCCATGGACATGATATGATGATATGAATAGGTACAGTCAAGGACGTATAAATACAAAAGTGGTACTGTACCGTCCGATATACACCTACGAATATTCTATGTCGTTTAAATCATGTCAAAAAATTTAATAAGGACAAAAAAACTATTGATTTTGGAGTGTAGTTTTATTTAGTGGTAATTGTAAAATATTGTATCTGGACTACTGTCTTCTAGCGTATCCATCTGTCAACTTTACTTTAAGACCTTCAAGTTCCGCCTCCAGGGGGAGGGAGAGAAATTAGGGGTGAATTAGCCGCTTAATGACAAAGCCCTAATTCCACGCGGGCGGAGCCGCGGGCACGGCTAGTAGTAATATCAATATAGGTAAAAACTGCCGAAGATGTCTCAGATATAAAGGAAAGGGCCTACATTTTAAGATTAGAACAAAAACATTGCGTATTATTTCGGAAACAGAAACAGTAGGCGATAAACAAATGTGTCTATCTGACGTGGCTAGGTCTCCGTCTATAGGTACCTATATATGTTTATATTTTTCTAGTTTCTCAATATTTTGAGGGTTCCGTACCTCGAAAGGAAAAAACGGAACCCTTATAGGATCACTTTGTTGTCCGTCCGCCCGCTCGTCCGTCCGTCCGTCCGTCCGTCTTTTAAGATCCTTTTTCTCAAGAACATGTGGAGGTATCAAGCTAAAATTTATATCAAATACTTAGGTCTACTGTTCCTTGGAGCTGTCAAAAAATCAAATTTCTAGGCCAACGCAATCAAAAGATACAGCCGTATATGCCGCAAATTTCCGCAAATTTTCGAAACTCGCAAGGGAATCAAAACCTACAGGGTACTTACCGTGAACTCAGAATCTTGAAATTTGGTACGAAGCAACGAAGCAATTTGGTGCAAGGTATAGCACAGATAAAGGAAAAATTGCGAAAACCGTAAATTTTTTGTTACATCATACGTATAATAAAAATATTTTTCATAATTTTAAACTTACTACCCCTTTCCTCATGAACGCGTAGCTATGACTCGATTGTCCTGATGGGTGAACTTTTACTTATATACCTACAGGTTTGTACGGAACCCTCTTGGCCGGTTTTTTTTTAGAAAATCCGTGATATGCTCATTTGTTGCGGTAAACATATAAAACTATAAAACTTTTTGTCAAACCTTTGAAGATTATAAACCTTGAATTCAATTCACACATTCGAGGGCACCCTGTTTCGAAACAGAAATACAATATTCTATGTATGTCTCAGTCGAGTCGAGTTCTCTTCGGACCGATGTTTATACTTTTGATATACCAATGCCTAGTATGCAATCGAACGTTGTTCAAAAAACAGGCTTTGGGTGCTATTAATTAGTCAATATAATGCTCCTATGTCTGTCATTTTATACATATTTTAACGTTGGACGGTATACATATTTAATTATGCACAAATTTTAATTATTATTTAAACTAAATAGCTTCATTTAAAATTAGTGTTTTAATTTTTACACCATAAAATTAGTTCTTATGTAGGCATTCAATTTTAACTTTTACCTATTCCGTGAAAATAATTTTAGTAAACGTTGTGCCTGAATTGTCTGAAAAATGAAAATCTTAGTGATTTGTGTTTTGCTTGCACATCAGGCTTCAGGAGTCATTTACAGATTAAATGGTAAGTATTTATTTATATATTTATCGAGCATAACAAATTAGGGGGGCTTAATGAAACTTGGCGAAGAGTCTAAGCAATAGAATCTTGAACTACGATTACACTGGTATTTTAAATTAGAAAGAATATCCCTTAAAGTTGCGTGTGTTTATTTTCTTTTGTATCGTTGGTGACAAATAGATGTACAGCCCGTTTGATGGAAAGTGGTCACCATTGCTAACACTTCCGAAATCCGTACACACCTTTTTTCAAGTACCTACCCCATTCCCCATCGGTAAAACCTTGGCATAGCTCATTCCACAAGACGTTCATTGCGGTACTTGGAAATTTGGATTAAGTATCACATTGATCCAGGTAGGTACTGATCGGCCTAATAGGTACATACTCTTCATGACTTAAAGTTACTTTTATTTTCATGTTTCTAGTCCTTTCTATAAAATAATACACATATAAATGCCTAATTAGCAACAATTTTCACATCACCTATTCGGATAAGGGCTTTTTATTACCTGCTATCTAGAATGCCTACGGGGGATCAAAGTGTACTTTTCAATCTAGGACTTCACATACAGTTTTTAGGTAGGTTTGCTATGTGATGGTATCAAGGGTTCGTGCTTAATACTTATGTATAATGATGAACCGGGATGGTATAGGACCGGACCAGACTGTACCGAATCTGTTCAAACCTCACTGAATGGTGAGATGATTACTTAGTTGTATTTTATTCTCCTCATAGGTCGTATCAATCATTTTCATCTAGGGCGTTAAAAGCTTGATCTAGCTCTAACTACTCTCGAAATTCTATTATTAAATCCTTCACCTTGTTCAAAATTCAATGTACGCCCTCGCCGTAATCATTTTGCCCCCTTATGACACATTATACATTTCAAACTGCACTCATTTTAATCTTACTTATCCTGAATGTCAATGTAGGGTAAACTTGCCTTATATCGGCAGTTCTTTACGTATTAGTAAATAAAATCTACCTTAGATAGTGGAATCAACTGGTTAGTTAGTGGTACAGCGTGCAAAATGTAATCTAGAAGTCGTTGGTTCGAATCCCAGCTCGTGATTTCTTGTAACTTATTGTACAGTCAGCTGCAGAGAAAAAGACCCCCCTTGTGTACCAACTTTGTATGTAGCGTGGGCCTTTTTGTCTGCAGCTGACCGTACGAAATATTCATATTCATATTCATATTCATATTCATATTCATATTCTTTATTGCGTTTCATGTGTACAAAGGATCTTAAAGGCTAGTTTCGGTATCAACATGAACCCTGCAAGGGTATAGCAACATAATAAAACTTATACATCTATTAATTTATAACAATAAATCAGACTACTAAATATTTTAGTAATCTACAAACAGATTAACTTACTCACTTAGAAATTCCTCTATAGAATAGTATGCTTTACTAATTAAATATCGTTTTAACTTTATTTTAAATGTATGTATGTTAGTTTCTTCCTGGATTGACTTTGGTAACTTATTAAATATATTAACACACATGGCAAACGGACCAGAGTCTCCATTTTCATACTTGAGTCAGGTCGAGCTAATCTAGTTTTGGGTCTTAAGTTTGATGGGCGGGAATATTGCGGAAAGAGGGATATATTACTTTAAACAAAATTACTTGCTTCTAAAATATACATAGAGGGTAAAGTTAAAATGTTATGTTGAATAAAATGCGGTTTACAGTTTGTCATAAAATGTACATTAACAATGGTTCTAAGGCACCGTTTTTGCAAAATTAAAAAGTTTGGTTAAATCAGAACTATTTCCCCATAGTACTGTGGCATACTGTAGCCACGCATGTGCATAATAATATGCGTAATAGGCACATAAGGCTGTTTTTACGTCAGTACACTTCTTTAGCTCGTATAAGGCATAGGTAAATCGGCTTAACTTTAAAGATATTGCATTTATGTGTTCTTTCCAATTAATTGTTGAATCAAGGTGTATACCTAGTAAGGGAAAGGCTTGAACGCATTCTAATGTGTTGTTCTGAAATGAAAAATCTATATTTAAACTATGTTTCTGATAGGGTTTAAATTCCATAAGTTTAGTTTTATTAAAATTGAGTTGTAAATTATGTTCATCTAACCAGGTTACTATTTTAAGAAGGGTTTTATTCAAGTTATTATTCAAATTTATTTCATCATGGCAAGGTATAATTAAGGATATATCATCAGCGAAAAGAATGCAAAATGTATCTATAATTTTGGGTAGGTCATTAATATATATTAAAAATAAAATACAGCCGAGAACGCTGCCTTGAGGTATTGATCGTGTAATATTAGTTTGTTTTGAAATAAATTTGTCTATGTTACCTGTTATATAATTATAGTGTTCTACTTTTACATATTGGGATCGACCTGTTAGATATGAAGTGAACCAATTGTGTACTACACCTCTAATACCAATGTCAAATAACTTTTGTAATAAAATATTATACAAAACTCGGTCATAAGCTTTACTCATGTCTAAAAATACACCAACGGCGTATTGTTTGTTGTTTATTATGGTTAATGATTCGTTGATGAATTTCAATACAGCTGATGTTGTTGATCGACCTTTTCTGAAACCATTTTGAGAATCACTGAATATTTTAAACTTTTCACAGAAGGAATGTAATCGGTTTGACATTGCGGTTTCAAAAATTTGGGAAAATGTAGGTAAGAGGGCTATGGGTCTATAATTACTACAGTCATATTGATCTCCTTTTTTGTAAACCGGTTTTATAACAGATAACTTAAGTAAGTCTGGGAAAATGCCCTCCGTGAATGACTGATTAATAAGGAGCGTTAAAGGAGGAGTTAGCTCCTTAGCACATTTTTTAACTAGACAGGGTGGTAGCTCGTCTTGGCCACAACTTCTTTTATTCTTTAAACCTTTAATTATTTTAAAAATTTCTTGTGGGGTGACTGGTTTGACATACATTGATTTTTCTGATGGTGAAATAACGGGTCTTCCACGCGGAGGCACAGAATTGTCATTTACTGCGCCTACTGAAGAAAAGAAATTGTTGAACGAGTTAGCGACTATTATAGGGTTTTCGGTTAATTTATTGTTAAGTTTTAATTTAATATTATTTCTATTATTTTGTGAGACTTTATTGGTTTGTTCTTTAACTATATGCCACATTGTTTTAACTACGTTGTCGGTTTTTTCAAAACGTTTAATATTTTGAAGTTTTTTTGATGCTGTGACTGTTTTTTTTAGTAACTTATCGTATTGCTTATAATGATTATTTAGTACTAGCTGTGCCCGCGGCTCCGCCCGCGTGGAATTCGGTCTGTGTCAGTAAGCGGCTAATTCACCCCTAATTTCTCTCCCGCTACCCTAGAGGCGGAACATGAAGTAAAGTTGACAGATGGATTTATCCTATTAATTTTTATTGGCATGATTTAAACGACATACAATAGTAGGTGTATATCGGACGATACAGGACCACTTTTGTATTTATACGTTCATGTCCACGGCAAATATCATCCAAATCGATCCTCCCGTTAAATCAGTCTAAGCATGAACATAAGAACAGGCGCGGTTGAAATGGGGAGGGGGGGGGTGTCACAAATGCAGAAATGTTTTTTTTTCTATTTGAGGAATTAGTAATCCTTAAGGGGTGATTTCCGGGATAACAATGCAAAAAAAACCGGCCAAGAGCATGTCGGGCGATGCTCAGTGTAGTTTCATAAATGCCGCCCTGTTACGAAACATCCGTTCAAACGGTCGTTTATTAAGGGATATTTGGCGGCGCCTACGTCAGTTTACTATCCGGCACATCCTATCACTATGCGATTTTGACTGATAATTCAAAAACGGCTGAACCGATTTTATTCAATATAGTTTTTATTGAAAGTTCTTATCAGGCCTCACCAAATTTCAGCTTTCTAGTGCGAACAGTAACTGAGCTAGACCGTGGACAGACGGAAGGACATGGCGAAACTATAAGGGTTCCTAGTTGACTACGGAACCCTAAAAAGAGATAAATAGTAGTTTATGTAACTGTTACGTAATAAGGCCTAATTATGTACAGAAGCATACACTGCTTTACCTACACACATATTAAAAATCCACTGAAACCATGCGTGCCGGCGGTCGGGGGGAAGGGGGAGGGGCAGATTTTGATTACGTTACCGTAGGTAATGAATTTTCATACGTTTTTACCACACTGTCACAGATAATACACTGATGTTAGGTTACTGGTTGCAATAATTGTGGTAATTACATACTTCAAGGTAAGCACATTACAATGTACTAATGAACGTCAGAGAAAAATAAAATACGTGAGTGTCGTGGAACGAAGTTATGTTATTTAATTTTATTACATTTTTGACTTTTTCGTAAATTTTGTGTTTTTAATTTTTTTGTATTTTCTTGAAATTTCTGAAATTTTAGAAATTTAGAAATTTTAGAAATTTTTGAGTTTTGAAATTTTTGAATTTTTTGAAATTTTTGATTTTTTCGAAATTTTTGAAATTTCTGAAAATTTTGAAATTTTTGAAATTTTTGAAATTTTTGAAATTTTTTAAATTTTTGAAATTTTTGAAATTTTTGAAATTTTTGAAATCTTTGAAACTTAAATTTTTTGAAATTTATGAAATTTTTTAAATTTAGAAATTTTGGCATGTTTTTAATTTTTGACATTTTTTACTTTTAGGTTCTCGACTTTTTTCACTTTTATCACTTTGTCACTTCTCACTTTCACTACACTTCACTTCACTTCACTTTATTCTATTTTATATATTTTTTATTTCATTCCATTTTGCATGTATCTCAATCGTATGGGCGTTTTCGTGACGTGACGCTTTTTCGTGACGGTCACGTGACTTTTTTTCACCTAGACCCCCATCCGCGAACCGTCCAATAAGGAACTTCGTTCCAAAACTACCACCGGTTCTAACTCTACACCTCTGGCCCAAGAAGTATTATGACCGAAAAGATACTCGACGGGACTTATTTTTTTCAAAACAGTAATACATTATTAGATCTAAAAGGTACAAAATAATGCGTAGTTCTTCAAGAAGACATATCAAAACAGCTTGAGAGACAGATAATGTACCTATTGTTTAATTATAAAGAAAAATAAATCCTAATCTGACTGCTTCACAAAACGTTTGATATGTTTCCCTACCTAAACGGTGTCCTATAAATGTTGTAGTAGTTTTTTGGTTTGGGCCATGCATCTTTGTCCGTCATATATAATACTCGAACCTGCAATAACCCTTTGACATTCATGACATTTTCAAATATTTCTTAAGAGCGGGTAAATGTAAATTTAAAGCATCGACGGGTAACATGTTATAGATATGAATACCTTGACCAAAAAATTACAAATTATTTAAATACCAAATTTCATCTAAATACGGACAGCGGTTATTGGTTGTTTCTTCCCCATGTAAACTTTCACCCCTTTTGTATCCGTTTAAAGGATAATTTCCGAGATAAAACTATTTTATTTCCTTTTTTAATTAATTATCTCCATAACAAATTTTATCTAAATCGATTCTGCGGTTAATAATTCCCTATACAAATTTCCAACTATCTTTTCACCCCTTTAGGGTTGATTTTCGGAGTGAAAACTATCATTTGTCCTTTCTTGAGACCCATACTATACCAAATTTCATCTTTATCAGTTCAGCGGTTAAAAAATCGTCATACCAACTTCCAACCCCCTTTTCGGGGTGAAAGGGTTTATTTTCGGGATGAAAACTATTCTGTCGTTTCTCGGGACTCAAATTACCTGCATACTAATTTCTATAAAAAAATCTCCATACAAACTTTCAACCCCCTTTTCACCCCCTCCAGGGTTGATTTTCGGGATGAAAACTATTCTTTGCCCTTTCCCGGGACTCAAACTATCTCTACACAAAATTTCATCAAAATCCGTTCAGCCGTTTTCACGTGATAGATGTATAGATAGATAGTTTTTATTGAAAGTACCTTTCAGGCTTCGCTTCCATTATTTTTTTCAAATTTTTTGGACCTACGGTTCTAAAGTAAGGTGGGGGGGGGGCTTTTTTCAAGATGAAACTATCCTTTGTCCTTTCTCGAGACCCATACTATCTCTATACCAATTTTCATCTAAATCTGTTCAGCGGTAAAAAAATCCTCATACCAACTTCCAACCCCCTTTTCACCCCCACAAGGGTTTGAAAACTATCCTATGACATTTCTCGAGACTCAAATTATCTCTATACTCATTTCTATCTAAATCGTTTCAGCGGTTAAAAATTCTCCATACAAACTTTCAACCCCATTTTGACCCCCACCAGGGTTGATTTTCGGGATTAAAACTATATATTATCCTTTCCCGGGACTCAAACTATCTCTATACAAAATTTCATCGAAATCCGTTCAGCCGTTTTCACGTGATGCGCGGTCAAATAAACGGACAAACAGATAAACAGATAAACAGACAAACAGATAAACAGACAAAAATTCTAAAAATTGTTGGAACGTGTTCTGTTATCGATTCTAAGTATCCCCAGCCAACTTTTTTTCGATTATCTTCCATGTACAGACTTTCGACCCTCTTCAGCTTTATTATACAGGATGATTCATGAGACGTGAGCAGGCTTAACACTACGGATTCAGTTAATAATAAGCTATTGTTTGATATCAGTATGAGCGTGATAAGTACAAAAAAATGTTTGTTATTGAAAATAAAATGTTTAAACTTATTTACGACATGCATGGTCACTCTTCATTTAGAATACTCCGTCGAGTACTGATGTTAGAATATTCTCTTGTTTTTCTGTGATATGTGTCAAATTGATGTCTGGTTACTTTGGAAACATCGTATTTCACTTAACTTGACAATTATTTTTTTCATAATCAAAGTGCTGTCATGATTGTTACAGAGGTTTTATCTTTATTGATTTGTTTATGTAGGGTGACCATGATTACAGAGAACAAAATTTCTACGAAACAAAAAGGTAAAAAAAATTGACAGGCGCTATTGTTTCACTTAAAAATGATGGCGGCCGATTCATTATCGTTAACTAAGTGTGTAGGGTTGTTCCTGCTCACGTCTCATGAATCACCCTGTATGTATAGATAGATGGGGTTATTTACTTGGGACGTTATTACTTTTAATAGTCTTTTGTGTCTGCAGGATATTTTTATACCCTTTGTTAACCATGCCTTTTTTGTACTTATTTTAATTTTTTTATTAGTTTTTGGTATACACAAGTTAAGTAGATTAGTTAAAAGAATATTTAAGTCCATATAGTTTTCGTTAACATTTTTATCCCTATTTATTATAGTACAAAGGTCTATTTTACTTATTTCGGACTTGTAATTTTGAATATTTTTATCACTGAATTGCCTTTTTGATATCGTCCAAGTATTTCTTGTATTTATTTTTTTGGTTGGTATATTCAAAAGTACTCCTCTATGATCTGAAAAACCGTATTCATTTACATTTATAGTTAGGTTTTTACAGGGAAAATTTGTAAAGATTAGGTCTATACAGGTAGCACTATTTTGAGTTACTCGAGTAGGTATTTTAACATGTTGTATGTAATTATAATTAATCATTAAAATAAGTAAATTTTTTGTCAGTGTTGTTTTATCAAGTACATTAATATTAAAATCTCCTCCAATGATTACATCTCTCTTAGTATACTTTTTTTGTATGTGTTTTAAAAGGAGCTCCATTGACCCGAAAAAAGTATCAGGCATTCTTTTATTGTCTGGCCAATATAAATTTACTAAAATTTAATTTAATTCTGGTATTTCTATAGCACATACTTCAAATATGGACTCTATTGACATTTGATAAATATCCTTACACTCTTTATACTTACTTAATATCATCGCATTTCGCTGAAGGAAAGACCGTTAAAAATCTGTCATAATCAAAATCAGTCTAAATGTACCCACTTTCGTAAAAACTAGTGCCTATGGCAATTATTGGGTGATTTCCGAGTGGACTTCGGATTACATGTATATTTGGTTTTACATGTGGCGTAGATGGACTATTATGTAAAACCTGATAAAAGAAAAAGAATCCAAAAATTCCTATACATCTTTGCGTTACCTCCGCTCCGTTCTCATACCGCCTTAGAATATTATGATTAATCTCCTCTATCTTTCAGGAAAACGTGGAACTTTTTTTTCTCTTATCAGGGCCCCATTCGACATGCCGAGCTGTGACTCGTGCACATCCATGCAAGATCATTTTGACACATGTATGAGAATGTGTCAAAACAGTCACTAGCGACTTTTAGTTTTTGGATGCGAAATTGGGCCCCAGGTTAGGCTCATGGATATGAGTACAAATCTCACAAAAAAATTCAAATGATTAAAATTTGTCAGTACTTGAATAAAACGGTCCAAATATTTCCTTTCAGCATCGGAGTATGCGAAGTTGCCTGATCTGTTTGCACTGGACAACTACAACCACTGCTTGTTGGCCCCCGGGGACACTTACTGCTATGTGGACGCCAGACTGGTGGCGAATGCGACCAATCAGCTGTTTTCTACCATACAGGTAATATCAGGGTAAGGGTACTGTCTACTTAGTCTAACCACTTTAACTTCGCACCGAATTAACACTCTTGGCAGTGTTAATGTACGGCCGCGTCATTCACATAACACTTGGTGGTAGACTTAGCATGGTCGAACTATAGCTTGCGCGTTGGGTCAGCAAGAAAGCGTTTACTGTAGCCTAAGAAAAGGCTAGAATTACTATCTCTTGCTTCGCAGGTGATTCTTATGAATATTACTGCAACTTGTATTCGCTTGATAACAGCTGGGGCCTGTTTCTCGAAAGGTATAAACGAGTAGTCCGCATCGAACTGAGAACTCGCGATTTAATTGCAAACGAGATTACCAATATTACGAGACCCTTCTGAAAAATGTTTTTCGCCTTCTAGCTCCACAGCCCCTTTATCGATCCTGCTCATATACAAAATCTCTAATTATATGTATCTCTGCTACAACCCTAACAAATTTCATAAAGATCAGAAAAACGTTACTAAAGTTATCGCGGAACAAACCCTCAAAATCAAAAAGCCATCGAAATGCCGAAACGTCCCAGTAGCCGAAGTTGTTTGTAAAAACTTCACTTCGCTTACGCTCCGCTAATATTTTTCTACTCGTCGACTATACTGCTTGAATTGAGACTTTGTAGACAAAACTACTAGCGCATACTTTTCGATAGAGCTTTTATGGTATCATATTTTGGAATCGTCGACGATGCTGTAATGGATTTTCATACAATATACGTTGTCGCTGGTACAATCCACCGGGAGGTTGAAGTTACTAAATTGTATAGAGGGAGCAAGTTGTAAAGCATTCGTCGGACTCGATTCTTACCGGCCTGCCTATTTTGAGCACTCGTAGAAAAAGTATTGTATACAATAATGACATAATTAATCATTTCAATCTCGTACCTTACTTAGGCCACTCAGCTAGCTTCTTGGCCTAAACACGGTACTCGACTGAGCAGCTCTTCATTATGTCACGATTGTATAATAGTAGTTTATGTAACTGTTACGTAATAAGGGTCCTTAAAATACGAGTGTGGTTTTATGAAACGAGCCGCAGGCAAGTTTCATAATAAGATCACACGAGTGTTTTAAGGCCTAATTACGTACAGTTGCATACACTGCTTTATCTACACACATATTATAAATCCTAAATTAAGCGTTCGGAAACCATTAGAATGACCGACATTGCACCGCCATGACCAACTGGATTGTGCCGGCGGTCACGCGGGCGCGTGCCGACAGGCTGAGAGGAGGGCATATTACCGTGGGTAATGAATTTTCATACGTTTTAACCACACTGTCACTAATATTACGTTACTGGTTGCAGTAATGATGGTAATTACATGTGGTTTCCGAACGCGGAATAGAGGATTTATGATATTGGTGTAGATAAAATACTATATTAGTTCACGAACTGTCAAATCGTAAGGGTTTCTATGGCAACGCACTAGTATTAGGGCCTGTTTCACAATCTCCAGATAAACTATCTGCCAGTTAAAATTATTGCTTTCCTTTTCTCCAGTCATATAAAAGAAAAGGACAGCAAACATTTATCTGACAGATATGCTTTAACTGGAGATTGTGAAACAGGTCATTAGTCTAATACACATCTAATATCGTTCGAGAAATTCTACGTGTAATTATTGAGACAAAAATTTGCGTAATTAACCTTTTACATGCACAAAATTACCCGATATTTATCTGTACATCATTACTGTAACTAATAATTTACCAGTGTGACTTCCAGAGCCGCAAATTAGTAAACTTTTGGAAAATACTAGCTTATGGGCATTTTTATTTTAACTTGTGCTTTAAGCACGACTTAAGTCGTGTTTCAGTAACTTCTTACCGTCACATTCCTGACAAAATGTATGGGATTTGACATTGACCGTCAGTTTTGTGACGATTGCTAACCGGCCGTTAATGGTACACGTTAAGTGAAAATGCCCACCGATCTGTTTCGAGAAATAGGACCCTACTGTATTCCTATTGTAAACCCATCTAGTAAGATTGCAATACTATCCTTATTGCTAGATCTCGGCACCTGGCAACTTTTAATGGGTGGATGTCAGAGTGACAGACTACCAAAGTTTTTGAATTGGAAAAAAGTAATACCAAAATAGGTAAAAACGGCCGAAATTATCTTATTTTTAGAGGACGGGGCCTATATTTTAACATTAGAACAAAAACATTGCGTAATATTTCGGAAACAGAAACAGTAGGCGACAAACTTACAATATACGAATTACATTATACGTCGTTTTGGACTACTTTCCCCCATCAGAAACTTTTGGCAATGATATGATATGATCTAATTATTTATATATTTTACCATAATACTGCATTAAAACCAGAACTCTAGGATTTGTATTCTTAAAGTGGTTTGCATTATTTGACCTCCACCACTTTACAGCTGCCAGATGTCTGGATCTAGAAATAAGCATAGTATATCAAACACACGAGAGGGGTTTCGTCCCTCTCATTATTGTGTCATATCTGACGTGGCTAGCTCTCCGTCTATATAAACAAGAGATCATTATGTAAAGAGACAGCAATATCAACCATCTTCAAGCATGTATGGGATCCTCTTCAAGTCTTCATCCATAGGGTAGTTTAACCTTGAACTGAACTATAGAATTTTGACAGCTCTACCTTGACATTGACACTTTTGACCGACTTAATGTGACTTGACCGACTAATCACCCGACGACACGAGTCAGTCATTAAAAACCAGTTTCTATTTTTTTTTCCGAGGTCTTATTGCAACAGGTTCAAAACTAGATTCGGGGATTTAACGTAAGCATTTAAGAATGACAT
This sequence comes from Pammene aurita, assembly GCA_947086415.1. Taxonomy (NCBI): domain Eukaryota; kingdom Metazoa; phylum Arthropoda; class Insecta; order Lepidoptera; family Tortricidae; genus Pammene; species Pammene aurita. The sequence goes on along the minus strand of OX352302.1, from coordinate 26,545,814 downwards.
AAAACTTGTCATTTTTATGATGTGATTTTTTCTACATTCATACCTAGATGTATTATTTTTATGTAATAAAAAAATTGTAGGTACAGTATAATATCTACTGGATACTTGAATAAAATGGGGAACAAGTTTAATATCGCTGTTCATTTATATGTAAGTAAAATTATACCAGAATAAACTGAAATCTGCGTTGTTGTAATCAGTTGTAATTCTCCTAGAAGCTCGAGAAAAAACAAATGCGTTGTGTTTTTAAGCTTTATGATTTTTTGTAAAATAAAAATTGGTGTAACTATGTAAAACATGTATTTTTTTTTGTTTTTCTTTTATATGTATATTTGGTATGAATATATTATACGGTACCGCTCGTTCTCATCGCATTGCGTAGCTTCGACAGGTTTTAACACTCCGAAAGTCCAAATTTTTATGACCATAATTTAAACTGACTGTTTGATATGATGCCCTCGGCAGCTTTTTATCGCCGCACCGCTCGCCGCTGGCAGGGAGTTCATTAGCCTAATGGATTGCGCACTATACGGTTTAAGAGGAATTTCCTTCCACGAACGCTGCGGCTGTGGAATGAACTCCCTGCACGAGGTTTTCCCAGCAGGCTACAGTATGAGGTTCTTCAAAAAAGGAGTGTATAGGTTCTTAAAGGGTAGGCAACGCGTATGTGAATCCTCTGGGATTGCAGGCGGATAGGCTACGGTAACTGCTTAACATCAGGCGGGCCGTATGCTTGTTTGCCACCGTCGTGGTATAAAGTAAATAAATTTAAAAAAACACATGATTTTTAACACATTTTGTGTCTCAATCATATGTTTAAATTATGCTCCAAACATTGGAACGTTTACCTTAGTTTAAAGGGCATTGGGATAATGACAATGCTGCGACAATAATCGGCCGAATAATTATGTGGCGTCAAACGAAACGTTTATGTTAGAGTTACGGTGTCTAGCCGTAATTATAAATCAAGATCAAATGCCACTATTGTTTATCTCATTATTGAGCGATGAAAATTCCTATTTAGCCCTTAAAGACGTGCCATATAGTTAAGTATAAAACTTTCGTGAGACTCTAACATATCAACAATATTTATAACGGGTTACTTAATTTAAGTCGATTTTTCTCGCGCCGCCGCGGAAGTCCGCTCGTGACAATGTCGAGCAAAAATCGATTTAAATTACGTGAGTAACCCGTTGTAAATATTGTTTATACTATTTACTTAGCTGCAATGAACATAGATCTCATAATCAGCTCGACAACGCGCACGTCCATAGGAGCACGTCCGTATGGCAGCTGCTTACCATCAGTCGGGTCGTACGTTTGTTAACCAACGCAGTTTGATAAAAAAATGCATTTAGTAAGTATCTAAAACGATAAACGCACGAGGTATAGGCGGAGTTAGCCACGTCAGATATGAATATGACACAATAATGAGAGCAAGGAAACTCTTGAAGTCGGTTTGGTTTGATGCTATGGTTATTTCTTTATCTAGACATTTGGCAGCTTTAAAGTGGTGGAGGTCAAAGAATGCAAACCACTTCAAGAAAACAAATCCTAGAGCTCTGAGTTTGATCAATCAATCAATCAATTATTTATTTATTCGTAAAATATAGGTAAATTCATTAGGTCCAATAATATGTTGAGAAACACTATGTTTTGCCTGTTAGCATACGAATTTTTTTATACCTAAGTACAAACAATATACTCAAAATTACCATGCAATTAATAACTAAATGATAAATAATACGCATTGATCATTTGAATGTCATAAGGATAAACAATAATATATAATTTATTCTTAGTAGCAATGTCAAGTAGAGAGTATTAGTCTTACAAGAGTTAAATAAAATATCAATATCATTTAAAAATTGTTGCACACTATAATAATATCACAATTTCATTTCTATTTAAAATTTTCCAAGAATTCGTTTTTCAACCGACTTCAAGATTTCGAAGGAGGAGGTTATCAATTCGACGGGATCTTTGTTTTTGCTTTTTTTTTTTTTTTTTATGTATGTTCACCGATTATTCGAAGACGGCTGGACCGATTTGGAAAATTCTTTTTTTGTTTGAAAGAGTATACTTCACAGTTGGTCCCATTGTAACCATGTCAGGATCTGATGATGGGATCCTGGAGAAATCGAGGGAACTCTTCAACTATTATAGGCACACCTATGGTGATTTGAGTATTTTTTACAGCAGATCGAGCATTTGGTGTTGGAAAGGTGGATGCTTAGTGAAGTCGGTTCTTTTTTGTTTAAAATTATTAACAGTATCAGGAACGTTGTTATATATTTGCGGTGCCATTCCCAATAAACTTTTCCATACTAGGGCTGGGTTACATTCTTTCTTGCGCAGTAAATTTTCATATGGAGGTCTTACAGGGAGTCTTCGTATGCCAGCATTTTAATTGTACAGATTGGGATTACATTCAACAAAAATATCCGCTTCTAAAATATAAGGCTGGGTAAGGTCAGTATATTTAAAGATCTAAAACACGAAATGAAACAGTTTACTACATGAACTGTTCTATTGTTAGGCAGTTTGTTTTTTAACAAACTAAGGGCCGGTTGCACCAAACCGCCTGTTAACATCAATGTCATCGTTAAAAAAATCTTGTATGAAAAGTTTGACAGTTTTCTATGAGATGACAGCTCCGTCGCCATATTTAACGTTGATCAGTTCGTTAGTTATGTGTGGTGCAACCCACCCTATAACCCTAACAAATCTTCGGTATAATGTATGTATTTACGAGTACGAGTTTGTATTAACGTTCAGCATATTGTAATTTTTAGTATATTGATTTTACAAAATTTTCCGTAATGTAAGTTAATTTTCAACCTTTTGCAGGAGTATTCGGCTTACACTAAAACCCACTTCAACCACACCCTGGTCCACCGAGGCGTGTGCGTCACGCACACGTGTCGTGACTACCTCAGCAACACCACGGGCGTGATTCCTACTATTGAAGCCTGTTTGAATGCGACGCTTTACAAACGTTATGGTTTTCAGGTAGGAATAACATACTGTCTCACAGCGCATAAAGTCTTGGATACACGCACAAATCTGTCCACTGGGCGTGCCCTGCGGACTTAATCCGTCATTGGGTCGCGGAACTCGAGAATGGGTCGAGGACTATATGACGGACAAAGATACATGGCCCAAACCAGAAACTACTACAACAAAACGACTGCAAAATCATCTAACATTTAGAGGACACAGTTCAGGTAGCAAAGCATATCAAACGTTTTGTGAAGGAGTCAGATTTGTTTTTTTTTTATAATTAAACAATAGGCACATTCTCTGTCGCTCAAGCTGTTTTGATATCTTCTTGAAGAACTACGCATTTTTCTGTATCTTTAAGACCTAATGTATTACTGTTTTCAAAAATAAGGCCCGCCGAGTTTCTTGCCGGTCATAATACATCTTGGGTCAGAGGTGTTAGAACCGGTGGTAATTTTTTTTGTCTGACGTTCATAAGTGCATTGTAATTTGCCTACATTGAAGAATAAATATATTTTATTGTATGGCCGCAATCAGATCAGTCCGCAGGCACATCCGTACCTAATTCCCGCCATACTTTGAAGGATCTGCCCGCGGGTCACATCCAGACAGATCTGTGTGTGTATTCTGATTTAGGAGACGCAATAGCCAAGAAATATGGACCGTTATGGATATAATATAGCGTTTTTTTCTTGCTTCAAAGTTCATCAATGTTTCTTCGACAGTGATTGTCTTGTTAAGTGGCTTTCACAAAAAAACAACATGGTGCACTCCGGGAGTGCCGGCAGAAGTCAAAACTTGAATATTAATGTTGTGTATTTTTGATATTTTGGAATGGTTAGGGAATAATTTTGCATGAATTGCTTTAATTATCAGTATGAAAGTACTATCATTTATGAAGTAAAATACAATATTAATTTATTGCGCTATCGTACACAAACATGTCAATTTATATTACAATAAAAAAAATTTACACTTCAGAACTATTACAATTATTTATTCGATCAGATCACGTGTCCATCTTACGATTTTTTTCAATCTGACGAATCTGTCGGTCACGTGACCTGTCGTGCGTTTAAAATGTTTTCCCGATCACAAAAAGTGCACAGCGCCGCTAAAGAATGGTCTAGCTAGAGCTATGTTTCTTAACCGATGGTCCGCGTACCACTGGCGGTCTTTAGAAGCACTTGAACTGATCCGTGAAGTGTTAAAGCCAGTCCCAGTGTTGACTGGGACCTTTAATTTTCATAGGCATTTAGACCCAGATTACAATTGATGGTTTTTTCAAGAAATAGAATTTGTCGAGGCGTCTTTTATAACTGAAAGTATAAGGGTTTCACCACATCTATCGACGCGGAATCGGCAATAGCCGATAGAAAAAAGCTTTACGTCTACGAAATACGAGCGAAAAAGACGTCGACGCATCGGCAGGCGTCGGCCGAGCCGATCCGAGCCGAACCGTGCCTTCTTAGCTCTTATTGTGTGATTCCGCGTCGATAGATGTGGGGAAACCCTTAGTTTAAGCTGCTTACCATCACGCGGGCCGTGTGTTCGTTTTCCACCGTCGTAGTATTAAAAAAAACCACAGGTCTATAACTTGAACTTATAAGATTCTAAGTATATTGTGTCTTTATTTTGACATAACACGGGACTTAATCGCGTGCACTTACTCTTATTATTTCTGACGTTTCGAGCGTCTCGTAAAGCTCGTGGTCACAGGCAGACTCCTCCCGTGTTATATCAGAATAATAAGTGAAAATACTGTGAGTTTAAGTCAGTATATTATGTCTTGTTCCTTACCACCGTGTCCCAGGCCAGAGTGATAGAAGACAAGGTGTATTGCACTTCATTCGACGAGCCCGCCGGCTACGACGCATTGGACTACGCTGTTGCCGTACTGTTGGTTGGGCTACTGGTGCTGAACGTGGCTGGCAGCCTGCTAGACGAGTTTTCATGTGGGGGCCGAAGCAAAGGTAAGCTGATGAAAATACTAAAACTGAAATTTTTTGCTCAGAAAAATTACGAAAAAAAAATTGTATAGGAATTGAAACTATTCCGATTCTTAAATTTAAAGTGTAAACGATTTTGAAATATGCACATATGTTAGGTAAGCTAGGGTAGACCGAGGCGAATTGGATCGCAGGGAGAAAAAGATCAATTTAAAATTTTTTGTCAATATGAATAAGATCATGATAGCCATGGACAGCCAATCAGGGTCATGCATTTGACAAGAAGTATGATGAAGTGGACGTCACCTGCCAAGCCGTTTAAAGTAAACGTCTTAAGAAAGAAAATATGTTAGCCTATATACGTCCCACTGTTGGGCCTGTTGGGGCACATAATAATAATATACAATGACGATAGGTTACAAAAATTATCTAGGTATATCTAATCATAGGTTTACACAACATAATCATTACAATTGTTTTTTAATAGTAGTTTAATACTTATGTAGGTATGTCAAATAAAGTAGGTATACAATTCAAGTTTACGTAGTTTAGGTAGGTACCGAACCAGTTTGTGTTCTATTGTCTGTGCACGGCATTGAAAAATTCATCAACAGAATAGCACGCATCGGACGCAAGTTTGGCCAAGGGTGTCCATCTCCATAATGTGACAGCTACTGCCTTGGAACGTATCGGATACGTTTTCGGGGTTGTCAAAATCCCTTTCGTTTATTTGCGGCATGACCACAGATAAGATAAAATATTTAAGTAGTTTATAGTAGTAGTTGTGTACTAAAATAATAATTAGATTGGGCAAATAAGGTAATAAATCGGATATTTATCTAGTTTTGTATTAAAATTACAGATAGATTAGGTAGATTGAAGAAGATTGGGGCAGGTCCAGCAATACTAATTGCGTACTTGTCAACCCTATAACTTCGAAAGGTAAAATTGTATGGAAACGTCATGTGTCACCGTTCATCTGTCAAAGTTCTGTCAAACGCTGCTTTTGTAGGGAAGACGACCTTCTGTATGAAATACTATTATATTATTCTGTGGTTTGGCTCAATTGGCTCTGAGTTTCTTAACAAAACAAGCTATACTTGTCACACTCTTAATCTCTGATGGTAGGTTTTTGTAAATCTAAGGGCCTGCCGAGTGAAGACATGTTTTTGATTTGGCTAGTCGTGTGCCGCTGCTGGGTGCGCGCAGTGCGTCCGGTCGCCTGAGATTATAAGAGTATGTTCAAGTTTACCTTTCACATATTCGTACTTGGCAACTTCGAGAATGTATAGGCTCGGGAGGGTGAGGATTCTGGTTTCCTTGAACAATTCGCGGGCGGGGTGATCCCAGGGGACTCCATATATATTACGAACTGCTGGCTTTTGAAGTTTGACTGGTCTGTCGTGGTTGGCAGAAGTTGACATAGGTCTATACCATAGGTTAGGAGCGAGTGAAAGTAACCAAAATAGGCTTTCCTTACGTAGATAGGGGATATACTAGGACGCAACCTGCCCAGCGCGAAACGGGCAGAAGACAAACGGCTCAAACTGAATCAATATGGGGACCGAGGTATTACTTCGTCCACCTGAGGAACAAGTTGATGATTGCAGTAAATATTTGGGTTCTGGTTTTTTTTCCACGTAAACTAAATTGTATGATGTTTGTGTTTACCACGTTTAGTATCATTCCGTTTACTGATGGACTAAGAATCTGCCCACGTCAGATATGACACAATAATGAGAGCAACAAAACCCCTCTGGTTAGATTTCTATACTATCCTTATTGCTAGATCCAGGCATCTGGCAGCTTTTAATGGGTGGAGGTCAGAGTGACGGACAAGCAAAGTTTTTGAATTGGAAAATAGTAATACCAAAATAATTAAAAACTGCCGAAGCTGTCTCTGGCATAAAGGACAAGGTCTATATTTTAACATTAGAATAAAAAACAATGCGTATTATTTCGGAAACAGAAACAGTAGGCGACAAACTATGAATTACATTATACGTCGTTTTGGACTACTTTCACCCCATAAAAAAGTTTTGGTAATGATATTATCTAATTATTTAAATAATTTCTCACAATACTACATCAAGACCAGAAGTCTGGGGTTTTTATTATTAAAGTGGTTGGCATTATTTGACCTCCACCACTTTACAGCTGCCAGATGTCCGGATCTAGAAATAAGCATAGTATATAGCAAACTAACGAGAGGGGTTTCGTCGCTCTCATTATTGTGTCATATCTGACGAGGCTCGCTCTCCGTCTATGAGAACCATGATGCGACGTCGACGTCGTTCATTACCTTGGTAAGCTTTAATTTAAGTTGCTGCTATAGATCGGGCTGTAGTCCCCACGCTGGCCCAAAGCGGGTTGGGGACTCCACATACACGTTTCAATTTCTCCGCGAATGTATGCAGGTTTCCTAACGATGTTTTCCTTCACCGAATAGCGATTAAGTGAACCGAATAAGTGGAACAGTTTTTTTCATAATCATATATATTTAATAACTGCAGTGCTCGGACAAGTCATCGCAAAACAATCGCGACACGGCAATAGAACAAGATTAATAGAATCGCAATATGTACAGTATTATTTAATTATATTTTTCAATGACATTTGTTACTGCAACCCAAAATTCACCATACGTGTGTGATGGTATTTCCATTGACATTTTTTTAAATCCTGATGGTTGCATTGCACATATGCAACCATCAACTTCTGCATTTTCTGGAACAAACCAATGTTTTATTTACTTACTAGCCTTTCCCCGCGGCTTCGCCCGCGTACTATAAGTACTCAAAAAGGATACGATACCCATGTTGATTTTTAGACTTTGTGACCACATTTGCCCCTTTTAGGGGTTGAATTTTCAAAAAACCTGAAACACGTATTTACTCATTTATCGTTAGGAATACTCCTGTGAAGTTTCGAATATAATACTCTAACAAATCTTGATTCGCCATACAAACTTTGGACCCCCAGTTTACCCCCTTAGGGGGTGAATTTTGAAAAATCCTTTCTTAGTGCATCCCTAGACCTCATAAGGAACCTACGTGCCAAATTTGGAATCTCTAGAACCAGCGGTTTGGGCTGTGCGTTGATATGTCAGTCAGTTAGTCAATCAGTCAGTCAGTTTCTTCTTTTATATATTTAGATTTGTGTTAGATATTATTCACTGTTTTCATTTCATTACATTATTAAGTAAATTGATCATATGTATGTCCAAATATACATTTGATAAATAATAATAAATAATAGTAGGTACTGTGTGGTATTGATTTGACCGTCTGTATTTTTTAAAGTTCAAATTTTATGGAAGATGTTTATGGCCCATATTAAGTCTTGTTTAAATACGGATACGTCAGTATTTTTTTAAATATAAATAGCATAAGCAAAATTTATATTTTTATCAAATTTAAAATGTCATATTTGTATGCAGTTGTATGGCAAAAATAATTTTGTCCTTAATTATCTGCCCACGACTGTATGTATGTAAGCCGTCTTTGTCAGGGCAGCTTTATTTTGTCTGATTGATAAAAAATAGTAAATAGTTGTTAAAAAATACTTTCAAACCTTTTACTCGAAACTGCCGAAACACTTCCATGACATCTTCCCAGCAATCGTTAAAAATCAAGCTGTTGATAATGTTGAAGTGTTTGAACATCAATCGCAAACATCTTTCCCGAAAATTGTTTATACAGGAACAGAAAGTTGGGACTGTATAATAAAGAAAGCATTTTTATTCAACTTATCTTAAAAATCTATTTATGTATGTAATGATGTAGGTAGGTATTATTTTATTGTTACCATAATTAGCATTTCCCTTTCGAAGAGTAATTATTTCCATTTTCTAATATTCAAATACATGTTCCATTTTGTTTTTTACGGTTTCGGATGCTACCCAATGCAAGACAATACAAACTTGATCCAAAATTAATAACGAATCCGTAAGAGAAAGCTGTGTACTTTGTACCTGTTGTAAAGCAATTTTTATAATTTCGTAATTAGTACTAATAAAGTCTAGGTCCTGTCTTATATTTGGGTTTTGTAATTCACTCTGGGCTTTACTAATTGACTTTGCTTTTTTTTGCTTAATTGGGTTTATAACATTTGAGATCTCAATGAAATATTTGTTGTAGTATAAAGCGGCTTCGAGCCACCAACCTTGTTATTACAGGTCTAGGCGGAAGTGGTATGTTTGGATACATACTTTTGAATAAATTAACACGATTCGGGGCCTTTCGAAAGATTTTTTTCACATTACTAATAAGTAAATCCACATTAGGGAATTCGTATCTTATTTGCTCACAAACACGATGAAGGCCATGTGCAATGCAAGTAAAATGTAACATATTGGGGAATATTTCTTTTAACAACTTTCCAGCTTTGAGCATATATCCTGCACTATCTGTGGACAACATCAGCAATTTTTCGGTGTTATTTTCAAAATTATTATCCCAAAGTAATTTAAGGTGCTCAAGTATAAAATTAGCGATCGTCTCTCCATTCACTACATCTAGTAACTTGGAAGCAAGTAAGTAACAATACGAAGTACCATTTAGTGTCAAATTTCTCAACATAATATTGACTGCATTTTGGTCATGTCTATTCTTTGTCTCGTCGATAGAAATCCACAAAAATTCGTCCCGCATTTTGTTTTTTAACTCTTGCATTTTCTGTCCGTAATATTCACCCAAGATTTTTTTTCTAATATAGGATTCATCAGGTATTTCCCAAGGGCACCACAGATACTTTTTGAAAAATGCCCTTAAGCGTGGATTATTGAGTTGATGCCATGGAATATTAACAGAGATTAGGAACATCAACAAATCGATGCAAAAAGTATCATAAGAAATTTCTGGCCGAGCTATCTTCATTTTGTGATTTTTTGACCTAATATGTTTGTCAACATTATCTTTCTTTAACTGTTTAATACGAATGTCACATGCTGTACACAATATTTCCTTGACATTTTCCTGATAACAGAGCTCGGGGTAGTCTTTAATCCACTTATTAATTGTATTTATTAGCACCATATTTAAAATATTTAGAAAGAACCATAATTAAGCAAATAATTGTAATTATTTAAATTGTCACCAAAAACTGTTTCAAGCATGCCAATTTGACAAATCTATGACAGATATGCGACTAAAAAGGTAAAATGTTAAATTACGATAATATCCGCTTTAGATAATAATAATCTTAAGTCTCGACTCTATAGAGTCTTGTTCCATGTCCATATCTGTTTCTGCGATGACTTGTCCGAGCACTGTAATAATAAGCAAGAGTATGTTTGGCTAGAACAATTTTAAGAAAAATACTCGTTTTTTAGGTGGAATTTTGGGGAATTAATTTAAGTATTTCATAAAAAAATTAATGTACAAATATACTTAATTTTATGGTCTAATCATATAATATAAAACATATTAATGGACTTAAAAAAAATATAACAATAAATCAAGCGACAAATTTGCACGCATCAACGTCCTCACTTTTCACGCGATTTTCGTTTTCAAATCGTTACCGGACTCTTAATACAAAAATTTGTCACTTAACCTTGGAGAAGTCTCTAATGTTAGCAGAGATCAGATCGGACCGGTTGGCGTCATTATAGTGTTGTAAATGACGTCAGTCAGAATTCCGTAAACATCATGAATACAATGACGCCCGTATGTTCAATCTATGTACCGGCAATAGTATCTTCCTACATGAAGGCCTCAAAAATATGTGACACGCTCTTATTTGTAGGGCCATAAGAGCGTGTCACATATTTTTTGCAGCCTTCGTGTACTATTGCCGGTGACTGTACTTTAATCTAACACATATATCATAATTAATTATTAGTGGTGTTAATCACCGATGTCTTTCACATTCACGTTGCGTAAAAACAGGTGCGAAACAGAGTTAAGAAAAAAAATTCATTATAATTCCAAGATATTCGCCGATGTATCGAAAGATTGGACGAAATTAGCTGGAAGTATAGAAAATATGTATTTCCAAAAATCACCGTTAAGTAATTTTATGTCTTTATCCAAGTAGAGGCCGTTGTAGCAGAAAAAATACGGCCTTTCGTGAACAAAAGATTACCTTCGGCATGGTTATTCCTTAGGACCCAAGGATGGATTTGAGAAGTGGAGCCACCAACATTTTTGATGTACATTTTTAAGGGGGAGGGGGAGACTCTCTACTTTATTTTGATATCTACATCAGTTAAGCTACTAGGTAAATTTTGGTATCGTGTAAATCGGGGTTGCCAAATTCACGTATGGTATAATTTTGACACCCTTCCGAAGCAAAAACATGTAAAATAAAAAACTTATTATGAAATTCCCTATTTCACAAGGAAAAAATCCATAACTTATGAACAATTATTAATCTTCAAAAAATAAATGGTGCTTTAGAGAGCCCTATTATTCGTTTATTTAAAAAAAGCTGTATTTCACCTTTTTATGTCGTGTGCAAACGCAACTATTAATCTCAATAAAAGTAATTGATTGATTGATTATTTTGATTTATCGGTAGTAGTTAGGCAGGTTTAATAAACTCATACCAAAATCGTCATTGTTCTGATTTCACAATATATTTGTATTTATTTTGTTTTATTCTGCTACCTGGGGCCCATTTCTCGAAAGCTTCTTTCTAGCAAAAGATGTCGATAAGTGACATCCGCTTGTATTACAAGTTACAAGCTTTTGAGAAACGGACTCCTGGTCGCCTGCCAATTACTACATAGTGCTTGAAAGGGATTGAAATCAGCTGTCAGCCTTTTAATAAAGATTTTTTTTTATGGCAGGAGCCCGTCTGCTTAAGTGTTTCTCCTTTCGGCGCAACTGGCAGCGTCTGCGCACGGCGACGGGCGAGGGCCCAGAGCCGAGACTGAGGAGATTGAAGTGCTTCACTGGACTCAAGTGAGACTCCTAAACCCACTGTAGTATTTTTTAAGACCCACGGTTCAAAAGTTAGATGGGGTGTCCTTTATTTAAACTTTCGGGTGTTCGGGTCGATTGGGTGTTCTACACTTTTATCTTCGAAATATTGAATTTCACGTAAAAAATCCATAACAATTGATTGCAAAACATTTTATTACGCGTATTCCAAATTGACGAATAGCCACGGGGATGAAATTTCATAGGAGAGGGATGGCATTTGTACAGTCACCGGCAATAGTATCTTCCTACACGAAGGCTGCAAAAATATGTGACACGCTCTTATTTGTAAGGTCATAGGAGCGTGTCACATATTTTTGCGGCCTTCGTGTAGGAAAATTCTATTGCCGGTGACTGTACATATCGCATATCACATCATACAAAACTAAAAAAACTAATGCCAACCGATTTCAATTATTGTAAGTGCATTTTTCCTAAGTTCTCGTTCGCCGATGGAACAATTCAATATTTGTCCGGCTTCCAACACTGATAGCTCGATAACTGTCTGTATGTGATGTAGAACGAGCATGCTAATTTTCAAGCGGTTGCCTGACAACTTTTTTTTTAAATTTTCCTTCGCTCTCGTACAGGGCGCCAGTCCAACCTGGAGGGATGGCATTAAAATTGTATTATCTAACCAGCGTACGCACTTTCAGCAACCGCTGTTTCAATCGGTTGCCTCGCGGTATTTTTTTTTCGCACCCCGTCCTCTATTTCCGCCCCAGTCCAAGTTGGGTCAGTTCGGGTTGCACAGGGCGGTTCCTCATCACTTCGGGAGCTCAAATACCGGGAGCCATCCGGTTGCCTCGCGGTCACTCTGAATATCATAAAACTGATGTATGACAAATGTATGTGAAGTGCTGTCAAATTATTCTACCACAAGAATTCTACCTTATGCATGTCAATGCAGGCGGCCCGCACGTTCTAGATCCAGGCCGAAATATAGGGAAAGTTATACTGAAATAAATAAAGACGACCACGTTACGCACGCGCGTTTGGTTCTGTTTCACAGTGAATCTTTTGCATGTAGTACTATTATTAATTTATTTTGTGGTAAAATGCTGATCGTTACCACCGGAGACTAGAGGGCAGCACAGCTTTCTTTCTCAAGGCATAATAGGGATGATGACATTGATGACACATATTGAATTTTGTAATAAAATTTAGTTGAATAGATGCAAAATAGTAAATATATCCTAATAAAGTGAAAATTTTAAAAATCTATTGAATTATTGAAATATATCAGGAAAATTTCAAAATTTTACGATGTTTATAAAGTACGAAATGAAATAAAATAATGGCACCATTGGATTTCTCACATATTAATGAAAAATGTATTGTACGGCAACCATATACATAAACGCAATATTTAACTGTCAAAATAGAAATTTCATAATTTTTCCATACTTTAAACAAGGCGACTAGGCAACCGTGACGTCATTATTGCATATCATTTTTCATCTCTCCTGTTCGGAAAGTTTTATTTTCCTGAGTAGATAGCCGGGTGGAATATTGCTTTTCCATCCCTAGGGTGGAAAGTAATTAGCTGTGTTAAATGTGGATTGAGCCGGTGCCCACGCGGATGCCCTGCTCCCCGACCACCGGCAAAACATTTAATTTGTCTTTTTCAAATTGTTCAAATTTTACTTACACATTAAACATTTTTATAGATTACTAGCTTTCCGCCCGCGACTTCGTCTGCGTATAATATGATTCCTCATACAGAGTTATATATCCTATTGTATCTTCTTAAAATATGTTTTTTGTTATAGGACCTATCTTTTGTTAATCCCCGAACCATCTGCTTTATACTTATAGCTATTTTGCCGAAAAAACGGGTAACGTAGACTAATTCAAACCAAAAAAATAGTAAATCTTTCAACCCCTTTTTAGCCCCGTCCTAGATTACATTTTGAAAAACGCTGAAATTACTCTTATTATTTATTAGTAAACGTACGGAATTTCAAATCTCTAATTCTAAACTTTAAACCGCGCCCATACAAATCTTCAACCCCCTTTTTACCCCCGTAGGGATTGAATATTTCAAATTAGATTCTTATTAACCGACTTCAAGATTTCAAAAGAGGAGGTTCTCAATTCAGCGTGTATGTTTTTTTTTTTTTTGTGTTTTTATGTTTGTTACTCCATAACTCCGTCATGTCTGAACCGATTTTGAAAATTCTTTTTTTGATTGTAAGTATATATATACAGATTGGTCCCGTTTTTGTCAAAACGCAGTTCTGATGATGGGATCCATGAGGAATCGAGGGAACTCCTCAAAACTTAAAGGCATGCATATAGTGATTTTTATATTTTTATCAACAAATCCATCATTTTCATTCAAAACAGTGACCTTTGATGAAGTAGAACTGCTGATGATGATCAGAACGGAACTCTTCAACGACGCATAGTTCACGTTTGGCGATTTGTCCTCTTCGCTGTGTTTGTTTAGCAAGTTTAATTGTCAGGACAAATTTTCGTCAAGCTCAAGTTCTGATGATGGGATCCATGAAAAATCGAGGGAACTCCTCAAATTTTAAGGGCTTACACATAGTGATTTTAGCTTTTTATCAACAAGTCAATCATTTTCATTCAAAAGAGTGACATTTGATGAAGTGGAACTGCTGATGATGAACAGAACGGAACTCTTCAACGACGCATAGTTCACGTTTGGCGATTCGTCCTCTTCGCTGTGTTTGTTAAGCAAGTTTAATTGTCAGGACAAATTTTCGTCAAGCTCAAGTTCTGATGATGGGATCCATGAAAAATCGAGGGAACTTCTCAAATTTTAAGGGCTTCCACATAGTGATTTTTGTCTTTTTATCAACAAATCAAGCATTTTCATTCAAAAGAGTGACATTTGATGAAGTGGAACTGCTGATGATGAACAGAACGGAACTCTTCAACGACGCATAGTTCACGTTTGGCGATTCGTCCTCTTCGCTGTTTGTTAAGCAAGTTAGATTGTCAGGACCAATTTTCGTCAAGCTCAAGTTCTGATGAAGAGTTCAATGAGGAATCGAGGGAATTCCTCAAATCTTAAGGGCATACATAAAGTGACTGTTGTATTTTTATCAACAAATCAAGCATTTTCATTCAAAAGAGTGACATTTGATGAAGTGGAACTGCTAATGATGATCAGAACGGAACTCTTCAACGACACATAGTTCACGTTTGGCGATTTGTGCTCTCCGCTGCGTTTGTTAAGCAAGTTATTTCATTGTATGGAATCTAAGTGCACTATCTACAATAATCCTTCACCGGCTACCCCCATTGAAGTCGGTTTTTTTTTCTTAAAAATTATTAATTGTACAGATTGTAAATGTAACCCGTCCTGCAAATCACAACTTTCTAGCTTCAGTAGTTAGGACCTCCTTTTAATACAAACTTTTCAACCTCATTTCAACTCCCCTGGGACGTAATTTTGAAAAACGCTGAATTGAGTTTTTTGCTTTCAAGTGCCTACAAACGAAATGTCAAGTCTGTCACGAAAAATTAAAGTATTGTCTATACAAACTTTCAACCCCTTTTTAAAGCCTCGTTAAAGGTTGAATTTTGAGAAACGCTGAAATGACTTTTATTGTTATTAGTAAACGTCCGAAGTTTCAAGTCTCTAACTTTAAATTTTTAACCGCAACCATACAAACTTTCAACCCCCTTTTTACCCCCCCTTGGGAGTATTTTTTTTTTCAAAATCACTTCTGACTGCTTGCACAAATTGTAAATCTAACCCGTCCTGCAGATTACAACTTTCTAGCTTCTGTAGTTACGGCCTCCCTTTAATACAAACTTTTCAAACTCGTGTCAACCCCTCAGGGGTGGAATTTTGAAAAACGCTGAAATCAGTTTTTTGCCTTAAAGTTAGTATACAAACGAACTTTCAAGTCTTTCACAAAATAAAAATGTATTGTCTATACAAACTTTCAACCCATTTTTAACCCCGCTAAAGGTAGAATTTTGAAAAACGCTGAAATCACTTTTACTGCTTTTTAATGATTAGTAAACGTCCGAAGTTTCAAGTCACTAACTCAAAATTTTTAACCGCACCCATACAAACTTTCAACCCCCTTTTTTCCCCCTTAGGGGTTGAATTTTGAAAAACCCCTTATTAGTGGATACTAACGTTATAAAAACTACCTATTTTGAAAAATTCAGCTCTCTAGGTTCAACGGTTTGGGCTGAGCGTTGATTTAAGTTAGTCAATCAGTTAGTCAGTCAGTCATTCAGGACTTTTACGTTTATATATATAGATTCTTTATATACCAGTTTTATAAAATGTGCGTGTGGTATTGTACTTTCCTCACAGTCGAAATGAAAAGCAGAGTGTTTAACTCGGGTGAAATTACCCATTTCACCCTCGAACTATTGGCGCTCTCACTTCGTTCGAGCGCCAGAAATGTCTCAGGTGAAATGGGTCCCTTTCAACCCTTGGTTAACAATCTACTATTGTTACGAGCGTTTTGAGAAACAAAAGCGCGTGTTAAAATTTGAATCTCATTTCTGACTTTTGTGTTGCTTTGATGCAATTGGACCTATGTAGACATTTGACCCTCACAACAAAACGAATCGATTGATACCATACATGAAAAAAAATCATTAAACTTTTTGAAGTTTTGTTTACTTGAATATTTTGTATGAAATCAGTTTTTAAATCATATTGGAATATCTTTTCAAAGCATCCACGCTTAAATCAACAGTAGCGTCATAGGTTTTCACGTTTCTTTCTATTCTGTTGCAGAACTATTACGACGCTATTCGTCATATTAGCGCACTCTCCCCTAAATACAGCGACATCCTCCAACGATCCTGAATACTTGGAAAATGTACGTATGAAGTCATATGCTATATTATAATTTATAATTTCCCTTCATCCAAGGGTCTGAAAACTACTTACAGGTAAGATACAGAATAATTTTTAAATGGATCAGTGAACTTTATTTTTATTTTTTTATACCACGGCAAACAAGGGTGGCAAAGAAGCATACGGCCCGCCTGATAGTAAGCAGCTACCGTAGCATATTGACACCTGCAACCTCAGCGGTGTCACATGCGCGTCGCCGACCCTTTACAAAAATGAGGGTTCATTGTGTAGACGGCTAAAGGAACAAGGGGGTCCCTCATCGTCAACACACTGGGTCTTCTTTGAGCTCTTTGGCAACCTTACTCACCAGCAGGAACACAACACTATGAGTAGGGTCTAGTGCTATTTGGCTGTGGTTTTCTGTAAGGTGGAGGTACTTCCCCAGTCGGGCTCTGCTCCAGATTTGGGCGAGATGACATTCGCTGTGCCGTGCCCTACCACACATTAGCAAGATGACATTCGCAGTACCCATACCTCTCTTTTGGTTGTAGTTTAAGGACATACCCGTGTCCGGACGTAGTTTAAGGAGGGTCCAAAACTTTTAATAAACCATAATTTTTAAAATCCAGATTTACTACAACATCCCAGTAACCATTTTGTTCAATGGGACGCTCATCGTCCAGACCTTCTTCATCGTCTCCGGATTCCTGATGGCCTACAACCTGCTATTATTGGAAGAGAAACGCAGCCTCGGCTGGAACATGCTGCCGATAGGAATTCTTATTAGATGGCTGAGGTAAGAATTTGGACGTGAAAACGTCCAGTTTTGTCCTAGTGTCAAATCGAAGGTCTCTGGTTTCAATCCCGGCGCGGGAGTCATCATCATCATCATATCAACTGAAGACTATATCAAATTATTTTTAATAAATACATATTTTGATTTGTTTATTTTTTAAGTAGACACACTACTATATAAATTATAAACTTATATCAGTGCCTCCAGTGAATAACGGCATAATTCAAAATCGGCACTTTTCAGGAGAGACAAAAAACAATACTTCGTTGTCTTGGCGACGCTAGCGTTTATAAATTGAGCTTCAAATGCATTTTTAGGGTTCCGTAGCCAAATGGCAAAAAACGGAACCCTTATGGATTTGTCATGTCTGTCTGTCTGTCTGTCCGTCCGTATGTCACAGGCATTTTACTCGGAAACTATACGACGTATCTGAATAAAATTTACACATAAGGTGTATTTTGTATGCAGCTACTTAGTTATGTACGTAGTCTAGCCATAAATTCTGTCCCAACTTTTTCATCATTTTAAATTTAATAATGGAATGTTTGATGTACTTTTGTTTCTTGGTTATGCTTAAATAGACTTTTGGCTGTCAGAAAAAATACATTTAGATCCAGGTATCGTTTCCCTAAAGATGGAGTGGGGCATCAAAGAGAATCGTGTCGCAGTGATAGCGTTATACAAGTGCAACAAGCAAGTGAGTGATATTTTCAACCTGCTGAAACCTTTGAATATAACGAAGAAATTTATTTATCGTACTATCAAGCGATACAACGACATAGGTTTAGTCGACGACCGGCCCAGGAGCGGTCGACCACGTCAAACAAGGACACCGGCAGTGATTAAAGCGGTAGCTGAGCGAATTCGGAGAAATCCGCTACGCAAGCAGAAAATCATGGCTAGGGAAATGAAAATTCCCCCTAGAACTATGTCCCGTATCATAAAACAAGACCTTAATCTTGGGGCTTATCGTCGGAGCACAGGACAGCGATTGACAGCGGCCCTACGGAAAATAAGAGCGAAGAGAGCTAAAGTGTTGTGGCAGCGGCACGCAAAGGGCGGATATCGTAATATTCTGTTCACAGACGAAAAAATCTTTACCGTGGAGCAAAAATTCAACCGCCAAAATGATAAAATATATGCTCACAGTTCCCAAGAAGCTTCTGAAAAAGTTCCAAGGGTAGAAAGGGGCCACCATCCTGCATATGTCATGGTTTGGTGGGGAGTATCCTATGAAGGCGTCACAGAGCTTCATTTTTGTGAACAAGGGGTAAAAATACGTGCTACGAACTATCAAAACGACATTTTGAAGAGAGTTGTTAAGCCGCTAAATGATACTTTATTTGCCGGTAAGCACTGGATATTTCAACAAGACTCTGCCCCTGCACATAAAGCTAAGACAACACAACGATGGTTAACGACGCATTTACCCGAGTTTATTGCGGCTGAAGATTGGCCCTCAGGAAGCCCCGATCTCAACCCCTTGGACTATGGTCTGTGGAATATTTTGGAGGAGAGAGCCTGCTCTAAACCTCATCGTAATGTCGAGTCTCTGAAGGTAGATTTAGTGCGGGCAGCAGCTTCAATACCCATCGATACCGTCCGTGCCGTCATAGACCAGTGGCCGGACCGTTTAAGGAAGTGTGTGAAAGTAAAAGGTGGACATTTTGAATAAATATTTTATTTTATAGAATCTTTATAATATAATTAATAAAAATAACCCTGATTTATTTATAAGCCTTCTTTTATTTTCAAAATAAATGTAATTTCATGTGGGACAGAATTTATGGCAAGACTACGTAGTTAAATTTGAAAAAATATATATTTTTAGGGGGGCGTCGCAGGTAACAAAATTTAAAAAAAAATTTTTTTACCAAATATCAACATGTGATACATCAATCGATAGGTCTTTCAAAATAACATTGAGGTTTCTTTGACTATGTTGTGATTAAGTGAATATTTTCTGAAATAATCGCTTCGGAAGTCAGAAAAGTTGCGTAGCCCCCCACGTAACTTTTGAACCGTAAATTCAAAAAATATGAAAAAATTTGAAGAGATGCGCCTTATCATATTCTTTCAACGCAAATTGTTTTGAACATTATCGGTTCAGCCAATTTTGAATTATCTCCAAAAAACTTCTTCCATAGGCATCAGATACGACCTTTTGGTATTAGTTTGGTTCTTATTCCATTGAAGGTACGGAACCCTCCTATGCGTGGTCCGACACGCACTTGGTCGGTTTTTTTTAAAAGTAATGGAGTTTAGCTTTGTATTGAATAACAAATAATCAATATTTGTAACATGTTAATATGTTTTTTCTCTTTTTCCTCTAATTATGCCCTTATTCACGAATTCTTATAGACATATATCAACTTAATCTTATTGATTTATTAAGTTTTTAGCACTAAAACGACTTATACCCTTAAGTACAACGTGCATAAACGAAGAACACGAGTTGTGTCATTATTATATTTTATATTTTAGGAATGACATGACTTATGAAGCATTTAATGTTCTTAATAAAGAGTTTTTTCAGGAAAATATAATAAAACAACCATGGTATAACTTAAATTCTTTAATGAAATCAACTTGTAATCAACTGGCAATGGAATCAGCCTCTCTTTATTACGCAAATATAAATGCCTTTGTCCTGACTCACTGACTGACTGACTGACTGATCCACGCAGAGCCGAAATTACTAAAGCTAGACGTTGAAAATTTCAGGTCTGGTTACATTTGTAATGTGTACAAGTAATAAGAAGCGATTTTGAAAAATTCTAACCCTAAGGGGATAAAAAGGGGGTTGAAAGTTTGTATGGATGGGGTTTAAAATTTAAAGTCAGAGATTTATAGCTTTGTACAGTTACTGATAATACAAAAATAATAAAAGTGATTGCAACGTTTTGTGAAATTCAACCTTTAACGGGGTAAAAAAGGGTTTGAAAGTTTGTATGGAGATTACTATTTTTTTTGTGACACACTTGAAATTTCGTTTGCAGGCTACTAACTTAAAAACAAATAAAACTGATTTAATTCTTTGAGATAGAGACTTCAAACTTTGTAGAAACATTGCTTATTAAAATACAAAAAAAGTACTTTTAGCGTTTAAGATAATTTCACCCCTGAGGGGATTAAAAAGGGGTGCAAACTTTGTATTGATGAAATGTTTTTTTTAATCTAGAAACTTTTAACTTTGTAGGAATATTACTTATTTAAATACAATAAAAGTACTTTGAGCGTTTTGGATTATTTAACCCCTGAGGGGGTTAAAAGGGTGTGCAAAGTTTGTATTAGGGAAATATTTTTTTTAGCTAGAGACTTTTAACTTTGTAGGAAGATTACTTATTAAAATACAATAAAAGTACTTTGAGCGTTTTGGATTATTTAACCCCTGAGGGGGTTAAAAGGGTGTGCACAATTTGTATTAGGGAAATATTTGTTTTAGCTAGAGACTTTTAACTTTGTAGGATGATTACTTATTAAAATACAATAAAAATACTTTCAGCGTTTTGGCAAATTCTACTCCTGAGAGGATTAAATAGGGGAGTTAACTTTGTATGGCGCGAAATTTCTTTTTTTGAACTAGAGACTTTAAACTCTGTGGGAATATCACTTATTAATACACAATAAAAGTCCTTTCAGCGTTATGGAAAATTTTACCCCTGAGGGGGTTAAATAGGGGTGCGAAGGTGCTATCATACGCGGACGAAGTCGCGGGGCGGAAAGCTAGTGACTTTATAGCAATGACGCAAAACGAGATGTTCCTTTATGAACACGATTGAATAATGGTATAAATCCGTTCATGTCAAAACATCACTAGGACGTATTGGACCAAAATCAATAATTACGTTTCTTCGAAATATAACTACGAATATGTCTTTTAGTTCATATGTAATTTTGACTTGAGACCACTTGTTTCTTTGCGATTGTCGGTAACGCCGGATAAAGTAACTTATGCCTTCAATCACACTGGATTTATGCCCTTTGGGTCAATGCAAAAACTAGGTTAGGAAACAGCTAGTTACGCCCTTTTGATATGTTATGTAGTTCGACGAGCTGAATCGAATGGAACAATAAAAACTTAAAGGAATAACTCATATTATGGCGTTATTCACTGGAGGCACTGATATAGATGTCATATACAAAGGAAAAAGCGACCTAGGCCTCTGGGCTGGTGATCGAACCAGCCTCTTCTGCATTCGCGGCAGACTCCTTTACCACTTGGCCTGTCCTGGGCACCGGAGGCCTAGGTCACTTTTTCCTTTGTATATGACATCTATATAAGTGTATCATAATATCAGCCGAAAGACGTCCACTGCTGAACATAGGCCTCCCCCAAAGAGTGCCACAATGACCGGTCTTGCGCCACCCGCATCCAGTGGACTCCCGCGACCTTTACCAGGTCATCAGTCCACCTTGTGAGGGGTCTACCCACGCTGCGCCTTCCAGCTCGTGGTCGCCACTCGAGAACATTTCCGCCCCAACGGCCATCGGTTCTACGAGCAATGTGCCCCGCCCACTGCCACTTTAGTTTAGCGATTCGGAGGGCTATATCGGTTACTTTGGTTCTGCTGCGGATCGCCTCATTTCTGATGCCCTCATTTCTGGCGCGGGAGTGAAAGCGCACAATCGGCTGAGACGTGCTGCCATAGGGATACATATTAGAAGGCTGAGGTAGCGGTGGAACTGTCCAGCTATGGCTTGGTGGTGCGTCCAAGAGTGAACTAATCTTTGAAGATCAAAATAGGTATGTATAGGTACACCCCTTAAGTGTTGGTAGCTTAACTTTTAATTTGAAGGTGACCATTTTGAATCCCGGCTCGTCCTTATGAGTTTTTCGGAACTTATGTATGAAACATTATTTGATGTTTTAGTATCAGTCGATTTTCGGTGAAGAAAAACATCGTGACGATACGATATCGTTCAGGTCATCTTCTAAATATATATAAGAAGAAACTGAATGAATGACTGACTGACTGACTGACTGACTGACATATCAACGCACAGCCCAAATCGCTGGTTCTAGAGATTCCAAATTTGGCACGTAGGTTCCTTATAAGGTCTAGGGATGCACTAAGAAAGGATTTTTCAAAATTCACCTCCTAAGGAGGTAAAATGGGGGCCAAAGTTTGTATGGCGAATCAAGATTTGTTAGACTATTTTATTCGAAACTTCACAGGAGTATTCCTAACGATAAATAAGTAAACACGTGTTTCAGGTTTTTTTGAAAATTCAACCCCTAAAAGGGGCAGATGTGGTCACAAAGTCTGAAAATTAACATGGGTATCGTATCCTTTTATGAGTACTTAAAGTACGCGGGCGAAGCCGCGGGAAAAGGCTAGTTATTCAAAAAAATTCAGAACGACAAAATATATGTGCTCAATCCCGATCTACTAAAATTTTGACAATACACTTGCTGGAGCAAAAAACGGAGGACTTTGAAACTATGAAAGAGAGATTTCTACTCGTAATGATCGTCATATTTTATATACCTAAAGCCTTACCAGAAAATCGTCATAAAAAATGTGTTCGTTTTAGATTGGCTCCTGTAAATGCAGTGGTTCTGGCTTTCGTGGCAACGTGGCAAAGGCACTTGGGAAGTGGCCCTTTATGGAAGGTAAATCAATCTTAAGATCCCACGTTTATTAACGATAACAGCTTACCATCAGGCCGTATGCACGTTTGCCACCGTCGTGGTAAAAAAACGAATTGTATGATTTCCAGTCACTGGTGCATAAGGAGGCATTCCAATGCAGGCGCGACTGGTACTACAGCTTGTTCTATGTCCATAACTACGTTGATGACTCGGACTGCATGCCCCACACATGGTGAGTCATCACAAGTCCATAAACCTCTGCTGGGCGCAAGCTTCTTTTTGTTTTTTAGAAATAAAGGAATGTGGAAAAAATCCACCACCTCGGGCGAGATTCGAACTCGCGATTACGGGATACATGCCCGCCGTTACAACCAATTGAACTAGGTACCGAGATTTTACTACCCGTTGGTTGAAAATTTTACATCCTTTTTAACTCCTGAGGCGGCAGCTAAAGATATTAAATTTTCGCACGGTGCGGCGCTTGTTGTCAAAGTTTGCAGGTTGGCCATGCTACCTCGGATGGGACAAAAGGTGTTTCCCGCGCTTTCGCGAAAAATGCAGTAACTACATATTTCTATCAGTTTCTTACTTGAAAAAAAGGTAGATTAAAAGAAAAGGAAACAATATAATCGTCGAGCACGTCATCAAAATGTATTTAAAGTAATAATACGGCAAGATGAATATCTTTAAAAATGGCGGCCGCCACATGTGCTTTCATGCTATCATTAGAGAGCCTGAGGGGTTATGCAGGCTTTTCCCTATACAGAACGTTTGGCTGCTTTTTCGCTCTTTTAGTCTATAATATATCTAGTCTACATGCAGCACTTTTCACATTCACACATTCTGTAATGTATGCCTTATATAAATTAACTGTTTCTTATCTTAATCATTAACAAAACTAGGTACTTGGGCGCGGATGTGCAGCTTAGCGTCCTAGGTCTGATGATCTGCCTCTGCAGCCCCAGGGTCCGCAAGATAGCCATCGCCGCCATGTTTGTTGTGGGCGTGGTTACGAGCGCCGTTCACGTCATCGTTCAAAATCTCAGCCCTATCCTGATTGTATCGCCTGAGTGAGTAACATATTAGCAAATACTTAAGCACAGTCGAATGATGCTGATGTGCACTAGGAGTGCCGTATGCACAAATGCTCCAGGACTTTCCAGATGCTCCATTCAGCACATAACACCGCAGCAGCACACGAAAAAACATTCTTAGTTATGGAAATTCCCATTTGGAGATCCCAATAACCGAGCGAGGACTAATTACGTACAGACAGAACAGTCAATTAAAACCAGGAGACTTAGCCAAGATGAAAATCGTTTCCAGAAAACGAACCGAAACGCTATGCGTCTCTCTATCGCACTAACATGGAAGAGTGTGCGAGAGCGTTTCTGCAAACGATTGTCATCTTGGCTACAAGGCCAGGAATCTATACATCGTCTATACCGTCGCATTACGCTGAGTGGGGGTCCTTTTTATCGTCTGTTTTTTTATAAAATTACATGTACAGTTTAACTGGTGTAACGTAAATAAATGTATTTTCTTTATTTCTATACTTACTACGGACTGTGAACTTTGACCAAAAAGTGAGGTAGAAAAATATGTCAAACCAAGGGGTTACTTCTTTTGATTATGGTAGTTGACATCACTGGACAATGAATGAATGAATAAATGTTTTATTGCACACCTCAAAAAAAATACAGCATAGTAGAAAAAAATAATTGATAAAAAGAGGCAAACAACAGGCCCGGCGGTCTTATCGCTAATAAGCGATGTCTTCCAGACAACCTTAGGGTAGCGGAGAAGATAATGCAGAAAAAGCAATAATGCTAACATGACAATAATGGTGAATATGTCAATGAGTGCAAAAGAAACACCGGGTGGACTACCACGACGTTATCTTTCGGCCCGCTCGTTTTGCTGAAAAAGCTCACTCTCATATACCTACTCACTTACTTTTGGTAGTTTTAGTTAACTGGCGTCACCCTTATTACCCGACGCAATAGAGTCCACTTTAAAAATGAAGCGAGTGGATTTATACCTCTCTTATTAAAACTAATACCGTTTTCAGAGTGGCCCGTAATCTCTTCGTGACAGATCCCACTTTTAACAACCTCTACAAGAGGGGGCACACCAATTTGGTCAACTATGCAGTGGGGCTGGCGACTGCGATGCTGATATATCGCCTGCAGCAGCAGAAATTCGACATTAAAAAGTACAAGGTATTGACATTTTCAAGAGCTACTTTTGTCCAAATTCTAAACTATGTACGGGTCAAGATTGGATGTAAGACAAATGTTCGGGCCTATTTGATTACATTTTCAATACCACCTTCTATGACTGTAAAGTAACACTACTAACTGGTCAAATCAGAAAATGTGTTGAAATTTGGGGATATTTTTTGGATCATACGAGATCGTGATTCCGAGTGATAAAAAATTCGAAATCAGGTACACATTTGATACATATCAATTTTGCTGATTTTGGAAACAAGGAATGGTGTATCCTTATTTGTCGCATGTGGTATGACGATAGTGACGAGAACAAATGGAAATTAATCCTAAGAAAAATCTATTCCCATCCCCAGCGGATACAGTTGGGAACACACTCAGGGAATTCGACAGAAGATGATGGATTATTTTACAATTCCAGAAATACCGCCCCTTATACATGGGACTGGTTCCCTTCGGCTTGCTACTAATCTTGAGCGGGTGCTTCCTGTACTTTGACGGTGTTCAATTCCCGTTGGCTGCTGGAGTGGTGTACGCTAACGCTTTAAGAATGCTGTGGGGGTTCAGTGTGGCTGCGTTCATCGTCGGAGCAGTCTTCAAGATTGAGAGTAAGTCAAAATCCCTCGCTACAGTGGCCCAACGATTCGAATTCTATCTTGACCTTGCATACCAACCACCAGGCTTCTCTGTTCACTGCCGTTTATGCTCCGTTGATAGTGCCTAGCTAATCTTTTAGCACATCGTCTTTCCAGCAATACTTAGGATACCAGTTGGTTCAACAGAATACGCCTTCCAGAGCGTACGATCAAGCCACAATTGCACGAACAATCGATCCAGAATCAGTCCACTGATAACGCTCATCTAAGATTTAATTTAAAAAAAAACATTCACATTATCCGCAACGCGTTTGGATTCGTCATGTGGATACAGTCAGTAGTAGAAACTAAGTGGTTGTGGTATTTACAATTTTCAAGAGAAAAAGAGCGCGCGTAGATAATTTTGAGCAACTCACCCGCTTAGCTGCTTCTTCTGCCAGCAGGGTCCCGCCATCTCCACTGCCGCAAAATCTGACCCAGGGATATGCCATTTACGTACCGACTTTAAAAACGCGATGATGCTTGATTGGGCAAACGATGGCTAATCTTAGAGACGCAGCTACGCGTTAGAGGAAGTAAGCGTTATTGCAATTTCGTCCCGTCATATAGCTGCGTCATTTAGATTGGCCTACGTTAGCCCAATGTCACAGAATAAATAACAGTTTTTTTCATTCAGAATGGCCATCTGACCAATGGCCAGAAATGAATTACCTCTCCCCGCGGCGGCCAATTGGTAGGGAACTAGTAGGCTAATCCGTCAGGTTGGCATCGCATCGATAAAAAGCAAAATGTCGGCGTATTGTCAAACGTCATTTACGATAGCGGAAACAGCGCCCTAAAACGCACGCACACATTGAAGCGTGTACAGATGCGCCGTGCACACAAAGGCGCTCAAACGAGTTTTGTAGTATGATGTGTCCGCTCTGTGTGATGTGTGTTGTGAGATTATTTCCGTGTATGGTAGTGGCACTAGATTAAAAAATATAACATTTCGAAATTAAAAATACTTTTGTTTTTTAGACGTTTACCGCGGTATTGTTGAATGGAGCGTCTGGGGACCCCTGGGGCGCTTGTGTTATGCTGCCTTCCTGGTGCATTTAAGCGTTATTCGGACCGTCACAGGCGCCTACGATGCGCTAGGATATAGCTCTTTCAACCAATTGGTGAGTAAAGCTGACCTGACACTGTCAGTAATAATGACATTATTTCTTTACTTATCCTTCTCATTCTTTATATACATAGAAAAGGACGGGTACAGAAATAACGACATTATTACCGACAGTGTCTGGACTGCCTAACAGTTACTATATGTGGCAGTTTTACTTTAAAAGTATGTATTATTGCTATAGTATTATTCTGTATGTGTCTTAGATGTTCCTTTTCTGAGTTTTTATTATGATTGTCTCCTCACTCCTCTCTGGTTTAATATATATATACTTTTCCTATAACTTTTGTATGTATGTATCTATAGTATCTAACTTTCTCCTACCTTGTTGTACCATCGGGTTCAAAATTGCATGGTCAATTTATCAATGAATTCATTCATAAATTGGCCATGCAATTCTGAACCCGATAGTACATGTTGCCGCATTTGTCTACCTCTTTTCACTTCTTCTCTCATCTACTCAAAGGTTAACTGGAAGAGAACCCTTAAAGGGATAAGTTCACCTTTGTACTTACGTTTTCCTATTATTGTATTGTTTTTGACTGGTTTTTGTACAATAAAGAGTTTTTACATTACATTACATTACAAAAGTTACAATCTGGCGGAAGGCCTTTACTTCACGTTATACTGATTCAATATTGTATTCGTACAATGAAAGCGTATGCGCCAGCTGCCAAATGGCACCTTTTGCTGTAGATTGTCACATATGAAGGTACAAACAGAGTGGTCGCTGTGGCGGCCGCGACCGAGAGCACGTCTGACGCCGCGTCCATTGCGAATAAATGACAGCGGGTTTCCACAGACTGTTTTCCTTGCGACTGGTAAAAATCGAATCCTGGTAGCAGGTTGAGTGACCTCCGGATTGAATGTTGGACGTCATACCGCCAGGTTACTAGCGCTTCTTTTACCAACCTGAATGTGTTAAAAATATTTATAACGAGTTACTCACGTAATTTAAGTCGATTTTAGCTCTACATGTTTCGATCAATTTACGATGTAATTATCACTAGCGGCCTTCCGCGACGGCAGCGCGCCGACAACTCCGCCCATTCGACCGTCGCGGAAGGCCGCTCGTGATAATGATCATCCTAAAATGATCAAAACATATGGAGTAAAAATCGACTTAAAATACGTGAGTAACCCGTTATAAATATTTTTAATATGTTAGTCTCACGACAGTTTTATAATTAAAACTTGAAAGTGGTTAAAATTCTAAACTTTTTTCAGGTGATGATATTCCTAGGCGTACTGTGCTTGTCCTTCCTAATCGCTACTCCTCTATGGATGCTGGTGGAAGCTCCTTGCGGCGAGCTGGTTAAGATCTTCTTCAATCCCAGCAAGAAGCGGGAAGAAAACAATCAGCCTGTAGATTTGACGATGCGAAATGAAGAAAAAAAGGAAGTAATTAGTGTCAAGTTATAAAATGGACTGTATATGTAAAGCGGTGGAAAGTGGAAACATCAGTAGGTAGGTACCTATCAATTAACTAAATAATTGTTGAGGATAGTGATCTAAACTTTTACATTCCCTTTTTAACGATGATGATGACGTTAACAGACGCTTTAGTGCAAGCGGTCCTAATCCGGTCCGCGTATCGGACTAAGAGCTAGCCACGTCAGATATGACACAATAATGAGAGCAACAAAACCCGTTTGGTTAGATTGCTATACTATCCTTATCGCTAGATGCCAGACTGACAGACTTACAAATTTGTTTTAATTAGAAAATAGTAATAACAAAATAGAAAAAAAAACCGCTGAAGTTGTCTCAGTTTTAAAAACAGTATTATTGCGGAAACAAAAACAGTAGGCGACAAACTATGAATTACATTATACATCGTTTGGCACTACTTTCCCCAACAGAAACTTTTGGCAATGATATTATCAAATGTCTCATAATATTGGATCATACCCAGAACTCTATTATTTTTCTTGAAGTGGTTTGTATTCTTTGACCTCCACCACTTTGCAGCTACCAGATGTCCAGATCTAGAAATAAGCATAGAGCAAACTGAGGGGTTTCGTTACTCTCATCATTGTGTCATATCTGACGTGGTTAGCTCTCCGTCTATATATAAATTATAAAATAACCTTCGATGTGGCTAGGACGACTTGTCATTGGCATTGACTCTTACTTTATTTTTTTATTTTTCATTTTATTGGTTACTTCAGGACCACAGAGACAATGTCGTCCTGGGCTTCGATTCGACATGGCATAACTGACAGTCGCTTGCGAGACAACTATGATATCACACTTTTGTGACAGTTGAAATTTGGGGTGGAATCACTCAAGAGTGATATCTAAAATGGTGGGCATAGCGCTATGGCTATACAAACCCCGTCTAGTGAGACCTACTGACAGCTTGACAGTTAGGTGTGGACACGTGTGGACAGATGGATATCACTCTATCCATTAGCAATACAAGTGTGACATCCACGTTTCACAGTTTGGCATGTCGAATCGCGCCCTGGCTGGAAATGTCGAAGCCAATTTTAAAATGTATCTTCACAGTTAAGTCCGTGAGTACCGAGGTTGTGATTAGATTGAGATTTAAAACTATGAAAATTACAACGGAGTTCTATTAGAATGTATAAGGACATTACGACCACGGAAAAACGATTGAAGCATTTTGTCTGTAGCTCTCTTGACCCTCTTGTGGCTCTCGAGTAAGGCGCAAACTCTTAGGGGAATTAAGACCCAGATCTCAGCTAAAAACCTGATTATAGTCTACTCAATTCCGCAGAGATCTGGACTGAATTCCGTTAAGTATTGCGCCAAATTATCGTAAATACATTGGGAATTTATTGCACGATAATACGATAAACAATTGAATGGGTTTCCCAATGATGGTTGCGGTTCTTATGTATGGTGGTAGAACTGGTGCGGTTAGGGTTAAATAGGACGACAATGTTTTAGTTTTCGTCCGATTTTTGTGAGATATTAATTATACTACTAAGCTGTTTTAGTAAGATTTTTTTTTTTTATATTTTATACATAATATAAATAATGAAAAAATTATACATTGTTTGTATTATTTTAGTATCCTTCATTTAATTATTTTAAAGACATCAAAATCTTAAAGAGGGATGTTCTCTATTCAGTTTAATATTTTTGAAGTTCCGTATCTATAGTCTGGCAAACCATTTCTGTCAGTAGAAAAGCGCGGCAAATTGAAAATACGTACATGTGGCAACCCTTTGTGATGAGACACCGTATTTCATGACGAACATTTCAATTCACATTGAATTTGTTTCTTGTGCATTTTACTCTCTCATCTTAAGTGCGAGTGAGATAGAACTCCTGCGACGTTCTAAATTGAATTTAAATTCGTTTTTAAGGCATATGTCAATTGCCTCAACCAGATTATCTGTTGCATTTGATGACAGATTAGACAAAATATATATGTCTCCTTTTTACACACCGTAAATGTCACCTAATGAAATGGGCGGTCATACCAAATAAAATTAAAAACGTAGAATTTAATGATCATTGCTGCTTTTTTCACTGATTCTTAGTGTTGTCATACTTTAGTTCGCTGTAAATAAATAAAATAAAAATAAAAATCGTTTATTTCAGCATTTTAAAGATTCCATAGTTCAGTTAGTAAAACTTAACTTAAAACTATGTTAAATTCTATAACCTAAAGAAAAACAAAAACTAACACACTACAGATTCAGCTGTACATTGCTACTGCGTTCATTGGCTGGCCTGACTATACCTACCCTTACAAATAAAACCCTATTAAGCCTCCGCTGTCTACAAGGTGTAAAAAAATGCTAGTGATCCGTTCAAGGGCATAATTGATATCGTATTGCAATAACAAAAAACTAAGACAAAAATTGGGTTTGTATGGAGAATTGGCCGACTGGGACGACGGGTTCTATAAGTAGGTACTTAATTTTTTTTTTCGTCGAAATTTTTTTTCTGTTATTTTTTCTTTGTCACCAATAACACCAATTATGCCCTTGAAGTATTTGTCAGTTGCTTTAACCGAAAAGGAGGGGTTCAGGAGAAAAAAAACTAGTTTTTGTTAATAATTATAATAATTTAATGCGAAACTCAATCACAATCATAAATTACGTAGAAAATGTTTCAAAATTAACACAATATTTGGCACATTTTGTTTTCCAATCTGGTAAAGGAGATGCAAACTCCATTACTTCTAATATCCTACGAGTCATACACTTATATACAAGATACAAAGGAAAAAGTGACCTAGGCCCCCGGTGCCCAGGGCTGGGATCGAACCAGCGTCTGCCGCGACATCTATATAAGTTTATAATTTATATATAGGTAGTACTGTCTACTTAAAATAAACAAATCAAAATATTTATTATAATTGTAAACAAAAAAGAACCGACTTCACTTAGCATCCACCTTTCCAAAAGCAAATGCTCGAGCTGCTGTAAAAAATACTCAAATCACTATAGGTGTGCCTATAATAGTTGAAGAGTTCCCTCGATTTATCCAGGATCCCATCATCAGATCCTGATCTGGTTACAATGGGACCAACTGTGAATTATACTCTTTCAAACCAAAAAGAATTTTCCAAATCGGTCCAGCCGTCTTCGAATTATCGGTGAACATACATAAAATTATGAAAAATAGCAAAAAGAAAAATCCCGACGAATTGATAACTTTCTCCTTCGAAATCTTGAAGTCGGTTGAAAATTATTTGATTTGTTCTTCAGTTATTTTACGAGTCATCTATATCCTATCTATTTAGGTCATGGACATGGTTTAAGGCCCGAAAGTTGGAGAAGATGGTCCGATTTGTACCACTTCTTCACTTAGGGCTTCGATACTTTAGACATCATTTCAACCGACTTCAAGATTTCGAAGAAGGAGGTTATCAATTCGTCGGGATCTTTGTCTTTTTTGCTTTTTTTTTATGTATGTTCACCGATTATTCTAAGACGGCTGGACCGATTTGGAAAATTCTTTTTTGGTTTGAAAGAGTATAATTCACAGTTGGTCCCATTGTAACCAGGTCAGGATCTGATGATGGGATCCTGGAGAAATCGAGGGAACTCTTCAACTATTATAGGCACTCGTATAGTGATTGGAGTATTTTTTACAGCAGCTCGAGCATTTGCTGTTGGAATGGTGGATGCTAAGTGAAGTCGGTTCTTTTTTGTTTAAAATATTTTTTTCATACTTTAAACAGGGCGACTATATGATCGTAACGTCACTTTTGCACATCATTTTGTTAGGAGCGTTTTAAGAAACAAATGCAAATCTCAGACTTTAAGCCTCATTTCTGACTTTTGTGTTGCTTTAACGCAATTGACGCCATATAGATACTTGATACTCACAATAAAACGAATCGGTTAATACCATACATTTGAAAAAAATCATCATGCCTATTAGAAGAAATTATGTCTTTTTTTAACCTCATTACAATATCTATCTGCTAGCCTCAAAGAGGACCCGTGTATTGATGATGAGGGGCCCTCTTGTTCCTTTAGCCGTCAACACAGTGAATCCTCCTTTTTGTAAAGGGCCGGCAACGCGCATGTCATACCTCTGGAGTTGCAGGCGTCCATAGGCTACGGTAGCTGCTTACCATCAGGTGGGCCGTATGCTTGTTTGCCACCGTCGTGGTATAAAAAAAAAAAGCGCTGACAGCCTGGCGATAAGACGTCCGACTTCTCGGGTTCAAATCCTATACTATACTATAAATATATACTATTTTTTCTGAACTTCTGTACGAAATAGCATTCATGCACCAATAGCTTCATTTTCGGTAAAGGTAAACACCGTGAGGAAACCAGACCTAATTCTAATAGTTTCCCCTTTGGATTGGAAGCTCAGATCGGAGTCAATTTCGTAAAAACTACTGCTAGCGCAAATGAGATTAAGTTGCCAATATGACCCCAGGCTCAATTGAGCCGTAGCAAAAGCCGGGACAAGCGCTAGGAAGATGATGACAATATCTAATTAACAGCAGAATCGAAAGGGTTAGGATTTAAAGCTTGACCTCGAGCGTCTCTTTGCTGGTCTTCAGGTCTTCCAAGGTCACTGGCTTAACCTTCTCTCGGGGTGGAGGTAGGAAGACGACCTTCACGAACTCGGAAAATGGACTCTCCAATAGAAGGAAGAGAGGCACCGCAAACATGTAGGAAAGGCAGGTGCACCATAGGTAGTTTGTGAGCTGAGAACAACAAAATAGTAGTTTATGTAACTGTTACGTACACAGACTACACAGATTACTCATCATTAAGCTTTTACAAGAAGCACGGGGTCACCACACATCAGGGCATTTTATTCGTAAATTTCTACGATTCGAACAGCACATCTCAATTCTACACCATTTTGTAGCATAACAATCCAGATTATTCCCTATAACTTGGTTTTTGTGGATATTTTTAATTCACATGAGTAATGATCAAAAACGTTAACTCAAATGAAATAAGCGGTCGCGCTCTCATACTAAATAAGTACGGGAGCGCTGATGTGTGGTGACCTCGAGTTATACTTATGATCTATCTAGTGGTTGAGGTTATCCGTGGTTACGTAATAAGGCCTAATTACGTACAGTTGCATACACTGCTTTATGCACACACATATTATAAATCCTAAATGACGTATTCGGAAACCATTAGAATGACAGCCATTGCACCGCCATGGGCAACTCGATTGTGCGAACGGTCGGAGAGGAGGGCTGGATTTTCACGTTATCAAAATCGATGTGATTATGAATTTTCAAACATTATTACGACACTGGCACAGATAATACACTAATGTTACATTACTGGTTTCAATAATGGTGGTAACTACATACGGTTTCCGAACGCAGTATAGAGGATTTATGATATGGGTGTAGTGTCTGGCTCTGTGAACCGTAAACCATGCGATTCTGTTAAAAAATGTTTCATAAACGTCCTATAAGCTCCATAGTCTGCAATAGCGGTAGGTCCTTTGTACCAAACCGCCATTTTGTCAGTCACAAATGGTCCTTAGCGCCGTAGTCCTCAATGGCGCTCAGGTCCTTTGTGCCAAATCGCTCAATTATTATTCACGTATTCTTGGATAAAAAGTGTGGTCACTTTTTATCCAAGAATACGTGTAACGTTGAAATTTATCATACAGGCAGATTATGTATGACCTTTTCCAAGTTATAATCTGCCTGTATGACAAATTTCAACCAAATCCGTTCAGCCGTTTTTGCGTTAAAGGGGATTAAATATTCAAATATATCTGCATCAAAATATCTCTTCACATTTGTAATATTTTTTTTTTAATTAAATAATCATTTATTTCGGGCAAAGCCCATAAAAGTGTTAGTACATACAAAAAACTTACAGAACTATTGTTAGGCAAAAGTCAGAAACTAACACGAAGCACAGAAAACAGCACAGAGACATAACCGGATGAGCAATAGACAATAATAGTAAAAATAAAATACTTAACAATAAAAATTTAATTATCATTTGAATTGCTATAAGTTGTTGTTGTTGTTGAATATTAGTTGGATACTTACAAGCCAAAATGCGCTGGAGGGAACCAATTCGTCGGAGTTGCCTAAACTGAACCGTAGAACAGGAACGTGTAGCAAGTACGCGAAGTAGGTGACGCGCGCGATCCTGGCCCACCCACCCCAGTGAAGGAATCCACGGAACGATTCTGAAATAAAAATTGGGACGATTGGTCTAGGCGTAAACTTATAGTAGTTTATCTACACTCACATTGTAAGTCTTCTAAAACGTTCAAAAACGGTAGGCAATGGCTATCATTACCACAACCTATGTTACTATGATAAGCTTTTTATCTGTGGCAGTAACGTAATTTTAACTTTACATGCTCATATATTGATACATTATGAGTTTCAAATTCCGAACATCGAATTTGATAACATAATGTAAATCCTGTGCTCCTTCCTGACCAACGGCACGCTCCCTCCCGACCGCCGGCACAATCGAGTTGGCCATGGCGGTGCAATGGCGGTCATTCTATGGTTTCCGAACACTTTATTTTGGATATATAATATAAGTGTAGATAAAGCAGTGTATGCAACTGTACGTAATTAGGCCTTAAAACGTAACAGTTACATAAACTACTATTATGTAACTGTTACGTAATAAGGCCTAATCACGTACAGTTGCATACAGTGCTTTATCTACACACATATTATAAAATCCTAAATTAAGCGTTCGGAAACCATTAGAATGACCGCCATTGCACCGCCATGACCAAATCGATTGTGCCGGCGGTCGGAGAGGAGAGCAGATTTTCATTACGTTACCGTAGGTAATGAATTTTCAAACGTTTTTACCACACTGTCACAGGTAATAGACTGATGTTACGTTACTGGTTGCAATAATGGTGGTACGAGTAATTACATACGGTTTTCAAACGCGGAATAGAGGACTTATAATATTGGTGTAGATAAAAACTTGTTCAGTCACCAAACGGGTTGTTGAGCCACTTGCCATTGTTCGTAATTCAGCCGTGTTACCGATGACCGGTGTTACCGACTAGCTGTCTGCTAACATCAGTCTGACAGAAATATATGATCATTGTCAAGAGGGCGCTATTATTCTCATTTATATGGCAACAGTTCAGTATAGTCAAAAAGTACATTATTCTCTATGGTATGTCATCTTGATTTGTTTGCCTGTCAGCTTTGATGTTAATTTGTAAATGTTTCGTAGCGAAATAGTTTCATTTCCCGAGCGTTTTATTTCCAGCAGTTTATTACATACATATTTACAATGTTTTGCTCTTGACTATGAATAGTTTTAGGCATTTCTTGACATTAATTATTTAATACTTATTCAACACTTTCCTATTATCTATTATTCAACCGCCACAATGACTCTGACAACAGTGACAACCCATCATTAAAATTATTGCCAGTGTAAGAAATTAGTTCCAATTTAATTTCGCAACATAGCGCATGATCATATATTTCTGGTCAGGATTTAACTCACTATCAATCTTCAATATCGTGAATAATATGGAGAGTGCGTTCAGAAAACCAAATATAAACTTGACCGCGCTGGAGTACACAACGGACACAGCGACAGGGATGACGATGCCGTCGACGTAGAACGTGGAGCCCACGAGCACCGTGGCCAGCATCATGGGGAACAGCAGCCAGTAGAGAGGACGGTATTTCTGTAAGAAGATAAGGAAAAGGTGATAAAACATGATATAATTTCCAAAATCAAATGCTCGAGCTGCTGTAAAAAATACTCAAATCACTATAGGTGAACGTGCCTATAATATTTGAAGAGTTCCGCCGATTTTTTTTTTTTTTTTTTACCAAGAAAAACATATACATATTATAAATGCATAATTTCGCCAAACTGTAGAACAGTTTGTTGGCGGAGCGCTCTATACTAGTTTTAGAATCTATTACTATGTAGTTACATCAAACAACAACATATCAATCTCATTACAAGTAGGTAGTAATGCAAAGCAAACACATGCATGAACACACAATCACACACACACACACACACACACACACACACACACACACACACACACACACACACACACACACACACACACACACACACATATATACAATTTCTCCAGGATCCTATCATCAGATCCTGACCTGGCTACAAATGGGACCAACTGTGAAGTATACTCTTTCAAACAAAAAAGAATTTTCCAAATCGGTCCAGCCGTCTTCGAATAATCGGTGAACATACATAAAACCGGCCAAGTGCGTGTCGGACCACGCATAGGAGGGTTCCGTACCTTCAATGTAATAAAAAACCAAACTAATACCAAAAGGTCGTATCTGATGCCTATGGAAGAAGTTTTTTGGAGATAACTCAAAAATGGCTGAACCGATAATGTTCAAAATAATTTTCGTAGAAAGTATATGATAAGGCACATCGCCATCGCCTCAAATTTTTACATATTTTTTGTACTTGCGGTTCAAAAGTAATCGTGTAGCCCCCACGATTTTACTGACTTTCGAAGCGATTATTTCAGAAAATATTCACTTAATCACAAAATAGTCTAAAAAACCTATCGATTGATGTGTCACATGTTGATATTTGGTTAAAAATCATTTTTTGAAATTTAGTTACATCTATGGAGCGCCCCCCTAAAAA
This sequence comes from Pammene aurita, assembly GCA_947086415.1. Lineage (NCBI taxonomy): Eukaryota > Metazoa > Arthropoda > Insecta > Lepidoptera > Tortricidae > Pammene > Pammene aurita. The sequence continues at coordinate 26,508,675 of OX352302.1, read as the reverse complement.
TATATTTTTTTTCAAATTTTACTCCATAACTAAGTAGCGGCATACAAAATACACCTTGTGTGTAAATTTTATTCAGATACGTTGTATAGTTTCCGAGTAAAATGGCTGTGACATAAGGACGGACAGACAGACAGACAGACATAACGAATCCATAAGGGTTCCGTTTTTTGCCATTTGGCTACGGAACCCTAAAAACCGGCCAAGTGCGAGTCGGATTCGCGCACCGAGGGTCCCGTACAAACCTGTAGGTAATATAAGTAAAAGTTCACCCATCACGACAATCGAGTCATAGCTACGCGTTCATGAGGAAAAGAGTAGTAACTTTAAAATTATTAAAAATATTTTTACTATATGATGTAAACAAAAATTACGGTTTTCGCAATTTTTCCTTTATCTGTGCTATACGACGTTGCTTTGCACCAAATTTCAAGATTCTGAGTTCACGGGAAGTAGGTACCCTGTAGGTTTTGATTCCCTTGCGAGTTTCGAAAATTTGCAGATTTTGCGGCATAAACGGCGGTATCTTTTGATTGCGTTGGCTTAGAAGTTTGATTTTTTCACAGCTCTAAGGGACAGTAGCCCTGAGTACTCGATATAAATTTCAGCTTGATACCTTCATGCGTTCCTGAGAAAAAGGGTCTTGACAGACGGACGGACGGACGGACGGACGGAAGGGACGGACAACAAAGTGATCCTATAAGGGTTCCGTTTTTTTCTTTCGAGGTACGGAACCCTATAAAATAGCAAAAATAAAGATTCCGACGAATTGAGAACCTCCTCCTTCGAAATCTTGAAGTCGGTTGAAAAGATGTCTAAAGTATCGAAGCCCTAAGTGAAGAAGTGGTACAAATCGCACCGTCGTCTCCAACTGGAGGTATCCAAGATGGGGTATAGATGACCCCTAGAATAGAAGTAATGGAGTTTGCATCTCCTTTACCGGCTTGGAGAAAAGTTTATTCAACCGTGTTTCGTCCTCTGAAAGATTATAGAGTCTGTCCGGAAAGAGAAGTGTCGTAGAATGAATGAGCTTCCATATAAACCACGAAACTTCTCTTTCCAGACAAACTAGCAAAACAAACTTTGTTGAAACGAAAGTAGCCCAGTAACGTTGAATTCGTTCGACAGCAATTGTTGAGCTACACAACTCATCACAATCACAATCAATCACCCAGGTGAAAGGTGCGGCAATTCTTCTGATTTACGACATTAATGAAATGGGTAATTTGCGCTTTAAATTCTGCTTCTACAACTAAACTCCGTTGGTCTAATTTCCTTGGGTCATCCTTTTATGAACTTATCGCGTCACTTTTGTACTAGCAGCAACACTCTTAACTGTACATTGATGGACCTTATTACAAAAGGCATAAGGTCCAGCGATGGGCAGTTAACAGTGTGGTCGTTGGTACCTTAAATCTGTCCGCTCCTATGTCGCTTTCTTTCAAATTGTGGACAACGTAAGCCATGGCCATGCCCATCCCGTAGCAGACCAGATTGGTGTGCCCTCGCTTGTACAAGTTGTTGAACGTCCGGTCGTGAATAAAAAAATTCAGGGCCACTCTGAAAAAAAATGGATTTGATCAAAAAAATAATCATTCACACTAATATGTAGATTAAAAGCTAGCCCTGGAAAATGGTATACATTTGAGAGCAACAAAATCTCGTAGCTAGTTTGTAATAATCATTTTCTTCTGAAGACAGTATGCTGGACACGACACAGCATGTACATAGACAGCTCGGGAACTTCATATGATGACCATCACGGCCACTTTTCTTGGGAATTTTAACAATCACGGGAACGCGAGTCGCGCTTGCATGTCATTAAATGCATCGAATATCGTCTTGCCATAGGTAGATTAATAGCAGCAATCGACATGGGAAGTAAGGTGGCTGGGTTTTGATAGTAAAATCAACATTACGGTATACTATTACTAGTCTTATTACTGGATCCGTTGTTCATCGGCAAAGAGCGATAATGAGAAATAGTTGGTAATAAAACATGTTTTTCTGGATTTTTAGGGTTCCGTACCTCGAAAGGAAAAAACGGAACCCTTATAGGATCACTTTGTTGTCCGTCCGTCCGTCCGTCTGTCGAGACCCTTTTTCTCAGGAGCGCGTAGAGGTATCAAGCCGAAATTTATATCAAATACTCAAGACTACTGTCTCTTGAAATTGTGAAAAAATCAAACTTCTAAGCCAACGCAATCAAAATATACAGCCGTTTATGCCGCAAAATCTGCAAATTTTCGAAACTCGCAAGGGAACCAAAACCTACAGGGTACTTCCCGTGAACTCAGAATCTTGAAATTTGGTACAAAGCAACGTCTTTTAGCACAGATAAAGGAAAAATTGCGAAAACCGTATATTTTTAGTTACATCATATAATAAAAATATTTTTAATATTTTTTTAAGGTACTACCTTTGCTCACGAACGCGTAGCTATGACTCGATTGTCGTGATGGGTGAACTTTTACTTATATACCTACAGGTTTGTACGGAACCCTCGGTGCGCGAGTCCGACTCGCACTTGGCCGGTTGTTTTTCCTTTCCCTTCTTGTGAATGGTTTCCTGTTTTTGTTTAGTGTATCGTTACCCTGCCTGTATTTTATTGTGTGTGAATTTCTTTGCGACAATAAATGATTTTTCTTTCTTACTCTGGAGCAACGACTAGAACAGCATACAATTCCTGGACGTAGGTATGAACAGCTGGGGTGAGCAGCCCCAGCACCATTACCCCACCGATGGCCATTTTCCGACACCTGTTGCTGTACAGCAGGCAGAAGATCACGAGACCGACTATGCTGAGCTGGAAGTCGGCTGCTACATACCTGGAAAACCGAGGGCTTAAGAATTAACAATACTTCGAATACTTCGATTAGTTAGACTGTGCTGAACAACTTTAACTATGGGCCAACTTTGAAATCGTCTAAAAAAATTTCCCGATCCGATGTCGACGTTTTTTATGGGATTTCTGGTTTAGTCCGATAGAAAAAGTTGTTCAGTATGGCCTACGTAATCACCTCGCACAATATGACTAAGGCACATAATAAATACCTACTTAATAGTATTTTATACAGAATGGCCACAATAATGAGAGCAAAGAAACCCCTCTAGTTATTTTTCTATACTATGCTTATTTCTAAATCCGTACATCTGGCAGCTGTAAAGTAGTGGAGGTCAAAGAATGCAAATAACTTGAAGAAAACAAATGCTAGAGTTCTGGGTTTGATGCAATATTATGGGAAATTATGTAATTAATTAGATTATATTATATCATAGCCAGAAGTTTATGTTGAGCTCCACCCATTAAAAGCTGCCAGATGCCCGGACCTAGCAATAAGAATGGTAAAGCAATCTAACTAGACATGTTTCATTGCTCTCATTATTGTGTCATATCTGACGTGGCCAGCTCTTAGACCACACGCTACGCCCCGCCCTGATTGGAATTACCTCACCATTATCGGGCGGACATGTCATAATACAAAACTGTACGTGTCTGCCCTGTGACTAAGGGTTGAAAAACGTATATTATTACTATTATTAGCCAGGTTTGGAACATCGCCGAGATGACACCTCACCTGTCATCGGACCGAACTGTCAAGAGAGCTTCCCGCGCCATCTTTAGCGTCGTTCTAAACATTGTCTTGTAACTCCTGTACTTAACTTAGAAATAATTTTAAACAAAAAAGAACCGACTTCACTTAGCATCCACCTTTCCAACAGCAAATGCTCGAGCTTCTGTCAAAAATACTCAAATTACTATAGGTGTGCTTATAATAGTTGAAGAGTTCCCTCGATTTCTCCAGGATCCCATCATCAAATCCTGACCTGGTTACAATGGGACCAACTGTGAAGTAAACTCTTTCAAAGAAAAAAAAAGATTTTTCCAAATCGGTCCACCCGTTTTTGAATAATCGGTGCACATACATAAAAAAAAAAAAAAAAAAAAAACAAAAATTGCAAAAACAAAGATCCCGACGAATTGATAACCTCCTCCTTCGAAATCTTGAAGTCGGTTGATAAATCAAATAAAGAAGACTCGGTGCCTTTAGTGCTAATAGTGTATAGTGTAGGTAATATTTTGGTCCGAATATTCGAACGAGCGGAGCGTAAGCGAAGCAAGTCCTTACAAACAACTTCTGGCTACTGGGACGGCTCGGCATTTCGATGGCTTTTTGATTTTGAGAGTTTGTTCCGCGATAACTTTAGTAACGTTTTTCTGATCTTTATGAAATTTGTTGGAGTTGTAGCAGAGATACATATAATTTGAGAGTTCGTATATGAGCAGGATCGACCTAGAAGTCATGGAGCTAGAAGGCCCGAAAAAATCATCATAAGGATCTTGTTATATTAGTCATCTCGTTTGCAAGGAAATCGTGAGTTCTAAGTTCGAGGCGGACTACTAGTTATTATGTGGCTAAATTAAAGCTTACCAAGCATGAACCATACATTGCGAGTGATCCTTATAGTTATGTATATAAAGCAGATGTAACCACCAATCACTGTAGCAGGAAACTACTTCGGACGTTACAGCTTTCTGAAATATAATAAATAATAACAATAGTATATTATTAGCTCACGAGTTGATGACGCACGCTGTTATGTTCCGCTTCCTACACACCTCCGACATATAGAAAACACGTGACCTCCGGAGGACACGTGATGTTTTCTATACAAAATGAAGTGTCGGAAGTATCGTCTAAGACGCTGAACGTGACAGCGTGCATCATTCTTAATAATGTGAGAAGAGGATTTGCCGATTACTATATAAAAACGCCTGGTCTTATAGCGCTGAATCTCCACCAACTTGAGAAACATTCGTTATGAGCTTCTGGTTGAATCAACCCTTTTCGGCGTCACGTCGATGAAGTAACAAACCACACAAACTTCCACCCCCTATTTTAGGGAAGTGGGGGGTTAGAAAGAGACAAAAAGTAGCCTATGTCACTCTCCATACTCTCTTCTCACTTAAAAAATCACGTCAATTCGTCGCCCCGTTTTGCCGTGAAAGACGGACAAACAAACAAACAAACAAACACACACATACACTTTCCCATTTATAATATGAATATGGAAGTATGGATATAAAATGTAAAGAACGTGTAAAACCTGATGAACGCCTCCACCTTATATGAAGTCATGGCATGAGCACGGAATGTACTGACTTTATATCAAGTCATTGGCGGCGAAAAGGTCAGATTCAGAAGACAATAATCTCAGACTAAGTGCGTTGAGTATGAGTACGGTTCTCTGTAGCCATGAGCAGCTATGCCACGGGCCCCTGGCACGAAAGGGGCCCCAATCGTACTCATGGGCTGTGAGCACAGATCCTTTGATGGGTTTTTTTAATTAACTGAGGTACATGAGTCGCAATTTTTTACATTAATTATAAAAGTAACGAAAAAAATGATAGTAAACAGAACAATGATTTTTGAATTTTTCGCGTATTCGGCTTATTTTGACACATTGTAGTTAGTATCAAGACAATAGCAAAACCAAACAAAAACCTTGGGTCGATTAGATAAGACACAATTTAGCCGTGCAAATTCGCTCGATTTGTACCACTAACAGAGGTAAACCAGTGCTAAAGTGCCGGGTTCGTAACAACAGGATTTACTGTATTAGACCTGAACTTGGCTAGACTAGATATCTTACCATGTAAAACGGACCGGTGCTTAAATGTCTCATCCATGTCATGACGAAGAACATAACTGCGGCATACGGTGGAGACATTCTGCAAAAAAATATCCGCCGCCGCGCCGCGGCACAGCTAGTATTATGTAAAGTCTATCGTGTCCCACTACTTTGCAAAGGCCTCCCCCATCTTTTCACCGATCCCTATCCTGTGATGTGTCTGACCACTCCTTCAAAAAGGAGTTTATTTAGTTTACTCCGCCATGCCGGAGGGGCTTGCCATGCCCGTGATTCGAGTTTGCGTAGTCTCACTGTGTACCTAGTAATTTTGCCCCGCAACTCATTCGGCATACGGCAGACATGAACAGCCCAGTCCCACTTTAACTCCGCCGCTTTCCGAGCTAAATCGACTATTTGGGTCTCGGAGGGCAATATGGTGTTTCGGAATAAAGGGAAATAGAAAGTTACAAACCATAATAAACAGAAACAAAATATTTATTTCTAAGTTATGGTTTTGTTTATGAGAATATATGTAACCCCTTGTACAAGCTTTGCTTAGTTTGGGGGTAGATCAATTCGTGTACGATTTTTTTTCTTAGCCTATTAGTGTCCCACTCAGTGCTCAGCAGAGGCCTCTTCCCTTGACCTCCATGACTCGCAATTATGCGCTTCTTCCAGCCAGATAATATTATTATATATTATATAATATTTGCATGTAAAATTATGCTCAAAATATATATCTCATCTTTATTTTACTTCGGGTACGGAACTCTGAAAAGTAATGCTTACCTCATCCACCTCAAAAATATACCTTTAGGCAAGTTCTGCCAACTGGGTGGTTTATTATGTTCTGATAACAATACATTGTACGCCATTAGGAGACCAGATATGAGGAAAAAGGTCTGGATGATCAGTGTACCGTTTACCAGTATTTGGAATAGCAGATGACGATATATCTGAAACAAGAATGGATTGTTAAGGAAGGGATGTAGGCACTTATTTATTTAATCGGATAGAAAAATATAATGCAATCGCTTTTTATAGCAAAACACCCAATTTCTGGATCCATTGGGTTACTAGTTCAGGCAATAGCGTGTAGTTACAGTGTCCGAGAGGCAAGCAGATGGCTCGCGGTATTTTAGGTCCGTGGATATGAAATTTGTTTCACCCACAACTTCGTCTGTTTTTCTTCGTGTGGTTTTTTCTGTGGGATTGATGGGGTAAGATATCTTGATCCTGGTTTAAATGACATAGTTTCCATTAAAATGCAATTATTTTAGGTATATAATCGATCTTGTTTTGGTGAGAGTCGATTGTTTGTATCTCCTCTTGCATTTAAGCAAAATGGGCAGACATCAAATTCTACAGGTATGGCAATGATTATACTTCACACCATTTATAGCTCAAGAACGGCTGGAGCGATTTTAATGATCTTTGATTTTTTGGACCTATCTCCAGAATAACTACTAAAATATTTAAAAAATTGAAAAAATATTTGAATATTGTGTATGGAAGTGAAGTATGGGGGAGAAAATTGGAACTTAATAGGAGTGGGTGAAGAAAATATGAGTGGGGTGTGAGATGGTGAGACTAGCGTAAGATTTAGTGAGGATGGGGGATTGAAGTAGGAGTCGTTGGAAGAAGGGTCGGAAGAGAGTAGGAGGGGGGTGGAAGAGAGTGCGAGTGGTGAAAGACGCTAGAACCGGCATAAGAGATAGTCAGAGTGGGGTAAGAGACGATAGGACTGACATAGGAGTGAAATTGAGGTCGATGGGAGTCGGTGGTATTTAGCGGTACGAAGTTTGCCGGTACTTAATACTTATTTATAAATGCGAGTTTGTGTTTCAGATGTTTGGATGGTAAGAAATTTGGATATTTGACTCTCTTCGCAGACAGATTCGAGCGAGCGAGCTACTAGTAATTGTAATGTTTTGTAGATGTAAGCCCTTCTAAAACAGATCTAGTACCTATTAAAAGAGGTATACTTACTTCTTCAACAAATTGTGGGTTGTTTCCTGTGAAAAGACTGGGTAAAGGGGAATGACCAGAGATGACCAGGATTGCAGTAAGTGTTCTGCAAAAAATAAGAGTATGAATTATGAATTTATGATACCTAAGTATAAGAGCCCACGACACTAAACGAAGTTCTCACAGATGATATATATATATATATATATATATAATTAGCTACGTATTTAATGGGGGAACACGAAATGCCGATGCTGCAATCCAAAAAACCTGGCGGCGTATTTTTTTTATATTTTATATCCAGTTTCTAGTATGATAAGACTCCCAGGTTTCCTTTGTTCCTCGAAGCAGGGTAGGGGTAGGGCTATACAATAATGCAGTGCCCCAATGCAAGCCCAAGTACTTGGCCTTATCAGTGGCAGCAGCATCATAGATGTACGCCAAAACCTAGTGCCAATTTTCTTATAATAGCAACGGGACGAAGCGCGCAAGTGCGCACCTTTTGCAATAGGGGTGTTCTCGCCCTATAAGCTACCTAATCTAGAATTTTGCGAGGCATGAAGCTTTAATTTCACATCCGTCTTTTTTCATTCACTTGTCTCTCACAAATAGTTTTTTGGATGGCGGTAGTTGACTTAAAACTGTATGCATCTAAAATGCAGATGCATATTCAGTGAGGTGTCAAGGTGTGTAGGGTAGACCGGGGACAATAGAAACACGTCACGATTGAAACCTACGCGTGATATAATACCTACGCGTCTGACGCCAGTGTTGGCCGAACGTTAGTGTAATTGAAAAAAACACGTTAGTTAAAATTGAACACTAATAGTTTAATGCAAATTGATTTCAATTAGAATTGAAATTAATTGTAACTAACGTGTTAATCCTTTGCGAATAACTAATAATTGAAGATATTTAATTTTTAGTCTTTCTCAAAAATTGAAAAATTAATATAATTTTTAGTGTAGATTGAATTGGTAATTGAAATTAATAATTTACCTTACTAAACGCGAATTTAGGTTAAGCTACGAGGTTTTGATTTTTGTTTCGATTTTGACTCTGGCCTCGGGGACTTGTATTAATAAGCAATGGGACAGGTATCCTAAGATGGAGGTCATGCTGGACCCTGGGGATCCCTACTGGATATCGGGTTTGGCGCATCATAGACTCATGCTGTTTGGGCTCATTCGACTTGTACTGATGAGCAGATGGTACCGGTATCAAAATCTGGAGCTCATGCTGGACCCTGGGGATCCCTACTGGATCTCGGGTTTGGCGCATCATAGACTCATGCTGTTTGGGCTCATTCGACTTGTACTGATGAGCAGATGGTACCGGTATCAAAATCTGGAGCTCATGCTGGACCCTGGGGATCCCTACTGGATCTCGGGTTTGCCGATTCATAAACACATGCTGTTTGGGCTCATTCGACTTGTACTGATGAGCAGATGGTACCGGTATCAAAATCTGGAGCTCATGCCGGACCCTGGGGATCCCTACTGGATCTCGGGTTTAGCGCATCATAGACTCATGCTGTTTGGGCTCATTCGACTTGTACTGATGAGCAGATGGTACCTGTATCAAAATCTGGAGCTCATGCTGGACCCTGGGGATCCCTACTGGATCTCGGGTTTGGCGCATCATAAACACATGCTGTTTGGGCTCATTCGACTTGTACTGATGAGCAGATGGTACCGGTATCAAAATCTGGAGCTCATGCTGGACCCTGGGGATCCCTACTGGATCTCGGGTTTGGCGCATGATAGGCTCATGCTGTTTGGGCTCATTCGACTTGTACTGATGAGCAGATGGTACCGGAATCAAAATCTGGAGCTCATGCTGGACCCTGGGGATCCCTACTGGATCGAGGGTTTGGCACATCATAAAGACGAAGACGAAGACGGAGACGAAGGAGACGAAGGAGACGATGGAGACGATGGAGACGATGGAGACGATGGTGAAGATGGAGACGATGGAGACGAAGGAGACGATGGAGACGAAGGAGACGATGGAGACCACGGAGACGAAGAAAACGACGGAGACGATGGAAACAATGGAGAAGATGGAGACGACGGAGACGATGGAGACGATGGTGAAGATGGAGACGATGGAGACGAAGGAGACGAAGGAGACGATGGAGACCACGGAGACGAAGGAGACGACGGAGACGATGGAGACAGTGGAGAAGATGGAGACGATGGAGACAATGGAGACAATGGAGAAGATGGAGACGATGGAGACGATGGAGATGAAGATAAAGGTGAAGATGAAGACGAAGACGGAGACGAAGGAGACTAAAGACGATGGAGAAGATGGAGACGATGGAGACGAAGGAGACGATGGAGATGATGGAGACGAAGGAGACGATGGAGACGATGGAGAAGATGGAGACGATGGAGACGATGGAGATGTAGATGAAGATGAAGACGGAGACGAAGGAGACGAAGGAGACAATGGAGATGAAGGAGGCGATGGAGACGAAGGTGACGAAGGAGACGATGGAGACGATGGAGACGATGGAGACGATGGAGACGATGGAGAAGATGGAGACGATGGAGACGATAGAGAAGATGGAGACGATGGTGAAGATGGAGACGATGGAGAAGATGGAGACGATGGAGACGATGGAGACGATGGAGACGATGGAGACGATGGAGACGATGGAGACGATGGAGACGATGGAGATGAAGATGAAGATGTAGATGAAGATGAAGATGAAGACGGAGACGAAGGAGACGAAGGAGACGATGGAGACGATGGAGACGATGGAGACGATGGAGACGATGGAGACGATGGAGACGATGGAGACGAAGGAGACGATGGAGACGAGTCTATGATGCTCCAAACCCGAGATCAAGTAGGGATCCCCAGGGTCTAGCATAAGCTCCAGATTTTCATACCGGTACCATCTGCTCATCAGTACAAGTCGAATGAGCCCAAACAGCATGAGCCTATGATGCGCCAAACCCGAGATCCAGTAGGGATCCCCAGGGTCCAGCATGAGCTCCAGATTTTGATACCGGTACCATCTGCTCATCAGTACAGGTCGAATGAGCCCAAACAGCATGAGTCTATGACGCGCCAAACCCGAGATCCAGTAGGGATCCCCAGGGTCCAGCATGAGTTCCAGATTTTGATACAGGTACCATCTGCTCATCAGTACAAGTCGAATGAGCCCAAACAGCATGAGTTTATGATGCTCCAAACCCGAGATCCAGTAGGGATCCCCAGGGTCCAGCATGAGCTCCAGATTTTGATATCGGTACCATCTGCTCATCAGTACAAGTCGAATGAGGCCAAACAGCATGAGTCTATGATACGCCAAACCCGAGATCCAGTAGGGATCCCCAGGGTCCAGCATGAGGTCCAGATTTTGATACCGGTACCATCTGCTCATCAGTACAAGTTGAATGAGCCCAAACAGCATGAGTCTATGATGCGCCAAACCGGACATCCAGTAGGGATCCCCAGGGTCCAGCATGAGCTCCAGATTTTGATACCGGTACCATCTGCTCATCAGTACAAGTCGAATGAGCCCAAACAGCATGAGTCTATGATGCGCCAAACCCGAGATTCAGTAGGGATCCCCAGGGTCCAGCATGAGCTCCAGATTTTGATACCGGTACCATCTGCTCATCAGTACAAGTCGAATGAGCCCAAACAGCATGAGTCTATGATGCGCCAAACCCGAGATCCAGTAGGTAGCCCTAGGGTCCAACATGAGCTCCATCTTGTGATGATTGGTCCCAACTTCCGAACCCGAGATGCAGTTTTAAAATTAATTATTAGTGTAAGACAGGATTAATTTAGTTACACTAACGTTAATCTAATTAACAGTAATTCTTATTAAATTTTCGAGACGTTAGTGTAACTAATAGGTTAATTCTAATTGACGGTTAGTGTAATTGACGACGTCACAAAATCAATGCGAACTAACGTTAGTAAAAATTGATGTTAGTGTAATTGATTAGTTACGGAATTAATCTTCAATCTTATTGATCAATTTTCAATTCTAATTGAAATTAACGGCCAACACTGTCTGACGCAACACTCAGAACACGCGGTCGGCCATGTTTGAATCCTTGGCCAGGAGCGCTCGAGCGCCGGTGCAAGACGGGATTGTCCACGAGCCAAACCAGTTTTTCCTGGTAAAAAGTAAGTATTTGTGCTTTAGTATATTTTCTTATAACCTCGTTTACTCTTGTATTTTGACTAATCGAATTATTTTGGTGTTATAGTTAGGAATAAACGAATGTTTTTAATGGCCGTTGATCAGCGTTCGAGTCTTTTTTATATATAATATTTGACCTTGAAGTGAAAAACGTGGTGTGGGGACGATAGAAACAACTTGCTTGTGGACGATTGAAACGTTTCAATCGTCCTCGCGTTTTAATCGTCCCCAAAAGTAACCGACTTCAAAATATAAGGTTCTGTATTCGATGCACACGTTTGTTCTATTAATGTTCACATTTATTTGTGTAGTTTTTGACCTAGTTGATAAATTATGGATATACAAAGTTTTTTTTTGAAATCTGCAGTTTTTTTTATTCGAGGTTATGTCAACATTTATTTTTAACCGACTTCATAAAAAAGGAGGTTCTCAGTTTGACCCGTATGTTGATTTGATATGTTTGGTATATAATAATAATACGTTTTAGCAACAACCGACTGCTGCCAACCGGCTGATTAAAGAGGTCGGCCTCTGCTAAAATATATATCAGAGAAAGTTTAACATTTTTTTTTTAAATTGGCATATCGCTGTGTTTTTGTTTACATAATAAAACAATTTAAACTGATTATTTTATTGCGCCTATTATTTCATTTTACATTCCGACGTCTGCAACACTCGTCACAGGGTGTATGGGAAAGAACAACTGAAGAACAAATCAGATTATTTTTAATAAATATTTTGATTTGTTTATTTTTAAGTAGACACACTACTATACCAGGTGTGGCCTGTAATAGGAGCAAAAAATTAAAACGTAGATTCTTTTCCTCAAACTAGACAATGTTTGTTCAACGACTTTTGAAAGTTATGTAAATTATAGATTGTCTCTTTTTCAAACAAACTAAATAGTAGTCCGAGGCCAGATCTGGCCTCGGACACCGGAGGGTTTGGTCACTTTTTCTGAAGTATATGACATCTATTTTCAGTTTATATATAGTAGTGTAACTACTTAAAAATTGCAAATCAAAAAATATTGAACAAAATAATTTGATTTGCTTCAAGATTCAAACTAAATAGTATTTTCAATGTACTATCGGGTTCAGAATTGCATGGCCAATTTATGAATGAATTCATTGATAAATTGACCATGCAATTTTGAACCCGATGGTACATCAAGTTCCGCCTAAATGACGTCGCCTGTCAGTCTTGTCACCCTACAGATATTATTCAATGTCGTAGTAAATTGCATGTTTGAATAAACTTTAAACTGTAATAAAGGCGTCTGCCGCGAATGCAGAAGACGCTGGTTCTATCCCAGCCCTGGGCACCGGAGGCCTAGGTCACTTTTTCCTTTGTATATGACATCTATATAAAGTTGTATGGGAAAGGTTATGATTGGAACATTGTTATAGTTGAAACAAGCACTTTTGTATGAAACATAATAATGCTTGTTTTTTGCGATTCTTTATCGTTATATCTTAGAATTGCTTTAAAACCACTTTGGTTAAGGTAAATGTATAAGGTAGCAGCAACAAAGAAAACTAAAAGTCGTATACTCTTTTTTTTACCAAGTTTTTTTATCGAGATGTTCAGATGCTCATAAATTGAAAAATGTTTATGTTATGCTTGCAAACTTTTGATAAGCTCATTGTATGCCGAGGTAGGGATGAAAAATATTGAAACAGATATAAGTACTTTTATTGTGCCGAAGATATTTGAGTGTTTCAAATTGACCTCACATAGTGTTTCAATTGACACTCATGTGAGGTCAATTGAACCATACTGCCCCATTATCTTTATTACATTATTGTCAAAAAACTATGGATTATAGACCATCCAAATACATTTTATTTAGGAACCAGATAACTAACCTTGAAATATTTTGAGCGTACATCTTTCTACTCATAAAAATATAACGGTCACAGGAGGTTAAAGGTAAATTGTTTCAATTGAGTACATGCATGAATTAATTTTAAAATAATGAAGGATAGTGTGGTAAAAGTTCCACTTCGATTAAAGAAAGGAGTTTTGCTATACTTAAATGCTATAGGCTCCGAGAGCTCCACATGTTGAAACCCCACGCTACAGTAGACCATAGTTTAATATCTGTATTAGACAAGGTAATAATGGTAGGCTGTGGATAAGTAAACATGCAGGTTGTGTTTAATAATAAAAAGATTTCTATTTTACATATGTTTTATTTTTATTCAATAATAGGGGTACTCGTAGTAGGTAGGTACATGAAAGCAGCTAGAAAGACAGTGTTAGAAATAGTTAAGTACTGCACATATATCTTAATTAACATTACTTGATACTAGCAGAGACTAGTCTCTGCTAGTATCTGCAAATAATTTATAAGACTAACAATGTCCATTCAATAACTTGCTTGCTCTTGCTTCAGACTTGGCAACTTGGAGCCTCAAAAATTTCTTAGACGTTGCATCTCTATTTAATACATATACTCTGTAATAGTACTACATATATCCTTGACCTTAATCAATTTAAGGCTAGTACCAACTGATGATAGTTTGGATTTCTTGCAATAATATTTGATGCTAGTTGTTGGTTGGTCCGCTGCACTGGTGTAGCCATGCCATCTTCCTAAAACAATATAATAAACTAATTAATATCTTTCTGTGGGGCTAGTGTATAAAATTTTTGTTGTACAGTTATTATCAAATATACCAGAGCGACCAAGGTACTTAAAAATATCTTATCAAGGACTTTATCACCGTGACAGGCGTTGTTCAGATATTTGTGACCATCTTGGGTGCTCCAATAAATCAGATACTGTACTAGAGTCATAGATTTTTTATAAACACTGCCATATGTATGTAGAGTCGTGGCCAGATAATTAAGGACAAGATTATTTTGCCATACAACTGCATACAAATATGACATTTTAAATTTGATAAAAGTATAAATTTTGCTTATGCTATTTATATTTTAAAAAATACTGACGTATCCGTGTTTAAACAAGCCTTAATATGTGCCATAAACATCTTCCTTAAAATTTGAACTCTAAAAAATACAGACGGTCAAATCAATACTTTTTGTAATTAGGAACGATTTTCATACATCGTTCCTAATTATAGTATGAACTTATAAAAATTGTTGATTTGACCATCTGTATTTTTTAAAGTTCTAATAATTAGACCATTCATATATCCTTGTTATGTCTGAGGCTGGAATGGACACAAGCCCATAAGCAGCAGCGGTGGGTGACTCCATCAAAATTTAGATTTTAATTAATCTATCTCGGCTAACCTAACCACATTTGCTCACAACACTAAGCCGAACTCCTACTACAAGATGGCTCTAGCCAGTCAGTTACTCTTATTACAGAAATGAAAATCAAATATGTATCCTTACCCAAGTGTGCTGCACAATGTTTTCACTGTTAACAGATTTAACTTTTCCTTCTGTGTTGTTACAGTACAATTTTTGATTTGGGAGCTCCGGGGTGATTCTAGCTTTTACATATCACCATCTCAGCATACTTGCACATAGCCAATGGTCATGTTATATCTATTGTAACATCATTTCAAGTACCTGTGATTCACAAAGAAAATAATGATTATAATTATGCAATAACTCTTCACATCTAAGATCACATCACATGCCTGTTACGGTTTTTGGAGTAGGTAAGTAATTTATATAAACGTAGGATAACAGTTTAAGTAGCAGTTTTAAAATAAAGACAAGGTTACTTATAGGTTATTGTTTTGGATTTCCAGTTTAAATCATTACACATAAGTAAGTAATAGATTCAAAGTTATAATTACCTTGCAGTTTTCGCTCCTTTCATCTTGGCAGGCATTAACATTGTTATTATTGGTGAAATACGACGACATCATAAATGCATTATATTCGGCAAATTGTCCAGTTGCGTCTTTAAAAATCCACTATGCGTCATTGTACCTGCGTTGTTGTGTATTATATTATTTTATATGAGAAATGGCAGTACTGCAGTATCTGGGTGACATGGTTGAGTTGAGGATAATGACTATATAATGACATTGACTTGACATCAGCTCAGCACAACTGAAACTGACTAGAGCGAGCGAGCGTTCGTTGAGATACTAAGCTTTAATCTACTTATTACAGTGTATAATGCATATTCTAATCATCGGATTACATAATCTACTATTTACCAAACACATTAAAAAATATAGTATCATCATACTTATGCAAACTAGGTTAGTTCTAAATAAAACTAGCTTGACGTATTTGTAAGGAACCAATGGAGGACTTTTATTTAAGAGCAAATTTATTGAAACCCAATGGAAACCCAGCATAATGCTTACCTCAAATTCGTCTTTAAGTGCCAATATTTGAATTATAACCGCAAAAAGCTGCTAAATCACCACAGAAACAATTTTTAATCAGTTTTCGTCTAAATTCAGTGTCTGCCACGAACAAAATAAAAAATCTGTCAAGTATGTGACGTCACGAGTACGTTCGACCAATAGCGTTGCGTTTAGATTATTAGGTTTTTGCGCGAAATTTTTACACTTTTTAAGTATCATTTTGAGCAAATAAATGTTAACTAAATTTAAAAGATGTGTTTGTAGCATAATATTATGGCAATAACCATCGTAATAAAAAATATTTCGTTAAAATTTAAACTTCATGCATGTACCTAATTGTCCCCGGTCTCCCCTATCGGTAGATGCGATTTAATGCCTCAAACCATACGTTGGAAAATTTGTTTGATATTGGAATGAATGAGGGTTTCCTCTATAGAGTTTTTCACCATCATGACATAATCCACCAATCATATTTACTTTTTTTTTTAATAGCTTATTTCGTGTCCCACTGCTGGGCAAAGGCCTCCCCTATTTTGCGCCACCTGTCACGGCTCAGTGCACGCTCCCGCCAATCGCCACAAAATGAGTTCAGATCGTCTCGCCATCTCCGATTTGGCCTACCTCTGCCTTGGCCTTCCTGTGGGGTCCAGTCGCGTCGGTCGCTAATTTGGCCCATCGATCTGGACGCATTCGGCATATGAGTCCCGCCCAGTCCCATTTAAGCTTGGCGGCCTTAACATCCATGTTTACTTAACCATTTTTTTTATTAGCGGGTTTTGACAGCTACTGTCAAAAAGACCTTTCGTCACGGTGCTGCCATCTGTGAAAATCTCGATCGCAGAAACCCTCATTGAGCGCTTTATATACGATAAACAATGAATCGTTGCAATCGAATACTAGTAGTTTATGTAACTGTTACGTTTTAAGGCCTAATTACGTACACTGCTTTGACGGACCTTGGGACAAACTACTACACACACATATTATAAATCCTAAATGACGTGTTCGGAAACCATTAGGCATTGACCGCCATTGCACCGCCATAGCCAACTCGATTGTCCCGGCGGTGGGGGAGGAGGATAACCGCGGTCGGGGAGGAGGGCTGGATTTTCTGGTTGCAATAATGGCGGTAATTACATACTGTTTCCGAACACAGAATAGAGGATTTATGATATGGGTGTAGATAAAACATCATTAGTCATTTCGATATGTGTGCTTGTTAGAAAGAGACAAATAGAGGAATGCAATGTTCTATAAGAAGATTATGATATAATGGGTCACCTGATGCAATGGATGACCTTGATCCGTCGGTGCATGGGGTTGGAACTACCGGGCGCCGCGAGGCGTTGCCAGTTTTGCCTTACAGAAAAGCTTAGCAGAGATCTGCCGACTGAAACAGAAAAGGACTTAGTTGTAAGATTGTTATAATCACAATATTGAAGACATAAACTTAGTTTATTACCCTATTGAATATGTATCAATTTGTCCTAACGGTACTTAACATTTGGACACCGGTTTGTCCTTAAACTACGTCCAAAAGAGAGGTACATACTTCTTACATGCTGCTGCATGCATACTGTGAATGTCATCTCGCTATGTGTGATAGGGCACAGCACAGCGAATGTCATCTCGCTCAAATCTGGAGCAGAGCCCGAGTGGGGGAGTACCTCCACCTTACAGAAAACCACAGCCAAATAGCTCTAAACCTTACTCATAGTGTTCCTGTTGGTGAGTAAAGTTGTCAAAGAGCTCCAAGAGGACCCAGTGTGTTGACGATGAGGGGCCTTCTTGTTCTTGTTCCTTTAGCCGTCAACACAGTGAATTCTCTTTTTTATGAAACCTAATGACTATGAGCGAGATGATATTCGCAGTACCCATACCTTTCTTTTGGACGTAGTTTAAGGACATACCCGTGTCCGGAGGTAGTTTAAGGCACTTTAAAGACCCGGGTCCAGATGTTTACAGAACCTCCCCCTTTATAAGGGTTCGGAAATACCGATGCCTACACTTTGGCATCGGAACCTACACTGTTGATGAGTAGTATGGAGGCGGACTCAATTTAATTTTGTTAATAAATTTCCAATTAATAGAATAACGTAAACGCGTACTAAAGTATTTAAACAAACTATTTAAAGTTATTTACTTTACCTATCTACTAAATGTTATTTAATTTAGCTTAGTTAGTAAAAAATCAACGTAAAGTTTTATCGTAAATTAAAAATAATTATACAAACTAGCAAGTATTTCTGTTAAATATCACAATTAAAACAAAAAGATTGACGTTAGTGAATACAAAAGTAAACAGGTAACGACGGACGCAGCGATAAGAAGCCGACAACATACTTAGCTTAGCTTTTTCCGGGAATTGGCTAGCTGTAGGTTTATAGTGCATCGGCCTTTTCGAACCTTTTATAAGAGCAAAACTTACAGGTTTCTTAATTTTTCCCTTATTTGTATGTAAATCAAGTTTTCTTAATTTTTCCCTTATTTGTATTTGTATGTAAAACGAAATTACCGAACAATTTTTTCTTTGTATATCAATCGTAGACACAATGCCAAATTTCATCTTTTTAAGATATCGGGAAGTATAGTATATTATACCCTACAGGGGTACCCTAAAGGTTTTGGTCAGTGAGTGTGTAAGCGAGTGAAGTCCAACCGTCGTATTTTTGTTATCAATAAAATGGAAATGATAAAAGGTAAATTAATTAAACTTAGTGTGTTCCCTAACTTCATCTTAACACATGCTAAGTTTTGTGAATTTGGCCTCTCTGATGTTATTTGAAACGAAACTATGAGGGTTTAAAAATAAGACGAAACGGTTCATGAAAATGTAGGTAGTGCCCCGCCTTTTTTTGTTTGTTTTGAAAGGGGCACTAACATGACCCCAAATATAAATTGCTATGTAATACTAACTATGTTTTACGAAGAATGGCAAGTTGTTTTCAAATCGTCAGGTTTCAGTTTAATTATTCAGTTCAAGAGTTCAATGCCAGTAGGCAGGTATGATTTGGAGTTGAATTTTTTAAGGTATGATTTTTCTCATTTATATAGAATGTAACAAAATACTGGTGATCCGTTTAAGGGCCTAATTGGTATGGTATTGCCAGTAAGAAAAAGTAGGAGAATATTTTTTTTGCGAACAAAAAAAAATGTACGGATACATCGTCAGCCGGCCAACCCTCCCTACAAAACCATATTTTTTTCGCGAGAAATTTTTTGGTATGTGTTTTTCATCATTAGAATACACCTCGTTTATTTAAAAGTACAGTAACAGTGTTATAGTGATATGATAATGATAGTTTCATTAAAAGAAAGTAATATAAAAGAGATTAAAACTAACTAAATGTAATTATTATTAATGTGGGTTCGTCCATTTTTGGTAAAATATATGTATACGTTATTAGCAAATCTTGAGGACCTTGGGACAAACTACTAGTATTGTTAATATTTATGCATAATAATAGATCATCAAATCTCTTTCAAATTTTTATGTGTTGTTCAGTTCGGGTCAGGTATTAAGTTAATAGGATTTTTGCCGATTTTTATCCTCGCCAAGGATGTTCTTTTTAAATGCTATTGAAATAAGTATTTTAATGTTACAGTAAAATTTAAAATAAACTTACCAAAAGTCTTTTTCCCATGCTCACAGAAGAAATCATACAAGCTCCCCAGCAAATTCAGTCCTAGTATAACCAAAACGGCTACTAGGTAGGCAGAATCCCCACCATCCCATTGCGACTCCTCCGAATATTCCTCGCATAGTGCTTCAAATACTTTGGTGGTCACACGGTATTCCCTGGTCAGTGTCTCGTTCAGACAAGCTTCGATCGCAACGGTCAGGTTGCTGTTGCTGCGCATGTGATGTGCGCATGACCTCTTCGGGCAAATGCCTCTGAACAACTTTGTGTGATCGAAGTGAGTTATGGTGTTGGCTGAATACTCCTGCAAGAAGGGGTTATTATTGGAGTTGTTGCTGCATTTAAATTTAATAATTAGAGAACGAGTGAGTAATTTTTAACAAAGCAAAGTGGAAACTAATCCCCTTATGTCACCTTGACAGTTGTAGAATAAGACGTTTATGAATAAGGGGGTTAAAGATTTAAATGAGTTGTGCGGGATCAACCAATAGCATTATCCGCTGCTTACCTCTAACTGCGTCAGTGGAATGGTAGCCTATTGATTGACTCCACACGTCGCCGCTCTGGTACACCTCAGTGGATCAGCATACTTACCACCAACGTGTTATCCAAGGGGTCCGACGGGTTCCCATGGAGACAGGAGCTGCCGAAGCAGTAGAAGTCGCCAGGATCTCGCATGCATAATGCATACTCTTCGATCTTTGTTAGCTTCCGCAGCTTATTATATTTCAGAACTAGTACCAAACAGGACTAGAATCTTGCTTACCACCAATGTGATATACAGGGGGTCCGACAGGTTCCCATGGAGACTGGCGCTGCCGAAGCAGTAGACGTCGCCAGGATCTCGCATGCATGATGCATACTCTTCGATCTTTGTTAGCTTCCGCAGCTTATTATATTTCAGGACTAGTACCAAACAGGACTAGAATCTTGCTTACCACCAATGTGATGTACAGGGGGTCCGACAGGTTCCCATGGAGACTGGCGCTGCCGAAGCAGTAGACGTCGCCAGGATCTCTCATGCATGACGCATACTCTTCGATCTTTGTTAGCTTCCGCAGCTTATTATATTTCGGGACTAGTACCAAACAGGACTAGAAACTCGCTTACCACCAATGTGTTATACAGGGGGTCCGACAGGTTCCCATGGAGACTTGCGCTGACGAAGCAGTAGACGTCGCCAGGATCTCGCATGCATGATGCATACTCTTCGATCTTCGTCAGCTTCGGCAGCTTGTCATACTCCTTAGCTGCAATTAACATGCCTTTCATAAGGATTCAACAAACGTCTCATAACGCGTGTAACCTTTTTTTTGGGTTAAACAACTGGTTTTCCGAGTCACGGCCGCCACGTGCTGTTTTGTAAGGAGCAGCTATCACCTTACAAAAAGAATACGCTCTACCGAACAACATCTAGCTCTACCAGCGAACTGTTTACCAACTATTAACCGTAATTTGTCATGCTACTTGACACTGGCATAATTATTGTAAGTAATGGATGGACCGTCAGAGATCAATTCCACTTAAAATTATTAGATTTTATTTCTGTTCTTAATCCATTATCAAATTCACGTTCAAGAGGTGTCAAAAAGAATTTTGTTAATACTTCTAATATAAATTGACTTTATGGACATTTACAATCGGCGTCAATAGAAATATAAAATAAGGTAAACAAGTATGGCTGCGTTTCTAGGCAAAAAAAATTTGACACGTGACAAAATATTATTAAAGAAATTATTTTTCACTGAACTATTAAGCATTTAACCCGTATTTTCACTAAAATATAACAAGTTGTTTATGTATAAGCTGGCAACGAAACCATGGTTGTTCTTTAAAACTGCGGGATTGCGAAGCAATGAAGATATAATAAATGCGTTTGATTACATTATTTTAGTTTTCTATTGACCCCGAATATAGGTTATATTATCAGAATCACCATTTGTTCAGAAGTCGGTTTGATGACTTTCGTTATTAAGATCAGTTTGATAACGAACCCGTAAAAAAAGATGGACGAGTTTAGTAAAAGGTCCCACTTTGTTGGTACACATAGAGACTTCATTCTGTCACTAATGCCTTGATTACACCTACCGAGTACAGTGGCGAGACATCAATTGTAATCAGAGAGAATTGTAGCAGTGGATTTAGAGCCTTTTATTATTATAATGAACATAAAATGATGGGTAGCATGTACTGAAGAAAAGGTTGCTTAGCATTAGCAGCAAGTGGCGAGTGCAGACTATAAACAAAAATGGCACTATGTGGCCCGGAGCTCCTCAGTGGCCCTGAGGCCCCTGTGCGACCAGCCCCTTCGTACCACCCTTAAGGCCGCCACTGATTGAGTGTAATAAAGTCAGCGTTTTTTTTTAATGAAATAGGAGGTAAACAAGCAGACGAATCGCCTGATCGTAAGCAATTACCGCCGCCCATGGACGCCCGCAACACCAGAGGGGTCACAAGCGCGTTGCCGGCCTTTAAGATGGGAATACGCTCTTTTTTTGAAGGTTTGAAGGTCATATCGGTCCGGAAATACCGCAGACGACAGTTTATTCCACAGTTTTGTTGTGCGGCAGGAAGTTTCTGGAGAAACGCGCAGTTGAGGACTGCCAACCATCTAAGTGGTGATGGCGGAAAGAGGCGGCAGGGATTAATCCGAACAATTCCTCGGAGCGCTCTCCGTGATAGAGGCGATAGAAGATGCACAGCGAGGCTACATCTCTACGCTAGCTCATATCTAGCATTCAGATGATTGAGGTTTGGATAATCGAGGTTATACTGTAATGCTGTGCTTCCTCTCTAGTTTGGAAGGTTAGATAGCACTCGTATTGTACAAATACCGTGAAGCTCCACAGAGAAGGAATTTATTGAAATTAGAGGTACAGTTTGTGCGATAACAGGATGCTAAATTTATTTTTTTATTTCCGAGAACCAAACTCTAATAGTTAACTCTAGTAGTTAGTATCTAGATGTCGCTTGCGGCTGCTGTAAAGCCGAAGTAGATCAAAATAAATGCAAAAAGATGATTGAAGGCATTGAAAATTTCGTCAACTTAGTAACTTGACCCATAGCTTAATTGGTAAAGCGATCGAGCCCCGGCAAGGCGTATCGATGCAGGTTCAAGTCCTGCAGGATTGATTATTTTTTCAATGTTTGTATTTGATTTAATAACAATCTATTTTATGAGTCGAATACCCCACTTTAAAAACATGCAAAAATAATTATGAGTTGATAGCAGCGCCCTCTATATTTCCGTTTTGACACTTGCGATAGTGTCGGCGGGAAGGGTATCTAACTCTAGTAGTTAGTATCTAGATGTCGCTTACGGCTGCTGTAAAGCCGAAGTAGATCAAAATAAATGCAAAAAGATGATTTCGTCAACTTAGTAACTTGACCCATAGCTTAATTGGTAAAGCGATCGAGCCCCGGCAAGGTGTATCAATGCAGGTTCAAGTCCTGCTGGGTTGATTATTTTTTCAATGTTTTCAATGTTTGTATTTGATTTAATAACCATCAAGCTGCCAAAAAAACTAAACATGTATAAAATTGTTATTCTTATTAGGTTAGGTATATTGTGTTGAATTTAGATAAACAAGTCTAGTAAAATTCTTGTTTAGAGGTTAACAAGGACTAAAAGACACTAATATCGTTTGGTGTCACCTGTATAGATATACCTACTAATACAAAGTCACGTTTTTATTTATTTATAGTTAAAATGTTATTAACAAAATGCTGATGACATTAAGTACAAAAACAATAATATTAACCTATACCTTAAAACTACATAAAAACAAGTGAACTAAAAACGAAGTGTAATCTAAACTAAAATATATCTAAATACGAGTAAGTCACGTCTTTATAATTAGTAACAAGTCAATAACTGGAAATTATTTTTTAGAATAACCGGTCAATTGTGAAACTGGATTTTAAACCGTTAAATATTTCCGTATTTTTAGGGCTTCCTTATAGTTTCACCATGTCCGTCTGTCTGTCTGTATGTCCGCGGCTTTTCTCAGTGATGGTTAGTACCAGAAAACTGAAATTTGATATGAATACCTAAGTGTTTTTATTACGCCGACAAAATGGTAAAACAAAATTTGATAAAACATTATAAAAATATTCATAAAATATTATATATTTTGTGTGGTGATCCCCTTTATTTTATCAAGTTATTTAATTTAAGTTTTGTAACGTATTGATATAGCGGCAACGCAAATACATAATTATGTTTCCCAAACGGTTGTTGAGACACACCAGACTGACAGACTGACAGACGGATAGCGTAGTGAGAATAACGGGGTTCTGTTCTTATTTATATGAAGTAGCGCGCGACCACGCATGTTATGCTAAGCTGCCAGAAGACCTAATGTCAGCTACTCCCGGGAGTTAGAGGCGCCAAGGCACAGGCCAAAATTCAAGATTCTTTCACACGAAAAGTAGAACAAAATGTAATACACCTGGACAGGAGTTACAGTGAGCGTCAGGATGGCGGGTGGACCTCGGGAATTTTATCGAATTGTTAGTAAAAGTACTGTACCTTTAGTGTACCTCAGTGAACCTTCAGTAAAAATCAGTGTACCTCTTTCTAAAACGAGATTTTTCCAAAAAAAGGTCCACCCGCCATCCTGACGTCAGTAGTAATAAAAACTTTTTACAAAAAAAAGATAAACCGACTTCAAAAAGGATAAAATAAATTATTATATTATTTATATGCGTTACAAACTGATATGTTTGAAGTCGGTGCCAAGCCAAAAAGTTACAATACCGGTCAAATCAGCTTCAAGTCTGAAAATCACAAAACAGTTAATACGAACGAGGCGTATGTGTTCAGTGAATTGTTCTTCATACTATAGAACTAATTCTGGTATTGACTGTACGTAGGTTTTCATTCTAGTACAGAAAGAAAGTATAATCATGCGTCTTATGATGTTTGTTAATAAACTTGTTTACTAGTTGTCGGACTAACCATATCTTGAACGGAGCCCGTGCTTCGGTTTGAATTACTTATTCTACTTCATCTAAGGTGTTTTATCGAAGTGTAAAAGAATTCAATGGCTAGATTGATTTTTCTATAGTCAGACACACTGGGTGTGTGGGTCACACCTTTTCAGTAGAAAAAGGCACGATATTTAAATTTTCTATGATTGACCATACGTGTTTTTTATTTTTATTTGCCGCCTTTTTCTGATTATTGACAAAGTAGACGTGTATCAGAGAATATATACATAGGTACCACATTTCATCAAAATTGGATTAGTAGTTTAGACGTGAAAATGTAACAGATAGATTCACATTCACCTTTTCAATATAAGTAGGTATCGATATGTTTTGTGATTTTCAGACTTGAAGCTGATTTGACCGGTATTGTAACTTTTTGGCTTGGCACCGACTTCAAACATATCAGTTTGTAACGCATATAAATAATATAATAATTTATTTTATCCTTTTTGAAGTCGGTTGGTCTTTTTTTTGTAAAAAGTTTTTATTTTTCCATTTTTAGTGGTTATATAATTATCATAATCGGACAACGGATCTCGCAATAATCGGTGAAGATATACACCGTGGGCCCATATAACTAGACAGATTTTAACAGTGTATTCCTGATCATATTTAGATACTAAAATGTCCTATAAACTTTTCTGGAATACGCCTAGTTTCAGAGTTAATACCAATTTTTTTGAAATACACTTTTTATTATAACTCGTCACAAAACGCCTTTCTAATGGCGTTGTTGCCACTATTGGACATAGTTTACACGTAAGAAAAAGTATAAGTTTATATAAGAAAAAGTTCATAATACGTAACTCAATGTAAGGAAAGTTCCACTTATCATATGTGGTCTTCATAATTAGGTCCACTCCATCAAATTACTGGTTTTCGAGAGGAAATGCTTGAGTTGCTTAAAAAAACAAGCAAATCACCATAAATGTGCCTTTAAAAATTGAGGAGTTCCCTTAATTCGTCATGGATCCCATCATCAGAACAGCACCAGATTAATGTGGAACCATCTCAGAGGTAGTTACTTTCAGACAAAAAAAAGAATTCCTGAAATCGGATCACGGGTCTCGGAGTAATCGCTGAACATCCCACATTTAAAAAAAACATCATCATTATCATCAAAACAATCATCATCATGACGTTCACATCATCAAATTGGTGATTTTCGAGAGAAAACCCCCGAGTTGCTTAAGAAAACACCCAAATCACCATACATATGCCTTTAAAAATTGAGGAGTTCCCTCAATTCCTCATAGATCCCATCATCACAACAGCACCAGATTACTTTGGGACCACTTTGGAAGTACATCCTTTCAAACATAAAAATAATTATTCAAATCGGACCACGGGTCTCGGAGTAATCGCTGAACATCCTACATTAAAAAAAATCATTATCATTATCAAAAAAAAAATCATCATTATCAGGTCCACTTCATCAAATTGGTGGTTTTCGAGAAAAAACTCTCGAGTTGCTTAAGAAAACACCCAAATCACTATACATGTGCCTTTAAAAATTGAGGAGTTCCCTCAATTCCTCATGGATTCCATCATCAGAACAGCACCAGATTAATTTGGGACCACCTTGGAAGTACATACATCCTTTCAAACATAAAAAGAATTATTCAAATCGGACCACGGGTCTCGGAGTAATCGCTGAACATCCTAAATAAAAAAAAAGTCATCATCATTATCATAAAAACAATCATCATTATCAGGTCCACATCATCAAATTGGAGGTTTCCGAGAGAAAACCCTCGAGTTGCTTAAGAAAACACCCAAATCGCCATACATATGCCTTTAAAAATTGAGGAGTTCCCTCAATTCCTCATAGATTCCATCATCAGAACAGCACCAGATTAATATGGGACCACCTTGGAAGTAGACCCTTTCAAACAAAAAAAGAACTATTCAAATCGGACCACGCGTCTCGGAGTAATCGGTGAACATACATAAAAAAAAAAGCCCAAACCGAATACAGAACCTCCTCCTTCTATGAAATTGAAGTTGGTTAAAAATCAGTGTACCTCTTGCTAAAACGAGATTTTTTCGAAAAAGGTCCACCCGTCAGAATGGCGGGTGGACCTATGAAATGATACCTACATTAAACCACATATAATGTATGTGGTTATAGTGTACCTTCAGTGTACCTCTGTATAACTTTAAAAACAATCTGCATACCTCTCCTGAAAAGGAGCTGATCTGAATGAATCCTCTGGGGTTGGGAAATGAATCCATAGGCTACGGTAACTGCTTACCATCAGGCGGGCTGTATGCTTGTTTGCCACCGTCGTGGTATAAAAAAGGTAGAATTCATAATTGGGTGGAGTAATTTGACCACTCCCAGCAAACAAAGCTAAATCAAAAATACCTATAATACTTACGTGTTAATCTATATATCACTCCCGAAACCTGCTGCAATACGAAAACAAACAAAACTAAACGTAACATGTTTCACCTCACTTAAACAAGTCAAAATAATCTCTAATCCCTAATCACACTTGACGTCTAAAAATAATTATTTAAAATGCGACTGTCGCGCCGAACGTTTTCTACGAAATAACGCACACCGCAAAGGGTGAAAACGCGTAGGTAAGGTCTACAAAGGTGACAGCGTACAAAAAAAGGTACCATTTGAAGGCGCTTTTGTTGCACGAATAAAATATCTTGAATCTATAACGTATAACGTAAACGCCTTCCGCCAAATACAAAAACACAAAAAAAAAGTTTATTTCTGAAAAAAAATTACATAACGTTACGTGATAATATTATCATGATGATATGCTGACCCTGCTGGCCCACACTATTAGTAAAAAAAACCGGCCAAGTGCGTGTCGGACACATAATGGAGGGTTCCGTAGCTTTAATGGAATAAGAACCAAACTAATGCCAAAAGGTTGTATCTGATGCCTTGGAAGAAGTTTTTTGGAGATAGCTCAAAAATGGCTTAACCGATAATGTTCAAAATAATTTTCCTAGAAAGTATATGATGATGCGCATCTTTTAATTTTTTTCATATTTTTTGGACTTACGGTTCAAAAGTTACAGCCCCCACCCCACTGATTTTCAGACTTTCGAAGCGATTATTTCTAAAAATATTCACTTAATCTCAAAATGTTCAAAAAAACCTCAATGTTATTTTAAAGGACCTATCGATTAATGTGCAACATGGTGATATTTGGTAATTATTTTATTTTATTTAGTAACATGTATATTTTCTGCAATTTCACTACATAACTAAATAGCGGCATACAAAATACACCTAATGTCGAAATTTTATTAAGATACGTCTTAAAAAGTTTCCCAGTAAAATGGCTGTGACGGACGGACGGACGGACGGACGGACAGACGGACAAGACGAAACTATAAGGGTTCCGTTTTTGCCATTTTGGTTACGGAACCCTAAAAATGGTACGTTTTCCAATAAAGTGTCACAAATAGGCATGGCAAAGCTGTTTACTATTTTACCACGTAGCAAAGAGGCCTAAAGTAGGTATAAAGCTGCATTCTGACTTTAAAATCATAATATAATTATTAGATTCTAATATATTACTAATTAGTCATAGTCATTTATTTATAACATTTAAAATATTACATGTCAAACTACATTACATTGGAACTTATTTATTATTATTTTTTATTTTAACATGATATATAATTAAACTTTATTACGTTAAATAATACAATATAATATTTAAAAAAATCTGGCCAAGTCCGAGTCGGAACTCGGGACACCAAGTGTTTCGTACCACAAGGTTAACAAATAATCCTTACCGTGTGACCTAAAGAGGGTTTTTATGTTATACTAGCTGTACCCGAGGCTTCGCTCGCGTGCGTAGGAATATAAATGGTTTACTGTGTATTTTCTTTGTGCGGAGGGGCTCTGCCCCCGAGCCCCCCTTTTACATTTGTCACTCAGTTAACTTTAACGATACTCGTTTTGCTCCCGTCTTAAACATTTAACCTGACCATTTATAGTATGAATACAAATCAATTAGTATGTCTTATCTTTGTGCGGGGGGCTCCACCCCTCGAGCCCCCCTTTTGCCTCCTGACATGTAGTAAACTCTGTCAATATTCTTTTTCTCCCGTCTTAAACATTCAACCTAACCATTTTTGGTATGAATTAATAGCAACTGAAGAACAAATCAAATTATATTTTAATAAATATTTTGATTTGTTTATTTTAAGTAGACACTACTATATAAATCATAAACTTATATAGATGTCATATACAAAGGAAAAAGTGACCTAGGCATCCGGTGACCAGGGCTGGGATCGAACCAGCGTCTTCTAGCCTAGTAAACTCTGTCACCATTCTTTTTCACTCATCTTAAACATTCAACATAACCATTTTTGCTATGAATTAATATCATTCAGTGTATTTTTTGTTTGTGCGGGGGGCTCCGCCCCCCGAGCCCCCATCTTGCGCTTGTCACTCAGTTAACTTTATCGATACTCGTTTTGCTCCTGTCTTCAACATTTAACCTAACCATTTATGGTATGAATACAAATCTATTGGTGTCTTTTCTTTGTGCGGGGGGCTCCACCCCCCGAGCCCCCCTTTTACCTCCTGACATGTAGTAAACTCTGTCAACATTCTTTTTCTCCCGTCTTAAACATTCAACCTAACCATTTTTGCTATGAATTAATATCGTTCAGTGTATTTTTTGTTTGTGCGGGGGGCTCCGCCCCTCGAGCCCCCCTCTTACACTTGTCACTCAGTTAACTTTATCGATACTCGTTTTGCTCCTGTCTTCAACATTTAACCTAACCATTTATGGTATGAATACAAATCTATTGGTGTGTCTTTTCTTTGAGCGCAGGCCTCCACCCTCCGAGCCCCCGTTTTACCTCCTGACATGTAGTAAACTCTGTCAACGTTCTTTTTCTCCCGTCTTAAACATTCAACCTAACCATTTTTGGTATGAATTAATATCGTTTAGTGTATTTTTTCTTTGTGCGGGGGCTCCGCCCCCCCCGGGCCCCCTTCTTGGCCTTTTCACTCAGTTAACTTTATCGATACTCGTTTTGCTCCCGTCTTAAACATTTACCCTAACCATTTATGGTATGAATACAAATCAATTAGTGTGTCTTTTCTTCGAGCCCCCCTTTTACCTCCTGGCATGTAGTAAACTCTGTCAATAATCTTTTTCTCCCGTCTTAAACATTTAACCTAACGATTTTTGGTATGAATTAATAGCAACTGAAGAACAAATCAAATTATTTTTAATAAATATTTTGATTTGTTTATTTTAAGTAAACACACTACTATATGAATCATAAACATATAGATATCATACACAAACGAAAAAGTGACCTAGGCCTCCGGTGCCCAGGGCTGGGATCGAACCAGCGTCTTCTAGCCTAGTAAACTCTGTGAACATTCTTTTTCTCTCATCTTAAACATTCAACCTAACCATTTTTGCTATGAATTAATATCG
Source organism: Pammene aurita (assembly GCA_947086415.1). Lineage (NCBI taxonomy): Eukaryota > Metazoa > Arthropoda > Insecta > Lepidoptera > Tortricidae > Pammene > Pammene aurita. The sequence goes on along the minus strand of OX352302.1, from coordinate 26,478,524 downwards.
TTCAGTGTATTTCTTGTTTGTGCGGGGGGCTCCGCCCCCCGAGCCCCCTCTTACACTTTTAGCAGCTAGTTGCTATGTCCTTATGGGTTGGCTCTGGGTGTCTACGTGGGTGCGGCGAGGCCAATGGAAACAGGATGCAACTGTACTTACTACATTTATTCAATATTGCAAGTGAGCGCTAGGGCTCGCGGACGGGGCGGGACTAACTGTGCGAGGCACTTACAATCGGCCGCTAGTCTGTTTCGCTGACACATATATCTGTGCCCCCACACACTTGTACCTCAGTTAACTTTATCGTTACTCGTTTTGCTCCTGTCTTCAATATTTAACCTAACCATTTATGGTGTGAATACAAATCTATTGGTGTGTCTTTTCTTTGTGCGGGGGGGGCTCCGCCCCCCGAGCCCCCCTTTGACCTCCTGACATGTAGTAAACTCTGTCAACATTCTTTTTCTCCCGTCTTAAACATTCAACCTAACCATTTTTGGTATGAATTAATATCGTTTAGTGTATTTTTTCTTTCCGAGCACTCCCCTTCCCTTCTTGGGCTTATCACTCAGTTAACTTTATCGATACTCGTTTTGCTCCCGTCTTAAACATTTAACCTAACCATTTATGGTATGAATACAAATCAATTAGTGTGTCTTTTCTTCGAGCCCCCCTTTTACCTCCTGACATGTAGTAAACTCTGTCAATATTCTTTTTCTCCCGTCTTAAACATTCAACCTAACCATTTTTGGTATGAATTAATAGCAATTGAGGAACAAATCAAATTATCTTTAATAAATATTTTGATTTGTTTATTTTAAGTAGACACACTACTATATAAATCATAAACTTATATAGATGTCATATACAAGGGAAAAAGTGACCTAGGCCTCCGGTGCCCAGGGCTGGGATCGAACCAGCGTCTTCTAGCCTAGTAAACTCTGTCAACATAATTTTTCTCTCATCTTTAACATTCAACCTAACCATTTTTGCTACGAATTAATATCTTTCAGTGTATTTTTTGTTTGCACTTGTCACTCAGTTAACTGTATCGATACTCGTTTTGCTCCTGTCTTCATCATTTAACCTAACCATTTATGGTATGAATATAAATCTATTGGTGTTGTATTCCGAAAGAAGTGGACTGTGTTTTAATCTATAAAATTACGCGAAATGTACGAAAACGATAGGCTGAAGTAGGAAGGTTGCTATGAAGGTTGAAGATCGATATTGGGCTAGTGTGTCGTGTAAATAGGAGTTACCTCACAATCCGGGGCTGCGGTCGGCAGAACCGTAGGTCATTGTTGAAGACTGGTGGCTCGAGTTGAGAGAGTATCCCGTCGCTTGCTAAAGTCTACTTCTAAACCGTTACCTCAAGTCGTCCAACTTAGACCTCGGTTTACACACGGTTGTCTTCGGCTGGCTCCGGATTACACTTCCACAACACGGGTGCAACTAAATCGCGACGGAGTTGGCAGTGGTGCTTTTTTGGTTATAGCGCGAAAATAGGTACTGTGTCTACGGACGACGTACGAGTAGGCACACGATCGTTCGCTAACTGAACGCAAGGAGCCGTCAATTTAAATTTCTACTGTGACGTAGTGTTGCCATAGTAGGCACAACGAAATTACACCAAAAAATATAAAGGCAAAGCTAGACATTCCGCCTACCACAAAATACATTAGGATTTTGACCAAACAAGCTATAGGTGGAAGGAGGAAAAAAAAAGAAAAAACAAAACGAAAAATTAATTAGAACTTATACTAGACACTTAACGGACAACACAATTAAGGCACGACGGGCGCCTAAATAGGAAAAGGGCACAGCTTGACTACAGGCCGCTTGTACAGTCCCGTAGCTGTGCGCACGGTGACCACACGGCAGACCCCATCGGATCCGAGATGCGTGTGGACGATACGACCTAGAGGCCACTTCATAGGACTCGTCTGTTCATTAACGATGAGCACAAGTGCTCCTACCTGAACGTTCGGTCGCTTGTCATGCCATTTCATACGTTGCTGCAGCGTGTGCATGTATTCCTTTGACCATTTGGTCCAGAAGTATTGATGCATCTTCTGCAACAACTTCCATCGTTGGATCGGGCTAACTCGGACGTCGGTCAAGTCCTCTTCTGGTACAACCGATAAGGGTTCCGCGGTCAGAAAATGACCTGGAGTCAGAACCGACAAATCATTGGGGTCGCTACTGAGAGGGGTGAGCGGCCTTGAATTGAGCAGAGCATCCACCTGAATCAGAACCGTGAGAAACTCCTCATACGTCAACCTTTGACCTCCGATGACTCGAGACAAATGAGTTTTCACAGCCTTGATTCCAGCCTCAGCGAGGCCGGAGAAGTGAGGGCTGCCCGGTGGATTGAATTCAAATTTTATTGTGTCATGAGCAGCAGCGTCCTTTACCAGGCTCTGCAGGACGTTACTCGCACCGACAAAATTTTTCCCTTGATCGGACACCAACCGACTACATCGACCATGGCGAGCGACGAAACGACGAAGTGCAGCTAGAAAAGCGTCCGAGGACAGCTCAGTGACTAGCTCGGAGTGAATAGCCTTTGTCGCGGTGCAAACGAAGACGCAAATGTAAGCCTTGTAGGTCCTATTGCCGCACCCGCGACCAAGAGCGATATTAAAAGGCCCACCGAAATCGACGGCGGCGCTCGAGAACGCTTTCAGCTGGGTTATCCGATAGGACGGCAAGTTCCCCATGAGCGGTGCAGGAGCACTTAGTGGTCGCACACGAAAACATCTCATGCACTTTGATACGACTGCGTGGATAGCCCGCTTCGGAGACAGTATCCAGAAATGCTGTGACAACAAATTGTGGAGTGTCTGAATCCCTGGATGCATGTAACGCCTGTGGTATTCGTCGATCAAGAGGGAGGTCAGACGATCGTCGCGAGGTAGCAAAAGAGGATGCTTGATCTCGAACTCAAGAGGAGTTCGCGACAGGCGACCGCCTACCCTCAAAAGACCCGCGTCATCAAGGAACGGGGATAACTTCCTAAAGTTCTTTGGGAGAGTATTCGAGAGGTTACTCCTAATCTTCTCGATTTCCTCAGTGAAATTGCGTCGTTGCACGAAGCCCACGAGAAACATTAACGCCTGCTTTATTTCCAGAGGCGTCAAAGGCCCTTTCTTCAAACTACTAGGAGCCTTTTTGCTTCGGGCATTGTGCGAGAAGCGAAAACAATATGCCAGAACAGGTTGGAGTGTTCTCAACGACGAAAACTTCTTCAACAGATCGTCCGTCCACGATTCCTGTACTCCTATTGTGAGTACTGTTAATTTTCGCTCTTCGTGCAAGTCATCCATGTCAACTGATAGCGCTGACTTCGGCCACACAGACTTATCCAACACCAACCAAGAGGGACCCTTCCACCAGCTACTGTGGTTGATCAGTTCGTCGGCCAAAAGACCTCGCGACCCACAGTCGGCTGGATTGTCGGCGGTCCTCACATGTCGCCAGCATTCAGGCGGAATTATGTCCTGAATGTGACTCACGCGGTTAGCCACGAAAGTCTTCCACTTCGAAGGGCAAGACTTTATCCACGCTAGCGCCACGCTAGAGTCAGACCACGCTAAGACCCGATCGATTACATGAACAGGTTTCAGTGCCTCAGCAACCGATGTCACCAAATCTGCAAGCAGGACCGCAGCGAGTAACTCAAGACGCGGTATAGACAACTTGTGGAGGGGCGCTACCTTCGACTTACTGCAAACTAGCTGAACGTCGCAAACTCCCATATCATCAGACGTTCGAACGTAGACCACTGCGCAGAACCCTCGCTCGGAGGCATCACAGAATCCATGTACCTCAAGTGAGGCGAAATCCCTGATCATACGGCGCGGAACAGACACGGATCTCAACGAAGGCAGCTGCGACTTGAAGGCTTGCCATTCAGCTACAAGATTATCTGGCGCATCCTCATCCCACGAGACGCCGGAAACCCAGAGCAATTGCATCAAATATTTTGCGAAAAACGTCACGGGGGAGAGGAGACCCAATGGATCGAAAATCCGAGCAATTTCCGACAAAATCGTACGTTTAGTACACCGACGCTCCTCAACAGCCACCTGGAAGGTGAAGTCATCAGTTCGGGGTGACCACGAGAGGCCGAGGATCTTCAAAGAGATGTCTCCGATAGAGTTGAACTCGCGAAAACCTTCGGAGTATAAATCAGCAGGAGGTACTCCGTCGAAGAATTCCGGACGGTTTGACGTCCACTTCCGCAAATGGAAACCACCAGAAGCTAGTATGGACGATAACTCTGACCGGAGCGTCCGAGCTTGTTCCATGGTATGAGCTCCGGAGACGACATCGTCCACATAGATGTCGCTGTCTAGGACAGCTGAACCGGAAGGATATTCCGCTGCCGATTCCCTCGCCAACTGAGCAACCGTACGTAGAGCTTGGTACGGAGCAGACGAAACGCCATAAGTCACAGTCAATAATCGGTAATCACGGACAGGCTCGTTGACAGATGGCCGCCATAGGATCCGCTGGTATTCAGCATCTTCTGGAGACACCAAAATCTACCGATACATCTGCTTGACGTCAGCTGTAAAAACAACACTATGCCACCGAAAACGAAGGAGCAGATGAAAGATGTTATTTTGCAACTTCTGCCCTGGCAGGAGCGCGTCATTCAACGAAATGCCTCGGCTATCCTTGGCGCTAGCGTCGAAAACAACTCTAAGAGGAGTGCTGACCGACGAGGGCCTCAACACTCCGTGATGAGGAATATAGAAGAATTTCCCCACATCCACCTCACAGAGGGTCACATTCCTCAAGGTGGCGACAGTCTGCGTAGTCCTTCATGAAGGCTACATAGTTCTTATAAAATTCGGAGTTACTTTGTAAATTCCGCTCTAACGACGAGAATCGCTTGAGGGCAATGGCTCGAGATCCCGAAAAAATAGGCTTGTCGGAAGAGTCGGCGAAAGGTAGAGGAACGACAAATCTACCTTCTTCTGTGCGACGGTAATTAGCGAGAAAATATTCCTCACACAGTTGATCTTCCTTCGACAGTGTGACGGTGCTCAGGGAACTAACATTTTCTAATTCTCAGAACCTCTTAATAGAGTCGTCAAGCGAGAGAGTACCCACTAATACAACACTATGCCACCGAAAACGAAGGAGCAGATGAAAGATGTTATTTTGCAACTTCTGCCCTGGCAGGAGCGCGTCATTCAACGAAATGCCTCGGCTATCCTTGGCGCTAGCGTCGAAAACAACTCTAAGAGGAGTGCTGACCGACGAGGGCCTCAACACTCCGTGATGAGGAATATAGAAGAATTTCCCCACATCCACCTCACAGAGGGTCACATTCCTCAAGGTGGCGACAGTCTGCGTAGTCCTTCATGAAGGCTACATAGTTCTTATAAAATTCGGAGTTACTTTGTAAATTCCGCTCTAACGACGAGAATCGCTTGAGGGCAATGGCTCGAGATCCCGAAAAAATAGGCTTGTCGGAAGAGTCGGCGAAAGGTAGAGGAACGACAAATCTACCTTCTTCTGTGCGACGGTAATTAGCGAGAAAATATTCCTCACACAGCTGATCTTCCTTCGACAGTGTGACGGTGCTCAGGGAACTAACATTTTCTAATTCCCAGAACCTCTTAATAGAGTCGTCAAGCGAGAGAGTACCCACAACCAGCTGACAGCTGCTGCGGCGAAAACGAGAACGACAAACATCTGTGTCATAGTCACCCGAATCACCCATTAAGATCCATCCGAACAGTGTTAATGGTAGTCGCTTGCCCAGGGGCCCCATGGATCAACCCAGGACGCAACGACGAAGCGAAAATATTGACCTTCAGGAGCAGGTCTACAGGCCCTGGAATGTGCCAGAAGGGGTCCGCCAACTCTAAGTCCCTAATATGTTGCCATGATGATGTGTCAACTTGCTCAGGGGGCTGGTCCGGGCAGATTTTTGGGAGCAAGAATGCCTCCAATGCAAGGGCAACGCTTGGATCCCCACTCCTAGGCAAAATTGTACAATTCAAAGTCCCACTCGGCTGAGACACCGACTCACCAATACCAGTAACTGCATGTTTCCCATAATCTATATGAAGACCAAGTTTCCTAGCGCATTCCTCACTCACAAAGTTACAAGCACTAGCGCAGTCAAGCAATGCTCTTACTGGGACGAAATCACCTCGGGCATTCCTCATCAACACCTTGGCCGTCGAAAACAGAGAGGAAGCTGCAACATTATTTGCCACCATCACTACCGGGTTAGAGGTATCTACTTGCTTTTTAGAGCTATTCACATCTATAGCCAGCGGTACAGGTGCACTAGCAGTCTTAAAATGTAATAGGGAATGATGCGAGAACCTGCACTGGTCACATCGCTGCTTCGATTTGCAGGACTTCACTGAGTGGCAGCCCGACAGGCACAAAATACATAATTTATTTTCCTTGACACACTTGAATCGAGTAGCTGGGTCATAACCTAAGAAAGTTGGGCAAGAGGTGATGCCATGAGGCTCCCTACACACTACACAATTTGACCCAGCTACAACCAAAGCTACTTTTGCCTTACTGACAGGCTTACTAGTACTCACCTGGCTTACACTAGCCGCAGACCCAGAAGACCCGGCAGCATCCAAGGCTCGGTGTCTTTTCTCGATAAATTCCTGTAACTTCCCAAGCTCTGGAATTTCATCAGAGTTGTGTTCGAGCTCAAACTGTTCCTTTGTACTCCTGTCCAGCTTCGACCATAGCAGTTGGACAAGCATGAAATTCTTATCTGGCAAATCAAAACCTTTTAAAATCGACAAGTTTTCGTTGAACACACGCTGTACCCTAAGTAAGTCACTTACCCGAGATGCTTTAACGGGCTCACATTGCACAAGTTTCTCATAATAAGTTGTCGCTATCACCCTAGTCTTATTATACTGTTTGTAGAGCACATTATACGCTACCAAATAATTTTCATCGGTGACAGGATAATTCTTTATGAGATCATAAGCTTCATTTTGAACACTCGACAATAAATAGTGAAGCTTTTCTACAGGGGCTATGTCACTCCTTTTGTGCACCAAAGAGTTAAACAACTAGATGAATGTTATCCAATTCTCCACCCTAGAGTCGAACGGCTTAATTTGTAACTTTGGCAACTTAAGTAAAACCGGTAGGGCCGCAGCCGAAACGCCAGAACTTCCAGCAATATTCGACTTAGAATTAGCTTGTAACAGTTGTAACCGAGCCCTTACTGCTCTTAATTTCGCATCAAATATTGATGTATACGAGTAAATGTCGCGGTGGTCACTACGCGGAGCGTTGCTTAGAACCTTCACTTGAGCTTCATGAAAACCCTTAGCTATTAAAGCTAGTTCAGTCTCTGTGCATAGCGCTAAATCTTCATCGGGTAACATCTGCAAACATTCTATCCGCATTACCTCGTAATCCCGTGCGACTAATAGCGGATCTGCGCCGGCCCCCGAGTGCGACGACTCATCCCCATGTCCCATTTTGTGAACAAATGAAAAAAAGCACTACGGCACAATGATTCAAAAGAATAAAATCAAAATCTAAATTATCAATATAACCTCAAACGTAAACAAGGATAACTCACTCTGACAGTTACAACTTGTGACAGCTATAGCAATGTTGCCAACGGTATTAAACAATAACAGACGGACGAACGATGAACGAATGATTTAAATGTCAGTTAAAAGCACCACTACTCAAACAACCTTCCCACTTCTTACCCTCAACAATTTATAATAACTACCCTAAATTTATCCAACGAAACTAACGATGACAAAACGAATTTCAACAAGTGACTATGCGAAAACAAACGACAAACCAAAGGTCACTTATCAAAATATTCGGTTCGAAAGACCAAAAATGTTGTATTCCGAAAGAAGTGGACTGTGTTTTAATCTATAAAATTACGCGAAATGTACGAAAACGATAGGCTGAAGTAGGAAGGTTGCTATGAAGGTTGAAGATCGATATTGGGCTAGTGTGTCGTGTAAATAGGAGTTACCTCACAATCCGGGGCTGCGGTCGGCAGAACCGTAGGTCGTTGTTGAAGACTGGTGGCTCGAGTTGAGAGAGTATCCCGTCGCTTGCTAAAGTCTACTTCAAAACCGTTACCTCAAGTCGTCCAACTTAGACCTCGGTTTACACACGGTTGTCTTCGGCTGGCTCCGGATTACACTTCCACAACACGGGTGCAACTAAATCGCGACGGAGTTGGCAGTGGTGCTTTTTTGGTTATAGCGCGAAAATAGGTACTGTGTCTACGGACGACGTACGAGTAGACACACGATCGTTCGCTAACTGAACGCAAGGAGCCGTCAATTTAAATTTCTACTGTGACGTAGTGTTGCCATAGTAGGCACAACGAAATTACACCAAAAAATATAAAGGCAAAGCTAGACAATTGGTGTGTCTTTACTTTGTGCAGGGGGCTCCGCCCCCCGAGCCCCCTTTTACCTCCTGGCATGTAGTAAACTCTGTCAACATTCTTTTTCTCTCGTCTTAAACGTTCAACCTAACCAGTTTTGGTATGAATTAATATCGTTCAGTGTATTTTTTGTTTGTGCGGGAGGCTCCGCCCCTCGAGCCCCCCTCTTACACTTGTCACTCAGTTAACTTTATCGATACTCGTTTTGCTCTCGTCTTAAACATTTATCCTAACCATTTACGGTATGAATACGAATCGATTAGTGTGTATTTTCTTTGTGCCCCCCTGTTACCGCCTATCATGTAGTAAGCTCTATCAATATTCTTTTTCTCCCGTTCTAAACATTCAACCTAACTGTTTTTGGTATGAATAAATATCGTTTAGTGTGTTTTTTCTTGGTGCCACCCACTTGCATTTACCACGCAGTTAACTTTATTGATACTCGTTTTGCTCCCGTCTTCAACATTTAACCTAAACATTTATGGTATGAAAATAATTCGTTTTGTGGGTCTTTTCTTTGCCGTAGCCCCTTTTTTGCCACCTATCACGTGGTTTTTTTTTGTACCTAAACTAAACTACGAACTTTGCTGTCAGATAACTGCTGCTCAGTGATGTCTTAGTTAGTTAGACAATCCTGCGAGAGATAGCTTTGTGGTTCATTTAGCTCTGGGCATTTTTTCGATTTCCGTTCTTAGGGTTTCGTATTTACCATGTTTATATACTTTTTATTAAGAATATGAAAAAACCTACTACATTATTTATGTATAATATCTCCAAATAAACCAATATCAATTTGTGACTTGAACTCAGAGTTTTAATAATTGCATTTACCATACTATGTTCTACCCGCTAAAACTATAAAGTCAATATTATTATAGGAATCAGTTCAGCCGTTTTTATGCCAACTGGTAATATAAAAACAGACAAACAGACAAAAGTTCTAAAAATCGTCGAATACTGATCTGTTATCGATTTTAAGAACTTATTAATGTTTTTGCTAATATCTTCAATGTACAGATTTTCTACCCTCCTTTGCTTTATTATACCTACGTATAGAATAGATATATGATGAGATGTTAGGCGGTTGTATCATAGTAGTTTATGTAACTGTTACGTAATAAGGCCTAATTACGTACAGTTGCATACACTGCTTTATCTACACTCATATTATTTATTCTAAATGCATTATTCGGAAACCATAGAATGGCCGCCATTGCACCTCCATGGCCAACTCGATTGTGCCGGCGGTCGCGCGGGCGCGTGTCGGGTACAGCTAAATAACAGGTGTACATTATGTTATCAAAACTCATAACACATCAATATTTGAGCATGTGAAGTTAAAATTACGTTACTGCCACAGATAAAAAGGTTATCATAGTAAAGTCGGTTGTGGTAATGCTAGCCATTGCCTACCGTTTTCGAACACGTTTTAGAGAACTTACAATGTGAGTGTAGATGCAATTATTTAAATGTGGTCGTATAAACTCAAATATTAAATAATGAGTCTTACTAAAGTCTGTTCGGAAAGAGAAGTGTAGTGGTTTATACTGGAACTCATACATACTACGACACTCCTCTTTCCAGATAGACATGAAGTAAACTCTTAGAGAATTGAACCCGAATGGAGTAGCCATGTCTGTCATTTTCTATACAAAAAAGTCTGCAGATTTTTGTGAGGGTGGGGAACGTCAAATGTTTTGCTATTCGTACGTAACGTACAAATCGCTACGTCAGATAAACGTCAGTCCATACAAGTATATGATCACTGATCATATGTTTTTGGCAGAGGGGAACGCCTAGCGAAATTTGATTAAATTAATTTAGAAATAATAAAAAAAAAAACAAACAAATTATTTGCGAAGATGAAAAACACTCTGAATATTAATTTTATTTAGAAAGTCATATAAGTATTAAATATCGGTAATTCATTTCAAGTGCTCAACTATACCTAGCGCCACCCGGAGATATTTTTCTCTTATGCTTTTAATGTATAAATCATAGGAAATTACCACTGTAAATTGACTGTAGGTACAGTCGAGGACAAAGAGATGTATACACTTTTGGACCTTATTACAACGCAATAAGGTCCAAAAGTGTATACATCTCTTTGTCCTCGACTGTACATATCGAGTCCTATAGTAACCTAAGGTCAATCCATGGTCTGAAAACTGTTAAAGATAGGTCTACCAAATAATTATGCAGTCATCTGCAGGATTTGTTTAGTGGACAATTCAGTTCTCAGTTCCTAGTTAGCTATAGTTTCTGAAAAAAACGCGGGGACAGAGCCGTAATTTTTGTATGAAAAACTGCATTTTCAAATGCGTTTTTTATCAAAACTACTGCTCGTAAAATGAAGTCAAAATCAGTCAGCTGTCCTAACTTTTTGCAGGCTTTCTATTGGTACCCCACACGTTTCTTACATATGAAAAATAAAATTCACTTTCCCCCTTAATCTCCCTAAACTTCCTCATAAAATTAAATTTAAGCAGTTAAAGCCTCGGTACCTTGTTACAGCTGCCATTTTCTATATCTATTCCAAATTTCAGCTTTTTACGTTAAACCGTTTCCGAGAAAGACGCGTTTTACCGATTTCGGCGACCGGAGTGATCCCCATAAGTGTTTCGTAAACCAAGTATTGGTACGAAACACTAATAACAACATAAGAAGAAGATGAATCTAGTGTTCTATGGTGGGTATTCCATAGCCGTCTTCGCATCCAAATCTTTCTATTCTTCTTCTCGTTCCTCTAATTCTCATAGAGACCGCTCTGATGATTGATATTTGTATTTTGACTTTGATCCAGCTTATTATTTGTGAGTATGGTTTCGACCATTTTTCACTTAGCTTTATACATGTTTTCTTTATAAAGGAATCGTATTCTATTCCAACAATGCCATCGCAGGAGACCACAAGGGGAGTAAATGAGGCTCTAAGATCTTCCGCAGCCAGATCGTATTTGCGATATTTTTCACGAGCGTGTATTTGGGCGATTGTGGGCCATGTGAGTAGGCCATACGAAGCGGCGTCGGCATTTACAATGCGAATGTCAAAAAACACTTTCCTCGCTGGCTCCCACACACTTTCCATTAGTAGGTCGCTTATTAGCCCTGGTTGATCTAGGGTTGTGGCTCGCGTGGGGTTGATGCTGGATGCGAAAATGGGAGCTTTAGAGCTAGAAGGTAGGCTACTGCCGGCTAAACCAATGCGGCCCCCGTTGGCCACCGACAAGAAGCCTCAAGCTGAGCAGGCGGCTTATCATAGCCAAGATATTGAAACTGCTTCCAAGCCCGCTGGAAGACGAGGTCCTCCAAACCTTACCGAGGAGCCCCAAAAAGGCAACAAAGAGTTCAAAAAAGGGAAGAGGAAAGGGCCAAGGAAGACGAACCTCGCAGCGGCTGAGGCCGCAGCGGCTCGCACTACCGGAGCACCCACTCCTCAGCCAAAGCAGTCAGCTCCCGCAGCTAGGGAAGAGGACTCATGGAGGGTGGTGGGTGGAGAAGGGAAAAAATCCAACAACGTGGCAAAACCTCGTTCGGACGCGCAACTGCAGCAGCAGAGGCAGAGGCAGAAGCCTGCAGAAGCCTACGAAGCCCAAAACCCGCAAACTCCGCCCTCCCCGGTCGGCGGCGGTAGTGCTGACAATACAACCTGACGCTGAGGAAAAAGGCATGACGTACGCGCAAACGCTAGCCCAAGCCAAGGAGAGCATTGATCTCGAAAGCCTTGGTATCGGAGCGATAAAATTCAAACGAGCGGCTACCGGTGCCCGAGTTCTGGAGGTTCCGGGAGCAGACAGTGGCGAGAAGGCCGATGCGCTTGCCCAGGAGCTTGCTAATAAGTTTGGGCATGGGCATATCAAGGCCAACAATGTGTGCAGAGCTGCGCCTTACACAGCTAGATGACTCAGTGTCACCCGATGAGGTTGTTGCTGCCATCGCCAAGGCTGGCGGTTGCGAGGAAAGCCAGATAAAGGTGGGTGAAATCCGCCAGGACACAACCGGCCTCGGCTCAATCTGGCTCCGCTGCCCAGTGGTGGCAGCAAAAAAAGTAGTCGAAACTGACCGCGGGAGACTCCGGGTTGGGTGGGTCCGTGCCGCGGTAAAGCTGCTCGATCAGCGTCCCTTGCGGTGTTACAAGTGCCTGGAAAAGGGCCATGTAAGGGCACAGTGCACTAACGAGGCGGACCGCAGTAACCTTTGCTACCGTTGTGGCAAACCAGGACACAAGGCTTCTGGCTGCTTCGCGTCGCCACACTGTGTGAGGTGTGCGAACGCGGGGAAAAAGGCAGATCATATGCTGGGCTTGAAGGCATGTTTAGCCCCAGGCCCGAAGGTGGCAGGGAAGAAGGCTGGAGCTGGCCCCCGGGCCACACCCCAGCCCACCCAGTCATCTGCTAACGGCACGGATGCGCAGGAGGAGGATCGAATGGAAACGGATTAAGATGGCTATTCGCGTTCTGCAGACGAACCTCAACCACTGCGCTAGGGCCCAGGATCTCTTATTCCAATCCCTGGTGCAGTGGACGATCAACGTTGCTGTGGTGGCAGAACCGTACTCGGTGCCTCCCCGTGATGACTGGATAGGTGACCTGGACGGATCAGTGGCACTGGTTATGCGAGGGACGACGAGAAGTCCACTGATGACCAGCGCTCTAAAAGGAAAGGGTTACGTGGCGGCACTCTGCGGTGGAGTATGGTTCCAGGCGGTTTATTTCTCTCCAAACCGCTGTCTGGCCGACTTTGAGCGGTTCCTGTATGAAATAGGGACTCGAGTCGGTCAGTTCCTCCCACGACCCGTGATCGTTGCTGGAGATTTCAATGCCAAACGGCTTGGGGATCTCCAGCGACGGATGTCCGAGGTGTAACCCTGGAGGAGTGGGCAGTCGTGTCGGGCTTGGCGGTCATCAACCAAGGATCGGAAAACACGTGCGTGCGACAACAGGGCGGCTCTATGTCCAATAACGTTCTCGAGTGCCTCCCTGGTACCACGTATCCAGGGATGGCAGGTCTTGGTAGGAGTGGAGACACTGTCAGATCACCAGTATATCCGGTTTGACATTGAGTCACTGACCCCGAACAACCCAAGGCCAAACGTGCCGGTCGGCAGCGGCCCAAGGTGGGCCCTCACTAAACTCAATCGGGATATTTTAAAAGAGGTGGCAATAGTAGAGTCCTGGTTGCCTACTCTGGAGGGAGCAGTAGCGGTAGATGCCAAAGCATCCCAGATCCGGGAGGCCATGCGGCGAATTTGTGACGCAGCGATGCCCCGGGCCAAATCTCCACCACCAAGGCGATGCGTGTACTGGTGGACAATCGAGCTTGGTAACATGCGCACCAACTGCGTAGCAGCGCGGCGACAGTACATGCGTCAAAGAAGGCGCAGGCAAAGGGATGAAGAAGAAGAACGCCGCCTGTATGAGGTTTACAAGACGGCCAAACGAGGGTTTTCAGTGGCCATTGGGCAGGCCATAGAGGTGAGTCGTGCCGAATTTCTGGAGACCCTAAACGCTGACCCGTGGGGAAGAAACTGATATTTGTGGTTTCCAACTTCCTAACTAACTTGTAAGCCGTTATCGCGTTTGGAAATAAAAGTTTCGTACCGGACGCTGTGTCACCGGTGATATATCTTCTATTCCATCCCTCAAGCGTGGCTGCACGAATGCTACGCTTGACGAATGAAACTGGGCACAGGTCGTATTCGGGTTTTCGTTTGGAGTTTTCAGCGGCAGTTCTGTTCCAAATTGACAGAGCTGCGTCCACTTTTCCACCAATCTTGCTTCCGTCTGTGAAGATACGGACTTCGTGATTGCTATGAGCATCCACGTGTTCTTGGTCTACCAGGCTTACTATTCCCAGTTTAATACGTGCCGCTGGGTGGGGAGCTTCAAACGCTGGACTCATTATTTCGACCTCACAATCGCCCAGTGTTGGATGTGGTACTCCCTTCCTTGCCTCATAGAGCGAAGCTGCTTCTTTTACTCTGAGGTCTAGCGGGAGCAGTCCTGCCTGCACCAGAGCGGAGTTCAGTGATACCGGACGTTATATCAACATCGACGAGGTTTGGAAGTTGTGTTGTTTGGTCAAAATCCGATATATTTGGTGTTGCTTGGTTCGGGTGTTTTTCTTCGAGGATCTGAAATATGGTTTTGTCACCAATTTTGTCATCAAGGTTTAATATTCCACCTCCATTCCGTTCTGTGATAAATCTATTGACTTGTCTAATTTTTCCTTGTAGCATCAGTCTATTAAACACACGCGACAAATGATCACAGTCTTGTTGTTTTTTATAACGATTAACCGTTTTGTTGCATCTCTCGGCTTCCTGTATTAAATCATCAAATTGACTTTCCGCCACATTTCCAGTCTCCTGTTTATTAGACGTCTGATATCCGGGCTTTTAGTTACTAGACTATCCCTTTGGAGAATTGTGCTGCAGTAGCAGAATATTCGTTTAGAGGAGCCATTTGTGGGTAATTCATTTACTAGTTTATTGATTTCGTTTGCTAGGAGGTCAATGAAATGACGGCTAACATTTCCTTGTGGAAGATTGTATTGTTTTCCCGACAATTTTATCTTTTTCTTCCAACGGAGTCTCCATGGAGAGTCTTGGCCGCCTTCGTTGTTTATAATTTTTGCTTCAAAGCCGTCTTTGAATAAGTTGTCTAGTGGGTTGTTGTTGTTTTGGTTTGATGAAGTATTAGTAGGTTGTTCGTTGTCTTGGCGGCTCGCATAGATCTGAGGATGTGTGTGACATACTTATATGTATGTTTAAACCGCGTCTCTTGAATAACTTCGAGCATATTTGACAGGGAAGCAGTGTATTATCTTGGCTATTTTTGACGGTGCCTGAGGAGGTATCGTTCATTGTTTCTTGTAATTTTGTTAATATGGCGATTTACTGGTATTTTATTAACTGTAAATTTGTTTCAATTTATATATTAGTAATATTTAACGTTAAAACTATAGAAAATTGAGCTAAAACGTCTCGAAAACAATAATTTCGAAAATATTTTTCTCAGTGACACTTGACACATTCATTATTAATACATTATTCATAGGTATTTAAGTATTGAATTTATATTTTAAATTACCTATTAGATACTTACATAAGAGAGATATGGGCACAGCTCAGCGAATTACATCCCGTTCAAATCTGGAGCAGAGCCCGACTGGGGAAGTACCACCTTACAGAAAACCAGAGCCAAATAGCACTATACCCTACTCATAGTGTTGTGTTCGTGCTGGTGAGTAAGGTTGCAAAAGAGCTCAAAGAGGACCCAGTGTGTTGACGACGAGGGACCCTCTTGTTCCTTAAGCCGTCAACACAGTGAGTCCTTTTTTGTAAAGGTACGGCAACGCGCATGTGACACCTCTGGAGTTACAGGCGGCCATAGGCTACGGTAGCTGCTTACCATCAGGAGAGCCGTATGCTTGTTTGCCAAAGTCATGGTATTATAAAACAACTACTCTGGCATTAAGTCCGCCCTTTGTACTTTAAATAAATAATAAATACCTTCACAAATCTTCATCAATTATTTTATTGAAATCGCTTCAATGTGAAGAGGTACTCGTAGTTAACAGACATAATATATGGTACAGAAGTACTGTTCATTTATAATCACCGATCAAATAATACTCGGGATACACCAGCCCAAAAAATGGCCTCACAATAGTACCGCCAGGACGACTCGGGCGGTACTTCCTTTGACAGTCTTATTACGGTATAAGGGTTTCCCCACATCAAGGATGATAAAGACATGGATGGACAAATGCCTATACAAAATCGCGTTCCTCGAACCTTCAGGCTATACGTCTGTTTTCGGTACAATGTGCCACAGCGCCATCTGTTGAGTCTGGAGTCGAGTTATTCTGTCAGCGTTAATCGCCGAACAAAATATTAGAAACTAGAATTTATTTATTTAATTTTAATAGCACAAAATAAGATGGTACTAATGGCGGACTTAATGCCATAACGCATTCTCTACCAGTCAACCAATGGGCTTAACAGAAAGGTTAAGTAGGAATTTAGTGTTTGTGGTGACCAATAGATGACGCTAGTGCTTTAGCCTGAAATAAGGGAACGCGATTTTGTATAGGCATTGTCAATCCATGTCTTAATCATCCTTGCCCCACATCTATCGACGCAGATTCGGCAAAATCCGGTGGAAAAAAGCTTTATGTCCACGCAATAAGAGCGAAAAAGTCGTCGACGCGTCGGCAGCCGTCGGCCGAGCCGATCCGAGCCGAACCGTGCCTTGTTAGCTCTTATTGCGTGGACATAAAGCTTTTTTCCACCGGATTTTGCCGAATCCGCGTCGATAAATGAGAGGGAACCCTTAGACTGTATTACAAATTTTCAGGAGACATATTTTCAGTAAATCTTGTTTGAATCTGTACCTCCTTTACATTTTTACTCGAAGTTTATAATTGACCAAGCGATAGCGAAGGTGGACACCTGCGGTTTGTTCATACAAACTTGAAATTACATTCGCGCGAAAAACAACTACGCAGCTACTCTTTTTTCGTGTTCTGCTATGTATTTAACAAGGAAGAAATTAAATCCTTAAAGGATCAGTAATTTATCATATTGTGCTGTAAGACCTTCCTTCTTGCCAAATTTCATGACTATGTCTATGGGCAGGGAAGTACCTACTTACCCTATTAGAAGCTTGATTTTTATACAGCTTCAAGGGACCGCCGACATGACGTATTTGACGGTAATTTCAACTTGATACCGCAACACCTTCATGAGAAAAAGGGTCTTGACTTAACTGCAGACAGACGGACGGACGATAAAGTGATCATATTATTATAAGGGTTCTGTTTTACCTTTTGGGGCACGGAACCACAGAATAATATAATAGTATTTCATACAGAAGGTCGTCTTTCCTACAAAATCAGCGTTTGACAGAACTTTGACAGATGAACGGTGACACATGACGTCTTCATACAATTTTACCATTCGACGCGTTGTAGGGTTGACAAGTACGCAATTCATATTATTGCTGGACGTGCCCCAATCTGCCTCAATCTACCTAATCTATCAGTAATTTTAATATCAAACTAGATAAATGTCCGATTTATTACCTTATTTGACCAATCTAATTATTATTTTAGTACGAAACGACTACTATGAACTACTTACATATTTTGTCTTATCTGTGGTCATGCCGCAAATAAACGAAAGGGATTTTGACAACCCCGAAAACGTATCCGATACGTTCCAAGTATGGATGGTATAGGAAGGATGGAACTCTCCTATAGGAAAACGGTCGAAAAAGTGTCCAGCGGTAAGCACTAAACAATAGTTCCAAATATCTCCGGGTGGCGCTAGGTATAGTTCAGTTCAGCACTGGAAATGAATTACCGATATTTAATACTTATATGACTTTCTAAATAAAATTAATATTCACAGTGTTTTTCATCTCCGCAAATAATTATTTTGGATTAAATTTTTTTTTATTTCAAAATTAATTTAATCAAATTTAATATCATTGTGGCGCCATCAGTTTATCGCCTTTTGACAGACACTTTTGTAACATAGAGATTTATATCCTTCTTGTACAGTCGACTACAAAGAGATGTATCCACTTTTTCACCTTATTGCGTTGTAATAAGGTCCAAAAGTGGATACATCTCTTTGTAGTCGACTGTACCATCCACAGTTCCAAGGCCGTAGCTGTCACTTCGTAGAGATGGACACCCTTGACTGTACCTTACAAAAACTAGTATGACATTCGTAGATGTTAATGTCACCTTGTCTATGTCTATGTTTACGTCGATTGACATAAACACATATTTTGTTTTTTGAATATCGTTACCTAATAAAAATAACAAAATATTTCAAACAACGTCCTACGTCTGATAATTATGTAACTAACGTCATAGACTTTGAAGGTTTCATAAAAAGTGGGTGTTAACAGCACTTTTTAAAACTTGATAATTTACCTAAGAATAATGATAAAATGCGTTGACGTAAACACAGTCCTAAACTTGATTTATTTATTTATTTATTTATTTATTTAAACTTTATTGCACAAAAGAAAACTTGATGTACAAAAGGCGGACTTAATGCCAGTAGGCATTCTCTACCAGTCAACCTTAAGGCAAAGCAGAGAAGTTGTGGGCGGTGCTTACAAGAACAAAAGGTGAAGGTTAACTACAAGTAAACAATGAATAAAACAATATACAATACAATATATACATAATATACGATATATAACAAAAAAATACATACATACATATATTATTATATATACATACATATATACATATATATATATATATATATATATATATATTATATAAGGCTCACAACTTGACTGCAAAAACTACAGGGGCATTAGCCTACTCAGCATCGTCGGAAAACTGTATGCGAAAGTGTTGATTGAAAGAGTAGTAAAAGAAACCGATGGGAAAGTGTGGGATGCACAAGCGGGATTTCGAAAGGGTATGGGATGTACGGATCAAGTCTTTTCCTTACGATGCATAACCGAAAAGTACTTGGCCAAAGGTCAAAAGGTCTATTGCGCTTTCGTGGACTTGGAAAAGGCTTATGATAGAGTGATGAGAAATGAATTGTGGTCGGTAGTGTCCATGTATGGAGTAAACAGTCGGCTTGTGCAAGCGCTGAAGTCTCTCTATGAGGATTCCAGTGCTTGCGTGAGGATAAACGGGTCATACACTGAGTGGTTTAGCATTGAAAAGGGTGTTAGACAGGGATGTGTAGCGTCACCGTGGCTGTTTAATCTATTCATGGACAGTTGTTTGCAAGATCTGAAAGATGATGAATGTGGACTGAGGATGGAAGGGTTGCTAGTAAAATGTCTCCTGTACGCTGACGATTTAGTATTACTTGCGTCATCGGCACAGGAGTTACAGTTGATGGTAACAAGAGTGCATGAATCTTTTGAGAAGAAGGGAATGAAGATGAATGTCAGTAAGACGAAAGTAATGGTATTTGAAAGAGATGAGATTATGGTAGATTGCGAAATTATGATTGGTGAAGAAAGACTGGAACAAGTGAACGAGTTTGTGTACTTGGGGACTTTGTTTACAAGAGATGGTAAAAATGAAAAAGACATTGAAAGGAGAGTGAATGCTGGGAATAGAGTGAATGGGGCACTGAACGCTTTTATGAGCAGTCAGAAGGTGTCGCAAAAAGCACGCCTGGCTGTGCATGGAGGAGTGTTGGTGCCTACACTTATGTATAGTAGTGAAAGTTGGGTGTGGCAGAAAAGACATCAAAGTCAAGTGAACGCAGTGGAAATGAGAGCTCTAAGAAGCATGTGTGGTGTGAAGTTAACAGACAGGATCAGAAATAGCGTAATAAGAATGAAATGCGGAGTGGATGAAGATGTAGTGACAAAAATTGAGATGGGTATGTTGAGATGGTTTGGACACGTAGAGAGGATGGATGAAAGAAGATTAACGAAGAGGGTGTACGAAAAAAGAGTGGAAGGGTCAGTTCGAAGGGGAAGACCTAGGCGAACTTTCCTCGATCAAATCGGGGAATTATTGCAAAAAGGCCAGGTCAGAAGTACTCTAAACCGACGAGCATGTATGAGGAATATTATGAAAGTGGGTGAAGCGAAAGTAGTTTGTCAGGATCGTAGTAAATGGAAATCCGTGATCTCTGCCTACCCCTCTGGGAAACAGGCGTGAATATATGTATGTATGTATGTATATTATATAGACGAAAATCATCAACCGAAAACACTAATCTTTCATTCCACTAGCGAAAAAGGCACGAACGGCTTTTTTAAAAGCAAACTTGCTGGGAGCATTCTTAATATTACGGGGAAGTGTATTCCACAGGCGCGCCGCCCGAACAGAAAATGAGTTTGACATAAAACCGGCGTGGTGCAGAGGAATTGAGAGAGACAAATTGCCAGAAGAACGGAGTTGACGGTCGCGAGACACGCCATAATATTGAAAGAAAGACTTAAGGTATCCGGGGGAATGTGGGTCATTAAGAACTGAAAAGAGAGTGCAAAGCATGCGAATGTTACGTCGTCGACGGATGGGAAGCCACCCTAGCTGGGGGTTCCTAGATTGTCGTGATGTCAAAAAAGATTAGTTGCAAAATGACAAAAATTCCAAAAAGTTTTATTTTCAATAAGTATCATAAAATGTCAAACTTCTGATATCCAAAATGCATTCATTTCATAATTACCAAAATTCAAGAATAACTTTGGTTGACAGGTCAAAACATGAGAATGACTGTCTCAAAACACCTAAAATGTTTACTGGGTATAATATTATTAAATATGAGTCATTTATTCTGCGTAACAAAATAAAACAAGATGAAATTGGATGAAACCCGAAAGTTTATAATTAGATTTCACATTTTTCCATAGTTTTGGGTAATTGAAATGTAGACATTTTGGGAAATAATAGAATAGAAAATTATTCAAAACATGATAAACTCATTTTGAATTATAGTCATGTCAAAAGTACGGTAATTTAAGAAGTAGGCGTAAGTCATTTCAAATTTTAGACATTATGAGATTAATATGTTTTGGCATTGCGTCAATCTAGGAGTATATGGTATTATGATATTTGGCTGTAGCGAACCGGAATCATTTGAAAGCTTTGGTTTCATTACGCCCTAATTTTATTTTACCCAGTTACTTAAACTCCTAGATTTCAAAATGACTCGGTGTCAAAATACCTGAATCCCAGAATGCCTATTTTTTTCTCAAAACACCACATTTTTATTACGAAGTAATTTCAAAATAATCAAATCCCAAAATACCTAAAACTTAACGTTTCGTTAACGCTCAGACAGTAACCTAACTTGTAAGGTATATTTTGGTTTATTCTTTATTTATTTTGCATTTTGGTCGTATCAGACATTCGGTATTTGAAGGGAATCATAGGGAATGTACATTGCAAAATTTAGGTATTTTGGGAAATGGTGGTTGTAAGTCAATATCATTATGATTTTTGATCATTTTATGAGTGAGGCAATTTGTTATTAAGGTTTTACAGCAACATGGCAATTTGAAATTTCGGTAAATTAGAGAATAAGGCATTATGCAATTTAGGTAGAATGAAACCAAAGCATTTGAAACCACGTAAATATCAATTTTTATAATTTAATGCTATGTGAACTCACAGTGTTTGTAAGTTGTAATAGAATTAAGTATGCTACTGTCTACAAAAAATCGCTTTGCTCCAAAATTCTGGTTATTTTTAGTGTCCGACCGAAACATGTTTTTTTGCCGAAACCGAAACAGAAGGTTCGGCTCTGGGTCCAGTTTCGGCCGAAATCGAAACCGAAACCGAAACTTTGATAGACATGATAAATAAATAGTACATATTTATTTCAGTTACATGTCAGCCGTTGTACAAGTCACCATCAGATATATCGAAGCGGCTAAGGTGGTGACAAATATCTGAACAACGCCCTTATTGTCACGGCGATAAAGTGCATGTTCAGATATTTTTGAGTACCGTGGTCGCTCTAATATATTTGATGGTGACTGTACAACAGCGATTTTATCAGTTAAAAACGTTGTGACAGAACTTATAGTCAGATTAAGTACAATATTGAAAGTTTCGGCGCGGCCGAATCCGAACCTTGGGCCGGAACACGTTTTTTTTGGCCGAAACTGGCCGAAACCGAAACTGAACTTCGGTCAGACACTAGTTATTTTTCGGTAAAGTGCCGCAGCGCCATCGGCAAAACCAGTTTTATACTTTGCAATTTCTTTGGCCCCATCTGTCGTGTACCATGCCTCTACCTTCCCCTCTTTCTACTCCCTAAGTGCCCTAACTATTATTATAACTATCTGACATATGGGGTGAGACAAATTGTAAAGTATAAAATCGGTTTAAGACTAATCAAATCGCCGAACGAATTATATGGAACTCAGACCTGCTGCGTTAATGAGGCAATGTAAATCGCGAGTTCTCCGTTCGAGGCGGACTACTATAGTATATATAATTATAGTTACTCACAACGACCCACAAAAATATGTGACACACACACTATTGTGGGTCTTGTGACTTCTTTAGAAATAAGTTTGTGTCAGATATATGTTTTCACGTTTTGTTGTATGAGATATATTGAAATTGAAATTAGGATCAAATTTCTACAGAAATTTTACTACTTCCACTACAAACCACGAAACCAAAAATCTTCCTGCTTCCACGACCTGAACAAATCTTGCCTTAAAGATAGGGATTTTAACTTTAATCGTAGTTCCTCATTATAAAAGGAAACATTATTTCATTATTCAATAGAATAAATTTAGAAGATACCTGACGCGACAAAACCTTTTAAAGACCAATTAAGGGCAGTATAGTTAAACACTGAAAATATAATGTTTTTTTTTTATTGACTAAGTACCTTGTATACATTACAGGTACAGGGAAAATAACAATTGATATATTTACTTCTTCCATATTTCCTTTACCCAGCCTACTTATCCAACAATTTTCGTTCCTAATCAGTGTACCTATACAAGCAGAATAAAATTCAAAGCTCTTTAATAATAACATCTCGCAAACATATCTTATTTTACATAATCTAAAATAAATTATATCTTAGTGTTCTGTTCCCTAGGTCTAGGTTTCATTGCAGCTGAAATGAGCTCTTTGGCCGGCGCCTCCACGAGCAACCACAAAATGGCCGCCAACGCGAACGATAGGAAGATGGTGGCGCAGAGGACCAAAACCTGAAAAAGTAAAGCGAACATTAAACACTAGTCTCCGATTATACTGGGTGTCTCATTCAAATCGGTCAGTATGAGAAAGTCTGAAACTAAGACATACGAAGATCTGTTCTGAGGAACCATGTCATCGATTTTAATAACAAGAAAAACTGCATTCATGCATTTTAAAAAACATCTGTACTCCTTTCGGGAATCGAACCCGGTTGTTATGAAAAAATAAACCTACACTATTTCTATTTAGATATCGATTGTGTAGGTCTTAAGCAGTAAATGTCTGTATGAAACATAGTGTCTAAAATGAATAAAATGCATTTTATTATATGAAGATACAAAATGCAATTGTAAGATCGTTACCTAAACGTGTTGAATATTGTATTGAAAAAGGCGGTGGTCACTTCGAGCACCTACTAAAATAAATTAAAGTATGTGGAAACAATGCATTTTATTCATTTTAGACATCATGTTTCATACAGACATTTACTGCTTAAGACCTACACAATCGATATCTAAATAGAAATAGTGTAGGTTTTTTTTTTCAAAACAACTGGGTTCGATTCCCGAACGGAGTACAGATGTCTTTTAAAATGTATGAATGCAGTTTTTCTTGTTATTAAAATCGATGACATGGTTCCTCAGAACAGATCTTCGTATGTCTTATAGTTTCAGACTTTCCCATACTGACCGATTTTAATGAGACACCCTGTATATACATATAGGTACATATAAAATCGAAGAAATTTGAACCTTATACAACGCTATTTCAAATATAAATAAATAAATAATAATGAAATAGCCTTTATTTTCTAGCGCGCATTACATTATTGTTTTACATCAATATCTAAGACAATATTTAAAAAGAAAAAAAAACATGCATTTTTATTTTAAATCTATTTTTTTTTTGTTTATTCGCTAGATGCCCATTGGTAGGCAAAGGCCTCCTCCATCTGTTTCCAAACTTTGCGATCTTTTGCTTTCCTCGTCCATGTTCCGCCTGCAACCTCGACGATGTCGTCACTCCAACGGCGTCGCGGGCGGTGCGCGGGGCGGGTGTCCTCGCGCGGGCGCCAATGAAGCACTCTCTCGCTCCATCGCCCATCGGTTGCCCTCGCCACATTTCCGGCCCAGCTAGTGATGGGTCAAACCGTAAAATGTTCAAACCGAATAAGTCGACTTCCTTGTACACCCAAACCGGTTTGCAAACCGGTTTGGCCAAACCGATTTACCTGATATCGTTTTTAAGTATCAGTGGCTCAAACCACAATTCAAACCGCATCGTAGTCGCTCGGTTTTGAGTTGAGTAAATCGATTTGTCAATTTTACGGTTTGTTCGACTTCGACCTAAAATGGTGGTTTGGACTATTGTAGTTTTAATAAATGTATGGGCTATTATTTAAAAAGTCGTATCTTCGTTATTTTATTTGGAAATGTTACGTCTTTCCTACGTAGAATCAGGACTAGAATTTATTGTTATGAAAAAAGAGTAAAAAACAATTGGTACAACTTTTTATTAAAATAGCCTGTATAGTCTGGTAAACCAATTTGTCAGTAAAAAATGGCGAAAAATGACGTACGACCCTTTGCGCCTAGAATTTAAAAACTGCCAATTGCTCTTTTTTACTGACAAAATTGGTTCGCTAACCATATATCGTCGACCGTATGTCGTGTCGTGTCGTGTGTCGAGGATATGTAAAGGCTAAAACGGGAAGCAGTATATATGAGCAAGCAGGAAAGAGCTTGCGGTCTCGTCAATCATCGGCCCGAATTCGTGCATTTCCGTAAGCCGCGCGCGAACCGACGCGACGCGAAACTGCCAAACCGAACCAAAGCTTACCACCAAACCGTGACCAAACCGAACCCATCTCTTCTAGCTCATGCGAAATTGAACCTTACAGTTCAAATTATAAGTTTCATTTTACTTTACCATTAGGTACCAAGTCGACTTGACTGTCTTCGACTCGACTCATTAATGGCGGCAATATGCATAGCAACATTTTTGTTCGTGTTTTGAAGTCGATTTGCATTAATTACATCTCTTTCCTCAATATGTCAAACGAAAGTGACGCAGCAACAAATCGAAATAGCAAGTTTCTAAGGGTGGCGGATGGATCTTTAAGTCGAGTTACGGTACACTCACGTCGGTTTGGTCGACTTCAGGCACAGATCGGTTTGAACCGGTTTGTGAAGTCGAACCATTACATCACTGCACCACCATTGCATCAGAGCACAGGTTGCTGAAATCAGCCGTAAGGTCATGGGTTCCCTGCATTCTCTTAACAGGCTCAAGATGTTTTTGCCCATCAGTACAAAAGTGTTATTAGTCAATACCCTGATTTTACCCATAATCGATTACGGTGATGTGTGTTATCCGGACTTAAACGAGGAACTTCTTGATAAGTTGGATCGCCTTCTCAACAACTGTATCCGTTTCATCTTTTGTCTTCGCAAATACGATCATGTGTCCTCTTATCGCTCCCAGCTAGGGTGGCTTCCCATCCGTCGACGACGTAACATTCGCATGCTTTGCACTCTCTTTTCAGTTCTTAATGACCCACATTCCCCCGGATACCTTAAGTCTTTCTTTCAATATTATGGCGTGTCTCGCGACCGTCAACTCCGTTCTTCTGGCAATTTGTCTCTCTCAATTCCTCTGCACCACACCGGTTTTATGTCAAACTCATTTTCTGTTCGGGCGGCGCGCCTGTGGAATACACTTTCCCGTAATATTAAGAATGCTCCCAGCAAGTTTGCTTTTAAAAAAGCCGTTCGTGCCTTTTTCGCTAGTGGAATGAAAGATTAGTGTTTTCGGTTGATGATTTTCGTCTATATAATATATATATATATATATATATATATATATATATATATATATATATGTATGTATGTATATATAATAATATATGTATGTATGTATTTTTTTGTTATATATCGTATATTATGTATATATTGTATTGTATATTGTTTTATTCATTGTTTACTTGTAGTTAACTCTTCACCTTTTGTTCTCGTAAGCACCGCCCACAACTTCTCTGCTTTGCCTTAAGGTTGACTGGTAGAGAATGCCTACTGGCATTAAGTCCGCCTTTTGTACATCAAGTTTTTCCTTTGTGCAATAAAGTTTAAATAAATAAATAAATAAAATCACTAGGCCCAGCGCCATTTTAGTTTGCACGCTAGCTCTGCCGCGTCTATTAATTTCGTTTGCCTTCTAATTTCTTTATTTCTTTTTCGATCTTTTAGTCTTAGTGTTTTATTTATTTTGTGTATTATTTATTTTGTAAAAGACCAGGTCTGGCATCCCTAAAGTAGTGTAGGAAGCACCACCGTATCCATTGCTTTCTTTTTGAGTTTAATAGAAAGGTTTGACTTGAATACTTCCTTAAGTGACCAGTACTTAGCCCAGGCTGATTTAATGCGTCGTTCGATTTCTCGAAGGGTATATTCTGCCCGAGGTATAGATAATCGTCCACGTAGTCCAGGGTTCCCGAATTGATAGTTATAGGTAATTTCTCACTATTGGTCATGGCAAAAGTTTTTTTCGAGTTCATTTTTAATCCACATTTTTTGCTTTCCTCGTCTAGCGTGTTTACCATGAATTCTAAGTCTTTGTGGTTTTCAGCGATTATTAGTACTATATCATCAGCGAAACCTAAATGATTTAGGTATTTTCCATTGATACGAACGCCCATACCTTGCAGTCCAATTTTCTAAAGACGTACTCTAGTAGACTTATAAAGAGATTTGGCGAAATTGGCTCGCCCTGTCTGACACCCCTTCCTATTTTAAAAGTATCTCCTTTTCGCTCTAACTTAACTACGCCTTGGCTGTTCTCGTAAATAACTCTTAGAGTATTAATATATTTCTCTTCTACACCTTGTTCATTTAGTGCCTGCCATAATGCGCCGTGAAATATAGAGTCAAAGGCTTTCGAGTAGTCTATGAACGCTATGTAGAGTTTTTTCCCCACTCTGTTTGTTTTTCAATTATCTGCCTAAGTGTGAAAATGTGATCTATCGTAGAATAGCCTTGTCTAAAGCCTGCTTGTTCATGGGGCTGGTTGAAATCTATGTTTTTTTTAATCCTTTTTAAAATAATGCTTGTGAATAACTTATATGCTTTGCAGTAGACTTATGGGGCGATAATTTTCAATGTCAGTAGGATCTCCTTTTTTATATAGTAAGGTAATTATAGAAGTCTCCCAGTCCTTTGGTATTGTTTCTTTCAGAAGTATGTCGTTAAATATTCGTGTCAAGACTGGCGTCAGGGATTTTATAATGGCTTTTAGGGTGTCGTTCGATATTCCATCGCTTCCTGGTGATTTCATATTTTTCAAACGAAGTATAGCGCTTCGTATTTCACTTTCGAGCAGTGGTGGAATAGTGTCTTTTACAGTTACGGGTGCGGGTGGTAGAGACAAAGCATCAGTTGTTTGTTCTGGTTTTTTGTAGAGACTCTTGTAAAAATCCGAAGCAATCGTTACTATTTCCTGTCTGTTTGTTTTTTGTACATCTCGTGTTTTTAAGTTCGTAATCCAACTTTTGGTTGTGTCTAATTTCTTTTTAGCTCTCTTTATAGATGCTCTTTTTTCCAGCTCTTCTTCTATGACTTTATATCTATGTTCCTTCGTGTTTCGTTTTATTATGTTTTTTATGAGTCGATATAGAGCGGTTAATTTATTCTTATCTTGCCTTGATTTATTTTTCTTACATTTTAGTTTTTTTCTTTCCTCGATTAAGTTTTCTATATAGGGTGTGAGTGTCTCGGGCTTTTTATTATCTTTCTTGGGGAGTTTGCTCAGGGATATTTTAATGTTTTGAACTAAGTTATCGTAGCTTGATTATGTTGTTGTAATTGTGTAAAGATTGTTTGAAGCGATTCTTGCTCTATAGAATTGAATTTATTCCTCGTATAGGAATTTATATGGGTTCTTGAGTTTTTCATTTTATCTATGTATAACGTGGCTCTTACTAGTCTGTGATCGGAAGGAAAACTTGTGTTTAGTACTTCTACATTCGTGATTTTCTCACTTTTTGTTGCTAAAATGAAATCAATTTAATTTTTTGTTTTTCCGTCTGGTGAGGCCCAGGTCCATCTCTGTTTGTTGTTTTTCTTAAAAAATGTGTTCATTACGTAGAGTTGGTTTTCAAGACAGAAGTGTAACAGTTCTTCTCCTCTATCATTTCTTTCTCCGAAGCCCCATGGCCCCATAGTCTTTTTGTCTTCACTACACGTTTGGCCAATTTTTGAATTAAAATCACCCATTACAATCAAGTCTTTTTTTGAGTTTTCTAATGCTTGTCGGATATCTTGATAGAACTCATTTACGGCTTCTTTACTATAGCTTCCAGTTGGTGCGTAACATTGAATGATAGTTGTGGCTGTATGGCCGAGTTTTATGTCTAAGCGTATGACTCTATCAGAAATTGATATAATGTCAATTATATTAAGTTTTAATTCTTTTTTAATGAGGAAACCTCCTCCATTTTTCCCATTTATTTTTCCGTAGTAAATAAAAATAAATAAATCGTATTCCAATATTCCTCTTCCTGTTTTTTTGACTTCTGATAGGCCAATGATATCCCAATTTAGTTTGCTGAGCATATGTTTCAATTCTATAAATCTCGTTTCGTTAACTAGAGATCTGACGTTAAACGTACACAAATACATGTATGGGTTTTCTTTCTTCTGTGGAGGGTTTTGGTCGTGTTCTCCCGCGGGGACCAGCCGTATTGGGAGAGGAGGAGCTTTCAAATATAGTTTTGAAAAACTCTTAAGTGGGGACACTTACTGTGACGGACGGAAAACTACGGAACCCTACACTGAGCGTGGCCCGACACGTTCTTGGCCGGTCTTTTCTTGCTTCTCATATCCCTTTTTTAAGAGTCAGCAAGTGGTTTTACAAAGTAGTTATTGAAGTATACATGCGCGACGAATGAGCCAGCGAACGCACGCAGAATTAGCATGTGGACGAAAGACGCACTATAGGTACGACATCCACCCTGTGTTCACCTTCAAACGAGTTGATAAATACCTAAGTGTTGCTATTTTAAGAGATAACACCTGGATAACACGAACTTGTGGCGTCTTTTAGATGTCACCTGTCTGTTCCAACATCGCGGGACAATCCGCACAATACCAACAAATATGGCGGCACATTATCAATTTCCCATAATTCAAGTGCAACTTGTATGAATCGTCTATAGGTATATACGCGCACAAAGTTATTCAGAATGTCAGCTGCATAAATAAGGGTTTCCCCACACCTATCGACGCGGAATCGGCAATAGCCGATATAAATAATTTTAAACAAAAAAGAACCGACTTCACTTATCCTTATCCACCTTTCCACGGACTTGATAAATACTATGGACGCGGTAATGAGCCGGGCGCGCGTTACATGGTTTATGATCATGCGCATAAACTTGTCGAAACCTCATGCCGCGCGGTTCAGTCGTCGTTCGACCACGTGTGACGAATTTAGTGCCAAAAAACATGTAAAAATGCCGTGTTGTACAATTTTGTCGTATCGTATACGAAGCAACGAATTAAAAGAGGCCACTGGAGTAGTTGCTTTCCACCGGTAAGTATAAAAACCGAGTATTTCACATTTTTTCCAAAATATGTAGGCTTTTATTACGACATTCACCCATTATCTGATGGTACAACAGTATTCACATTAATTGCTCGCTGGCTATTGCTGGCGGTTGCAGGATTACGCGAGTGACGCGCAATGTATTTGGAAATACGAACGTCGCTCGTCAGTCTCGTCACACGATCGGCAGCCACGTTGCTGGGCAACATGGCTGACACGAGGCAATGGTAGTGGTTACGTATTTTCGAGTGTACGCACACATCAACACAGCGAGTGAGAGACTGACATTTCTTTGTGTGTATCACCTCGTGCGTACTTTAATGAGAATGTGTGCGTGTAAATGCCGGCTACGCTGGTTTTGGAACAAACTACGGCTGATACCGTCTCCATATACTCCGTGCACCTTTCCAACAGCAAATGCTCGAGCTGCTGTAAAAAATACTCAAATCACTATAGGTGTGCCTATAATAGTTGAAGAGTTCCCTCGATTTATCCAGGATCCCATCATCAGATCCTGACCTGGTCACAATGGGACTAACTGTGAAGTATACTCCGGTCCAGCCGCCTTCGAATAATCGGTGAACATCCATACTAATATTATAAATGGGAAAGTGTATGTGTGTGTTTGTTTGTTTGTCCGTCTTTCACGGCAAAATGGGGCGACGAATTGACGTGATTTTTTTAAGTGGAGATAGTTGAAGGGATGGAGAGTGACATAGGCTACTATTTGTCTCTTTCTAACCCCCCACTTCCCTAAAATGGGGGGGTGGAAGTTTGTATGGAGAATTTAACGCGAGCGAAGCCGCGGGCAAAAGCTAGTAGGTACATAAAAAAAAACAAAGATCCCGACGAATTGATAACCTCCTCCTTCGAAATCTTGTAGTCGGTTGAAAAGCTTTATGCCTACGCAATACGAGCGAAAAAGACGTCGACGCGTCGGCAGGCGTCGGCCGAGCCGATCCGAGCCGTGCCTTGTTAGCTATTATTGCGTGGACATAAACCTTTTTTCCACCGGATTTTGCCGAATCCGCGTCGATAGATGTGGGGAAGCCCTAAAACTCTCAATCAACTATTATTGGACTTAAGTCCCCAGGCACACCACCTGTCTGAAGAGAGATCTTTTTATTACGCTCCCTTTACCATAAAGTAGTCATTGAGGTGTACAGGAGCTACAAAGGAGCCGGCGAATGGGCGCAGGACAAGTGTGTGGATGAGGAAAGCGCTGTAGGATACGCGTCCTGCCCACGTAAAGCCGCGCCACTCCACTATGCCACGGTATACCTCTGTAACAAGTTGTTAAAGATATTTAGCGAAAGAATGATTATTGGAATTTGGCTGGTAGCCTGGTGGTAAGTCGTTCGATTTTCAATCCGAAGGTCTCGGGTTCAAACCCCGACTCGTACCACTAGGTAATACTGAATTTTTCGACACTTATGTACGGAATATCACTTTTCGGTAAAAGAACGAACGCGAGGAAACCGGACCTAATCCTAACAAGGCCTAGTTTCCATGGGTTGGAAGGTAAGATCGCAGTCGCTTTTGTAAAAATGAGTGCTAACGCCAATTCATGGAATTTGGTTGCTCAGCCGACCCCAGGCTCAATTAAGTCATGGCAAAAGCTGGGATAAACGCTAGGAGGATGATGAGAATGACGACGATGAGGAAGTTAAAGCTTGGAGGTGACGCTGCGAATTGAGATGAAGTTACAGATGAACATGAAGATGAAGACAAAGGTAATTAGGCTGGAAATTAAGATAATTTAAACAAAAAATATGAAAATGGAGATGAAATCCATACTAATATTATAAATGGGAAAGTGTATGTGTGTGTTTGTTTGTCCGTCTTTCACGGCAAAACGGGGCGACGAATTGACGTGATTTTTTAAGTGGAGATAGTTGAAGGGATGGAGAGTGACATAGGCTACTTTTTCTCTTTCTAACCCCCCACTACCCTAAAATGGGGGGGTGGAAGTTTGTATGGAGCATTCCGCAATTTTCAAGGTAGAAAGCTAAAAATTGGTATGCGGACTATTTGTGACTAACAAAAAAATCGTGCATAATTTTTTTTTGGAAATCTGCACCCAACCGCTTAAAATAGGGGTTGAAATTTTAATAGTATTCTGTTCCGAGTTCTCTTCTGTGTTTTAAATCAGGAAAGGGGAACCGTGTTACCCCGAATTTAACACAAGCGAAGCCGCGGGCAAAAGCTAGTCAAAGATAAAATAAAGATACTTTTAAATTAACTCACTCTCAGTCTTAAAAATCATGCAGATGGTAATGAAAACTACGATCAACTGAAACGCTGGCTTGTAGAGCGCAGCGTAGACTACGCGCAGCACTAGCGGCGCACGAGTATCAGCGTAAAACAGCGCTCCGGAGAGGATCACCACCACGTCCACGGGGAATGTCAGCCAGAGCAGGTAACGGTATTTATGGAGCATGAAACATTGAGATAAGTTGCTTTGCGGATGATTTAAGAGTGTCTAGTATACTAGTGCGGAAAAAAAAGACCCTCTCAATATGCAATATTATTATTGATCTTTGTTATAGGTACCAAACATCCCTTATAAGGGCTATTGATAATGTGATCCGGTCTTTTTAGAGAAATTTAAATCTTATCTATCTTGGACTTGCTTTTTTAAAACATTGATAATAAAAACTACAAGCCAAGTTGGTAAGGCCGACTTGTTTGAAGTATCTAAGGCTTGATTTACATCAAAATATTAAGTATATATCATATCATATCTTCACTATCTATACTCTATACATATAATAAAGCTGAAGAGGGTCGAAAGTCTGTACATGGAAGATAATCGAAAAAAAGTTGGCTGGGGATACTTAGAATCGATAACAGAACACGTTCCAACAATTTTTAGAATTTTTGACTGTTTATCTGTTTGTCTGTTTATTTGACCGCGCATCACGTGAAAACGGCTTAACGGATTTTGATGAAATTTAGTATAGAGATAGTTTGAGTTCCGGGAAAGGATAATATATAGTTTTAATCCCGAAAATCAACCCTGGTGGGGGTGAAAATGAGGTTGAAAGTTTGTATGGAGAATTTTTAGCGGCTGAAACGATTTAGATAGAAATGAGTATGGAGATAATTTGAGTCTCGAGACATGTCATAGGATAGTTTTCAAACCCTTGTGGGGGTGAAGAGGGGGTTGGAAGTTGGTATGAGGATTTTTACCGCTGAACTGATTTAGATGAAAATTGGTATAGAGATAGTATGGGTCTCGAGAAAGGACAAAGGATAGTTTCATTTTCAAAAAGCCCCCCCCCCATCTTACTTTAGAACCGTAGGTCCAAAAAATTTGAATAAAAGAATGGAAGTGAAGCCTGAAAGGTACTTTCAATAAAAACTATCTATCTATCTATACATATAATAAAGCTGAAGAGGGTCGAAAGTCTGTTCATGGAATATATTCGATAAAAAGTTGGCTGGGGATACTTAGAATCGATAACAGAACACGTTCCAACAATTTTTTGAATTTTTGTCTGTTTGTCTGTTGATTTGATCGCGCATCACGTGAAAACGGCTGAACGGATTTTGATGAAATTTTGTATAGAGATAATTTGAGTCCTGAGAAACGACAAAATAGTTTTCATCCCGAAAATAAACCCTTGTGGATGTGAAAAGGGGGGTTGGAAGTTGGTATGAGGATTTTTTTACCGCTGAACTGATAAAGATGAAATTTGGTATAGTATGGGTCTCAAGAAAAAAAGGAAAAGGATAGTTTTCACTCCGAAAATCAACCCTAAAGGGGTGAAAAGGTAGTTGGAAATTTGTATAGGGAATTATTAACCGCAGAATCGATTTAGATAAAATTTGGTATGGAGATAATTTGAGCTCTGGAAAAGGAAATAAAAAAGTTTTATCTCGGAAATTATCCCTTAAGCGGATGCTAAAGGGGTGGAAGTTTACATGGGGAAGAAACAACCAATAACCGCTGTACGTATTTAGATGAAATTTGGTATTGAAATAATTTGTAATTTTTTGGTCAAGGTGTTGATATTTATAACATGTTACCCGTCGATGCTTTAAATTTACCTTTACCCGCTCTTAAGAAATATTTGAAAATGTCATGAATGTCAAAGGGTTATTGCAGGAGCGCGATTCGACATGGCATAAATGACAGCGTCATGCAATACAACCACAATACAACTGAGATATCTCACTTTTGAGTGACGCTAAACTGCAATAGCTTCACAATAGTGAGATATCTACTTACGTCAAAGTCAACAACTATCGCTAGAGGATTGCCTCTATGGGCATGGGTGCCATCTTATTTGTTTTGACGTAGACGTCAGTAGATGAGGGGAATCCCACCTATACTTCGTTTTTTTTTTGAGATTAGAAAAACATTGACAGAACGATGTACAGGGTTCTTTATTAGGCACGATAGATGTCACAACTGTCAAAGTGCCTACGCCGTCATTAAACATACTTAAATATATTTGTATTTATAGTAAAGCCATGCCTACGTATTTGTAAATGTTGTGAATATTGCACAATAAAATACCTAGAGATGAAGAGGTTCGCAA
Source organism: Pammene aurita (assembly GCA_947086415.1). Lineage (NCBI taxonomy): Eukaryota > Metazoa > Arthropoda > Insecta > Lepidoptera > Tortricidae > Pammene > Pammene aurita. The sequence continues at coordinate 26,444,283 of OX352302.1, read as the reverse complement.
CGGATGGTTCGATTTTTAAATATTTTCTCGCGTCATCTGTTATTAGTATCTCTCAGCCATACCTGGATAGTTTTTAATGTTTAAAGCTTATTCTGATTCTTATTTAAGTAAAGGTATTTGCTTGCTCTAATATAGTACGTTTGGTTGGAGGGTTATGGAGCAATCAGAGGCAGGCCCGAGTGGCATACAACAAGAAAAGCCACCTCGTAGTCCACCAAATCTTTTACCATCACCTAAGACAGTTGCTTTATTATTTACTAGCTGTGCCCGCGGCTCCGCCCGCGTGGAATTCGGTCTGTGTCAGTAAGCGGCTAATTCACCCCTAATTTCTCTCCCGCTACCCTGGAGACGGAACTTGAAGTAAAGTTGACAGATGGATACGCTAGAGGACAGTAGTCCTAATAAAATAGTTTACAATTTGACTGATAATTCAAAAACGGCTGAACCGATTTTATTCAATATAGTTTTTATTGAAAGTATCAGGTCTCACCAAATTTCAGCTTTCTAGTGCGAACGGTAACTGAGCTAGACCGCGGACAGAAGGACGGACATGGCGAAACTATAAGGGTTCCTAGTTGACTACGGAACCCTAAAAAGAGATAAATAGTAGTTTATGTTAACTGTTACGTAATAAGGCCTAATTATGTACAGAAGCATGCACTGCTTTACCTACACACATATTAAAAATCCATTGAAACCATTAGAATGACCGCCATTACACCGTCATGACCAACCTTATTGCGCCGGCGGTCGGGGGGGAGGGGAGGGCGGACTTTCATTACGTTACCGTAGGTAATGAATTTTCATACGTTTTTACCACACTGTCACAGATAATGCACTGATGTTACGTTACTGGTTGCAATAATGGTGGTAAGTAATTAATATAAGGTTCCGAACACGGAATAGAGGATTTATGATATTGGTGTAGATCATTAAAATTTACACAAACAGCTCGCTCCCAATCGCTCCCGGCACGAAGGTGCCCGTAACACTTGCAGCATTACCACGTTGGATTATTATGGACAGCTTTTGTATAGTCTTTCCTCCCGTTCTTGGCCTGTTACGGATTAGTGTTTTTATCAGTAAACTCCATTGTAGCAAAACCGCAGCGCACGCGCCACGACAAAAAAAAGGATTTGGGCTCATGTTAGCGTTTATAGAATATTTACCATATGGACCACGCAATAAGATTCAATATGAACTAATACAAAAAAGCTGTATATTCTTAACGGTTGCGCCCAGCGTAGGCGACTTAAACGCTCTCCATCCAGCATATCTTGACACCGAGATCCGAAACAAACATGCGTAATCGGAGACCGCGCTTGCACTGGTATTCCGAGCGCCCGACTAGGCACTCTAGGCAGCGCTTAGGAGGCAATTAGAATTATTCCTCACGGGAAGGTAAAACAGGGTCGGATTTTGATTGAAAACATTTGGACACAAATACGATTTATGAATATTTAATATTTACAAAAATATATAAACATTGGCTAAGTATATATATGACAATAAACTGATGATTATTTATTAGTAAAATAGGTTCATTTACAAGTCATATAACTTACAAGATAAGTCCTTATACAGTTGTATATTTTAATTTTAACTATAATAGTAGGTATTCCGTTTTAATAATCATTTCATTTCATTGCATTACAATTCATTTAATTTCATTTAAATCAGTATTTAAATAATAATCAGGTTAACAAATTACAGAAATAATCGGTTAGTTATATTTAGTTATATAATAATCAACGAATTATAAAATCATTATTTTTAATGTTACACTTACATATTTTTACCTAGAAAGTTAAGCCACTGTTGCATGTTAACTCATATTTATTACCTTAACATTAACACATTCATTTGACCCCATTGAGTTAATGTGGGGTAACCTCAAAACAAGCGTAAGGAAAATTAATACAGATCCTAAATTTAACGAGTCGGTACTAAATCGCATTAGAGAAATAGTGTAGGTAAATAGTACAGGTTGTCACTGGAAAAATTGCTGTAGGCACCGTACCTGTAACTATTTAAAACGTGGAAGATTTATTAGGTTTTAATGTAGCATCTTAATATTATTTTTATTCGATTTCATTATTATTGGTAAGCAATTTGCTGTCTGTTAAAATTCGTTGATTATTTGTATAAATGATTATAACTAACCCCTATACATGTTTAAAATGTACCTGTAACTATCTAAAACATTGATGTTTTATTACGTTTTAATGTAGCATCTTAATATTACACCGTGTCCAAAAAGTTCGAATACACTTTGGAGGTCTTATAACTTTTTTGTACGAATAGTTATTGTAGTGAAATCTGTATTTTATTAAAGCTATACTAATATACAAAATATGCTGCAAATATTTTGGACTAACTCCACCTCTTACCTATTTTACTAGCTTGCTTGTTTTATTTAACTCAATCTCACGCGGCACGCACCGCTTTCAAGGTTATTTCGTCCCAAATATGCTCGATATCTTTTTTTTCACTGTCCATATTTGCTATTTTATAATAATGTGACCTACAAGTGCCTACAAGGCATGTAAAAACATACCAAATCAATGTAATAAACGCAAATCTGGAGAATGGAGTGGCCGTTTACTTTCGGCAATATAATCATCGAAATTAGCTTTTCTCAAAGCTTGAACAACGTTTCGACTGTTTTGAGCACAATTTTGTGAGAAAATAATTTAATTTTTATTCCTAAACACAGTTTTCAAATTTTCAGGAGCGTTCTTCGACGAAAACCTCTGATTTATAATTTTCATTATTAATGTGCGACTTTATCGGTAAATATAACAAAATTTGGCCCCACATATTTAACTGAACCCCACACTACCACCAATAGTTCCCTCTGGAGTCTGGGAACATTAACCTCATGGTTTAGGCTGTTTTTTATACTTGCTGCTCACAAACGACCGTTTTGAGCATTGTAAGGCTATTTTAATTCAATGAGTTTCTCGTCAGAAAATCAACTCCTTCCTGCGTGCCAGGAATGTATTGAGTTGGATTATGTACTCTAATTTTCTCGATTGCTACGGAAAAACGATGAACTTCACGTTTATTGTAGCTATGATATCCAGGATCCACCTCCAAAATACCACGTAAGGATCTCCTCAAAATTTTCAGATCGGCAGTTGATTTTTGGATAAAGCGGCTTTTGTCCTCTAAACTCGCACTCTCACGATATTTAGTATTTTAATGGTTCTAGCTGCGTAGCTAACCAGATTTTTTCCTGTCTTCTAAAGAGGACCTATTTTAAGACCTTCTCATTGTTGTGTAAACGAGATTGCATTTGATTCCAAAAAGTTTTACCGCCTTGAAAAAACACCTTTGCAGTCGCCATTACGAAATTTTGTACTAAATTGTTAATCGAAAGTACTTCATTGAAGAGTGAAGACAAATTTCAAGTCCTTCGCGTTTTTTACTATTACATTATGGTCAAGTTAACTTATTCTTTAGATTAATATAATAAATGGATGGCCTGCAGCCTGTATGCCTTCAGGGTCAACGCAAAAATATGTGTATTCGAACTTATTGGACAGGGTGTATTTTTATTTAAATTTCTTTATTCTTAGTAAGCAATTTGCTGTGTTTGTAAAAGTAATAATAAAAAAAAATGTTTTTAAAATTCGTTGATTATTTGTATAACTGATTATAACTAACCGATTATTATTGTAGTATACTTACCCAATGTTTATATATTTCTTTAAATTAAATATACATAAATCGTACACGTACCCAAATATCTCAATCAAAATCCGACCCTGAATTTACCTGTCCGTGAGGAATAATTACAATTGTCTCCTAAGCACTGCCTAGTCGGGCGTTCGGAATACCAGTGCAAGTGCGGTCTCAGATTATGCATATTTGTTTCGAATCTCGGTGTCAAGATATGCTGGATGGAGAGCGTTTAAGTCGCCTACGCTGGGCGCAACCGTTAAGAATATGCAGCTTTTTTGTATTAGTTCATATTGAATCTTATTGCGTGGTCCATATGGTAAATATTCTATAAACGCTATATATATATGACAATAAACTGATGATTATTTATTAGTAAAATAGGTTCATTTACAAGTCATATAATTTACAAGATAAGTCCTTATACAGTTGTATATTTTAATTTTAACTATAATAGTAGGTATTCCGTTTTAATAATCATTTCATTTCATTGCATTACAATTCATTTAATTTCATTCAAATCAGTATTTAAATAATAATCAGGTTAACAAATTACAGAAATAATCGGTTAGTTATATTTAGTTATATAATAATCAACGAATTATAAAATCATTATTTTTAATGTTACACTTACATATTTTTACCTAGAAAGTTAAGCCACTGTTGCATGTTAACTCATATTTATTACCTTAACATTAACACATTCATTTGACCCCATTGAGTTAATGTGGGGTAACCTCAAAACAAGCGTAAGGAAAATTAATACAGATCCTAAATTTAACGAGTCGGTACTAAATCGCATTAGAGAAATAGTGTAGGTAAATAGTACAGGTTGTCACTGGAAAAATTGCTGCAGGCACCGTACCTGTAACTATTTAAAACGTTGAAGATTTATTAGGTTTTAATGTAGCATCTTAATATTATTTTTATTCGATTTCATTATTATTGGTAAGTAATTTGCTGTCTGTTAAAATTCGTTGATTATTTGTATAAATGATTATAACTATCCCCTATACATGTTTAAAATGTACCTGTAACTATCTAAAACATTGATGTTTTATTACGTTTTAATGTAGCATCTTAATATTACACCGTGTCCAAAAAGTTCGAATACACTTTGGAGGTCTTATAACTTTTTTGTACGAATAGTTATTGTAGTGAAATCTGTATTTTATTAAAGCTATACTAATATACAAAATATGCTGCAAATATTTTGGACTAACTCCACCTCTTACCTATTTTACTAGCTGACTACATTTTCAACTCAATCTCACGCGGCACGCACCGCTTTCAAGGTTATTTCGTCCCAAATATGCTCGATATCTTTTTTTTCACTGTCCATATTTGCTATTTTATAATAATGTGACCTACAAGTGCCTACAAGGCATGTAAAAACATACCAAATCAATGTAATAAACGCAAGTCTGGAGAATGGAGTGGCCGTTTACTTTCGGCAATATAATCATCGAAATTAGCTTTTCTCAAAGCTTGAACAACGTTTGGACTGTTTTGAGCACAATTTTGTGAGAAAATAATTTAATTTTTATTCCTAAACACAGTTTTCAAATTTTCAGGAGCGTTCTTCGACGAAAACCTCTGATTTATAATTTTCATTATTAATGTGCGACTTTATCGGTAAATATAACGAAATTTGGCCCCACATATTTAACTGAACCCCACACTACCACCAATAGTTCCCTCTGGAGTCTGGGAACATTAACCTCATGGTTTAGGCTGTTTTTTATACTTGCTGCTCACAAACGACCGTTTTGAGCATTGTAAGGCTATTTTAATTCAATGAGTTTCTCGTCAGAAAATCAACTCCTTCCTGCGTGCCAGGAATGTATTGAGTTGGATTATGTACTCTAATTTTCTCGATTGCTACGGAAAAACGATGAACTTCACGTTTATTGTAGCTATGATATCCAGGATCCACCTCCAAAATACCACGTAAGGATCTCCTCAAAATTTTCAGATCGGCAGTTGATTTTTGGATAAAGCGGCTTTTGTCCTCTAAACTCGCACTCTCACGATATTTAGTATTTTAATGGTTCTAGCTGCGTAGCTGACCAGATTTTTTCCTGTCTTCTAAAGAGGACCTATTTTAAGACCTTCTCATTGTTGTGTAAACGAGATTGCATTTGATTCCAAAAAGTTTTACCGCCTTGGAAAAACACCTTTGCAGTCGCCATTACGAAATTTTGTACTAAATTGTTAATCGAAAGTACTTCATTGAAGAGTGAAGACAAATTTCAAGTCCTTCGCGTTTTTTACTATTACATTATGGTCAAGTTAACTTATTCTTTAGATTAATATAATAAATGGATGGCCTGCAGCCTGTATGCCTTCAGGGTCAACGCAAAAATATGTGTATTCGAACTTATTGGACAGGGTGTATTTTTATTTAAATTTCTTTATTCTTAGTAAGCAATTTGCTGTGTTTGTAAAAGTAATATTAAAAAAAAATGTTTTTAAAATTCGTTGATTATTTGTATAACTGATTATAACTAACCGATTATTATTGTAATATACTTACCCAATGTTTATATATTTCTTTAAATTAAATATACATAAATCGTACACGTACCCAAATATCTCAATCAAAATCCGACCCTGAATTTACCTGTCCGTGAGGAATAATTACAATTGTCTCCTAAGCGCTGCCTAGTCGGGCGTTCGGAATACCAGTGCAAGTGCGGTCTCAGATTATGCATATTTGTTTCGGATCTCGGTGTCAAGATATGCTGGATGTAGAGCGTTTAAGTCGCCTACGCTGGGCGCAACCGTTAAGAATATGCAGCTTTTTTGTATTAGTTCATATTGAATCTTATTGCGTGGTCCATATGGTAGATATTCTATAAACGCTAACATGAGCCCAAATCCTTTTTTTTGTCGTGGCGCGTGCGCTTGCGGTTTTGCTACAATGGAGTTTACTGATAAGAACACTAATCCGTAACAGGCCAAGAACGGGAGGAAAGACGATACCTATAGGAACGACTCGGAGCGAGGCTTTTTTTGTATTTTTTGAAATTTTTGAAATTTAGAAATTATGCCATTTTTGTCATTTTTTTACGTTTAGGTTCTCGACTTTTTTCACTTTTATCACTTTGTCACTTCTCACTTTCACTTTTCACTACACTTCACTTTATATATATATAAACTGAAAATAGATGTCATATACTTAAGAAAAAGTGACCAAACCCTCCGGTGTCCGAGGCCAGATTTAAACTGGCGTCTTCAGCTTTCGCGGCTGACGTCCTGACCACTAGACCACCCGGTCACGGCGGAACTTGACAAATTTTCTCATGTATATGCAATCTCTGAATTTGAAACGGCTAGGCGCCGTTGACCATACTCTAAGGGCATGCGCAGTACGTGCTTGCACCTCCTATCCGAATCTCTTACGTGATTCTGGAATAGCGAGAGAGATGGTGCTGCCATCTATGAATCTTGAAGCAAATCAAATTATTTTGTTCAATATTTTTTGATTTGCAATTTTTTTAAGTAGTTACACTACTATATATAAACTGAAAATAGATGTCATATACTTAAGAAAAAGTGACCAAACCCTCCGGTGTCCGAGGCCAGATTTGAACTGGCGTCTTTAGCTTTCGCGGCTGACGTCCTGACCACTAGACCACCCGGTCACGGCGGAACTTGACAAATTTTCTCATGTATATGCAATCTCTGAATTTGAAACGGCTAGGCGCCGTTGACCATACTCTAAGGGCATGCGCAGTACGTGCTTGCACCTCCTATCCGAATCTCTTACGTGATTCTGGAATAGCGAGAGAGATGGTGCTGCCATCTATGAATCTTGAAGCAAATCAAATTATTTTGTTCAATATTTTTTGATTTGCAATTTTTTTAAGTAGTTGCGGAAATGTGTATATCAAACTATCTCTATACTAAATTTAATCTAAAATGGTCCAGTAGTTTTTTGAAATTAATCGAAACGTACATCCATCCATCCAAACTTTCGCATTTATAATATTAGTAGGAAGTAGGATAAATTGGAATATACTCTTTAGTCACAAAGTGAGGCCGAAAGAGAGTTTGATATGGGGGGCTGCGTCTTGTTTTGACTAAGGAGGTAATGACGTCACCAGACATAGGCAACATGACAACATGAGAACAAGTTCAAATGTCAGTTTGTGACTATTTTGTAACGAGTGCGAGTGAGACACCACCCCCTAATATTATGCTCTCTATCAGACCATTTTTTCTAGTCACCTATGAACAACTGTTTTGCTCGTTAGTAAGGTTCAACTGCACGGCTAGCACATGTTACAAGCGCGACTTAAGTCGCGAATAGGGAAAACCTTCCCGCGCCTGTCAAAAATCTCGCTTTCCGGTAGCATAACTTGCACTCGTGACAGCAATTGACACGAAGAGAACTCAAAGTCGCGGCGCGAGTCCTCAGTGTTCCCTAATGAAATCAAAGTGTTAAAAAAAATGTTTTTACGTGGGACAACACTGAATCGGTAATAGAGTGGTGAAATTCCATTCGTTCTTTGATGGTAAAAAAAAACAAATTATTCTCAATGGTTTAGTTTTTTGCTGTCAAAGTCATGAACTTTCAAATTTTGTTAACATTTCACAGCAAGAATATTTGTAAGTATTAGAGTTTTATTTATTTACGCCTTTCGGTAATTTAATAACTTCTCCCGTTTTGTGTTTTTCACACTCGCTCCATAATAAATATGCACGTAGTAGTTTCGAAACTTCCAGCTTTTCATGTAATTAAATCTCATAATGTATTCTGATCGTAAATTGAAAATATATTATTTTTCAGAATAAGTCCCTCATCATCACGTAAAATTTACTGTTACGACGTAAATGTGCCAAGGGACCTGTAATATTTTGTAATATTTTCTCGGTGTATCTCATTCATTAGAATCATTAGGTATACCATGGGGAGGACACAATCTTTTTAGTTTCTTATTTATTAACAAAACTAATTTAATTTCAGGCACTACCCAATGGTTTTACAATGGTCGCTTTTCACAGAAAAAAGAAAGGGTGCAAACTGGAGCGGTGGCGATGGCGGCGGCGGTTAGCTACGGGCAATAAATAGTTAACAAATGCATCACTGAACGTAACTCAAATCCTCAGAAGCTAGAAGCAACGCTCATCGCGGTGCCGATCCGCACATGTTTATATACTGGTTCTAATAATAGTAATTATGAGTTAAATAAAATATTATAACAATATAACTATTCTTTATTGTTTATTTTCCTCGATTTGCGATTTTTTTTACTTAAAATATAAAAACAGGAGGTACAGGTAAATTCACAAGAACTGGCGCTGAATGGCTATGAATATGATGGTAGATTAGCACTGCACATGTGGCATCTACTTTTGCATGGTTACATATAGGCCTAAATGATGCACTAGGTGTGCATCTGTCTGTAGGCTCACCATCCAACGGCGGCACCAGTCTGTCGGATAAGTCGAATTAAGACATTTCGATTCTAGCTTCCACAGTGAGCTGCTATTGATAGTGATTTCTTAGTATGTGTACCTGAAGTTATAATTTGTTAATGTATAGGTACATAGGTACTGCAAATGATCTCGTATAAGTATAAGACGATGCTGTCGATCCTCAAATACCTATTCGCAGAATGATAACATTGAGAACACTCAATGCGTTTTTAACACCAAGACTGAAAATATGGGTTCAAAGCATGCTTTTTACCAAATTAAAGAAAAGTTATTTTATTCGTAAGTTATATGATATATATTTATACAAGAAAAGTTCCATTTTGTGCACTCAAACATCGTGCATGACCTTCAGTGTGGTGCCGTGCGTAATTTAAACATGTGTTCCTTCCATTTTAAGAAGCTAACTTCTAATGACGCTTTGTGATATAGGGTACCAAATTATTTTTGGCTTTAGAATACTTGTAAAACAGGTTAATTACTTGTTTAAAGTAAGAATTTTCTAGTGAAATTGACACACGATCTCCAAAAAACCACCCGCGCGAGCGAGTCGCGGTCTTGATGCCGCGTAGACTTGGAGTCGCACTTTAACGTAAAGACGCGAGTCTAAGTTGGGTCAAAATCGGCAGTTGTGCCAGTTGTGCTAAGGATTTTAGTTCAAAGTCGCGAGTCACTGTCATTTTATGACAGTGGCATTCGTTCGCGGGTCTGTCGCTCCTTTCACGCGCAAGCTGTGCTGCCAACTAGCGACAACGCATTAAGTCGCACCCAGACAAGCGCCATTTTATATCTATGGTCGCACCGATCTGTCTTTTCTCGCGCCTGTCACGCGTAAGTTGTGCTAGACGTGCTGAGGTTAGGAAAATAGAGCAAAAGTACCGTCCAAACTCTACTGACCCGTAGTTGTCTCTACCTTTTTCTATTTCACAGTAGATGACGCTTGTAAAAAAAAATATATAACTATCGGTCTGCCTCCAACATAATAAAACTACGGTACTTAATTGTTTATAGGATATTTAAAAAATGTCACGTTGACCACAAATATGTGCTAAGGCCGGAAATGGGCTGGAATAAGGTATCAAATTGAGTAACTGATCCGGCTCAAGGTTCGGTCTACGCGTCAGGTTGGCGGATTCCGTTCCCCGATCGGACGCGGCCAGTTAATTTTAATTGTTTGCATTCTTTTAAAAGTTCCAGGCAAACACCTTGCTGGACACGGTTATCCGATCGGATGACCTCCACACAGGACTGATTGATTTTACTTGTTTGCATTCTGACCTGAAGTACTCCTGGTGTAACATTTTCAAACCGCAAGTTCAACAATTTACAGCGACCGTGAACAGATTGTTTTGCTTTTGTAGGGTTAAAACCTATGGCCTTACCAAGGCTCCAAGCAAACGTCCGGTAGCCGATACGGCTCCTGATTCGGTAACCTGACCGAAAGACACACTCACTCGTCCTGTTGACTTATTTTGGCCTAACGTTAGATTTTAAAACCGCACGGCGTAGAACCCTGTGTGTGTGGGGCTCCGGTATTTAGTTAAGATATGCGCCTTCGGGCGACCTGATTGGGTAACAGGTTTGTTTGGAGCCTAAACCTATGTTATATGCTTGAATATACCTCCTTTTTTCTGTTTTTAAATTCGGTACTTCAAATTCATTCAGCTGTCAACCGGTTATTGTTTGAAATCACAGATATCAGAGAAAAGCAGATCTGAAATTATAAGTTGAACTTTTCTATATTCCCGATCTGCTCTCACTAATGTACTTATCAGTAAGTAAGAAAAAGATAGACACCATGCTATCTCACAGGTCTTGAGCTGTCATTGTCTCAGCCTTTCATGACTTGGTGACGAGATTTAGTGCAGTGAATGATAATTTTCTACTAAATATCGACATCGATATTTACTGTTGATATCCGTAACAGGTATTCCAATGTTACAAAAAATTAACAAGTGCGTGTCGGACCACGCATTATGGAGGGTACTATCGAAAAAAATATATCAAAAACTTGTATCTGCCTATGAAAGAAGTTTTTGGAGATAACTTTCTTCAACACTATTTTCGTAAAAAAAAATACAACGATATATTTTCTAAATTTTTTTAAAACATCGTGAGGAAACCGGGCCTAATCCTAACAAGACCTAGTTTCCTCTGGGTTGGAAAGTCTGGGTTTCTTATACTTGTGCTATAAGACATTTTGATTCCCTTAAGTGTGTCAAAGTATGACATAAATATATTTTTATTGCGTTAACTCAGATAGGTATATGAAAACAAGGTCATATCAATTTCATCTCGTTCTATCTTATAGCGTCGTACTACTCTGCTATCCGCTGCGCTAAAGCATGCAATTGTAGATGGTCGACCGAGCGCGGCGGTCGGCATCATGTTCCTACGTCTGGCCACGCCTCATAGGAGATTATCTGTGGTCGCAAAATAAATAAAACCGATATAAAACATTGCAATTTCTACAGAAAGGGCATAATCTGTCAGATTGCGCCGTGTAATAAAAGTGGGAGGGGTGGAGAGAGATAGGGTACATGACAAAATGGGGCCAAGAAATTGCAAATATTGCGTTGTCTAACACCGGTTTAAACAAGCGCTTTCTCAACTTACCTCAAGAGGCCTCTGAAATATTGTAGGTATTGCATTTGGCAACAATATTTGTCCATTTCAAGTAGTAAAAAATAGTCATTTTTAAAATGTTTCGAGCAAATCCTTTGATGTTTGTTCAGCGTCTAATTATTGAGCCCTACGGCGTCAATCCATTTTTGACGCAATATATTATGTTCCGGAAATCTGAACAATTGACAATTAACTATGTAAACAATAATTTAATATAATAATATTTTGTGTTTGCCTAGATAAATATTTCATATCGATAAAATATCGACATAATTATTTTCATTTAGTTACAACACTAGCGTTGTTTACAAAAATTGAATTTTACCAATAAATCTCAATAAAATCAACTTGGAACTACGCAAAAGGTAGACATAGGACTGTGAGACCATAATGGTGGACGGTGTGGACACTATTGTTATTTCATTTGTAAGGATTTTAGTTGACATTATTAATATGTATTTATTTTCATAAAGGCCCCTACGGCGTTTGTAATTATTTTAATTTGTAGATTTTTTGTAATTATTTTTTTGACCGTATTAACATTCTTTATATTTTTTGTAACTTAAAATTATTTGGCATTGAAAATTAGGTATTTGACATTATTAGCATTTGTTTTTTATAAAGGCCCCTCTGGCATGTGCAATCACAAAATTTGTTTAATATTTAATATGTGGGTAGGTTTGCATATTGTGATAGTTTTTGAACGGAGGTAATTGTATATATTTTCCTCAGTCGACCCGTTGACCACGAACGCTGTAAAGTGTTCGAAACGTCGGGATGTAATTTAAGCTCAGTACACGCGATATAATCCGTTTTTAGTTGTTTCATTTCATGAATAACTATCGCGGCAACCGAAGGCAATATTATTTTTGAAATTTTTGAAATTTAGAAATTTTGCCATTTTTGGCATTTTTTACTTTTATATTATATAGATAGATTCTCGAGTTTTTTCACTTATATCACTTTGTCACTTCTCACTTTCACTTTTCACTAAACTTCACTTCACTTCACTTTATTCTATTTTATATATTTTTTATTTCATTCCATTTTACATGTTTCTCAATCGTATGGGTGTCGCGTTTTCGTGACGTGACGCTTTTTCGTGACGGTCACGTGACTTTTTTTCGCTTAGCCCCCCATCCGCGAACCGTCCGATAAGGAACTTCAACTACCACCGGTTCTAACCCTACACCTCTGACCCAAGGAGTATTATGACCGAAAAGAAACTCGACGGGACTTATTTTTTTCAAAACAGTCATACATTATTAGATCTTAAAGATACAAAATAATGCGTAGTTCTTCAAGAAGACATATCAAAACAGCTTGAGAGACAGATAATGTACCTATTGTTTAATTATAAAGAAAAATAAATCCTAATCTGACTGCTTCACAAAACGTTTGATATGTTTTCCTACCTAAACGGTGTCCTATAAATGTTAGATGATTTTGCAGTAGTTTTTTGGCCATGCATCTTTGTCCGTCATATATAGTCCTCGAACCTGGGCCCCGATTCGAGATGCGAAAGTGACACGTAGATATCTCACTTCTATTGTGCATCTATTGTGCTTCTATTGCGATCCTATTGCGGTCCTATTGCTGTTGTTTTTATCTGTCACATTTACAGTAGGTATCGCTAGAAGGTTTTGTCTATGACTATGGCGACCATTTTGTTTGTTATGACAGGACGTCGGGAATCCCTGGCAAAGAGTAAAAGGAGACTTTTTTTAGCATACAATAGAAACACAGATTACGCAATATTTTTCTGCACGAAGTAGCCAATATCAAATAATTATTTTTGCGATGAAGGCCATCAACGCACAAGGTCTTTGTAGTGTCATCTTGATTCTTGAATGTGTGTAATAGGAGAATTGTATTTGCGTTAACGAAAGAACCAGACGCAGATACAATCGGAGGATGCGTCCATCTATGCGTAGACCATAAAGTTATTATTTTAAACTGGAGTATACTCTTCGGCCACAGAGTAATGCCGAAAGAGAGCGTAATAGAGGACGCTGCGTTTCGTTTTGACCACAGATATCTCAAAGAACAGATCCGAAAAAATAAGCCAGACGTTTTTTCATATAAATGTCTCGTTGGTTATTAATGGTTAACCAAGATGAGTTAGAATGGGACAGATAGTATGACCTTTTTCGGCTGTTAACGAATTGTCTCGATTTAAAACTTAACCAAACTGTCAAATTAACCTAGACGTCAAACACAAAATTGTAGCAAAAGACGGTTTCTTGCAAGTTATCGTGCTATTTCTGAAAATTAAGCTGTATACATTGAATATTCATTATTTATATGTAGGCAGAAATGTCGTGCATAGTTCCATACCGCCGGAGGTGGTTCAAATCAGCGAAGAAGTCCGGAGAAAATACCAGTTTCCATCGGTAAGAAACTATTGTTTTCATTTCAAAATTTTCAAACACATTATGTAATATAATAGTCTCGGATAAATGCACATGCTGGATACTATAAAATAAGAACCTTTTGCGTAGTTCCAAGTTGATTTTATTGAGATTTATTGGTAAAATTCAATTTTTGTAAACAACGCTAGTGTTGTAACTAAATGAAAATAATTATGTCGATATTTTATCGATATGAAATATTTATCTAGGCAAACACAAAATATTATTATATTAAATTATTGTTTACATAGTTAATTGTCAATTGTTCAGATTTCCGGAACATAATATATTGCGTCAAAAATGGATTGACGCCGTAGGGCTCAATAATTAGACGCTGAACAAACATCAAAGGATTTGCTCGAAACATTTTAAAAATGACTATTTTTTACTACTTGAAATGGACAAATATTGTTGCCAAATGCAATACCTACAATATTTCAGAGGCCTCTTGAGGTAAGTTGAGAAAGCGCTTGTTTAAACCGGTGTTAGACAACGCAATATTTGCAATTTCTTGGCCCCATTTTGTCATGTACCCTGTCTCTCTCCACCCCTCCCACTTTTATTACACGGCGCAATCTGACAGATTATGCCCTTTCTGTAGAAATTGCAATGTTTTATATCGGTTTTATTTATTTTGCGACCACAGATAATCTCCTATGAGGCGTGGCCAGACGTAGGAACATGATGCCGACCGCCGCGCTCGGTCGACCATCTACAATTGCATGCTTTAGCGCAGCGGATAGCAGAGTAGTACGACGCTATAAGATAGAACGAGATGAAATTGATATGACCTTGTTTTCATATACCTATCTGAGTTAACGCAATAAAAATATATTTATGTCATACTTTGACACACTTAAGGGAATCAAAATGTCTTATAGCACAAGTATAAGAAACCCAGACTTTCCAACCCAGAGGAAACTAGGTCTTGTTAGGATTAGGCCCGGTTTCCTCACGATGTTTTAAAAAAATTTAGAAAATATATCGTTGTATTTTTTTTTACGAAAATAGTGTTGAAGAAAGTTATCTCCAAAAACTTCTTTCATAGGCAGATACAAGTTTTTGATATATTTTTTTCGATAGTACCCTCCATAATGCGTGGTCCGACACGCACTTGTTAATTTTTTGTAACATTGGAATACCTGTTACGGATATCAACAGTAAATATCGATGTCGATATTTAGTAGAAAATTATCATTCACTGCACTAAATCTCGTCACCAAGTCATGTAAGGCTGAGACAATGACAGCTCAAGACCTGTGAGATAGCATGGTGTCTATCTTTTTCTTACTTACTGATAAGTACATTAGTGAGAGCAGATCGGGAATATAGAAAAGTTCAACTTATAATTTCAGATCTGCTTTTCTCTGATATCTGTGATTTCAAACAATAACCGGTTGACAGCTGAATGAATTTGAAGTACCGAATTTAAAAACAGAAAAAAGGAGGTATATTCAAGCATATAACATAGGTTTAGGCTCCAAACAAACCTGTTACCCAATCAGGTCGCCCGAAGGCGCATATCTTAACTAAATACCGGAGCCCCACACACACAGGGTTCTACGCCGTGCGGTTTTAAAATCTAACGTTAGGCCAAAATAAGTCAACAGGACGAGTGAGTGTGTCTTTCGGTCAGGTTACCGAATCAGGAGCCGTATCGGCTACCGGACGTTTGCTTGGAGCCTTGGTAAGGCCATAGGTTTTAACCCTACAAAAGCAAAACAATCTGTTCACGGTCGCTGTAAATTGTTGAACTTGCGGTTTGAAAATGTTACACCAGGAGTACTTCAGGTCAGAATGCAAACAAGTAAAATCAATCAGTCCTGTGTGGAGGTCATCCGATCGGATAACCGTGTCCAGCAAGGTGTTTGCCTGGAACTTTTAAAAGAATGCAAACAATTAAAATTAACTGGCCGCGTCCGATCGGGGAACGGAATCCGCCAACCTGACGCGTAGACCGAACCTTGAGCCGGATCAGTTACTCAATTTGATACCTTATTCCAGCCCATTTCCGGCCTTAGCACATATTTGTGGTCAACGTGACATTTTTTAAATATCCTATAAACAATTAAGTACCGTAGTTTTATTATGTTGGAGGCAGACCGATAGTTATATATTTTTTTTTACAAGCGTCATCTACTGTGAAATAGAAAAAGGTAGAGACAACTACGGGTCAGTAGAGTTTGGACGGTACTTTTGCTCTATTTTCCTAACCTCAGCACGTCTAGCACAACTTACGCGTGACAGGCGCGAGAAAAGACAGATCGGTGCGACCATAGATATAAAATGGCGCTTGTCTGGGTGCGACTTAATGCGTTGTCGCTAGTTGGCAGCACAGCTTGCGCGTGAAAGGAGCGACAGACCCGCGAACGAATGCCACTGTCATAAAATGACAGTGACTCGCGACTTTGAACTAAAATCCTTAGCACAACTGGCACAACTGCCGATTTTGACCCAACTTAGACTCGCGTCTTTACGTTAAAGTGCGACTCCAAGTCTACGCGGCATCAAGACCGCGACTCGCTCGCGCGGGTGGTTTTTTGGAGATCGTGTGTCAATTTCACTAGAAAATTCTTACTTTAAACAAGTAATTAACCTGTTTTACAAGTATTCTAAAGCCAAAAATAATTTGGTACCCTATATCACAAAGCGTCATTAGAAGTTAGCTTCTTAAAATGGAAGGAACACATGTTTAAATTACGCACGGCACCACACTGAAGGTCATGCACGATGTTTGAGTGCACAAAATGGAACTTTTCTTGTATAAATATATATCATATAACTTACGAATAAAATAACTTTTCTTTAATTTGGTAAAAAGCATGCTTTGAACCCATATTTTCAGTCTTGGTGTTAAAAACGCATTGAGTGTTCTCAATGTTATCATTCTGCGAATAGGTATTTGAGGATCGACAGCATCGTCTTATACTTATACGAGATCATTTGCAGTACCTATGTACCTATACATTAACAAATTATAACTTCAGGTACACATACTAAGAAATCACTATCAATAGCAGCTCACTGTGGAAGCTAGAATCGAAATGTCTTAATTCGACTTATCCGACAGACTGGTGCCGCCGTTGGATGGTGAGCCTACAGACAGATGCACACCTAGTGCATCATTTAGGCCTATATGTAACCATGCAAAAGTAGATGCCACATGTGCAGTGCTAATCTACCATCATATTCATAGCCATTCAGCGCCAGTTCTTGTGAATTTACCTGTACCTCCTGTTTTTATATTTTAAGTAAAAAAAATCGCAAATCGAGGAAAATAAACAATAAAGAATAGTTATATTGTTATAATATTTTATTTAACTCATAATTACTATTATTAGAACCAGTATATAAACATGTGCGGATCGGCACCGCGATGAGCGTTGCTTCTAGCTTCTGAGGATTTGAGTTACGTTCAGTGATGCATTTGTTAACTATTTATTGCCCGTAGCTAACAGCCGCCGCCATCGCCACCGCTCCAGTTTGCACCCTTTCTTTTTTCTGTGAAAAGCGACCATTGTAAAACCATTGGGTAGTGCCTGAAATTAAATTAGTTTTGTTAATAAATAAGAAACTAAAAAGATTGTGTCCTCCCCATGGTATACCTAATGATTCTAATGAATGAGACACACCGAGAAAATATTACAAAATATTACAGGTCCCTTGGCACATTTACGTCGTAACAGTAAATTTTACGTGATGATGAGGGACTTATTCTGAAAAATAATATATTTTCAATTTACGATCAGAATACATTATGAGATTTAATTACATGAAAAGCTGGAAGTTTCGAAACTACTACGTGCATATTTATTATGGAGCGAGTGTGAAAAACACAAAACGGGAGAAGTTATTAAATTACCGAAAGGCGTAAATAAATAAAACTCTAATACTTACAAATATTCTTGCTGTGAAATGTTAACAAAATTTGAAAGTTCATGACTTTGACAGCAAAAAACTAAACCATTGAGAATAATTTGTTTTTTTTTACCATCAAAGAACGAATGGAATTTCACCACTCTATTACCGATTCAGTGTTGTCCCACGTAAAAACATTTTTTTTAACACTTTGATTTCATTAGGGAACACTGAGGACTCGCGCCGCGACTTTGAGTTCTCTTCGTGTCAATTGCTGTCACGAGTGCAAGTTATGCTACCGGAAAGCGAGATTTTTGACAGGCGCGGGAAGGTTTTCCCTATTCGCGACTTAAGTCGCGCTTGTAACATGTGCTAGCCGTGCAGTTGAACCTTACTAACGAGCAAAACAGTCGTTCATAGGTGACTAGAAAAAATGGTCTGATAGAGAGCATAATATTAGGGGGTGGTGTCTCACTCGCACTCGTTACAAAATAGTCACAAACTGACATTTGAACTTGTTCTCATGTTGTCATGTTGCCTATGTCTGGTGACGTCATTACCTCCTTAGTCAAAACAAGACGCAGCCCCCCATATCAAACTCTCTTTCGGCCTCACTTTGTGACTAAAGAGTATATTCCAATTTATCCTACTTCCTACTAATATTATAAATGCGAAAGTTTGGATGGATGGATGTACGTTTCGATTAATCTCAAAAAACTACTGGACCATTTTAGATTAAATTTAGTATAGAGATAGTTTGATATACACATTTCCGCAACTACTTAAAAAAATTGCAAATCAAAAAATATTGAACAAAATAATTTGATTTGCTTCAAGATTCATAGATGGCAGCACCATCTCTCTCGCTATTCCAGAATCACGTAAGAGATTCGGATAGGAGGTGCAAGCACGTACTGCGCATGCCCTTAGAGTATGGTCAACGGCGCCTAGCCGTTTCAAATTCAGAGATTGCATATACATGAGAAAATTTGTCAAGTTCCGCCGTGACCGGGTGGTCTAGTGGTCAGGACGTCAGCCGCGAAAGCTAAAGACGCCAGTTCAAATCTGGCCTCGGACACCGGAGGGTTTGGTCACTTTTTCTTAAGTATATGACATCTATTTTCAGTTTATATATAGTAGTGTAACTACTTAAAAAAATTGCAAATCAAAAAATATTGAACAAAATAATTTGATTTGCTTCAAGATTCATAGATGGCAGCACCATCTCTCTCGCTATTCCAGAATCACGTAAGAGATTCGGATAGGAGGTGCAAGCACGTACTGCGCATGCCCTTAGAGTATGGTCAACGGCGCCTAGCCGTTTCAAATTCAGAGATTGCATATACATGAGAAAATTTGTCAAGTTCCGCCGTGACCGGGTGGTCTAGTGGTCAGGACGTCAGCCGCGAAAGCTGAAGACGCCAGTTCAAATCTGGCCTCGGACACCGGAGGGTTTGGTCACTTTTTCTTAAGTATATGACATCTATTTTCAGTTTATATATATATAAAGTGAAGTGTAGTGAAAAGTGAAAGTGAGAAGTGACAAAGTGATAAAAGTGAAAAAAGTCGAGAACCTAAACGTAAAAAAATGACAAAAATGGCATAATTTCTAAATTTCAAAAATTTCAAAAAATACAAAAAAACCCTCGCTCCGAGTCGTTCCTATAGGTATAGTCTTTCCTCCCGTTCTTGGCCTGTTACGGATTAGTGTTCTTATCAGTAAACTCCATTGTAGCAAAACCGCAAGCGCACGCGCCACGACAAAAAAAAGGATTTGGGCTCATGTTAGCGTTTATAGAATATCTACCATATGGACCACGCAATAAGATTCAATATGAACTAATACAAAAAAGCTGCATATTCTTAACGGTTGCGCCCAGCGTAGGCGACTTAAACGCTCTCCATCCAGCATATCTTGACACCGAGATCCGAAACAAATATGCATAATCTGAGACCGCACTTGCACTGGTATTCCGAACGCCCGACTAGGCAGCGCTTAGGAGACAATTGTAATTATTCCTCACGGACAGGTAAATTCAGGGTCGGATTTTGAGTTAGCGTACCACTGGTCAATTTCCTTATTCGTCAATTTCATTAATTCACCAGTTTACACATTGAACAGTTTCGCTAGGTTGACAATTTAGCTAGTTAGGCATTTTACTGATTTTTCAGTTTCCTCCTTCGCTAGTTTTGCCAGGCTATCAGTTTCGTAAAAATGCTAGTTTTGCAATCCGCTAGTTTCGTTATTTGTCATTTTCGTTAATTGAACGGTTTTCCTATTTGTCAGTTACGTTAGGTAGACAATTTTGCCAGTTTGCTTTTTTCGTAAATCCTTCAGTTTCCTCGTTCACTAGTTTTGCTAAGCTGTCAGTTTTGTAAATTTGCTAGTTTCCTTGTGTATTCGTTTACTTATTCGTCGGTTCCCATATTCGCCTATTTCAATAGTTGCCAGGATTATTATTCCTCATAGATCAATATTTTATAATAAGTATAAATAGTACAAAACAACATCAGTTTTGTCTAATAAGTATACCGAGTGTCCCTAAAACCAACGTCAAGACTTATAGGGCTGGTAGAACTATCAGATCAGATTAGGCAAATTTGGCCCTAATGAAAATGGCATAATTTTCGAGATATTGGCAGATGACTAGCTTTATCGAACGAGCGGAGCGTAAGCGAAGTGAGTTCTCACAGACAACTTTGGACTGCAGCCGGCTACCTCGACGTCCCTGCATTTCGATGGCTTTATGATTTTGAATAGTTGTTCCGCGATAACTTTAGTTTAGTAACGTTTTTCTCATCTTTATGAAATTTGTTGGGGTTCTAGTAGGTTCGCTGACGACATAGCAGCAGTCGCAGAAACACCGCAGGATCTACAACTTCTTTTAAATACCATGCACACTGTTTTTCAAGAATTCTCTCTCAAAATTAATACCAATAAAACTAAAATACTGTCCACGTCTAAAGCAGGATTTCAAGCCGAAACAATTATAAATATAGACCACATTTCACTTCAAAATGTTAATAGTTTTAAATATCTTGGTAGTGTAATTACGGCAGATTCAAGGTGTACACCAGATATTAAAATAAGAATAAGTTTGGCAAAACAGGCTTTCAACAACAAAAAGTATATTCTTACCACCAACATATCAAAGAGGACAAAGAAGAAATTTATTAAAACTTTTATTTGGAGCATAGCATTATATGGGTGTGAGACGTGGACCATGACACAGAGAGACAGAGAAACATTGGAGGCATTTGAAATGTGGTGCTGGCGAAGGATGGAAAAAATTAGTTGGATAGAACATGTTACGAACGAAGACGTATTGAAAAGAGTAGGAGAAAAAAGGAGATTATTGAACACGATAGAGAGTAGAAGGGGGAAAATGATTGGTCACCTTATACGGCATGACGCGTTTATAAAGAACATCATAGAAGGCAAGGTTGAAGGCAAGCAAGGAAGAGGAAGACCGAGAATAAGTTATATTAACCAAATCAAAGAGAAGATAGCCGTCACATCGTATAGGGAGGTCAAGGAGGCGGCTCTGGACAGAAACAGATGGAGAGAGCTACACGCTCCGTCAGCTACACCGACAAGAGTTTGACTCTTAAATTGGATGATGATATGAGCAAGATTGATAAGGGGGTTATGGAGCTTGAAGGCGCGAAACAGTCATCAGAAGGGTCTTGTTATACTGGTCGCCTCGTTTGCAAGGAATCGCGAGTTCTCAGTTCGAGGCGGACTACTAGTTATAATGGTATACAAGTGCCAATATCTCGAAAACTATGTCATGTTCATTCAGGCCAGATTTGCTTAACCTGATAGCCCATCAGCTGTTCTACCAGCCCTTTAAGTCTCGACGTTGGTTTTAGGGACAGCCTGTATATTACAAAAACTCATTTTGTATGCGGCAACCATGGGCATTTCACGTCAGCAACGTTAGGTTTGGTAACCGTGTCCGGCAACCTGACACGAAAAAGTAGGTACTCTTTTTCTAATTTTATATCCTGTTGCTGTATAAGTTTATCGCGAATAAAATTAATATAATGATTTCTGATTTACTTATAAAGATACAAACTATGGCTTTTGACCGTTTTTTATTATTTCTAAGAAGAAGAGTATGTTGTTAAGTAAAGAAGAAGAGTTATGTTGTTGAGTTAAGAAAATTTAAAAAAAAGATTGGTTTTATTTCAAACAATAAATTTAATATTATTGGTATAGTCAGCAGCAGAAGTAGCTCAGCAGCTCAGGTGTTCAAAATGACCATCACACGCTCTTATTCCCTTAACAATAAAGTCGTGTCAAGGTCATTTTGAACACATTATTTAGCGTAGGCACTAGTTTTTACGAAAGCGGCTGCCATCTGACCTTCCAAATCAGAGGCTAAGAAACTAGACCCTATTGGGATTAGATCCGGTTTCCTCACGATGAGGAAAGCAAGTGGTAAATATCAAATGATATTACGTACAGTCGCCATCAGATATATCGGAGCGGCCAAGGTGGTCACAATATCTGAACAACGCCTCTATTGTCAAGGCGATAACGTGCATGCTCAGATATATTTGAGTACCTTGGCTGCTCCGATATATTTGATGGCGACTGTAATATTCCAGTAGCAACGGGAATGGTCAAATTTCGCCATTTTGTTAAACTACCTACACACTTTACCTTGTTATAATATCAAATGAAAAGGTTTGATGTGAGAACTACAACTATAATACCTTGGATGAAAAAATTATATAAATCTATGTATAATATTATTGTTTTGAAATTATTCGAGAATAAAGGCGAATTTTGACCATTCCCCTCAGTCTCTCGGAAACCGATGAACCTACATTTTAGAAAAATAAACATAAAATCGTTATTTGCCTGTAGATTACAGAAAAAAATAGTAAAAAGTCCGCGATCAAGCGTAAGTCGGTCTTATAATACACATTGTTAAAATTGTGTGATGAATATGGAAACCTCCGAGCGCGAGTCCGACTCGCACTTGGCCGATTTTTGTATTTACTATAATGGCAAGGAACCCTAAAAACTTACAAAATGTATAAAAAACTACTCAATAATTAGGCTCATGCTTTTCACTTTTCGCAATCTTCGAAGCGGCAGCCATTTTTATGACGTCATTACTCGGGAGACATTCACACCTATGTCCCCGTCTCTCGGCAGTTTTGGGGTCCTAGTGTCGTGCCCAACAACATACTAAAAGTTGGTAACCGTATCCAGCTCTGAACTTTGACTTAGGCCCTCTCCCATAAGGGAGAGCACTATTGTGTTGTGGGTACTAGACGACCCTGCCCTGCCTGCCTGGGTCTTTATTGCACACCTCAGAATAAGAATCTGGTATGAGTCGTATGACTTTCAGGAAAATTGCTCTTTAACTTTGCTGTACAATGTGTACAGAAAAAGTGCTTAGTTTATGAGATATAAGCGAAAAACTAAAAAAAAGTCAAACATTTTGAGGTTTTAGCCCCGTCTCCAAGTTAGCACAGGGTCTTCGAGCACGAACACTTAGAAGAGTATCTTTAGTATGCCTCCAAACAACGCGTTCCGTTGTTGTCAGATTACTTTCCAGGTTATATACAATTACTCTAACTAAACTGTCACCTGCCTGACCGTGCATTGCAGAGATGTGAATTATTACTATTATTTTTTATACATTATTATTAGCTATTTCTTTAATAAATGACTTCTAGTTAACAATTTGAATGTAAACTTTCCAGGTAAAATGTAAGTACATAAATGCTGGGCTAATGCCCTGCGCTGCCTCTCCATATCTAGGAGGAAAGTAACGGGTTGGGAACATGATCATCATCATCATCATCTCAGCCATAAGACGTCCACTGCTGAACATAGGCCTCCCCCTTGGACCTCCACACGTACCGGTTGGAAGCGACCCGCATCCAGCGTGTTCCGGCGACCTTAATAATATCATCGGTCCATCTTGTGGGTGGACGTCCTACGCTGCGCTTGCTAGTCCGTGGTCTTCACTCGAGCACTTTTCGGCCCCTTCGGCCATCTTCTCTGCGTGCAATGTGGCCTGCCCATTGCCACTTCAGCTTGCTAATCCGGTGGGCTATGTCGGTGACTTTAGTTCGTCCACGGATCTCCTCATTTCTGATTCGATCACGTAGAGAAACTCCGAGCATAGCCCTCTCCATAGCTCGCTGAGCGACTTTGAGTTTTATGATGAGGCCGATAGTGAAAGACGACGTTTCGGAGCCGTAAGTCATCACTGATAACACACATTGATTAAAGACTTTTGTCTTGAGGCACTGAGGTATGGGAACATGATGAAATAGGTAAATTGACAACCTAAGCTAACTGACGAACAGGTAAGCTTGCGAACAAGGAAAGTAACGAGTAGGGAACATGACGAAATAGGTAAATTGACAACCTAAACTAACTGACGAACAGAGAAGCTTACGAAAAAGGAAAGTAACGGGTTGGGAATATGACGTAATATCAAAACTGACAAACTAAACTAACTGACGAATAAAGAAGTTAGCGAACTAGGAAACTGACTTAATACAGGAACCGACAGCTTAGTGAAACTGGCAAATAAGGAAAATAGGCGAATTAAGAAACTGTCTAATGTGTAAACTGGTGAATTAGTGAAATTTACGAATAAGGAAATTGACCAGTGGTACGCTAACTCGGATTTTGAGTTAGCGTACCACTGGTCAATTTCCTTATTCGTCAATTTCATTAATTCACCAGTTTACACATTGAACAGTTTCGCAGTTTTGACAATTTAGCTAGTTAGGCATTTTACTGATTTTTCAGTTTCCTCCTTCGCTAGTTTTGCCAGGCTATCAGTTTCGTAAAAATGCTAGTTTTGCAATCCGCTAGTTTCGTTATTTGTCATTTTCGTTAATTGAACGGTTTTCCTATTTGTCAGTTACGTTAGGTAGACAATTTTGCCAGTTTGCTTTTTTCGTAAATCCTTCAGTTTCCTCGTTCACTAGTTTTGCTAAGCTGTCAGTTTTGTAAATTTGCTAGTTTCCTTGTGTATTCGTTTACTTATTCGTCGGTTCCCATATTCGCCTATTTCAATAGTTGCCAGGATTATTATTCCTCATAGATCAATATTTTATAATAAGTATAAATAGTACAAAACAACATCAGTTTTGTCTAATAAGTATACCGAGTGTCCCTAAAACCAACGTCAAGACTTATAGGGCTGGTAGAACTATCAGATCAGATTAGGCAAATTTGGCCCTAATGAAAATGGCATAATTTTCGAGATATTGGCAGATGACTAGCTTTATCGAACGAGCGGAGCGTAAGCGAAGTGAGTTCTCACAGACAACTTTGGACTGCAGCCGGCTACCTCGACGTCCCTGCATTTCGATGGCTTTATGATTTTGAATAGTTGTTCCGCGATAACTTTAGTTTAGTAACGTTTTTCTCATCTTTATGAAATTTGTTGGGGTTCTAGCAGAGATATATACTATTTGAGAGTTCGTATATGAGCAAGATTGATAAGGGGGTTATGGAGCTTGAAGGCGCGAAACAGTCATCAGAAGGGTCTTGTTATACTGGTCGCCTCGTTTGCAAGGAATCGCGAGTTCTCAGTTCGAGGCGGACTACTAGTTATAATGGTATACAAGTGCCAATATCTCGAAAACTATGTCATGTTCATTCAGGCCAGATTTGCTTAACCTGATAGCCCATCAGCTGTTCTACCAGCCCTTTAAGTCTCGACGTTGGTTTTAGGGACAGCCTGTATATTACAAAAACTCATTTTGTATGCGGCAACCATGGGCATTTCACGTCAGCAACGTTAGGTTTGGTAACCGTGTCCGGCAACCTGACACGAAAAAGTAGGTACTCTTTTTCTAATTTTATATCCTGTTGCTGTATAAGTTTATCGCGAATAAAATTAATATAATGATTTCTGATTTACTTATAAAGATACAAACTATGGCTTTTGACCGTTTTTTATTATTTCTAAGAAGAAGAGTATGTTGTTAAGTAAAGAAGAAGAGTTATGTTGTTGAGTTAAGAAAATTTAAAAAAAAGATTGGTTTTATTTCAAACAATAAATTTAATATTATTGGTATAGTCAGCAGCAGAAGTAGCTCAGCAGCTCAGGTGTTCAAAATGACCATCACACGCTCTTATTCCCTTAACAATAAAGTCGTGTCAAGGTCATTTTGAACACATTAATTAGCGTAGGCACTAGTTTTTACGGAAGCGGCTGCCATCTGACCTTCCAAACCAGAGGCTAAGAAACTAGACCCTATTGGGATTAGATCCGGTTTCCTCACGATGAGGAAAGCAAGTGGTAAATAGCAAATGATATTACGTACAGTCGCCATCAGATATATCGGAGCGGCCAAGGTGGTCACAATATCTGAACAACGCCTCTATTGTCAAGGCGATAACGTGCATGCTCAGATATATTTGAGTACCTTGGCTGCTCCGATATATTTGATGGCGACTGTAATATTCCAGTAGCAACGGGAATGGTCAAATTTCGCCATTTTGTTAAACTACCTACACACTTTACCTTGTTATAATATCAAATGAAAAGGTTTGATGTGAGAACTACAACTATAATACCTTGGATGAAAAAATTATATAAATCTATGTATAATATTATTGTTTTGAAATTATTCGAGAATAAAGTCGAATTTTGACCATTCCCCTCAGTCTCTCGGAAACCGATGAACCTACATTTTAGAAAAATAAACATAAAATCGTTATTTGCCTGTAGATTACAGAAAAAAATAGTAAAAAGTCCGCGATCAAGCGTAAGTCGGTCTTATAATACACATTGTTAAAATTGTGTGATGAATATGGAAACCTCCGAGCGCGAGTCCGACTCGCACTTGGCCGATTTTTGTATTTACTATAATGGCAAGGAACCCTAAAAACTTACAAAATGTATAAAAAACTACTCAATAATTAGGCTCATGCTTTTCACTTTTCGCAATCTTCGAAGCGGCAGCCATTTTTATGACGTCATTACTCGGGAGACATTCACACCTATGTCCCCGTCTCTCGGCAGTTTTGGGGTCCTAGTGTCGTGCCCAACAACATACTAAAAGTTGGTAACCGTATCCAGCTCTGAACTTTGACTTAGGCCCTCTCCCATAAGGGAGAGCACTATTGTGTTGTGGGTACTAGACGACCCTGCCCTGCCTGCCTGGGTCTTTATTGCACACCTCAGAATAAGAATCTGGTATGAGTCGTATGACTTTCAGGAAAATTGCTCTTTAACTTTGCTGTACAATGTGTACAGAAAAAGTGCTTAGTTTATGAGATATAAGCGAAAAACTAAAAAAAAGTCAAACATTTTGAGGTTTTAGCCCCGTCTCCAAGTTAGCACAGGGTCTTCGAGCACGAACACTTAGAAGAGTATCTTTAGTATGCCTCCAAACAACGCGTTCCGTTGTTGTCAGATTACTTTCCAGGTTATATACAATTACTCTAACTAATCTGTCACCTGCCTGACCGTGCATTGCAGAGATGTGAATTATTACTATTATTTTTTATACATTATTATTAGCTATTTCTTTAATAAATGACTTCTAGTTAACAATTTGAATGTAAACTTTCCAGGTAAAATGTAAGTACATAAATGCTGGGCTAATGCCCTGCGCTGCCTCTCCATATCTAGGAGGAAAGTAACGGGTTGGGAACATGATCATCATCATCATCATCTCAGCCATAAGACGTCCACTGCTGAACATAGGCCTCCCCCTTGGACCTCCACACGTACCGGTTGGAAGCGACCCGCATCCAGCGTGTTCCGGCGACCTTAATAATATCATCGGTCCATCTTGTGGGTGGACGTCCTACGCTGCGCTTGCTAGTCCGTGGTCTTCACTCGAGCACTTTTCGGCCCCTTCGGCCATCTTCTCTGCGTGCAATGTGGCCTGCCCATTGCCACTTCAGCTTGCTAATCCGGTGGGCTATGTCGGTGACTTTAGTTCGTCCACGGATCTCCTCATTTCTGATTCGATCACGTAGAGAAACTCCGAGCATAGCCCTCTCCATAGCTCGCTGAGCGACTTTGAGTTTTATGATGAGGCCGATAGTGAAAGACGACGTTTCGGAGCCGTAAGTCATCACTGATAACACACATTGATTAAAGACTTTTGTCTTGAGGCACTGAGGTATGGGAACATGATGAAATAGGTAAATTGACAACCTAAGCTAACTGACGAACAGGTAAGCTTGCGAACAAGGAAAGTAACGAGTAGGGAACATGACGAAATAGGTAAATTGACAACCTAAACTAACTGACGAACAGAGAAGCTTACGAAAAAGGAAAGTAACGGGTTGGGAATATGACGTAATATCAAAACTGACAAACTAAACTAACTGACGAATAAAGAAGTTAGCGAACTAGGAAACTGACTTAATACAGGAACCGACAGCTTAGTGAAACTGGCAAATAAGGAAAATAGGCGAATTAAGAAACTGTCTAATGTGTAAACTGGTGAATTAGTGAAATTTACGAATAAGGAAATTGACCAGTGGTACGCTAACTCGGATTTTGATTGAGATATTTGGGTACGTGTACGATTTATGTATATTTAATTTAAAGAAATATATAAACATTGGGTAAGTATACTACAATAATAATCGGTTAGTTATAATCAGTTATACAAATAATCAACGAATTTTAAAAACATTTTTTAACTTGACCATAATGTAATAGTAAAAAACGCGAAGGACTTGAAATTTGTCGTCACTCTTCAATGAAGTACTTTCGATTAACAATTTAGTACAAAATTTCGTAATGGCGACTGCAAAGGTGTTTTTTCAAGGCGGTAAAACTTTTTGGAATCAAATGCAATCTCGTTTACACAACAATGAGAAGGTCTTAAAATAGGTCCTCTTTAGAAGACAGGAAAAAATCTGGTCAGCTACGCAGCTAGAACCATTAAAATACTAAATATCGTGAGAGTGCGAGTTTAGAGGACAAAAGCCGCTTTATCCAAAAATCAACTGCCGATCTGAAAATTTTGAGGAGATCCTTACGTGGTATTTTGGAGGTGGATCCTGGATATCATAGCTACAATAAACGTGAAGTTCATCGTTTTTCCGTAGCAATCGAGAAAATTAGAGTACATAATCCAACTCAATACATTCCTGGCACGCAGGAAGGAGTTGATTTTCTGACGAGAAACTCATTGAATTAAAATAGCCTTACAATGCTCAAAACGGTCGTTTGTGAGCAGCAAGTATAAAAAACAGCCTAAACCATGAGGTTAATGTTCCCAGACTACAGAGGGAACTATTGGTGGTAGTGTGGGGTTCAGTTAAATATGTGGGGCCAAATTTCGTTATATTTACCGATAAAGTCGCACATTAATAATGAAAATTATAAATCAGAGGTTTTCGTCGAAGAACGCTCCTGAAAATTTGAAAACTGTGTTTAGGAATAAAAATTAAATTATTTTCTCACAAAATTGTGCTCAAAACAGTCCAAACGTTGTTCAAGCTTTGAGAAAAGCTAATTTCGATGATTATATTGCCGAAAGTAAACGGCCACTCCATTCTCCAGATTTGCGTTTATTACATTGATTTGGTATGTTTTTACATGCCTTGTAGGCACTTGTAGGTCACATTATTATAAAATAGCAAATATGGACAGTGAAAAAAAAGATATCGAGCATATTTGGGACGAAATAACCTTGAAAGCGGTGCGTGCCGCGTGAGATTGAGTTGAAAAATGTAGTCAGCTAGTAAAATAGGTAAGAGGTAGAGTTAGTCCAAAATATTTGCAGCATATTTTGTATATTAGTATAGCTTTAATAAAATACAGATTTCACTACAATAACTATTCGTACAAAAAAGTTATAAGACCTCCAAAGTGTATTCGAACTTTTTGGACACGGTGTAATATTAAGATGCTACATTAAAACGTAATAAAACATCAATGTTTTAGATAGTTACAGGTACATTTTAAACATGTATAGGGGTTAGTTATAATCATTTATACAAATAATCAACGAATTTTAACAGACAGCAAATTGCTTACCAATAATAATGAAATCGAATAAAAATAATATTAAGATGCTACATTAAAACCTAATAAATCTTCCACGTTTTAAATAGTTACAGGTACGGTGCCTACAGCAATTTTTCCAGTGACAACCTGTACTATTTACCTACACTATTTCTCTAATGCGATTTAGTACCGACTCGTTAAATTTAGGATTTGTATTAATTTTCCTTACGCTTGTTTTGAGGTTACCCCACATTAACTCAATGGGGTCAAATGAATGTGTTAATGTTAAGGTAATAAATATGAGTTAACATGCAACAGTGGCTTAACTTTCTAGGTAAAAATATGTAAGTGTAACATTAAAAATAATGATTTTATAATTCGTTGATTATTATATAACTAAATATAGCTAACCGATTATTTCTGTAATTTGTTAACCTGATTATTATTTAAATACTGATTTGAATGAAATTAAATGAATTGTAATGCAATGAAATGAAATGATTATTAAAACGGAATACCTACTATTATAGTTAAAATTAAAATATACAACTGTATAAGGACTTATCTTGTAAGTTACATGACTTGTAAATGAACCTATTTTACTAATAAATAATCATCAGTTTATTGTCATATATATACTTAGCCAATGTTTATATATTTTTGTAAATATTAAATATTCATAAATCGTATTTGTGTCCAAATGTTTTCAATCAAAATCCGACCCTGTTTTACCTTCCCGTGAGGAATAATTCCAATTGCCTCCTAAGCGCTGCCTAGAGTGCCTAGTCGGGCGCTCGGAATACCAGTGCAAGCGCGGTCTCCGATTACGCATGTTTGTTTCGGATCTCGGTGTCAAGATATGCTGGATGGAGAGCGTTTAAGTCGCCTACGCTGGGCGCAACCGTTAAGAATATACAGAATATATATATTTAAAATACAGGGGTCTCGGATACATTTTCATGCCGTTCGGAGTCGAGACACTTTGCCCGTGGGGTCCCAGTGCCCGTAAACTTATCAAAGAAATATCTAAAAGGCTCGTCGACTTAACTGGTGACCAAAGAGCTGGCAGCTTCCTCGCTCAACGAATTAGTATTGCGATATTTGCGATACAGCGGAAATATGTCACACAGACGTAAGCTAAAGCTGGCGGCAGTAGTCTTTTCTCTGAAAAAATCCGGTCCGGTAGATTAAGTTAGATTGAGTCCCGGGGGTGGCAGAATAACAGCGTCCATTGCTTGAAGGTGGTAGGGCCCTAGTGCCTTTAAGCCTTCTCGCACAGACATAAGCTGAGTCACTTTCCTTTTTAATAAGTTTAAGCATGATCTACTGTATTATGTACTCATGCAATCTGATTAAATAAAAGTCTCTTATTATTATCATCTTTATTTATTTTTTGTCTCAGGTTAGTTTTTATAATATTTTTACAAAATCTATAATATATAAAAGAAGAAACTGACTGACTGACTGACTGACTGACTGACTGACTGACTGACTGACTGACTGACTGACTGACTGACATATCAACGCACAGCCCAAACCGCTGGTTCTAGAGATTCCAAATTTGGCACGAAGGTTTCTTATAAGGTCTAGGGATGCACTAAGAAAGGATTTTTCAAAATTCATCCCCTAAGGGGGTAAAATGGGGGTCCAAAGTTTGTATGGCGAATCAAGATTTGTTAGACTATTTTATTCGAAACTTCACAATTCACATGAGTATTCCTAACGATAAATGAGTAAATACGTGTTTCAGGTTTTTTGAAAATTCAACCCCTAAAAGGGGCAAATGTGGTCACAATATCTGAAAATCAACATGGGTATATCACATATCCTTTTTGAGTACTTATAGTACGCGGGCGAAGCCGCGGGAAAAGGCTATTAAAATATAAAAATTAATCTAAAACATACAAAAACAATAAAAACATTATAAAAACCTAACCTAGGGTGCCGCCGGCAGCGGAGCAAGGCCCAGGCTGCCGGTGGTTAGGCCCGCAGAGTGAGGAACCTTCGGACTATGCGCGCCATGTCCAAGATTACCGCCTTCTGAATCTGACCCTTGATCCAACCACAACCTCGTAGCGAAAGTCTCTCAAGATGTTGGTCGAGACTCTTCGCTATGAGACCGTTCGCAGAGACAACTATCGGTACAATGATCGCCGAATCAACCTCCCACATGGCGGTTACCTCGTGAGCCAAGTCTAGGTACTTGCTGGACTTGTCCTTCTCGGCCTTCACGAGGTTGTCGTCACATGGGACAGTAATGTCGATGAGCATAGCCCGACGTTGCGGTCGATCTATTACCACGATATCAGGCTTATTGGCTACAATAGTCCTGTCCGTGATAATAGATCGATCCCAATAGAGCGTGGCACGACCATTTTCGAGAACTGGCGCAGGTGTGTACTTGTAGTACGGCACTTCGTGGTCCACAAGACCGTATAGGAGAGCAAGTTG
This sequence comes from Pammene aurita, assembly GCA_947086415.1. Classification (NCBI taxonomy): domain Eukaryota; kingdom Metazoa; phylum Arthropoda; class Insecta; order Lepidoptera; family Tortricidae; genus Pammene; species Pammene aurita. The sequence goes on along the minus strand of OX352302.1, from coordinate 26,411,840 downwards.
CTGATGTATAATCCTGGCTACGAGGTTATGTCTGTGCAAGTACTCGCCGTTAGCAAGATGAGAACAACCGGAGATGATATGCCTGAGTGACTCTCCGGGACGGCGGCATGCCCGACAAATGTCGACCGTACCGTCCTTCAGGATATATCTCCGGTAGTTATTCGTCATGATAACTTCGTCCGCAATTGCACAGGCAAAACCTTCGGTTTCTCCGAAGAGGTCCCCGAATCGTAACCAGTTATTATTATTATTATTATTAAATGCTGCCAGCATCTTCGGCAACATGCCAAGGGGGCCCAATTTTGTTGATATTTTTAATTTTAATTTAGTTTTATTTTAAATAGGTATGTTTTATTTCTAAGTCTAATTTATATTCTTGTTCCTACCAATAAAGGCTTACATTTGACTAAAGTTAAAGTTATTTAATATTATCTTCTCTTCTCCCGAGTTCAATTCATGACTTATGACAATCGACAAAAACGGATTATTATCGCTTGTTTTGGACTTATTTTATTATAATATTAATCCCGACATTTCGAATCCTTTGCCAGTGAACTAATACTCCGTTTGTCGTAGTCACGGAATAGACAGATACATTACGTAGTCAAGATTATTTGTTGATAAGTTATTTTTCGCAAACCATTGAAGAACTTAGGACAATTTTACACATAACAGTAATAGCTAAATAAACTTGTATTAATAATTTATTCAAAAATCTACTGATGATATCAGACCCTTTATGTTGTAAATTTGTATTCATTTCTAACGCCACAAACTCGTTTTTGGTATAAAAATACATCGTAAATTAATAGTAAAAATCCTAATAAAACAAACTATTAATTAGCATATATTCTAAATATGACTGTTATGGTTATGATCAATATTTAGTTTCTACTTCTTCCTGTTAGTTTTAACTTCCTATTTTGCTGGTTTTTTGAACTTCTAAGGAGGGGACAAGATAATCGGTTGCAAAAACCATTTTTTTTTTTCATTAGTTTGTCAGTATAGTTTTAATTTTTAGAAGGAATAATGTATTATACTAGTAGTTTGTACAAAGATATGTTGAAACTTTATTTTTTAACTATTTTAAAAATAAGCTTTTTGTGTGTGAGTGGGAAGAAAAGTGTCGTAGAACTCGTCAGTTCCCATATTAAATTAAAATTAAATAAACGTTTATTTCAGGCTATTGCCCATATCGTTGTTAGTAAACACAGAATTTGTTTGTGTTTGTGAAATGTTAGTAGATACAATACAAATTTACAATTTTCTCAACTTAGGCGAATAAAATAGGACTCGATAAATAAATAACTAACAATTAAAATTCAACATAAAATAATACATTAAAATTGGTAACAAATTATAAAATCATTAATGTCAACAGGTGAAACATTATTAATTACTATAAATAAATAAAAATCTGAATTACTTTTAAATTAAAACATTATAAATTAAATTGAGTGGTTAAAATTAAATGTCAAAATTGAATTAAATGTCAAATGAAATAAAATAAATTAAGTAAAATAAAATAAATTAAGTAAACATCATATAAAAAATTAAATTTCACCCGTCAAAATTAACAAAACTGGAGTGCAACCCGATCCACCTTCGTCCCACCTCTCAGCAAACGCCCTAAGGATGCTATTAGAACTCTCGTTCAACCTACGGAGCAAGGAGGTACAGCGCTTTCTCATGATCGCATGGAAGCCGTCCACCCCCGCCTCCGCAAACATACCCGAAGCACTGCACCTCCGTCTAAGTCCAAGTAGCACCCTGAAGGCGTTATTATATTGCACGCGAAGCGCGCTGTACGTCCTCTGCGCATAATAAAAAATATGCAAAATGCAAAAGAAAAGCCGACAAAAAATTGATGTTCGAATGCAAAATCGATTAATATGAAACAATAATCGATTCTGTTGTTTATTGCCTATTTTCATCGGTTCTTAATGTTGACTTAAACAATCGATTGTTAAAAAACTTCATTATAGTTCCGTACCGTATCTCAAAGGGAGGAAAACGGAACCCTTATAGTGTCTGTCATGTCTTTTCATCCGTCATCGGTCTGTCTGTCTATCAAAGTCAATGTGCTCCAAAGCTGCTGGAACGAGTTATTGAGTGCAAATTTGGTACGCAAACACATAATATACAAGTCAGTGACCCAAAAGACAAACGTAATAAATGTGTGTTGAGTCTAGTCTAGGGACCATTTTTGGGGCAAACTGAAAATTCAAAAAGGGGTTAAAACCCGGTTTAAACTACGTTATACGAAATGGTATCTTAGCATTCATAGTAAATATTATAATAAATAAATAATAAATATCTAATAAATATAAATATTATAAATAAATATTATAGGACAATCTTACACAAATCGACCTAGGCCCACGGTAAGCTCAATAAGGCTTGTATTATGGGTACTAGACGACGATATATATAATAGATAAATATGGATAAATACTTAAATATATAGAAAACATCCATAACTCAGGAACAAATATCTGTGATTAAACACACAAATAAATGCCCTGACCAGGATTCGAACCCGGGACCTCCTGCTTCATAGGCAGGGTCACTACCGACTAGGCTAGGAGGCCGTTGAAAGTTAGTTCTTAGTGCATCTCTAAACCATCATTTTATTGGTGTATACGTAATCGTCGTCAGCATTATATTTGATGAGATGATAGTATACAAAAATACGCTTTTTATAACTTCAACTTTATATTTTGTATCTACCTAAGACGGACGGACGGACAGACATGGCGAAACTATAAGGGTTCCTAGTTGACTACGGAACCCTAATAAAAACGCGATTTTTCTATCAGCAATTATTTAAAATGAATATTATTAAGTATTGGTATTATTTAAAATCAATATTATTACGTATTGATTCATAAGGTGTTTTTTCTTACTGCCAACTAGTTGACTATTAGAATCGTAACAAATCAATTGACACACGGCAAAAATCAATTTTTCAACTTAAAGTGGTTTTTTATAGATTCTATTCTCTACATATTACAAAAGCTATGGCAATAAGCATTCGTCACGGGGGATTGGGGTTACGGCGCGTGGTGGATGTGGGTTTGCCAGCTCTTCTCGCAGCGGCATATGGGGTTCGCAGCCTGGTCTGTAAAATATTCAATTCTAATGGAGACATGGTTGTCATTCCCTTTGTCGATGATACGCTGGCAAAATGGACAAACCGTTGCCCGAACGCGTTCGTACCCGAGCCTCCGCAAGTACAGAGAGCGTGGGATGATGTTGGAGCTAAAACACACTCGCACGTCTCATGGGAACTGCCTCGGGTGTGGATTTGGCAAGACTCAAGTTGGTGTCGAGGGCTGAAGCGGGAGCGTAGTTGCAGGCTTTGCCTGCCCCGCATTATAACTAAATAGCGGCATGCAAAATACATCTTTTGTCTAAATTTTATAACGGTACGTCTTATAGTTACCGAGTAAAATGGCTGTGACATACGGTCGGACGGACGGACGGACAGACGAACATGACGAAACTATAAGGGTTTCGTCAAAATGACATCGATCATCTACATATTTATTTTCTAACTTGACTTATAACATTAAGTGATAGTAAAAAAAATAGCGCGTTTAAGGATTTTAACTTACTCTACTGGGTACACAAAAAATATAGCGCGTCCAGCATCCAGCAAAAACAAATTGATTAATATTTTAGAAAAATATACGCATTCCACCAATATGGCGAGGTTTATTGATATCGTAATTAGTAAGATTATTATAATTTTGTTAGAAACACAAATATCAGACGGAAGTACGGATATTTAACTAAACCGAAAACATTATAAACATCAGGTTTCGGGCATGCGTCATTCGATGATGAGCAGGTTTTATGGAATACGGGTTTATTAAATTAATAGATCCTAAACGTAACCTTTAGACCCTGTCAGGAAATTTGAGATGCTCACATGAATCAATGAGCCCTTTCATTTGACATGTGTAACACAACCAGGCGCGGATCCAGGTTTTCGTTCAGGGGGCACTTTCCTTCACAAAAAATCTCGCGGTCCGCACCTATAGCCTCCGTAGTATACGAGATTTTCGTTTCAGGGGGGGGGGGCAATTGCTCCTGTTGCCCGCCTCCCCTGTTTCTGCGCCGGAACACAACATAGTTTGTAGAATTGGTTGGTTCCAATCCCTAAACTGCTGTAACCTCTACTTCACTCGTTTTGTTTAAATATATTATATATATTTTTTTTTTATTGATGTTCAGGACAACAACAGCCTTAAATAAGAGTATTACATATAAATGGTTACATAACATATGGCCAATAACAGTTATCCATAAATTACATTGTACATAATTACTTATTAATAAGTAATGTAGGTAAGTATTAATTGCTAGGAAACAGTACAAAAATTAAGTGTACAAAAAAAGTCAAATAAAAGGCTCATCGCAAGTAAGTTAATTAATTGACCACATAAAAAGACGTTATAATTTTATAAACAAGATGTGTTTCCACTAGTACCGTGATAAAATAATTGAAAGGCTGTACACCAATGAATGTCCAATACCAAATATATTAATACAAGCCATAGCAAAGACCAACTTTAACTGCTGAATTGATTTTGAAATTATTATTAAAAATTTACTATTTATACGTTCTGAAAAGTGTCGTGCAGATATCATTCATATATTTCTTTTTAGATTGGAAGATGATTGGAAGAAGGGATCCACAGTATAGAATTCTAAGTTATAAATAGTCTTGAATATTCTAATATTCAAGACTATTTATAACTTAGAATTCTATACTGTGGATCTAATAAAATAGTAGTTTATGTAACTGTTACGTAATAAGGGCCCTTAAAACATGAGTGTGGTTTAATAAGATCACGCGAGTGTTTTAAGGCCTAATTACGTACAGTTGCATACACTGCTTTATCTACACTCATATTATTTATTCTAAATGCCGTATTCGGAAACCATAGAAATGGCCGCCATTGCACCGCCATGGCCAACTCGATTGTACCGGCGGTCGCGCGGGTCCAGGGCGCAGGTGTACATTATGTTATCAGAACTCATAAGCTCATAACACATCAATATTTGAGCATGTAAAGTTAAAATTACGTTACTGCCACAGATAAAAAGCTTATCATAGTAAAATCGGTTGTGGTAATGCTAGCCATTGCCTACCGTTTTCGAACACGTTTTAGAGAACTTACAATGTGAGTGTAGTTAAAAGTAATAAACGATTCGCGTCAAAGATATATGCATACTCGTGTTTCAGATTGTCTGTAAATAATAAATTATTAAAGTCAACAACTCGTCTGTTAAACAAGTTACGATATGTCGAAAATTTTAATCTAAACTTTGGAGTACAGAGTAATATATTAGTAAATATGTCGTATTTTTTGAAAAGGTCGCGGGAGTCCGCTGGATGCGGGTGGCGCAGGACCGGTCATTCTGGCACTCCTCGCCGGAGGCCTATGTTCAGCAGTGGACGTCTTTCGGCTGATATGATGATGATGATGATTTTTTTGTAGTGTAGTACGAATCATATATACACTTTCACTATAGTCTTTTGGAGTTTCAAAATCAGGCAGCAATCGTTCATGGTAAAATGTTGTAACTTGCGGTCAAGTCCCATCAGCAGTAATGTATTGACATATATGGTGTCAACTAAAGAAGGATTCAGTTGTTTTAAGTATTGAGTTACTATTATTATTTCTTAAAAATCTTTACAATACACAATTTAGGCGTAACAGATAACACTGAATTTCGCTCTCGTCGCGTTCTGTAAAGTTGGACTCTGTTGTGGTCACAGACTACACAGACTACTCATCATTAAGCTTTTACAAGGAGCACGAGGTCACTGTAGTATATCCCTAATTAACATATTAACAGTAACTTCACGTTACTGCCTGCGACATAATGTGTCACACGTGGTTGAATAAAATAGCATGTAAGCAATAATAACATATAAATAAGGTATGTTTAGTTTTGTTGACTCTCTTATATATTGGATACCGACAATACAACACATCTTCGATAATGACTGGTTTTACTTAAATACTCCATTTCGACCCTCCAACTAGCAACATATCTCATGGCGACCCATACCAGAAGAACCAAGATGAAGAAAACCACGGAGCATCGTGTACGAAAATGAAGACAAATCAATGGAAGAATATCCTAGGAAGACATAATTTACTTAGGGCATAAAATTACTTCAAAGGGAGTAGACCCTGACCCAGCAAAAGTGGACGCATTAAAGAAATACCCACGGCCAACGAATACAGATGAGGTCAAAAGATTTGTTGCAGTTGCCAATTATTACAGACGGTTTATTCCTAATTTCGCGAACATAGCTTATCCATTGAACCAACTTTCTAAGAAAAACCAAGTTTTCAATTGGACCCCAGAGTGTGAAACAGCATTTTTAAAATTAAAAAATATACTTACAAGTCCACAAGTCTTAGATTATCCAGATTTTTCAGAAAATAATACTTTTATCTTACATACGGATGCATCAAAAATAGGATTAGGTGCCGTATTGTCAAATTCTAACGGAAAAGTAGTCGCATATGCAAGTCGAAACCTTAAGCCAGCTGAAACCCGATACCCAATCATTGATTTGGAGTTATTGGCCATAGTGTGGTCGACACGGCATTTTAGACCGTATCTCTATGGGAAAAAGTTCAAAATTGTCACCGACCATAAACCTTTAATTTATCTCTTTGGAATGACTGATCCTTCGAGTAGGTTAACCAAATTTAGGCTGTATTTAGAAGAATTTAATTTTGATATTGAATATATTCCGGGACGAAACAATGCAGCTGTACACGCATTGAGTCGTTTACCGATGAATAGTGAAGATTTCAAAAAAAACAGGACAAACGTTGTATCAGTCATGACCAGAGCTCAATCACGGAGATTACGCACGCAACGAACTTGCAATCAAGGTGACGTAGCAACAGATGTTCCCGCAAACGATAGGCTTGATCAACCTAGAGTTGTGGAAATCTTCAAAGCACCTAAGGACTGCATTGAACTCGTATTAAGTTCAAATTATAAGTTAAATACGACATGTCGAAATAATATAATGAGTAATAAAGGAAATTTTGTGTACGTACCAAGCAAATCATGCATATATCTAACAACCCGATCGTTATCTACCGTAGGCATGTTAGCGAGGGAATTAGAAGTATTATGCAAGGAGCAAAGCATAAGTGAAGTTATAATAATAAAAAATAATCAAAATGTACAAGAAGTAAATGCATTTTTAGCTAGCTATACAAGTGATATTCCTAGGATCCTAGTAACAAAAGGTGTTACAAAAGTATATGATAAAGACGAAATAAGAGTTATTTTAAACGATTTTCATCTATTACCCACAAGTGGCCACGCGGGGGTTAATAGAATGCTTAATAACATTAAACGTCACTACTTCTGGCCAATAATGAGCCACGATGTATACGGATATGTCAAGAAATGTGCACATTGTCAGTACAACAAACACACTAATAAATACATTAAGGAACCAATGGTGATAACGTCGACACCAAGTTCGTCTTTCGAAAGAGTTTCTTTAGATATTCTTGGACCTTTAGAATTAGATAATTATAACTATAAGTACGTATTAACAATTCAGTGTGAACTTACTAAGTTCGTAGAGGCATACCCTTTAGAAAGAAATTATACTGAATCTGTAAGTAAGGCATTTGTAAATAATTTTATTTTAAGATATGGAGTACCAAGCGACGTTATAACGGATCAAGGTACTGAATTTATGTCTAGCGTTTTTAGCGATATTTGTAAATTATTAGGTGTCAATAAGGTACACTCGACCGCTTATCACCACGAAACCATAGGTGCACTAGAAAACACGCACAAAAACCTAGAAGCTTATCTTAGGATTCAATGTAGTAACAACAGCACCGACTGGAGTAGCTGGTTAAGTTATTGGTGTTTTTCGTATAATACCACCGTGCATTCAGAGACGCAATATACGCCATACGAGTTAGTATTCGGCAAACACTGTCCATTGCCAAATAATTTAATTTCTTCTGTCGACCCTCTCTATAATTATGATGATTATCCTAAAGAATTTAAGTATAGGTTACAAAGAGCACAGTCAGAAGCTAGAAATAATTTATTGTCAAGTAAATATAGTAGAAAATTTATGTATGATAAGAAAATGAATTCTGTACAATATAAACCAGGAGATTTAGTACTTTTAAAAAACCAAGTAGGTAATAAATTAGATTGTGTATATAATGGACCTTATGAAGTAATAGAGGATATGTCACCTAATGTTAAGATATCTAAGAATAATCAGATTTATGTAACTCATAAGAATAACACTAAGCTGTATTTTTAAAATTAATAATCTTTAGCAATTATTATATAACATAGTATAAAAAAAAATGTAAATGCAACTGCGTATGTTACATTTTTTTTTTCTTCCTTTGTGGGGGTGAAGGGTAACCTTTCGGGGGAGATGTAGTATATCCCTAATTAACATATTAACAGTAACTTCACGTTACTGCCTGCGACATAATGTGACACACGTGGTTGAATAAAATAGCATGTAAGCAATAATAACATGTAAATAAGGTATGTTTAGTTTTGTTGACTCTCTTATATATTGGATACCGACAATACAACATATCTTCGATAATGACTGGTTTTACTTAAATACTCCATTTCGACCCTCCAACTATCAACATAAATATCTCATCACCGTATAAGCGCAATTTTATTCGTAAATTTATTCGATTCGAACAGCACATTTCAATAGTATTCTACACCATTTTGTAGTATAACAATCCAGGTTAACCCATATAACTTTATTTTTGTGGGTATTTTTAATTCACATGAGTAATGATCAAAAACGTTAACTCAAATGAAATAAGCGGTCGCGCTCTCATACTAAATTAGTACGGGAGCGCTGATGTGTGGTGACCTCGAGTTGCACTTATGATCTATCTAGTGGTTGAGGTTATCTGTGGTACCACAACCACAGTCGCTGTGTCAACTCGACGATGTGGCTATTTAGATCTGCAATTTCTTGTGATGCGTCTTTGAACTGCTTCTCCAGCTGGATTATACGGTGTTGTAGTCTTAGTATTTTAGACTTGCTCTCAGTTGTTTCCGATTGGTTAACGCCATTTGGAGTCGAGGAGCAGCCAGGGAATAATGCGGAGTGAATGCTATTACTCTTGTTTTTGTGTTTGCTCGGGGTTCCTTTAGATGTTGTTGCCGAGTGGCAGACCGTTTTAAGTAATTTTATTTCCATATTTAAAGTATTCACTTCTCGTTGAAGTTTATTATTTTCTAAGATTAGTATTATCTAGTTATTTTTGCGTGCTTTGTAATTGAAATATAGTTTCCTCTAATTCGCAGATCGCCAGGTGCGATGGTGTGTTAATCCTAGGATCCTAGAGTCGTCTACACTTTAGATAGCAAAGTGGTAATTGATACTGGTCTAGGCGATGAAAACGACCCTTTAATTTACGTTAAATACCTTTGTCTTTGGGTCACCGACTTACCAAACCGTCGTACCAAAAGTGACCTTTCAAGTCAAAGCCTGTAATGTAAGATTTATTTTTACAAATAAACAAACAAAGGTACAACATCGTCGGTTGTTAATAGAGCTTATCTCTAAATTAATTTTTATGGCAGTAATATACCTTAATATATAACCGACTACGATGTAGGTACTTTTTACTTGAAAATGACACACATTTCAACTCAATAGGTCCGAATTTACTGGTAGTTTCGGAGTAAACTGGCTGTGACAGACGGACAGACACAGGCGCGGATACAGGAGGGGGGTAACAGGCAAAATGAAACACCAGATCTGCAGGATTCTCCTTGGAAGGTACGTAGCGCCAAGAAGCGGCGTTGGAGCTTTCCTGGATTTCTGATATTCGGTTTTTTACGAAGGGGCGCAAAGAAAAAGGAGAAGACGATAGCCAGCCCCTAACTATCATCGAATCACACCAGAACACACAACGATCCGGTTCGAAGGACCACGGACCTTGAGGAAGATAGTATATAACTGTACAATCAGCGGCAGAAATATATAAGCGGACAAGGTGTTCAAAACGATCTTAGCTCTAAATGGATCATTTATAAACGCTTTGGGTTCGCATAATAGATTTAAAAGTTTTTATAAAGAATATCCGGGCTTTAGGATCCAGTGTCAGCAGTTTTCTTATTAAGTATGTAGTTAATAGTAGTTTCCCTCTTACTCAGATAGAATTAGCGGAAAAATCATAAAAAGTACAGACATTTCCTATTGGACGGGAAATTTTTTTTTTGTATAGATCAATGTGTCAGGAATTGATACCAATAAAATTTATAAGTGAATATTGGGTGGGGCTAAGGTGCCAAAAAAAATAGTAAAAATGGTAAAAACCAGTTTTTCGCTTCTAGAAGAAAAACTACGGCTCGGACAAAAAAAAGTTAAATGTAACAAATGTGCGCAATAAAAAAACAAAGAGAATGAGCTAGGGTAAAGCAAAATCGGTCCAGAGGATCGTCCGCAATTCGCGATTCGCGAAAAAATAAAAGAATGTTTCCTTTCAGCGAATTGAGCTATCTCAACGTTTTAAGGTAGTTCTCCTCCAAGGCCCATTATTTTTTTCCACCCTGTATATGGCAACAGTTTAAATTTTAAGCGTTTTTGTCATTTATTATTAAATATTCAACACTGAAGTATTCTCAAAAAACCGATACAATTACAGTAATGACCTTTTTTCACATCGTACTTTTATTTATAAGTGCCTGAACTTCATAGATTATTTAAACAACTTTATTCTTTGTCAAATGATCTGTAAATTTGGGAATTTGTTGTTCAACTCTTCGTTAATTTGTAGGAACCGAAATTATAACGTTTTTCGAAAATTAAAACTGGGAGGGTTCCCAGTCGATTTAAAAAAACGTCACTTTTTGCAAAAGTCGGTTTGCAAAAAGTTTACAACATTTTTATCTGAAAATTTAACTTTAGGTACAGGACCACAAAACTGACATCATATTCAAATTTCAGCTCTCCATCACTTTCGAAACGCGAGTTATTGAATTTACAATATTTGCAAAAAAACGTGTTTTTTGCGAATTGCGGACGATTCTCTGGACCGATTTTGCTCTACCGGAACTCATTCTCTTTGTTTTTTTATTGCGCACATTTGTTACATTATTTTTTTTATTGTCTGAGCTGTAGTTTTTCCTCTAGAAGCGAAATCTGGTTTTTACCATTTTTACCATTCCTTTTGGCACCTTAGCGCCCAATATTCACTTATAAATTTTATTGGTATCAATTCCTGACACTTTGATCTATACAAAAAAAAATCCCGTCCAATAGGAATTTTCTGGGCCAAAAAGCTAATTCTATCTGAGTATCCTGACATAAGATGTTTGTTATCGATACAAAATAATAACGACAATTTTTATTTAATATTTTTTTTATAAAAAACACATTTATCATTTATAACTAAAAACAGCGGAACTATAAAATAAACGTTATATTTATTTGTACCTGCGAGTTAAGTGCCAACATTTCGCGGGCCCCATTTTACAGGGTTTCTACTCGTATGTTGCACTTTTATCGAATTGAAATTTGAACATTGTCATAGTGACACAGTCTAAAATTTAAGTACCCTGAAAATGTAACATAATATATAACCCTATAATACGAGTATTGGGCCAGCGATTTATTTGGAATATTATTATTTTGTATGTAAGAATAAGAACATTCCATTTCACTGCGGGGCAGTTGCAGCAACCACTGTTGACAGACTCATCAGCGTCACCCGGCAGGGTACTATGAAAATTTCCATACAATAAAATTTAGCAAACGTTTTAACGGTGACAGACGGTTAGGTGCAACCTACCCTTAGGGCCGGTTGCACCAAACTGTCTGTTAACGTGAACGTAAGCGTTAAAAAAATCTTGTATGACAAGTTTGACATTTTTCTATGGGATGACAGCTCCGTCGCCATATTTAACATTGATGAGTTCGTTAATTGTGCGTGGTGCAACCCGCTTAGGGCCGGTTGCACCAAACAGTCTTTTAACGTCAACGTCATAGTTAAAAAAATCTTGTATGAAAAGTTTGACTGTTTTCTATGGGATGACAGCTCTGTCGCCATATTTAACGTTGATGAGTTCGTTAGTTGTGCGTGGTGCAACCTGCCTTTATTTAGTATTCTACTAATTACATTACAGTAATCGGTTGCAAGATTGTATATCAACGACAATTCTTAATACATATATGTTTGGACTAATACTAAAGATCAACGTGTCAAATTTGACATACAGTTGCCATCAGATATAACGGAACAGCCAAAGTTCTCAATAATATCCGAACATACCTACACTTTATTGCCTTGACAATAGAGGCGTTACTACAAATAGATAATAGAGGCGTTCTTCAGATATTTGTAACCACCTTTGCATCTGATGGTGACTGTACAAGCAAGCAAAGTTTCACAGGTCAGACTTTAGTAGTGACGTCTTCATTCCCTTCCACCTTCTTCCGCCGCGGTGGCGCGAGGGCTGCCTTAGCAACCAGAGCGAGCGGGGATTCTACGGTGATCCACAGCAGCGCACCCAGCCCATATGAGAGGAAGATGGTTGATGACAGGATAACCATCTGTTAAAAAAAGGGAAATTGTACCGATATGTAGCTTAAATATACAGAAAAACAAATTTTTGGCGGCGTTTCCACTGAGATGAAGATGAGAAGAGAGGTGCGGGAATACACGTGAAACGACGCGGGAAAGGCAGCCCAAATGATCGCACTCGGTGCAGTTCCAGAGGAATTCCCTCCCGCGAATGCTCTGGCTATAGATGAGTTCTCTGTGGTTGCAGGCGCCCATAGCTATCAGTATGCTTGTTTGCCACTGACGTGGTAAAACTCACCACATAGTAGTCAGACATGTAGTTTGGTTGCCGGCCGGCGCCCATAAGCCCGCGAAGTAGCAACCCGCGTATCACGCGCTACACGTATAACCCTGCCACAGTATCATGCTACGAGTCTATACTTACCACATAGTAGTCAGACATCTAGTTTGGTTGCCGCCCGCGCCCATAAGCCCGCGAAGTAGCAACCCGCGTATCACGCGCTACACGTACAACCGTGCCACAGTCTCACGCTACGAGTCTATACTCACCACATAATAATCACTAATCAGACATGTAGTTTGGTTACCAGCCGGCGCCCATGAGTCCACGTTGCAAAGACCCATGTACCAAACGCTACACGTACAACCCTACCACAGCATTATGCTACTAGTCTATAATCACCACATAGTAGTCAGATATGTAGTTTGGTTGCCGCCCGGCGCCCATAAGCCCGCGAAGTAGCAACCCGCTTATCACGCGCTACACGTACAACTCTGCCACAGTCTTACGCTACGAGTCTATACTCACCACATAGTAGTCAGACATGTAGTTTGGTTGCCAGCCGGCGCCCATGAGTTGCAAAGACCCATGTACCACACGCTACACTTACAACCCTGCTACAGTATCACTCTACGACCTATACTCACCACATAGTAGTCAGGCATGTAGTTTGGTTGCCGGCCGGCACCCATGAGCTCGCGGTACAGCGATCCATATACCACACGGTATACGTACAACCCTGCCACAGTCTAACGCTACGAGTCTACACTCACCACATAGTAGTCAGACATGTAGTTTGGTTTCCAGCCGGCGCCCATAAGCCCGCGAAGTAGCAACCCGTGTATCACGCGCTACACGTACAATCCTGCCACAGTATTATGCTACGAGTCTATACTCACCACATAGTAGTCGGACATGTAGTTTGGATGCCGCCCGGCGCCCATTAATCCGCGTTGCAACGACCCATGCACCAGGAACGCGCTGTACGTGCAACGAGCCATCCACGAGAAACCACGCCATTCCAGGATAGCGCGGTACGTATCTGTAAACCATCCTCTGTGAGTTGTAGTAAAGGGAAATAACCCTAAAAAACAATTGAGGAACCAGCGCAATTTCGTGTCAAGTCTACTGCACAAAATGTGTATCCGGTACATGTTGTAGGACAAAATTTTCGATCATACCTTGTTTGTTGGCCAAAAAAAACATTTTTGGTAAGTACACGTTTGACAAGGACAACAAATTGGATGGAGTACAAGTTGGACGTACAACTAAAATTATCCGTGTTAAATGAGTTCAATGCCGACGACGGCACTTTTCTTTGAATAGCTATACTCAATAAGGTACCTATAGTCTGGCCAGCCAACGAACGCAGTAGCAATGAACAGCGAACAAAAGTATCACAACACTAAGAATCAGTGAAAAAAGCATCAATGATCATCAAATTTCATGTTTTAGTTGGTATTTCCGTCCCTTTCATTAGGTGACATTTACGGTGTGTAAAAAGGAGACGGATATATTTCGTCTAATCTGTTATCAACTGCAACAGATAATCTGGTTCAGCCAATTGACATATGCCTTAAAAATGAATTTAAATTTAATTGGGAACGTTGCAGGAGATCTATCTCACTCGCGCTTAAGATGAGAGAGTGAAATGCACTAGAAACAAATTCAATGTGAATTGAAATGTTCGTCATGAAATACGGTGTCTCATCGCAAAGGGTTGCCACATGTACGTATTTTGAATTTGCCGCCCGTTTCTACTGACAGAAATGGTTTGCCAGACTATAGTTACTCATCGAGACACTGAGGGTTTCCGCGATCGAGTTTTTCACTAGATGGAAGCACCGTGGCGAGAGGTCTAGCTGTCATAATCCACCAATCATGTTTAATCTTTTTTTTTCATTGGTGGATTTTGACAGCTGCTGTTAAAGAGGACTCTCGTTACGGTGCTGCCATCTAGTGAAAATCTCGATGGCCGAAACCCTCATTATGTATGACTCAATGAGGTTGTGTTTTCATATCACATCAGTGTTCCTACTCGTATGGCCACCACCGGTCTCCTTCAGTAAATGACTGTGAGAATAACGTCTAAGATAACAGTTTTTATCAAACAAATCTGGCAATAAAAGTTCCATCTCCCACTTACTCTCAACTCTGAAGATGCAACAGAATGTAATAATAATGATAATCATCTGGAACACCGGTTTGTAGAGACACGCGTACAGCACTCTGAGCGCCGTGGAGGGCTCAAAGCCGTCCACGTAGAAAACCCCGCCCGTGAGGATCATGCCCACTCCAGCGGGGAACGTCGCCCACATCACCCAGGGGTATTTCTGGAACGACAATTAATGGAGATTTGATAAATACAAAATATAAATTTAAATTAAATTTGAGAAATAGAGCGTAAGTCGATAAAAAATGAGGTTCTCGGTGACAGAGGAACAGTTAGAAGTGTAGTTACACTCTTATTCAGTGACAAAGGTCACTTCTGAATAAGAGTGTAACTACACAAACAATTTTTTGGTTTAAGAAAACATGTATGTTTTAAATTTAGTATATTATTGTTGCATATCTAAGTATCGCCAAATTAATTCATTTTATTATTAAGTACAGGGGTAATCTTAGCTATTTGATTTTAAGAGAAGTTGTAGGCCAGTTGTCCCGCTAGTGACACTGTTCGCGCTACCGGCATATTGACCCTATGATTTGCAACCTTTTATTTTATTTTCTAAATACCCCCTTAAAGCGTCAGGGGACTTACAACCTAAAAAATTTCAGGTCAATCGGTCTACCAATTTAGGAGCAAATAGGCATTGTGACAAAACAGAGTAGATAGTTTTTTTTATATCCCAGGGTTCCTTCATTACCATTTTGCTACGGACCCCTAAAATATTTCAGATTCCCGAAATTTTACTGCTACCATAATTAAAACGATACTTCCAATTAATATACTCAAAATGGTTAATTAGGTAAAAACAAATAGCTGGCAACAATATTCAAAAGCCAGCTTTGAATAATAGACGCAAAGTTAGTTTTTTTGATGCCAACCTATTATTTAAAATTTCTATTAAAATTTGGGCAGTTAGGTAGGTATATCTCGTACGAGTTCCTCTAGGATAGTGGATTCCGAGAAACTAGGTATCTAACCTGAAGCTGCTCAGAGATGGCTTTGTCGCTCAGCCAATGGTAGGCCAACAGCCCGCCTGCGATGCCTAGCGTTTACGTGGACAGATAATTGTGTCCACGCGCGAACATTAGCCGGAATGTGTCATCGGAGGGAGCCATCTAGTCTCACCTGCAGCCGCGCAGAGATGGCCTGGTCGTTCTTCAGCCAACGGTAGGCCAACAGCCCGCTGGCGATTGCCAGCGTTTAAGTTGACAGGTTGGTGTGTCCACGCCCGAACACTAGCCGGAATAAGTTGTCGGAGCTATCTAGTCTCACCTGCAGCCGTGCAGAGATGGCCTGGTCGTTCTTCAGCCAACGGTAGGCCAACAGCCCGCCGGCGATGCCCAGCGTGTAAGTTGACAGGTTAGTGTGTCCACGCCCGAACACCAGCCGGAATGTATCGTCGGTGCGGTAAAGGCTACGTAGCACCCTGAATCAAATGGAAATTAGGTAATATTGAAGAGGAGGCAATGAATAAACGGTGGCTGCCTGGAGTCCTCAAACTTACAAACCGGAGTTTGGGGGTTTTGATTAGTAGAACTTATTTATGTACCATCGCCCACACTGTTAACTGCCCATCGGTGGACCTTATGCCTTTTGTAATAAGGTCCACCGATGTACAGTGAAGAGTGTTGCTGTTTGTACAAAGAACATCTGTTGGAAAGCTAAATGAAAACATCGTAATGAAATCTGCATATATTCTCGATGAAATTCAAAGGTGTTTGTAAAGTATCGACTAAAAACCCCCTTACTGTTGCCGGAGCAGAGTTAAGGTTACATTCCGTTTTCGACTGCACCAACAATGCATGCGCGACAATGTAGTCTAAGTCGAATATTACTTTTAAAAGGACTTGTTAGGACTCACTCTGGACTCTGAATGACTACAGCATCCAGGTTCTGGAAGTAGGTGTGAGCCGCAGGAACGAGTATGGAGATGATCATCAACACGCCCAGCGCCAGGAGCTGAGGCCGTTTGTGTCTGAATAGTACGCACACCAACAGACCCACTCCGAACAACTGTGTGTCTGCAGCCAGATACCTGATAAAAAATATACTGTCACAGAACAAATTGTAGTGTGGGACGTTAGAGTGAACCAACTTGGTTGTAAATAGTATATGCGTATAATATTTAGACAAAGTTACGTGCTAGGTGCTTGTAGGTAGGTATATAGAGCCAATATGTGAGAGTGTGAGTGTGGAGAAGCGTTCACACTACAAAATATTAAACTATAAGAAGCAAGCACGATTACGCATTATTGTGTATATTTTCTAATGTATTACTGATGAAAAAATGCCTGACTTGAAGAATAATAGTATTTTATGCAACAGTTGTATAAGAGGGGTCAAAAAAGGTGAGTGGCGTGGGTAAGAATTTGAGCCGTAGGCCAAAATTGTTAAGAAAACACGAACATTTTTTGACATACTTATACGACGTTGCATACAATACTTTTTCTACGACTACACAAAGTTTAAAAAAAAATGCGAAATTGAACACTTCATGGATATTGCAGTTATTTTGTCAACATAATCAACAATAATTTAAGTTTCACCTTTTAAAACACTGTATTTCAAATACTTCAATACTAACACAAACACACACCGTCGTTATGTAATCAATTATCAAAGAGCGACAGAGATTTGTAAAAATATACTATTTTCTAAGTTTGCAGTTTGCCACCACAAACGAACGGCAAACGTAAAAACTACAAAGTATGTCTGTGGTTCTTTTCATTCTTTCTTTTTTCAAGTTTTTTTTTTTCTTAAAACGCTACGTTTATTTAGGTTTCTTAGGTTGGCAGTAATTTATTTTCTTCAAAAGTCGTGACTGCATGCGATTCTATTTTGGCGCTTTTATTGAAAAGTTGTTTTTTTTTGGGGAATAGACTAGATAGACTTTTTTGAAATTGCATAAGACATCCTTTTATATTCGTTTGCAGGACCATATAATTGACAGCTAAAAGTACCAGAGTAGAAAAATATATTTTTTATCTTTTTATCATCCTTCATAAGGATCACAGAATTCCAGTACAGTGTAGGGATCCAGCCAAAGCCACTGGTTGAACTAAGGGACAAACATATTATAATTAAGTTAGCGTTCATTTATTTTCATCTCTCCTGCTCGGAAAGTTTTATTTTCCTGGGTAGATAGCCGGGTGGAAAATTGGTTGTTCATCCCTAGGGTGGAAAGTAATTAGCTGTGTTAATTGTGGATTGAGCCGGTGTTCACCCGGATGCTCTCCTCTCAGACCACCGGCAAAACATTGAATTTGTCTTTCTCAATTTGTTAAAATTTTACTTAACATTTTTATAGACTATTCCTTTTATACCTTGTTTATAAAATGTGCCTGTAGTATTGTACTTTCCTCTCAGTCGAAATGAAATTTATTTTTCATCTATCCTGCTCGGAAAGTTTTATTTTCCTGGGTAGATAACCGGGTGGAAAATTGCTTGTTCATCCCTAGGGTGGAAAGTAATTAGCTGTGTTAATTGTGGATTGAGCCGGTGCCCACCTGGATGCTCTCCTCTCAGACCGCCGGCAAAACATTGAATTTGCCTTTTTCAAATTGTTAAAATTTTACTTAACATTTTTATATATTATTCTTTATATACCTGTTTTATAAAATGTGCGTGTAGTATTGTACTTTCCTTACAGTCGAAATGAAAAGCAGAGTGTTTAACTCGGGTGAAATTGCCCATTTCACCCTCGAACTATTGGCGCTCTCACTTCGTTCGAGCGCCAATAATATCTCAGTTGAAGTGAGTAACTTTCAACCCTTGGTTAACAATCTACTATTTGTGTATATGTCTGGAATGTCTGGATAGATATTTTAGGCAAAATTAATTTAAAAAAATATTTTTTTTAATATTTGGGGACAATCTTCCACAATTCCTCCTCCTTCCTTTCTACTTTGGAGTTGCAGGCGTCCATAGGTTACGGTAGCTGCTTACCATCAGGCGGGCCGTATGCTTGTTTGCCACCGTCGTGGTATAAAAAAAAAATTCTATGTAACCCGAAACTAAGCAAAGCTTGTACAGTCATCAGCAAAAGTAGCTAAGCCGCTCAAGTGGTCAAAAAGAGCTTGACACGACTTTATTGTTAAGAGAGTGAGAGCGCGTGGAGGTCATTTTCAACACCTGAGCTACTTTGCTACTTTTGCTGCTGTGGATTTTGGTACTATGGATGCTAGGTGAAGATATACATGCAAATACATTCATAACTCAGGAACAAATATTTGTGATAAGCACACAAATAAATGCCCTTACCAGGCTTCGAACGCGGGTCCTCCTGCTTCGTCGGCAGGGTCACTGTGGGACTAAGCTATGGACGCCGTTATTATTATATGGAACCAAACTCACCAGCTCTGCGGGAAGCAAAGGGAGTCATCGTAGATATAGTTGTTGATGTATAGCAAGTGCGCCCACCAGTACTGGCTGCAGGCCGGCGCTTCGCTGGTCACCACCAGGTCCCAGACGGGCCCGTCACCCAGGTACCTCATCAGCGTCATGATCGTGAAGATAATGAGGGCATACGTTGGAGTTAATCTAGGGAGAATGATAATAAAGAAAATTAACCTTCACTTAAAACACCATTCAGCTTAATATATTATAATTTATAACCTTAATGCCAGAGCGGACCCAGGATTTCGTTCAGGGGGGGGGCAATTTCCTTCACAAAAAATCTCGCGGTTATGGCCCCGTAGTATAAGAGGTGTGCGTTTCAGGGGGGTGGGAGAGCAATTGCCCCTGTTGCCCTCCCCCCACCCCTCCACTCTGTATCCGCGTCTGCTTAATGCATAAAAAACGCTGGTGGTCTACCCGGGTTGCAGAGCGGTTTTCAATCTGAATTCCGTGAGTTCGAACCACGGCTGGTACCACTGAGTTTCTTGGAGCTTTTGTAGGAAAAATCAAAATTTACCAACTTTCTTGTAGATTTTGAAGT
The DNA here is from genome assembly GCA_947086415.1 of Pammene aurita. Lineage (NCBI taxonomy): Eukaryota > Metazoa > Arthropoda > Insecta > Lepidoptera > Tortricidae > Pammene > Pammene aurita. The sequence goes on along the minus strand of OX352302.1, from coordinate 26,391,858 downwards.
TGAATTTATCACAGTTTAAAAATATACACCTGCCGGGTTTTTTGTTAATCATAATTCTTCTTGGGTCAGAATTATAGGTGGTACTTTCAATTATTGAAAAAATAACGAAAGTGAACTGTATTTTACCTCAGCCACCGCATCAGCATGCCCTTAGGCCAGTCCCAAAGAGTCACTCGGTGCTTTTCCGCGTGTAGTTCGAAATTGAACGCCAGCAGGAACCCGGACATGACGAAGAACGTGTACGTCACCAGTGTGCCGTTGAACAGGATGAACTTTCCAGGATCCTCGTATGACTGGAATAAGGATAGGATAATGCTTATTGAACCAATATAATCTTTAATGCGTTCACAGATGAACGAGTTATTAGGGGCATTAGAGCGTTTCTGAAATCTAGTAACATGGCAAACCCGCATGGTGGAGCTACCACGCGCGCGCACTGGCCGGTGACAAAAAAATTATAAATTTTAAATCAAATATTTAAGGGGATGACTACTGCTAAATTGCATCCGGTATAATGTAGTAGTATAGAAAAGTATCCCAATGTATACGTACTACCTTCGACCTTTCGTAACGCCACTGCTCAGGGAAAAGAAAAGTAACGTTGAAAAAAAAAAAGTGATATCGAAAATACTCGGACACTTTTTGTGTTCCAGTAGAGTTCCAGTGTTCATTAGTAACTTGGCTGTATTATAAAAACAAGTTCTGTAACTGTAAATTGTTAAATAGCGCAATGTTTAGAAATAAATGTAAAAAAGAAACCCAATTTTTTTCAATTAATTATACAGTATCTTACCGTCTCGATATAGTAGGGATTCTTGGGGTAAGCGTAGACCATTAAAAGCGCTGTGTGCGAAAAGAACACGCAGACCATAGTCATAGTCCTGTCAACATACATATAGAGAGTTAAATAATCGAAATGAAAAGGCAGCAGCAGAAGATGCTTGACGGGTGAGATGTTAAAATGAAACTAACATTTTCTTAATTAAGAGAATATAGTTAGAGAGCCCATGACACTGAACCTAGTTCGATAAGTTTCCTAGATGAGATATATATAATTAGTCGCGTCTTTAATGGGGGAACACGAAATGCCGATGCTGCAATGCAAAAAAAGTGGTGGCGTCTTTAATTTTTTTTTTTGAAGAAAAATATAAACCGGTTTCTAGTACGATAAGTCTCCTAGATTTCCTTTGCACCTCGAAGTAGGGGAGGGGTAGGGCTACACGATAATGCGGTGCTGCAAGCCCCTGTGCGTGGCCTTGTCGGTGGCAGCAGCATCAAAAGATTGTAGATGTATGAAAAAACAAAGCGCCTGATCTTTTAAAATATAAAAGCATTTTAATAACGTAACATCTTGTTGCAGTTCAGGCGCTAAGTTTAGGTTACTTAGAATTATTTTTTTTATTAAAATACGCCACCACTTTTTTTGCATTGCAGCATCGGCATTTCGTGTCCCCCCATTAAAGACGCAACTAATTATATATATCTCATCTAGGAGACTTATCGAACTAGGTTCAGTGTTGTGGGCTCTCTAACTAATAAGAGCGTGTCCCCATGAAATTAAATAGTTTAATGCGATTAACAAACCCCTAGATTGAAACTGATTAAGTTTTTTTTTGGAACCTACAAGTTTTTTTGTCTATTGTTTATGATTTTGAATTGACATAAAGAGATGTTTTGGAGAGAGATGTTGCAACGCCAACCGAGTTGCTTTGCGCGTTTATCGAACGAGCAGAGCGTAAGCGAAGTGAAGTTCTTACAGACAACTTCGGACACAACGGAACTGTCAGCTGGCTATCTCTGTGCATTTCGTTGGCTTTTGATTATGAATAGTTGTGCCGCGGTTACTTTAGTATCGTTTTTCTAATCTTTATCAAATTTATTGAGGTTGTAGCAGAGATAAGTACAATTTGAGAGTTCGTTTATGAGCAGGATCGGTCAAGGGGTTATGGAGCTAGAAGGCGCGTAAAAATCATTATAAGGGTCTTGTTATATTAGTCAATCGTTTGCAAGTAAATCGCGAGTTCTCAGTTCGAGGCGGAGTACTAGTTTATTCTCATCTCTCGCTTCGTCCGATCTTTTACTCTTACTTTGACGTATTTAATTTGTAATGTGTGAGTATCATACAGGAATCATTGAAATAGAACAAATCATAAGCATATTGTTTATCCGAAATCATAAAATTAGGTAGTTCAATTAGATAACCTGAGTCCATTAAATACGGTAAGCCGATTGAGCAGAGGATCAGGACCGACACCGCTTTTCGCGATCAGTTTTCGCCAATTCTTTCTTATGGAGAATGCCAGGAGATACGGGTTCTCTGGAACACGTTACAAACATCGCCATTGTATAGTTATTATTGGGTTTCGGATGCTACATTGTTTGATATCTAAGCTTTTTCTAAGGTGGCTAGAAGAGATCCCTTGTAGCCATAAGTTCGCCTTTTATAGGGGAGAAGTGGCATGAAAGAGCCATTTTACTATACAAAGCAAAAAATATAGCCTTAATAAAAGAAATGAGGATACTTTTTGTTAAACTATATTATTTAGTTATTAAAGTAATTTCATACGAAAAAACCTTGCACATTATTAAAAAATATATTATATTTATATTCATTTAAAAAAATGTGTTTTTTGGCTCTTTCATAACTTCTAGGTATACCAAAGTCTATATTTTTAAATATAATTCTGAAAATAATGAAAAACATTCATTCATAGCACCATGAAAAATAACATTTTTAACTAATTCTTAGAAAAACTAAATTTAATTTTTATGGATTTTATTAAATCCTTCTAGTAAAAACTTAATATGTTTTATAGTATATCTATTCATTAGAGGCAGTTTGATTGAGGGCAATTGAATTTGAATTGTATTGAAGCTGTATCGTGCGTGTCAACGTGTTTTTAAGTTAGAATTACGGCCCCGTCCTCATCGGAAAACGCCTCAAATATACCATTGATTTATACAAAAATTTATTTCTTTCTATGTCTAAATTTATGTCTATGAAATATACGTACTTTTCCTGCGCAAGTTTAAGTAGCAAAACATAATTTACTTGCGTTTTCGCCTTTAAGAAGATCATACGCGGTTCCAACTGCGTTGGCTGCGATTAGCGATAGGTATACAATCCCCATGATGTAGTCTCCAGCACCAAAAGTCCTTTTTTGCCCTTGTCTCTTGCAGTAATTTATGTCTATCAACCTGCAAAATACCCAGGTACAGAATAAGTAGGTAGTAGTCATAGAGTTAGGATATACAGGATCATTTCAGGGTCGTGGAGCAACAGAACAAGGCATGATCCAGAACTTAAAGATGAACTTAATGATGGTGGTAATTATTTTTTATCACCTATATTGACAATTATTTTTCAGACGTTGAAAATGAAAATGAAAATTGTTTATTTCATAAACAGTTGGTACATAAATTAACAACAGGTTTGGGTCTTCCTAGTTAGTAAAAGGACACCTGTGCCAGGAAGTCCCGCTCCTCCATAATAATCAGTGGTTGTGTTTTGTTATTACATCTTATTATTTTCTACGTATAGATAGCTTAAATTACTATTATCTTAAATTACCATAGCTAAAATATAATTTCGATGACAGAGCAGCCGTAAATGAACAGACCTAATGTAATGTCATGAGTAAGTGTGTGTGTGTGTGTGTGTGTGTGTGTAACATAATACATTTCAGTTATAGTTAGTTATATTTAATTTAGTACAAGATTAATTCAAGTACTTCATGGTTAAGCATCTTCAACCATTCCGTTACAGATTTTTTTACAGTCATATAATCTTTGTTCATACCTAGTTAAGTAGAAAAATATATTTTGGCATACGATTTGGTCACCCTACTCAATGTGACGTCTTGTCGTTTCCCATACAGCAGCGTATGTCAAAAGTCATGGGGTGACCATGATTTACTTAATTTAAGATTAATGTTACTTAAAGAATAAGGAGAATTTAATTAATTCTGTTCAGAGAATATACTACTATACAATAATGTTGATCAGTTACCGAGTCAGAAAAAGTGATTCCGGATCATGACCCAGTAATCATCCTGCAAGGATGATTAACGCATGGATTGACAATGCCTATACAAAATCGCGTTCCTCGAACCTTCAGGTTTTGGTGGTTGTCTATTGTTTGCCCGAAAATTATATAAAATAATACTCATATGCCCGAATTTTATTTGCCCGAATTTCATTTGCCCGAATGGTTTGTTTACCATAAAAATTATGTGACATACTCTTTGTTTACCCGATTATTAGATTTCAGAATGTACGAGTGCCATACTTATTGTTGTCCATATTATTAATTGTAATAATACTATTTAATAGAATATTTAAACGCTTAGTATGCTAAATAATGGTTTTCCGAATCCATGCATATAAACAATGCATTTGCTCACTATATTCCTGTAGGCGCTCTAAAAATATTTACTTAGTCATATTATTATGTAGGGGCCTTTTTATTTTGTAGATCACAGTTCTAACCTAACTTACTTTCTGGTAGCCGTTTTATTTTGTAGGAGATCACAGTTCTAACCTAACCTAACCTACTTTCTGGTAGCCGTTCGCTTTTTAGGGGATTATAGTTCTAACCTAACCTAACCTACTTTCTGGTAGCCGTTTTATTTTGAAGGAGATCACAGTTCTAACCTAACCTAACCTACATTCTGGTAGCCGTTCGCTTTTTGGGGATCACAGCTCTAACCTAACCTAACCTACTTTCTGGTAGCCGTTTTATTTTGTAGGAGGTCACAGTTCTAACCTAACCTAACCTACTTTCTGGGAAGCAATTTTGATGGCAAATGATATTATGGCTAGTGATATTATGGCTTACAATGATCCCCAGGTAGCAAACTGACGTCAGCGACGCACAAGCGACGTCATTTTTATGTCATATTAAGGTCTGTCATTTATTCGCTGAAAACGTACGTTATAGTGACGTCAATTTAAGGTCAGGTTAAAAAGTGGACGTCTTACTAACGTCAATTTTGGGTCAGCATCTGGACGTACCGTATTCGTCGCAAAGTGGACGTCTTAATAACGTAAATTTTAGGTCAGCATCTGGACGTACCGTATTCGTCGCAAAGTTGACGTCTTAATAACGTCAATTTTGGGTCAGCATCTGGACGTACCGTATTCGTCGCAAAGTGGACGTCTTAATAACGTCCATTTTAGGTCAGCATCTGGACGTACCGTATTCGTCGCAAAGTGGACGTCTTAATAACGTCCATTTTAGGTCAGCATCTGGACGTGCCGTATTCATCGCAAAGTGGACGTCTTAATAACGTCAATTTTAGGTCAGCACCTGGACGTACCGTATTCGTCGCAACGTGGGCGTCTTAATAACGTCAATTGAGGTCATCACCTGTACTATGTACGATGTACAGTAACCGTCGGCAACGAGAAGTTTTGCTAATGTCCATTTTTGGGATCACTATTAACGGTTAGATGTTTGTGACACGTAAACTATTTCAACAGGAAGTTTTATGTGGCAGTTAATTTATATGCTAGTAAGTTATCCTATACTTTACTCAGGCTTTGTAAATCTTCTTTCTTCGTAAATCTGTCCATTATCATAGCAAATGCTAAGAGAAAATACTAATTAATACATTATAACAAGACTTTATGTAGCCAGTAAGCCAGTACTTATGCATAGGAATTTGAAATTTGAACAGTTTCATATTAGTCGTTAGAGTCTGTCCGGAAAGAGAAGTATCATAGAATGTATGAGCTCCCATATAAACCACGATACATCTATTTCCGGACAAACTCTATAAGTATCCGACCTACTACCGACTTAAAAATAAAGCTTAAAAATATATAACGCGTTTCGTTTCTTGATATCAATAAAATTTGTCAATCTTGTAATGTAAAACATTCATGAAGTAAAAAAAACATTTACGTCTTTTTATTTAACTTCAAAGTTAATACTTATATAAAGTCATTTATTACAGATTTTTTAATGTTATTAAACATCAAAATAAACTGAGCAATGTGATTTTTAAAAACATAAGAAATTGGAACGGAACGAAATTCTGTCATTTTGATTGAAGTGACGCTTTGTTTGAGTGACGTTGTTTTCCCTCCTTTTTCCTTTGCCTTGCTGCCCGTGTCCGGCTTGCGTCCGTGATTCTGATTGTACTACTGCCAATGTGCGTTTCAAAAACTTTCAACAAGAACAAAAATGTACTCAGTGATACAGTTTAGTGTAGAAGACGGCGTAAACAATCAGTGGTTTACGCGAAAGTGTTGTGAAGTCTTTTGGCCACCCGTTAAGGGAACTAAAGCGTTTGAAAAGGTTTTGGCTGATGTCAAGACACCAGATGAAAAATGGAAATTATACAGTGTTCAAAGAGCTTTTTGTGATACTGGTACGTATATTTTAATCGTTTTTTTACAAACCACTTTGGCTATGAAAACTAACGAAACAGTTTCGTTTCCTGGTTTCTGGATGCAATATTTCCTGATTTATTCTTCTTCTTCAGCGAGTAAGTATGCGCACACTGTTGAGCATACACGTCTCCAGTTTGATTTCCTGATTTACCGAGAGCTTACTGATGTTGGTGAAAGTTTTCTGATACTGTGTGACTACTACCTAATATGGGTAATTTTTAAAACTGCTTGGACAAATGTGATTGCTGCCCTGGGGCAAGTTTTGTATTTGCATGCAAATATTAGGCCTGCCGTAGAGAGATAGCTTAAAGCAGTCAGAGTGGTATCCAACTGCTTCAAGCGGTCCATTGGCGGGCCTAAGTGTTTGTAGACTTGTCATACATGGACCGCTTGTAGCAGTCGGACTACTTCAAGCGGTCTGTCTATGGCGGGCCTTGAACTTGAGATCTAGACTTACTGCGGGAAAGCAAAAATTATATCATAATACATATGTACATAAAGACACAGACTTTGTTATGACTGATGATTTGGTGCAGCAGCAGAAAATTTTGAACCATTTTCACAATAACTAAATTAATTAATTACTTATGTGGCAAGGCATAACATTAAACTCATGGTGAAAGGCTCAAAGTGGCCTACTAATCAAAGTGGTTGACTGTACAACTTCAGGTTGTTCCAACTAATGAAACTCCATCCTATATTTTTACTAATAACGTAATAACCTTGTTTTAATTGAGTGAGGGATGCATTATACTGTGTTCATTTATTATGTTTGCATGTTGTGTGTATTTTTTTATTTCATTTGCATGTACCTAAAGATGGCATAGAGAAAGCAAAAAAAAACTGAAACTGGTTGATGAGGATACATCAGAACCAGGTCTTAAACGGAAAAGGGCCAAAAGATATGTTTCTAGCAGCGACGAAGATAATGACAATCCCACCACCATTGAAAAAAAGACCTTTGAAAAAATACAAAAATTTGAAGCCGCTGGCAGTGTAGGCTTAAGAGATTATAGAGGTGAGTTTTATAGTCAACAGTTGTTATGAACTAAATCCTGACACATTGCACAAATACTTGTTGCACATGTCAGAATAATAAAGCGTAGCATTTCATTCCTAAGATTTATATTGTCAATATTCAGTTTAGTTACTTCATTGTTGTGCAAAGTATCAGGATTAACTTCATAATAGCCATTATCTGTAGTTATTTTTAGTTCATTAACATATTTGCCGCATTATCAGATTCAAAGAACTTTCAGCCAGAGCCCTGTTTGAATATCTTAATGTACTTATTTTTATACCATGGTTCACTTGGAAATATGATATTATATACAAAGAATATTAAAAGTTTTTATTTTGTAAATTAAATTTTACCCATTTACTGGTGTTATGTTACAGTACCAGCCAACATATCACCTTATATAGGTTAAACCTAAACAATATAGGTTATTTTGTAGAATGCATATTTTACTAGTCATTTTATACAAATATATGATGAATACTGCAATGAAATACTTTGAATTGCAATAGGAGACTCAGCATATTACAAAAAAATCTGTAATAAAAAAATTAAGTTGACTGTATATTTAAAAAAAAAACCTCTGAAAGAACCATTATGAGACCAATTATTCTCATCACTCTCCCAAAAGGCTACTACTAGACTACCTACCTAAGTAGTGAGGTGGAAATCTCTTACAAATATAAAAAAAAGTTCTATTGTAAAACATGTAGGTGTTATATTGTTGGCCGGTACTGTATGTAACCTTGGTGACAGTGGAATAATATGGTACCATTAAGCTGATCTGATGATGGAGCTGGGATGTAGATACCAGAACATACCTAATGATGAAAAGTGCTCGCATGGTCGAGTTTCGGCTCATTTGTTTTGTTGTTAAGAGTACTTTCTGACAGTACAAGAATAGGTAACATCAAGTAGAGTCGGCAAAATATCTTGTGTTAAAAATGTATTTTTTTAGAAAAACATACTTTGATCAATATAGCTAGCTGTACAGTCACCGGCAATAGTATCTTTCTACACAAAGGCCACAAAAATATGTGACTTTGTAGGGTCATAATCATAAGAGTGTGTCACATATTTTTGCGGCCTTCGTGTAGGGAGATACTATTGCTGGCGACTGTACCTAACTGCTCACTCTGTTATACATATAGAAGTTTGTCTTGTAGCCAAATTTATCTTTTTCTTAGAACCCTGTTTGGGTATGGATTGTATGGAGGGACAGATGGATTTTTTTTCCTTTTGTGGTTCCAGGCAACTTACATAAGAAAGAAGGAAGAAACAGCTTGAAGGAGGTGGTGCAAGTTATAGTTGTTTAGTAGTAATAAAAATACATAAAATAACAATATCTACACACTTAATAAAACATTGTATGAAGAAAGTTATTTCAAATCTTCACTTTTTTCACATTTGGTCTGATCAACAAATAATTTGCTATTTTACAATTATACATTCTCTTGTTTGTTACAGGTTTCATACGTGAAAACTTGCGAGGCAGGGATATTTCCAGCAAAGTGTCTCGGTTGATGAAATTTTGTTTTACTGACCAGCTAGCTGAACAGTACAACTTCTATGGAAAGAGATCCAACAAAAAACCTTTTTGCCAACTGCGCCTGCGAGAGTGTATCGTAGGTATTCAGCTTGTGACAAGTGCATAGAGGCAGGTGAATGAATATCGCGGCCGCGTGATCTATTAAAATGCGTCAGCGCCCACAAGGACCAATGAATCATTTCGTTCGCAGCTTGATGAAGACTATCATGTTGGAAAGTTACCACTTTTACGGCTCCCTATAGATTTCAGAGAACTTGGTTTAGATTTGGCTCGGGAAATACTACAGATTTTTATAAGTCATTCAAAATTGGTTTATGGATTACATTTTTTGGTATGCCCCCTAGCCTGTCCGATGGCTTTGACCTACATGAATACGGCTGACCGCATGCTCTCTTGCTCAGTTTGGTCCCCTTCTCTCTTACTAATGCTATTAAGATAGAGAGGAGTAGGACCAATGTGAGCGAGCGAACACGCGGTCAGCCGCCTTCATTAAACCTACTTCTTCGAAGTTTTAATCTATCTACTTAAAATTGACAAGCTTACGGTCGTGTTTTTTTTAGTTTAGTAGTCCGATAGTGGGCATTAGAGATATAAATCTTATTTTAAGTCATGGCCTCATACATATTAAAACAAAAAATAAAAACTACAACAATTACCTAATTATACTTGTTTTTTTAGTAATATAAATAAGGTAAACAATGTTGTACCTAGACTAACTAGACAAGTCAAACCTTAGGCTTCAATATATTATCGTAAGTTTTAAGAAGAAATTATATTTTGAGTTGTTATATTTTTTTATGTTTTTAGGGTTCCGTACCTCAAAAGGAAAAAACGGAACCCTTATAGGATCACTTTGTTGTCCGTCTGTCTGTCTGTCTGTCTGTCTGTCTGTCTGTCAAGACCATTTTTCTCAGGAACGCGTGGAGGTATCAAGCTGAAATTTATACCACATACTCAGGTCTATTGCCCCTTGGAGCTGTGAAAAAATCAAACTCAAAAGCCAACGCAATCAAAAGATACAGTCGTTTATGCTGCAAATTTTAGTTTTTCGGCACTCGCAAAACCTACGGGGTACTTCCCGTGAACTCAGAAACTTGAAATTTGGCACGAAGCAGCGTCATATAGCATAGACAATGGAAAAATTACAAAAAGTAGACATTTTTAATAAAATCATACAAAAAAACATTTTTAAATTTTAAACTTACTACTTTTTTTCTCGTAAACGCGTGGAGATATTAAATTGAAATTCATGTCAAATACTCAGGGCTATAGGATCTTTCAGATGTAGCAAAACCAAACTTTTATGTCAACGCAATCAAAAGAAATAGCAATTTAAGTCGCATATTTTGAAACTGAGTACTCGCAAGAAACTCAAAACCTACAGGGTACTTCCCGTAAACTCAGAAACTTGAAACTTGGCACGAAGAAACTTCATATAGTACAGACAAAGGAAAAATTACGAAAAGTAGACATTTTTAGTAAAATCATACAATAAATATTTTTTTAAATTTTAAACTTACTACCTTTTTCCTCGTGAACGCGTAGAGGTATTAAATTGAAATTCATATCAAATACTCAGGTCTATAATACCTTTAAGTTGTAAAGGTTTGTACGGAACCCTCGGTGCGCGAGTCCGACTCGCACTTGGCCGGTTTTTTATGTTTATAAACAAATTTGAGGACTGACAATTGAACTTGGCACCCATTTAGATCTCACTTCTTTTGTGGTTGAAGTCAACAACGAAGGCATATATAATATGTATATTGAACTTGGCTCTCATTTCACATTTATGTTTTTGATGGGATTATTGTTATGGGGCTATTGGTTCCCACTGTCCTTTAATGCCTCTTTAAATATAGATTATACTACTTACATAGCGTTTTTTAGTTTCATCCATAAGTCCTAGAGTTTGTTCAGGGTACGTAGACAAGATGCCTGCTATGCTAAGCGCTAAACTCTTTTCTACTCTTACGCGTAAGAATTTGCGCGGGGAGAGGGAACAGGGAACAGGTATAGATTAGAACGCATTATAGCGTAGGCGTCTTGTCTAGGGCGCCTGGCCAATAAGTTAGAACCGTCTTAGAACTTAAATCTAGCACGTTGTTAGTTCACTCAACAGCCAGGTCGGTTCTATTTTTGAACAGACTACCCACCCACCCTAGCTACGAGGAGATATTGCCGTGCTTACGATATCAGCAGTGTGTTTTGAGAGATGTTATTTAAATTTATATAATACCCGCCTTAATAAAATTAAAAATCGCTAACTTCTACTGCTGATATCGTGAACACGGCAGCATAATGCAGCCCTCGTAGGTCCTGACCTGTGCCTATGCAGAAGTGATTGTGGCGTTACTATGTCCTAGTAACGCCACAATCAATCCTGTGACGTTATTCGAACATACTGGCTGCCCTAATATGTACGGCCCAGAAACGTCCGTATGAATTCAGCATATGACGTCTCTCCAACGTCAGTGGCTGCCCTAATATGTACGGCCCAGTAACGTCCCTATGGATTCAGTATATGACGTCACTCCAACGTCAGTGGCTGCCCTAATATGTACGGCCCAGTCACGCCCCTATGAATTCAGTATATGACGTCTCTCTAACGTCAGTGGCTGCCCTAATATGTACGGCCCAGTAACGTCCCTATGCATTCAGTATATGACGTCTCTGTAACGTCTGTAAACAGACGTCTTGAGGCTGTGACAAATTGACGTCATCTGCTGGGACTCCCCGACGTCGAGAAATGACGTCTCTTACGTCGAGCAGTACCGTAAACGGACGACATAATGACGTATAAATGCTACCTGGGTCATGACAAATGATATTATTGAAATTGATTTTATGGGAAACAAAGTTTCTGGCACGTGACTAATATAGTAAACAATAAGTATTGCATATGTAATTATGGGAAACAATATAATGGCTGTTGACTATTATGGCAAATTAAATTCTTGCAAATGAAATTCTGGCAAGTGAGTGTATACCGGTTTTGGTCTGTTTTCGGTACTAACTGTACTAAGTGCCACAGCGCCATCTGTCGAGTGTGGAGTAGAGTTATTCTGTCAGCGTTAAGCGCCGAACAAAATATTAGAAACTAGGATTTAGTGTCTGTGGTGACCGATAGATGACGCTAGTGCTTTAACCTGAAATAAGGGAACGCGATTTTGTATGGATATTGTCCATCCATGTCTATATCATCCTTATCATCCTGTATAGTAGAGGTACAGATTCAAACAAGATTTACCGAAAGGTTCGTGAAAATTAGTAACCGCCCAGTGTTATACCGTAATAAAGACTGTCAGAGAAACTGCTGTACGAGTTGTTCTCACAGCACTATTGTATTTTTTTGGGCTGATTGTGTATCCCGTTCTTTATTACACATCTTTATCTATATAGTATTTTATCTACACTCATACTGTAAGTACTCTAAAATGCGTTCAAAAACCGTAGACAATGACAAGCATTACAACAAACGATTTAACTATGATAAGTTTCTTATCTGCGGCAGTAACGTAATTTTAACTATGCATGCTCAAATATTGTTAAGCAACGAGTTTCAAATTTGGAACATCGAATTTGATAACACAATGTTACCGCCATGGCCAACTCGATCGGTCCCGCGCGAGCGCCGGCACAATCGAGTAGGCCATGGCGGTACAATGGCGGTCATTCTATGGTTTCCGAACAATTAATTTAATATATATAATATGAGTGTAGATAAAGCAGTGTATGCAACTGTACGTAATTAGGCCTTAAAACGTAACAGTTACATAAACTACTATTGGTGGTTTAATAGTAATTCATTTTTTTATATTTTAATTTTAATGCCTAGTTTATCCAATTTAATGTATTTAATATTGTGATTTTATTCTAATTATAATGTTTTTAATTAATTATGATGATTGCAGTCTTGACATTTAGGTAATTATTATATTTCTATTCTAGTCTTAATCTCATTTTATGTTCAATTTATATACTAACAAATATTTATTACTAACAGCAAATGGATTGAAGCCTGAAATAAATAATATACAATACAAAACAATAAAGAATGGCCATGCTCCACCCTGCTCCGAATTTAATTACCTCACCCCGTGACGGCATTTTGGTCAAAATTAGCTAAACAGCAGATCTGTTCAATAGCTTATTTATTACATTACACTATACACCAGCATTATCTTATCAACTGCCACGCTCGAAGTAATTTTATCCTATAGTGAGACACTAATTTATTGTAAGTGACAGTAAACTTAGTACGTCTCCATGGCAACCATTAATGTCTGACTCTCTCTTACGCCCCACGGAACTATGACGCGTTCCCTGTCTAGCATTGCGTGATCTCCTCCCGCACCACTTCTTTTTGGCAGCTTAGGTTTCAAAGAAATAACGCGCTAAGCGGAGTATAGAGATATCATGTACGAGTATATGACCTAACATTATACAGGATCTAAAAAAAAATCGCGCGTTATGATACATTTTTCATAGCTAATATAGTTTGATTTGTTGGTTTTTAAGTAGAAACACTACTGTATGTAAATTGACAACATAAATAAAGGTCATGATCGAAATAAAGAGTGACCAAGGCCTTTCCCAAGGCCAGGCAGCATCTCTATACAATAGGCTACCAAATGAGTTGAAAACATTACGTAAACACCTATTTAATCTTTAAAAAAAATCTTTTAAGTATTTCTGCTAAAAAGATGTTACTACGATATTGATGACACATTTAAAAACTGATTCTGTTTATTAATCTGACATTGTATCTGACATTGTGACATCAAAAAAATATTAAACAAAATAATTTGATTTGCTTCAAGATTCATTGTACCCTAGTCTTAGACATGTGATTGATATTCTACCTTTATTTTTGACTTCGTATTTTATCTAAATCTAACTTAACATTGTATCTGTGTCCGAATTATAACTGTAAATATGCTTCTGTATTTGCGACACTCACATGGGTTCATGTTTTATGTAGTGTATCTTGTATATTTGTGTAATCATGATTGCAATAAATGACTATGACTATGACTATGACTTTCGTGCCCAGCACGGTTAGCACAAGTGTGCAGCGACAATATTTCGCGGGTGGAATGGAAATAGTAGATTTTTTTATGGTTTTTTATAGGTAGTGATATTTTATTATACCTAGTTAACGTCTACAGTTCACAGAACCACTAAACTTAAAAATGTTAAATAGTTGCTCATAAAAAATATCTGAATACCTACTAAGTATATTCATTACTACAACTCCAACCGGTCGGAATGAATGTAATCATTTCCTATTTGAATATTTATTACCGTATTTTATGTGGTAGTCTGGATCAAAAGGTTCCATTTGTCGGCTCAGATACAATATGGAATCGATACAACGTACAGCGTTAGAGCCTTCCGCCAGGTGGTACCTTTTCCAAAAAAGTGTCACATATATTTACGATTAGATAATCGTGACACGTCTCGAAAACTTTGTAAAATGTATGCGTTAATGTCACGAAATGAAGACATGAAGTTGCTCATTTATGGCTCCTTACAATAATTATTAATGTAGGGGGTTAGTATGAAACGTACATTATTGTCCGCTGCTCTAACTTTTTAAATTTGCTCACTAAGGTTAGACTGAAAAAGGAAATATTACATATAGCCAACGACCACTCTCTCTGTAAGTATACTTGCGACATTAAAATTAAAAAAGAAAAAACAAAATCTATGGTACTAAATTGATAAGCGGTTAAACATGGTGCTCGAATAGCTTTTTCAATTGTCAAGTTTAAAAAATAAAAAAGGCGGCAATTTTAAATTATTTACTTGATTACTTAGTAGTTATTTTAATTTAAATATTTTCTTAAATTGTTTGAGAAAAGCATTATACAATTCTTGGCCGGAACAGAGATTGCAGGACTCGCTTTATCCGGCCTCGTCTACGACTCGGCCGTTTATCACAATCTCGTCCTTAAATCCCTTACTTCACGGCCTCTGCAGTAATGTACTATTAAGTACCTATTAGGCAGTTAAAATATTTTACTGTCTGAGTGTAAGATCGTATAATATCACGTTTTAATATGATAATAACCAATTTAATTGGGCAATTAAACAGTGAAACTGGTACCCAGCTCCAACTTTAAGCATTTTTTTCATATTTGCGCAGCTCACCTGTACAGTCGTCGAAAACTGCACAGTTTAATGCCACATACGCTCATTTTTAGGGTTCCGTAGCCAAAATAGCAAAAACGGAACCCTTATAGTTTCGTCATGTCTGTATGTCACAGCCATTTTACTCGTCGGACGTATCTTAATAAAATTTACACATAAAGTTTATTTTGCATGCCGTTATTTAGTTATTATGTAGTTAAATTGTAGAAAACAATATTTTAGGGGCGCTCCATACATGTAACTAAATTAAACAAAAAAATTGACCCCATATCAAAAATAACATGTCTTTAAAAATAACATCGAGGTCTGTTTGAACAACAACAAGTAAATACTTACAGAAAGAATCGCTTCGAAAGTCAGAAAAATGGTGCCCCCCAATCCCTGTGACTTTTGAACCGTAAGTCCAAAAAATGTGAAAAAATTGGAAAAGATGCGCCTTATCACATACTTTCTTCGTAAATTATTTTGCACATTATCGGTTCAGACATTTTTGAGTTATCTCAGTATTCTAATTATGAAAAACAAAAAAATATATCATGCAAAAAAAATGGTTTTGTAAGGAGGGTTGACCGGCCGGGACGACGTGCCCCATACAAAAAAAAATGGGTTTGTAAGGAGGGTTGACCGACCGGGACGACGTGCCCCATACAAAAAAAAATGCGTCCAAAAAATTTTACTCTTACTTTTTCTTAGTCGCAACACCATACCAATAGGCGGTGAATGTTTTTCATGTATGGTATCAATCGATATGCGGCCAATTGTTTTAAAGCAACACAAAAGTCAGAAATTAGACTTAAAGTCTGAGATTTTCATTTGTTTCTCGAAACGCTCCTAACAAAATGACGTGCAAAAGTGACGTCACGATCATATAGTCGCCCTGTTTAAAGTACGGAAAAATTATGAAATTGATATTTTTACGGTGAAATGTTGCGTTTATGTATATGGTTATCATACAATTTATTAAACAGTAAAATGTTTACTCGTGAAAAAAATGTTTTCTTAGTTTTTCGTATGAAGAATACTATACCAATTAGGTATGCCCCTTTTATAGGTATCACGATCTTTTCATGTGTTTTTCACTTCGATATAATATAAGTCGCCTTTACAAAAAACAATTAGCCAGTGACTTCGCCGTCAAAAGCCACGGTTACAATCTCGAATCAAATAGGCCCCTCAGCTTAATAAATCCACGTGTCAACAAACAGGTGCTAAAAGTTAAATAGTGCCCTTGAGGTGACTATTTAATTATATGATATCTTTGACCATGGCAATTACAACAGTATGTTACGACATAAGTAAACGGGTTTTCAATTATATTATTTTTAAAACAAGTTTAGTGTCTAATCCAGTACTTCTTTTAAGATTCCGTACAAAAATGGTAAAATAGTACCCTTATGGTGCGACGAAGCCAATTTCCTCTGAAACTACTGGACCAATTGTGCTGAAATTTTGTACACATATGTAAGTCAGCGACCCAAAGGCAGGCATGTACGCTAATGTATAAATTTACTCGTAAACATGGGGGACATTTGGGGGTAAATAAGAAATGTAAAAAAAAGTTTAGCAAAATATATTGTGTGGTATCCGTATCCATACTAATATTATAAATGGGAAAGTGTATGTGTGTGTTTGTTTATTTGTTGGTTTGTCCGTCTTTCACGGCAAAACGGGGCGACGAATTGACGTGATTTTTTAAGTGGAGATAGTTGAAGGGATGGAGAGTGACATAGGCTACTTTTTGTCTCTTTCAAACCCCCCACTTCCCTAAAATGGAGGGTGGAAGTTTGTATGGTTTGTTACCCCGAATTTAACGCGAGCGAAGCCGCGGGCAAAAGCTAGTATCAAATAAAAGGCCTTAATCTGAGAAACTTAAAAATATATTTTGTATAATCTAAAAAAGGTGAATATTGACCATCCCCCCCCCCCCCTTATCTCTAAAACTGCTTTTACAGATAATAGTTCTTTACGCATAGATTACAGGAAAAATAATTAGAGTCTGCAGTCAAGCGTGAGTCGGACTTAAGAAAAAAAAAATGTTAAAATCGGGCACAAGTCCGACTCGCGCTCGCATAAATTCTCATGAAACTCATAAAAATTTGATTTTAACTCATAAAAACATATCGGCAATCGATTGACGTTAGCAAACGAGCATACGATCCACCTAGTGGTAAGTAGCTCATGGGTGCCTGCAACTCCAGTGGTGTCACATACGCGTTGCCGATCCTTTAATATAAAGAAGGATTCGTTTTAACGCTTACCATCAGGCGGGTCGTATGCTTGATTGCCACGGTCTTTGTATAAAAAAAAAGTCAATACTTGGCATTGAGTTTGTATCCTCTCCACATAGAGTCGTCGATACACTCCTCAAGGATCGATCTTAGGCCCATCTCGTTTTCTAGACTTCTGTTCTTCATAAGTTCCTTGCATGTTTTTTGGACGCATAACGCTCTGTGTACCACTGTGTGGTTGAAATGCTTTCTTTTGTATTCTGTGTATTCCTGAAAAAAACAGAATTTGTTATTAGTTTTTTTTTAACTGAAGTAATAAACCTATGGAAGAGAAACGTCAACGACAAACGGCGTACCATCACGAAGTCATCCCTAGCTGACGTTATGACGTGTCATGCACATAAAATGGCGGATCCTCTCATCTCTTGCTTTAGTTGTTATTTTATGCGTTTTATGCGTTTTGAATTCATGTGTTCTGTCCCTACAATGTGTATGCTCCTCTTTTTTTTTAATCTTTTTTTTATGTTTGATTTTCTTTACAACAGCTGATCCCTAGGTCAAGTCCACGGTGCCCTCTCATTACTCCGCGGCCCGTACTTAGCCGATAATTACAGCAATCTTACACATATGTAGCTAACTAAATGTTATACACATGTTATATAGGTAGCAATTTAGTTGTTTGGTCGTGATCCTGATATCACATAATTTTGTTTTATATATTTCGTCTTGGAATGTTCTAATAATGTATTTTCTGGCACGGACGGTTTCGAGTTTCGACCGCTGAATATTAAATCTGTGGTTTCAACGGTTCTATAGATTTTTTTTATACCACGACGGTGGTAAGCAGCTACCGACGCTACCGTACCGTACCTATGGACGCCTACAACTGCAGAGGTGTCACATGCGCGTTGCCGACCCTTTACAAAAAGGAGGATTCACTGTGTTGACGGCTAAAGGAACAAGAGGGTCCCTCATCGTCAATACACTGGGTCCTCTTTGAGCTCGTTGGAACTTACTCACCAGCAGGAACACAACACTAAGGGCACTAGTGCTATTTGGCTGTGGTTTTCTGTAAGGTGGAGGACTTCCCCAGTCCGGCTCTGCTCCAGAGCGAGATGACATTCGCAGTGCCCATACCTCTCCTTTGGACGTAGTTTAAGGACATACCCGTGTCCGGTCCGAACGTAGTTTAAGGACATACCCGGGTCCTTTTGAGCAGTTATAAAATAATAAAATTTAGGTATAATCGGCAGCATATGGATACGGCGGGTTAGGAATTTAAGACATATTTTATGATATCCGAGACGTGCACTACATTGAATTCAATCGGTAGAAAATTTCATGATATTACACCATAATATTTTTAGACTAATACTGTGCCCTAATAGTACATGTAAAAAAAATTATGGCGTTTTTGAATGGTTTTTAGTTTTGGAGAAAATTATAGAAATAAATATGAATGTTGGTATTTCCGCTCTAGAGCTATTCGCTGTGTTCATGATTGTAGCGCCATCTCTTGGGCAGGGGTTAAATCTTATTTTTCTTTTTTACGAATGGCTTGGACTTACATATGAAATGTTTCTAGCTGATTCACTATTTTGACAGTTGCCTGAGTTGAGGTGACTTAGGTGATGTCAAATATTTTGAAACTTGATATTGTCAAGAGCCCCTTGCAGTTTAATTTCTTGTCACATTGTGCACTGCGATCGTTCACGTTACCCCCACCATGCAATTTGCACATAACGAGCAGGGAACATGCGTGAACTGAAGAGGGCAGCACAGAATGCTCCTGTTTGTTGGCGCGAATAGCAAATGACAGATTTAAGTTACCGAATGAATCCACTAGATGGCGGGCATTTGTACGTACAAGGGTACGTGAGTCATTTCAGGTTTCACTATGTATCTCTCCATTGTACCCGTATTTCCCGATGCGCTTACCGCATGTGAGGGATAATGAGTGAAAGCTTGGCACATTGCTTGTCACCTTATACATTGGTGCGTTCGTGAATATGTGACATTTTCAAGTCATAGGTACATCATTGTCGGTTGTTAATAGAGTTTATTTCTACATTATATTTTAGGGAAGTTAACGTCTTATTGACAACCGACAATGATGTGTACCTTTGATTGAAAATGTCACATATTATCATTTCAGTGTTTATGACATGACTCAAACCTGCACGGATATATGAGGCACGTTGAAAACCCTATTTAATTTTTTTAAGAGCGCATGTTTTCATCTATGTAGCTAAATGTCAAATTCAGGCAGGAGAATCTTCGGTACTTGTACTATTAATTATTCTGTCGTCAAATGTCGGAGGCAGCCATAGACATAAACAAAAAGGAAGATGAGTGACGTTCATAGTAAATAAAACTGAAATGTGTTCCAGCACCTACACACTTGTAAAATGCTACACACCGCTATAATGTATATGCATCATGGGCAAAAGAGATAAACCTATATAGTTAATACGGGTATGCAAGCGAGACCTCCATATTTTGCGCATTGCACAAAGTGTGACTGAGAGACTCTACCACTCGACTAATTCAATATAGGTCCCGGAACCTATATTTGATGGCACACAATCGAGCGCCTGGTACCATATCTCCCTTTTTGTATAAATCAATGGAGGCAGCACCTTCTTTTGGCATAGTGTAGTTTCAGTTTTCGATCTGGGCCACAAGATGGCTGACCCTCCAACGCGCATGGTCCCTATAAACGACGAGATAGCCTCACCAGTATCGTCTGCATAAGTTCGGAGTTGTCCTTGGAGTACAGATGTGCGTCTATAAGGCAGTAGGTCCCTCCTGGCTCCGCCACACATGTGTCGTAGTCGTCCATTTGGAACAGCTCCGGCATTTTGCTGTACTCCGTAACTGGAATAAACATTTACTCAAATAGATATATATTAGGGACCAATTTTACACTAATCAACCTAGCCCCAAACTAAGCTAAGCTTTTACTACTAGGCGGCATACAACGTGTAACAAAAGTGCTGGTGATCAGTGTAAGGGCATAATTGGTATCGTATTCTGATTATGAAAAACTAAAAAAAAAAATTTTATCGCGCGAAAATTTTTTTTTGGTCGTACATTTTTTTTTTTTTTTTTTTTTTTTCTTCTACCTTTCCTTAGTCGCAATACGATACCAATTATGCCCTTAAACAGATCACCAGTATGTTTGTTACATCCTTTGTACCTACGTAATTAGATAGAATAGTACCTATACTCTATACATTTACACACCCAGTGCGGTAAAGTAAAGAACGGCTCAGAACGCGAGCGTTTGCGGTCCGTACCGAAGATAAGGGTCACAAGCGATCTGAGGCATTCTTAATTGCCCGTGTTGCTTACACAATTTTAAGTCTTCTCGTGTGAAGTGAAAATTGCCTCCGCGCGCGGACGGTAAATTTCACTTACCACGAGTGACGTTTACATTTACATAGACACGTAAAGCACATCCAATACTTAAGAAATAATTACGTTTACGTAATTCGTGATAAGCGATAAAATAAATGCCCTTAGGAATTCGAACCACGGTTCGTAAGCAGGGTCACTACAGACTATGCTACGGAGACCGTTAAACATAAAAAAGAACGCCTATTCGACATGTAAAATGTGTCAACGTGGATATTACACATGTGACAAAAAGACCTCAACTCCGAAAATTAGTAGGACTGATAACAGGACACAACACACTAAACAAACACCTTTTCACAATAGGTAGAACAGATAGCCCCATGTGCAGAGCCTACATGGAGGCGGATGAAACAACAAAACACATTCTGCTAGATTGCAAACAGGTAGAAGTATACAGGACTAAACACTTAGGTTCCCCAGGCACCTTGAGCGAGGCAGCAGGCAACCTGAAAGCTCTGCTGGGCTTCTTGGAGGAGCTAGGGTGGTTAGGGCTACCCCGTTATCACGCAAAATAGGCACACTGGATGTCGACTTGCGGGAAACGCCCAGGATAACTCACTATCACACATGTACGGTTCAAAAGTCAGCCGTTTTGGGTTTTCTTTGCACCTGGCGGGGACCATCTCCGGATGGATCATTACGCTCGCTAGTATCCTCCAGGTGTATCCCTTGCTTTGAGATTAAACTGTCTTAAAGGGCCTCTGCGCTGTTGGCTTCGGCCCCAAGCAGGCCTAGGTACCAAAGGTTCGGGACGCCATGGTCCCGAGATATGAAAAAGACAAACAGATAATACTAATATAGTATTTATTGTGCAACATAAAGT
Organism: Pammene aurita; assembly: GCA_947086415.1. Classification (NCBI taxonomy): domain Eukaryota; kingdom Metazoa; phylum Arthropoda; class Insecta; order Lepidoptera; family Tortricidae; genus Pammene; species Pammene aurita. The sequence goes on along the minus strand of OX352302.1, from coordinate 26,370,271 downwards.
ATACTTCGTTTTTTTTGAGATTAGAAAAATTTGACAGAACGATGTACAAGGGTTCTTTATGAGGCACGATACATGTCACAACTGTCAAAGTGCCTACGCCGTCATTCAACATACGTAATTATATTTGTATTTATAGTAAATCCATGCCTACGTGTTTGTTAATGTTATATTGAGTATTTAACAATATTTTGATAGTAGTTACATGCACGAAATATTTTATTTTTATCATTGGTAATATTCTTGTAAATGTTGCACAATAAAAAACCTAGAGAAGAAGATGTTCGAAACGGATGGTCCGATTTTTTAATATTTTCTCGCGTCATCTGTCATTCGTATCTCTGAGTATAGTACCTGGATAGTTTTTAATGTTTAAAGCTTATTGTGATTCTTATTTAAGTAAAAGTATTTGCTTGCTCAATTATTGGGCGTTTGTTTGGAGGGTTATGGCGCAATCAGAGGCAGGCACAACAAAAGCCACCTCATTGTCGTTGTCCACCAAATCTTTTACCATCACCTAAGACAATTGTTTTATTATTAGGAGTTAACTTTTATTTCCGAACAGTTTTTAACAAGTGCATACTATGATTGTCAATTAAATAATTTTCGTGAATACTGATAAAAAACTAGACCTTAAGTTTCAATTTTAGAACGTAGGTGCGTCACTGTCAGTTTTTCAATTTTCACGTCTCTTACGTGATAATCAAAATGAAATTGTGTTTTTATTGTTGTGTTGGATTATTTAATTTGCAAATTGTTATTATTTATTCACAAACATGAACTCTTAATCATGTTAACTAGTCGTTTGTTCGTGTGCTCTCAGTGTGTTTAAATTGAACATTTAGAACAGGTTGGCAACTACTGTTTCTATGTTTACTCAATTTCTAATCTCAAAACAAACGAAGTATAGAAATTAGCAAACAAAAATCAATATTAATATACAGGTTGTAACAAAAATATAGATTTAGGGCATAAAGTGGTATCGTATTGCGACTAAGAAAAAATAAGAACAAAAATTTTGGACATGAATTTTTTTTTGTATGGGACCCGTCATCCCAGGGTCGACCCTCCATACAAAAGCAATTTTTTTTTTGTAAAAATTTTTTTTTTAGTTTTTCGTAATTAGATTACGATACGATACGATACCCTTAGACGGAGCACCAGCATTTTTTTACACCTTGTATGTATCATCATCCCAATTATCAGTTTTCGATTGTCGATAATAATATGGTCATAGGTATTTAATCTCAAAAATCATTAATTGACAGGTATGGAAATTAGGGATATAAAATATTCGGATTCGTCTGGCATTGAGAAACAAGTTACCTATCATTAGTAAGAGGTCATCTCTTAAGCATTATTCGTCTTTCCTGTAGACATCAAAAAATAATGGTAATAATATCAGAATCAGAATAGCCATTTATTATTGTTTTTACATTTGAAAATATTGTTAACATTTTTAGATATCGATAAGTTTACTTCAATTTTACATATACTTTTATTTTTATTTTTAATTAATGGCCTCTCCTTCAGGAAGAAAGGCGGATGATTTAATTTTTCGAGCGTAAACGAGCTCGGAGTTGCAATCGATGCTACAAACCTTCCAGAACCACCTCAAGGAAACCGGACTTACTATTAACAACAGTAAAACAAAAGTAATGGCGAACAAACCCGTTGCATCAGTGACAATAAATGGTACAGAACTGGAAAAAGTCGAAGAATATATTTACCTCGGACAACTCGTCTCATTTAAAGATAAAATGACAAAAGAAGTTGAAAGAAGAGTAGCCCTCGGCTGGAAAAGATATTGGAGCCTGAAACACATATTTAAAGGAAACTTCAGTATATCCTTAAAGAGCAAGATCTTCTACATGGTCATAATACCGAGTATACCGACACTTACATACGGTTCACAGACATGGGCACTTACCGAGGCACTGAAAACAAAACTTCGTACTTGCGAACGAAGTATGGAGAGGAGCATGTTGGACTTGAAATTGAGGGATAAGATCAGATGCACTGAAATACGCAAAAAAACCGGCGTTATTGACATTATTCAAGCAGTTAGTACGGTAGTACTATTAGTTATTCTGTGCTGTTAGTAAAAACAAATGGCAATGGGCTGGACACATAATGCGTCTGAACGACAATAGATGGACGCTACGGACGACCGAGTGGAGACCGCGAGACGGAGACCGCGGGCCCGGCCATCCGCGCACGCGCTGGGAGGACGAGTAATAATATAGTACAATACTATTAATTACGGGGCAAATATGATAGTAAAGGGCCATGTCCATGCCACGATTATATGCCAATTTTTTCATTAATCTTTCCCGAGCACAGAACAATGGTGTACCGGACCTTTGGGAAACGTGTGCGGAGCCAAAGACAACGCGCAGAGGCCCTTTCGACAATTTAATGAAAAGTCAGGGGTTACACTGAGCGGATTCTGCCCCTGCCCGTGTCATGGGACGCACGCAGAGACAGCACTGACAGCACCCGCCATGGTGTAAGGACAATTTTTTTTAATTCTACCTTTTTTATACCACGACGGTAGCAAACAAGCATACGGCCAGCCTGATGTTAAGCAGTTACCTATGGACGCCTGTAACTCCAAACATGCGCGTTGCCGACCCTTTACAAAAAGGAGGGATTACTTTTGATTCACTGTGTTGACGGCTAAAGGAACAAGAAGGTCCCTCATCGTCAACACACTGCTAGAGACTACAGATGAGTGGAAATCCAGGAGGGTGGCCTTTGCCCACCAGTGGGACACTCCAATAGGCTAATAATAACAAAATAAATTATAATATTTTTTTTATAAAATAGGCCGTTTCGCGCGGTCTGATCGCCGCCGCCGGTTACACGCAAAATTCTAAATAATGATTTTAATTTGTTCTTGCTATCAAACTGTTTAAAGTTCTTCAAAAAAATGTTTATGCCACTTTATTTCCTTTTGTTTCCTGGTCATTATTATGTTTTTATTTTAATAATTTTTTTTTGTACAAAAATTATACAGGGTAATTAAGATTCATTTTTTCTAATTATTTGAAAATAATTGACTTGCCAACAATCACAAATTGTTCTAATAAAAAATTAAAAATACTCACAATTTAAACTATAAATAACAGCCGAAGACTGATGCACTAAAAATAAAAACAAAAATAACTTCTTCATTGTAATTATCACTAATCAATCACTAGAAAAAACACGACAGGCTTTCACTAGCGCCACGCGCTTTGTAAATACAAAAAATATCGTAGGGGTACCGGGGTATCACGACCTTGAAGAGATTATCTCCCACAGACTCCGCGACATCATTAGAAACATTTGTTACATAAACTTGCTGTCACCACATACATTTCTAGTAAATTTAGATTTGTGGTTTTTCTACTGCCCTAACCTGGGTTTTTCTATAAGAGACTGTCTTGATCCCTGTTATAGGATCGATTGGCATCAAAAAAATTCGGAAAAAATACTTATTTTTCAAAAATCTCTATAACTCCATCGTCATCCGTACTAATATTATAAATGGGAAAGTGTATGTGTGTGTTTGTTTGTTTGTTTGTCCGTCTTTCACGGCAAAACGGGGCGACGAATTGACGTAATTTTATAAGTGGAGATAGTTGAAGGGATGGAGAGTGACATAGGCTACTTTTTGTCTCTTTCTAACCCCCCACTTCCCTAAAATGGGGGGTGGAAGTTTGTATGGTTTGTTACCCCGAATTTAACGCGAGCGAAGCCGCGGGCAAAAGCTAGCTATTTATAAAGTTGGAACTGGTAGCTGTCTTCACTGATCTATTTAAAAATCCATCCTGTGTAAGCGCAGATTTTTTAATAACGAGAGACTTTAATGTCTTCGTAACTTTAATTTCCATATTTAACACACTAAAGGGCTACTATCTTCTATATTTTATTTGAAATTACAAAGAAATATGTTACTTAGCAGGTTCTGTTTAACATTTGCAAGGAATGCATCCGATAATAAACCATATGGTAACATTTATAAAGTAGATTATCTATTGCTCCATTTAGTATTGTGAAGTTTGCGTGATACTTTGTTTTAATTTGTAGTAATGAGAGAGAGTTAAGCATTTGTGAGCAAAGATTTTATATATGCGCTACCTCGCTCCCCTCAGATTTTGGCAGACTTTCTTGGAAAGATGAGGCAAAGCGTCCTCCAAGTATAGAGCTTTATGCGCTTAGGTAGCTGCTTCTGCTACTGACCGACACATGTGCCAGACGAATGTGACGAGTCTATGCGTAGTCTCAATCACGTTTAAGTGATCCGTGGATTGAAGTTGAACGTGTTTTCAATGTTATAATTTTTAATCGACAAACGCAAACCGGTTTTTAGGGTTCCGTAGTCAACTAGGAACCCTTATAGTTTCGCCATGTCTGCCCGTCCGTCCGTCCGTCCGTCCGTCCGTCCGTCCGTCCGTCCGTCCGTCCGTCCGCGGATAATCTCAGTGACCGTTAGCACTAGAAAGCTGAAATTTGGTACTAATATGTATATCAATCACGCCGACAAAGTGGTAAAATAAAAAGTGGAATTTTTGATTTATTAGGGTACCTCCCCTATACGTAAAGTGGGGAGTGATTTTTTTTTTTTACATTTCAACCCTAACGTGTGATATATTTTTGGATAGGTATTTAAAAATGAATAGGGGTTTACTAAAATCATTTTTCGATAATGTAAATATTTTCGGAAATAATCGCTCCAGAAGTAAAAAAATATGCGTCCCCCCCCCCCTCTAACTTTTGAAACATAAGTTTTAAAAATATGAAAAAAATCTCAAAAGTAGAACTTTATAAAAACTTTCTAGGAAAATTATTTTGAACTTGATAGGATGAATAGTTTTTGAAAAAAAAATACAAAATAATTTCTGAACTAAGGTTGTAATTTAACCGTATAAGCAGGTGTTTATTGTACCTGTAATTTCTACAAAATTTTTGAAATGACGTGCTTTCAAATAAAGTAAAAACGGTGAAAATCGGTTCACGCAATAAAGAATTATTCCATAAAAATCATCTTCCATACTTTAAGCTCGCGCGCAATAGTTTACTTAATTTGCCGATAGATGTCGCTGTACGTGGAACTCTCATATCATATCCTACATGGCGGTGTTATTAACTCTTAAGTGGGGACACTTACTGTGACGGACGGAAAACTACGGAACCCTACACTGAGCGTGGCCCGACACGCTCTTGGCCGGTTTTTTGATAGCTCTTTTAGCCGACCGTGGTAAAGAAGATAATGTTTTTCAAATGTAAGTATGTAACTATAACTAGGAACCTACTCAACGTTAGAGATTGGGTATTTGAAACGTTAAATCGTCGATGCAAACTCGTACCAGTGGCGTCTTTAGAACTCCATTTCGGCCGGCTTGCAAAACTTTTAAGAAAATTATAAGTTAAATAGATTGTTATTAAATCAAATACAAACATTGAAAACATTGAAAAAAATCAATGAAATGATGACTGAAATTTCAATGTTTGTATTTGATTTAATAACAATCTATTGTATGATTGGAATGCCCCACTTTAAAACATGCAAAAATAATTATGAAATTAGAAGTTTTCATAAAGCTTATGACGAAAAGGAAGGCCAGATTAGCTCCAGCTTGACTAAGAAAACTTTTGACACGCTGCCACTGTTATGATTATGAACAGCTTTTATGTTCATCTTACAAAGGCACCAAAATGAAATTTAATGTTGTAGGTATATAAATAAATAAATAAATATTATCGGACAATCTTACACAAATCAACCTAGTCCCACAGTATGCTCAATAAGGCTTGTGTTGAGGGTACTAGGCGACGGCATATTTTGTAATAGATAGATATAGATAAAGACTTACGGTAATAAACACACAAATAAATGCCCTGACCAGGTTTCAAACCCGGAACCTCATAGGCTACTACCGACTAGGCTAGGAGGCGATTAAAATATGACCGGACAGATAAAAATTAAATGAAAGAAGAAAGAAAGAAAGAAAGAAAGAAACATTTTATTTTCAAAAAGCACACATTACAGAACAAAAAAAGGAAAGATTACAAAACTAAAACACAAAACAGAAACATTAAAAATTTGAAAAAGTAACACATTAAATACAGGAAAAAAAAGAACTTAAATATAAATATGGGAAATGCTGGTGTTTCATTAAAGTTCCACAATGTGTACAATCAAGAACAGGCAACAATTGCAGGTGAGAAATTTGCAACGCTGTTATTCTGTCTCACCCTTGCGGAGTGACATAAAACCTAAACAGGTACAATGACAAGTCCTTTCGTAAGAGCGATAGGATCGTAGTTCTTACAGGGGACTTCGGACGCTCCATTCAGAAATCTGGGGACGTCCGTCCATTTCGATGGCTTTTTATTATTATTTTCTATGCAATAACACATTGATAAACTAACATCAATAAAAGCAAGACTTAAAGAAACCATAGAACAGCTGATGCGCTTTCTGATTAAACAAATTTGACCCTGATGAAAGTTCCATTTTGTACAAAAGTGCCAATATACTACTACTCTTCATAATCATGATCTTCTTTCTTCTTCTTCCTACCCTTGTCGCAGTTTATCTGGGGTCGGGCCTCCTTGTGCATCGGCGCCAGGATATTCTATCTTATCAGTGAAACATACGCTTACGACAACGTAGGCGTAAGTTTTTCGGGCTTTTAAATCCCTTTCTACAGTACTAGCACGTGGCTAGTCGTCTGCTTCTTCCTGTAGACTGTGTACTGATGTTGAGTACAGTTTTCACAGAGTAGCTGTCATCTCGACGCATTACGTGGCCGTACCATCGAAGTCTACCCTCTCTCAGCTTGTCTGCTACTGGCGCTACTTTAAAAGATCCCCTGACATATTATTCATATTCATATTCATTTATTCCATTGTTATCATGTTCATCAGTAAATACTTGTGGTATTACATTTACTTAGTCAGTACATGATACCCTGTTAGGGCGTACAATATTGGACTTAATAGCTATAATATATTTCTATAAGTAGCATGCAGCACAGAGCTAAAATTTGAAGTAAAACAATAGGTATCGCCAGATAGAAACATGCAAAATAGGAACATACTTTATATTAGTAGTTTATGTAACTGTTACGTAATAAGGGTCCTTAAAACATGAGTGTGGTTTTATGAAATGAGCCGCAGGCGAATTTCATAATAAGATCACACGAGTGTTTTAAGGCCTAATTACGTACAGTTGCATACACTGCTTTATCTACACTCATATTATTTATTATAAATGCCGTATTCGGAAATCATAGAATGGCTGCCATTGCACCGCCGCGGCCATCTCGATTGTGTCGGCGTGGCCAACTCGATTGTGTCGGGGCTCGCGCGGGACCAATCGAGTTGGCCATGGCGGTAACATTATGTTATCAAATTCGATGTTCCAAATTTGAAACTCATTGCTTAACAATATTTGAGCATGCAAGGTTAAAATTACGTTACTGCCGCAGATAAGAAACTTATCATAGTTAAATCGTTTGTTGTAATGCTTGTCATTGTCTACGGTTTTTGAACGCATTTTAGAGTACTTACAGTATGAGTGTAGATAAAATTAATAGGATGTCAGCATTTTATATTCAAAGCACTACAAATTATTTAAATATATAAATATTAGTCATTATCAGATATATTCAATCTTTTAGGTGGATAAATTATCTTTAAAAAATTCTTCGACTGTCTATACAGTCGAAAAAAGTTACTATTAACTTTTTTCAATGAGCATTTTCTTTCGTTTATTTTTAAATGAATTCTCACTGTTTTCTTGTTTAATTGTTTCTGGGATTCTGTGCATTATTTGAACGCAACTGTAGAGGGGACTGGTTTTTACAATTTCTAGTTTGGAAGGTGGTAAAACTATTTTAATTTTCCGCCTAGCCTCAGGGTTGTAGACTACCGTTCCTTTAAAAATACTTGAGTTTCTCCTAACAAAAAGTGCCGCTTCCATAATATACATGGAAGGTAAAGTTAAAATTTTAAGTCGTTTAAAATTAGGTACGGTAGTATTTGGTATGCAGGTATTGGTTAGGATACGGACACACTCTTTCTGCATGCGAAATAGTTTCTGGGTGTCAGTGCTATCTCCCCACAAGACTAAACCATAACTCAGCCACGAATGGGCGAACGCGTAATAAGCTGACATTGCAGCTTCCGTATTCGTATTCATTTTTAAGACGCCGAGTGCGAAGGTAAATGAAGCGAGTTTAGATTTAATAAGCTTTATGTGTGACTTCAAGTTTAAGCCGGAGTCTAATGTTAAACCTAGTACTTTAAACTCATTTACTTCCTCTATGGTGTTGACGCGTAAGTTTAAATGCAAAGGTTCCCTTTGATAGGGTTTGAATTGTATGATTTTTGTTTTTGTTGAGTTCATATCTAAATTGTGTTCATGTAACCAGTTAGTGACCGTGGTAATAGTTTTTAAAAGTCGAGCGTTACATTCCACGCTATCTTCACAGCCTAATAATATAGAAACGTCATCGGCAAACATAACGCACTTCTCATTTATCTTTGGCAGATCGTTTATCTATGCCAAAAATAAAAGGCAACCGATCACACTTCCCTGGGGGATTGAACATGACGTATATCGTATTTGTGAAGTTACTAAGCGCGTTTCCCCTGTAATATCATCATGGTAATCAATCTGCACGCACTGTCTGCGATTTCCTAGGTACGATTTAAACCATTGATACACGGTTCCGCGGATTCCCATGCCGTACAATTTCCATAGTAAGATTTCGTGTGATACGCGATCATACGCTTTGGTCATATCTAGCATAAGGCCCACCCCGTTCTTTTTTTTATTAATATAGCTTAAGGTTTCATGTATGTAATTAAAAACGGCTAGTACAGTAGAACGGTTGGTTCTGAACCCATATTGGTTACTATCGAGAACTGAATACTTTTCAAAGAAAGTATTTACACGGTTGGCCATCACCTTTTCAAATACTTTAGATAAGCATAAGCGCTTGGGTTGGCGGTTAACAAACAGAAAACCAAACTTATGATAGTTGATCGCGCTGGTAAGTTGGCAGATGCTCATGACTGCATCTCGGGCATCGACAAGGTGAACACTTTTGTCTATTTGGGAGCTCAAATAAACAATGACGGTAGCAGCGCTCCAGAGATTAAGCACCGTATTTGCATGGCGAAAGATGCGATGACTCGCCTGAAAGTCATCTGGAAGAATCGCAGTATAGGTTTCCAGACTAAAGTTAGATTGGTAAGAGCCCTCATCTTCCCAATCTTTACGTATGGAGTGGAAACATGGACCATTCTAGCCCGAGAACGACAAAGAATAGACGCATTCGAGATGTGGTGCTGAAGGCGAATGCTCTGGATACCCTGGACGTCCAAACGTACCAATGTGTCTATTCTTTCACAGCTTAACATTAAGACACGACTGTCTGCCGTCTGTTTGAGTCGTATACTTTCATACTTTGGCCACATCATGAGAAGAGGAGACGAGAGCCTGGAAAAACTGGTCGTGGTTGGGGGTATTGAAGGCAAGAGAGCCCGTGGCCGTTCACCAACCAGATGGTGTGACCAAGTCAAGGAAGCAACCTCCTCAAGCAAATTCTACCAGGCGGTGAGGGCTACTACGGACCGGGACCGATGGAGACAGATCATCAAGTTAAAAGTACTTCCTAGTGATCACGATCCTCAGTAATGAGGGACCGACCGAAGAGAGAGATAAGCATGGTATGGGCTATTAGGTCTGTACTGGCACGGATTAGTACTAATACCTTTAGGCTTAAGGATTGGAATTATTTTTGAAATTTTCAGTAGGTCTGGAAACACGCCTTCTCTAAAAGACTGGTTAATTAATAGTGTTAGCGGTATAGTAAGTTCTGATATACACATTTTAATAAGTTTACTTGGAATTTCATCTACACCATAGCTTGTTTTATTTTTCAATTGTTTGATTATTTTTTCCACCTCGCATTTGTAGGTAGTTTAGATTAACGTATGTTCATGCATGTGGGTAGATGAAATAAATGGCAGTGAGTATTGATCTGGAATCCTGGTTTGATTGTCGCTTCCCAAATCACATACTTTGACATGGCGCAGCCGAATTGAACCTTTTGTAGAAATAGTACAAAGATTAGTTGCCGCGAGCTCTGAAGTATAAGTGAGTGTAGTGATTTTGTAGGCGTTTAAATTACAAAGTCTATATAAAGTCTCGTGTTCGAGCCATAATGGAAGCTGTGTTGCCGCCGCCATCGCCGTTTAGTTTCGTGAATAACTTAGAGAATGTCACGTCGGGGAACTTGTCGAAGGAATGGGAAAGATGGAGAAAATCATTTCAAGTTTATTATGACGCGTGCGAATTGTCAAATAAAAGTGCTCAGGTGCAAATGAGTATACTGCTTCACGTGATTGGTGAGCAATGTCGCGAGGTACATGCTCAATTTAGTGGTACATTCGCCACTGTAAAGGATTTGTTAGATAAATTTGAATCTTTTTTCTCCCCGAAGAAAAACATTACTATCGAAAGGCATAGGTTTTTTACACGTTGTCAAAAACAAAGTGAATCCATTGAGCAGTACGCATTTGAGCTGAAAAAACTAGCTACCGCTTGTGAGTTTGAGGACTTAATGGATGATTTGATAAGGGATCGCCTTATTTGTGGAATACAGGAGGACGCGCTTAGGGAGCGTTTGTTACGAGAACCGAACTTAACACTAAAAAAGTCCTTGGATATTTGCAACATAGCGCAGATATCAAAGTTTCAAGCGGGGGCAATTAAAAAAGAGTCTAGTGAGCATGAAGCTTATAATTACAGTATTTCTGCGAGTGATCGAGACCGGTTTATGCTAGAAGATGACGGTAACTCACATGGTCAAATAAATTGGATATCAAGACGTGGAGGGTACCGAGGGCGAGGCGCGCCGCGGGGCAGAGGTCGCGGCTGGTCGCAGTTGACCCCGCGCCCCGCGCCGCGCGTCGCGGTACCTCACCTGCACAAACAGCTGCTTCGTCACGTGGGATAAGAAATCAACATCAACAAACTGGATTTTATGGTGGAATTAAGTCGGGAGTGCAGTGTTTAAAGTGCGGGTTTGCTCACGGTGTCGATATGTGGTGTCCGGCTTCAGGCAAAATGTGTTTAAGTTGTAATAACTATAACCACTTCTCGAGAATGTGTACGGTGTATAATGTCGAAGCTGTGGAGCCCACCGATCAGGTAATTTATAGCTTTAGTAGTTCGCGTAGTGATTGGTATATAGATTTAGCCTTCGGAGCAAATAATATAAAATTTAAACTGGACACTGGGGCCGATGCGAATGTTTTACCTATGCGATTCTTAAACCAGGTTGGTTTAACGGAACAAGATTTGATGGAGTCAAGTATTAAGTATAAAAGTTACACAGATGACGATATCATTGTTGTAGGTAAATGCCATTTAAAAGTGGAGTATAAAAAAAACTTTTATATTCTGGAGTTTGTGATAGCGGATGTGTCGTCTGGGCCGGTTTTAGGCCGCGATTCGTGTTGTGAACTCGATGTAGTCAGGTTAGTTAAAGAAATACGTGGCGCGCTGGACTATGATTGTATTTTTAATGAGTACAACGATGTGTTTGAGGGGTTGGGATGTATGCCCGGTGAATATAAAATAGAAATTGATAATAGTGTTAGACCTGTAGTTCACGCTCCTAGGAAAATGCCAGTGGCTTTAAAAGATAGTATCAAGGAAAAATTAGATAGTATGGTTGATGAAGGTATAATTACAAGAGTGGAAGGCCCCACTGACTGGGTGAACAGTATGACTGTAGCTCGGAAAGCAAACGGTGAGTTGCGACTTTGTTTGGACCCACGTGATTTAAATCAGGCTATTAAAAGGGAATATTTTAAGCTGCCGACGTTGGATGAGATTACGGTAAATTTACTAGGGTCTAAGTATTATAGTACGTTGGATGCAAAGCAGGGATTTTGGCAGTTGCGTTTGCACGAAGAAAGCACGGATCTTTGCACATTTAATACATGTTACGGCAGATATAAGTTTTTAAGATTACCGTTCGGGATAACTTCCGCGTCAGAGGTTTTTCAAAAAAATGTTTGAAAACTTTGATGATATTCCGGGGGTATGTCTGTTTATAGATGACTTGCTTATACACGGTCGTACACGGGAGGAGCATGATGATCGACTGAAAAGAGTTTTAAATAGGTGTAGGGAAATAAAATTAAAATTAAATAAAAAAAAATGCAAATTTGGATTAACAGAAATTAAGTATCTAGGCCACAGAATTAGTGCTGAAGGTTTATATCCGGATATTTCACATACTTCTGCCATAAAAAATATGCCACGACCAGAAAACATAAAAGACTTAGAGAGATTTTTAGGCATGATTAATTATGTAGGTAACTTTATACCAAATTTATCTGACAGGAATTACATATTAAGAGAGTTGTTGCGTAAGGATACTGAGTGGCATTGGACGGAGCATCACCAGAAAGCGTTTGATGACTTGAAAGACTGTTTGACGAAAGCTCCCGTGTTACAGTTTTACGACCTTAATAAGGCCGTGACGATTTCAGTAGATGCATGTAAGAATGGATTGGGCGCATGTATGTTGCAGAATAATTTGCCGGTTTGTTATGCTTCGCGGTCGTTAACGAAAGCTGAGCAAGCTTACGCTCAGATTGAAAAGGAGCTTTTGGCCGTGGTGTATGCATGTGAGAAATTTTATACATATATATATGGTAGGGGTGACATAATAATAGAAACGGACCACAAACCCTTAGTTAGTATAATTTGTAAGCCCATAGCAACCGCTCCAGCAAGATTACAACGAATGCTGCTTCGTTTACAGCCGTACACGTTTAAGTTAGTTTATAAACCAGGAAAATATCTGTATATGGCAGATACGTTGTCACGGGCTGTAGAACCAACATGCGGTCCAGCTGATGAACCGCGAGATCAGTTAGATGTTTGTGCCATCGCGGTGAGTAACCCGCTACTCGACACGCATTTTGTAATAATACAAGTGGCTACACAAAATGACGTGGAAATACAAATGGTACTCGGTTATGTCAAGGACGGGTGGCCCACACATAAGCATGAGGTTGATATTCGAGTTAGGTCTTATTGGGGTTACCGTGATGAGTTAACGATAGCATATGGCATGTTATGGAAAGGCGATAGAATTGTAATTCCTGTTGCAATGCGCAATGAAATGTTAAGGCGTGTGCACACTGGCCATTTAGGCTTAGAGAAGTGTAAATTGAGAATTAGAGAGAGTATATTCTGGCCAAACATAAATGCACATGTCGATGACTATATCAGTAACTGTCAGGCATGTTTGACATTTAAACATCAAAATAGAAAAGAGACCTTAATTCCTCATCCTGTACCAAACAGAGCGTGGTCCAAGCTAGGCGTGGACATATGCCATTTCCAGGGTAAGCAATATTTAATTGTGGTAGATTATTATAGCAAGTATGTTGAGGTTGCGAATCTAAATTGTCTAACCTCTGATCAAGTCATTAAGGAATTGAACGTAATTTTTAGTCGACATGGTATTCCTGACACGGTTATTTCGGACAACGGGCCCGAGTTTAGATCTAGCAGTTTTGAAATGTTCTCAGCGGAATGGAGTTTTCAACACATAACGTCATCACCATACTTTGCACAATCTAATGGGCAAGTTGAAAGGACGGTACAAACAATTAAAAACTTGTTAAAGAAAACACACTATGACAAAACTGAATTTACACTAGCATTACTGGAATATCTAAACACCCCTATTAGCAACAGACTTGCTTCCCCATCTGACCTTCTAAACAGTCGTAAACTAAGAGGTATTGTACGTGGGGCACTAGGAAAGTTTTGAGATACTTCAAATTTAAAAAAGGAACGGCACTGGTTTATACTTTTTTTTAAAGATTATTTGTTCAGTATTCAAACATAGACAACCATTTGATGAATCATTTCCCAATTTTAAAAATACGGTTATTTTTTAATTCAATTCCGCGGTATATTTTCGTCAACCATGGATTTTTCGCGAGAACATTTCCGTGCGATGATTTTGTACGTCTATAAGTTTGGGTTGAATGAAAGTGAGTGCAGAGAGCGTTTAGTTTCAGCATTTGGGGACTGTGCACCGTCGCGTGCAACAGTTTTCAGATGGTTTACCCAATTCAAACGTGGAGACTTCTCCTTGAATGACGATGAAACAAGTGGTCGTCCAGCTACTTCAGTTACAGAAGAAAACATATTAGCTGTAAAAAAAATTATAAAGGAAGATCCAAAAGTGACTTATAAACAAATAGAAGAGGTTCTGAAGATTTCATCGCCGGCCATTAATGATATTTTACACAACCGGCTTGGTGTCAGGAAACTATGTTCACGATGGGTGCCTCACGCATTGAATGAAGAACAAAAAGGAGCTCGCGTCACCTGGTGCAAATATATGCTCAAAAAATTTAACCAGGGTGAGGGACGGACTATCTTTAATATTATTACTGGAGATGAGAGTTGGATTTACCAATACGATCCACCAACTAAGCGGCAATCGACAGTTTGGGTGTTTCCTGACGATGAACCTCCAACAACGGTGAAACGCGGGCGAAGTGTCGGAAAAAAAATGGTGGCCACATTTTTTTCCGCAAGTGGTCATGTAGCTACAATTTCTTTGGATGACCAAAAGACTGTGAATGCTCAGTGGTATACTGAAGTGTGCTTACCGGCTGTGTTTAAAAATTTGACTGAAAAACGACCTAAATCTGCTTTGAGGGGGCTATTTCTGCATCATGACAATGCGTCGCCACACAAGGCCATTCTCACCAAAGACTTTTTGAAGCGTACGGATATCGAAGAGTTGTGTCATCCTCCATATAGCACCGATTTAGCTCCTTGCGATTTCTTTCTCTTCCCGAAAATCAAACTCGGACTTCGTGACACGCGATTCAATAGTCCTGAGGATGCTCAGAATTCCTACCCAAGTAACACATCAAAGCAGTATAACGGCCGTCTTACAGCATATCTGTATGCTTTTAGCATTTTGAGTTCGTTTTATAGTAGCATTATAAACGTTTATAGTGCAGTTATAGGTCTTAAATGGGCACAAATTACCCAGCTTGAGATCCTATCTTCTTCGTCGTTCCCTCATGACTGAGGATCGTGACCAACAACTATGTTCCTCCATTTAACGCGATCAAGGGCTATGTGGGCTGCCCTCTGCATGGAACCACAGGCTTGTCTAATGGAATCCGACCATCTTGCAGGGGCTCTTCCTCTAGCACGCCTGCCCTCAACTTGCCCCAGTATGATGTCACGTTCGAGGTTGTGGTGTGGTGACCGCATTATGTGTCCAAAGAATCTGAGAGCCCTGTCCTGACAGATTGTTGAGAGTCGTTTGGTAATTCCTAGTTCTCTCAGGATGGACTCGTTTGTTCTCATTGCGGTCCATGGGATTCTTAACATCTTTCTCCAACACCACATCTCAAAAGCATCGATTTTGCTCTTATCCAGGCTTTTGATGCACCAGGTTTCTGCACAATACATAAAGATGGAGAATACCAGTGACCGTACTAATCGTACCCTGGTACCAAGGCTTATACCTCGATTCTTCCACAGCTTTTTGAGGTTAGTCATAGCACTTTTAGCCATTCCAGCACGTCGGCGAATCTCTTGCGTGCAGCCACCACCATTTGTTATTAAGGACCCTAGGTATACAAACTGGTCCACTTTCTCATAGCTATCTAGAGCATTGGATTGAGGAAGGACTTGTGCTCTGTCCACAACCATGATCTTGGTTTTACTATGGTTGATTTTCAATCCAAGTTTGATGCTTTCTGCTTCCACTTTCTTCAGCAGAAAAGCCATCTCTTCCTCGTTAGATGCTGCAATAGTGGTGTCACCAGCATACCTCAGGTTGGTTATCTTACGGCCGCCTATTGTGATGCCAACCTCTACGTCCTCCAGTGCTTTCCTCATGATGTACTCGCCATACAAGTTAAATAGTTTTGGAGACAAAATGCAACCCTGACGAACTCCACGTTCTGTATGAAACGGTTTCGACATCTTGTCATCTAACTTAACAAAGCTTGTACCATCCAGATAAAGATTCTGTATCAGGAATACAAGGTGTTCAGGTACTCCCATCTCTATGAGCACATCCAGCATTGTACTCCACTGCACACAATCAAATGCTTTAGCAGAGTCAATGAAGCACAGGATCACAGGTTTATTGAATTCTCGGCATTTCTCAATGAGCACACGAACATTCATGACTTGAACTCTGGTCCCCTTACCAACAACAAAACCAGCTTGTTCACAAGGGATCTGCTGATTTGTGAATGCGGATAGTCTAGCGTTAATTATGTGCAAAAGGATTTTACTAGCGTGAGACATCAACGATAGTGTGCGATAGTTTTCACACTTTCTTGTAGACCCCTTCTTGTGAAGAGGGATGACGGCTGATTGTGTCCAGTCTTGTGGCCATTGACCAGTTTTCCATACTTTATTGCACAATCTGTGTATGATGTTAGTACCCTCTGTACCCAGATGCTGGATCATAGCCGCTGATACACCGTCTGGACCCACTGCCTTGTGCTTCAGCTTTTTTATAGCATTCTGTACCTCCGAAAGGAGTATGGCAGGTTCTTCGGTATGTTCATCCCATCTTCTTTTTGTAGTGGAACCTTTTTCGTCACGATATAGGTCGCAACAGTAACCTCTCCATCTTTCCAGCACATCCTCCATGTCTGTCAAGGCGTTACCATTTGCGTCGTCTACAGTGCATGACTTAGGCTTAAAGGTACCCGTAAGTTGTTTAACCTTTCTGAAGAGGTCTTTAGTATTGTATTGAGTAGCATGGTCTTCAATCTCATCACATATTCTGTTAATGAACATGTTTTTATCCTTTCTGGTGGATTTCTGTACTTTCTTGTGCAACTGATTGTATATGGATCACTTACTGTCCGTGTCAAGGCCTTCACTCTTCAGTAGTCCCCTCTCATCGATGAGGGTCCACGTTTCTGCACTTATCCACTCCTCTTTTCTACGGACGATTCTATTTAGATCATTGCTCACTTGAGCAGCAGATTTAATAGCCTGTTTCATTAAAACCCAGTCTGCTTCGCTTGAGTCGAAAGGATCCCATTCTATTGTTGCGACTTTGGAATCGATTGAGCTCTCAAATTGGATTAAAGCTGCATCATTCAATGAAACCGTCTGGGGAGGTGCACGGTGAATCTTCTTCAAGCGGAGCCTAAAAACAGCCACCAGAAGTTGGTGGTCGCTGCCACAATCCGCCCCTGGAAGAGTCTTGGCGTTGGTGACAGATGATCTCCATCTGGATTTGACTGTGATGTAGTCTATCTGGTTTCTATGACCCGAAGGTGACGACCAAGTATAAAGCCTTCTGGGATGGTTTTGAAACCATGAATTCATTATGGTAAGCTGATTTTCTATACAGAAGTCTAGAAATTTTTCGCCTCTCTCATTACGGTTTCCTAGGCCATAGTTGCCAATGATAGTGCCATTTAAAGGATCATCAGTTGTAGTACCAATCTTGGCGTTCCAGTCGCCCAGTACAATAGTTACTTCTTTGGATGGTAACGCTTTTAGTACAGCAGCAAGTTCGGCATAAAATCTATCTGAGTCCTCCTCATCAGATTGGGCTGTAGGGGCATAAACTTGGACAATGTTAATGGAGACAGGATGTGCATCTAATTTGACAGCGATGATTCTATCGTTAGGTGTTTGGTATCCTTTAACAGCGGTTTGGACCGACTTTGGGATCAGCAAAGCAACTCCGTTGCGGCTATGGTCATCCGCGCCTGAGAAGTACAAAATGTTGTCATTGTCTGTGGCAATATGGCCATTACCACGGCGATGAACTTCGCTAAGTCCCAAGATGGTAATATTGCATCTCTTCATTTCTTTCTCAACCACGTCCAGCTTACCTGGTTTTAGAAGGCCCCTGATATTCCATGTCCCTATGCGAATTTGTTTGCGAAGTGAGGTCGTGTTTTTCTTATTACCAGTCACATTATTTCCACCTCCTGCCTGGTGAGTCACAGTGAGGTGGCCGGTAGCATATTTCGCACCATGCAACCCGGAATCGCGATGGCGCCGAGGGTTAGTCGGATCGCATAACTTCGCACTCGTAACGTTATTCGGACTTTTCATGTTCATTGGTTTTCTTGGGAAGGTAGTCACAGTAGTTTCCCATTGCTTTCTGTGCCAGGTATTTAAGGAGATATTTAGTCCCCAAGGTCACTGTAGCCTCTTCCCACCGGTGTCCCGGTGAGGCGTGTGGTTATACCGCCACTGCTCGGTCGCCAGAGCCTCGTCCGTTATCTAGCAGGGAGCACCACGGCACGGTGTACGCCGCGCCGCCGCCATCCGGCGCGTGCAGGTGAGGTTGACAATAGGGTCAGCATGATGTTGTAAGCCGTTCTCCCCTTACTCCCCAGGTTGAGATCCTATACAGGTCATTTAATAGCATTGCAGGCGCATTATGTCTGCGCTATTAGCATTATCGTTGTCATGGAAAGTGCCAATCGCCTTAGAGAAGCATTAGTACGCTCTATTAAATTGCCGACTGCATTAAAGAAGCCTTAATACGGCAAAAAAACTTGCTAATCGCAGTAAAGAAGCATAAGTACTCTCGATTAACTTGCCAATCGCAATACAAACGCATTATACTAGCATAAGAGTGTAGTAAAATAAACCTTACGTCAATGCAAAAACGTCTCTAATACCGACGGAACAAATGTTATAATACAATGAACGTTGTGATTTAACTACTTTGTCTCGCAATATAAAATGGACGAAGACGGTACAAAAAACTGAATGAGTGACACGTCATATTTGTTTGCATCCTAACAAAATTTATAAAAGTTTTTGACACTTTTACGTTATTATATCCTTCAAATATGACTGCGCAATGTAGTTTACTGTAAATGTGTTTATAGTTTCATTGAAAATTTTCACGCGCCTTTGATTTATTGTGGTTTTGCTATAAAATATTATAAAAAGATATGCGTCAAATAAACAAAACAATTGTGTAATCCTCGTATAGAACGAGTTTTGCATTATTAACATAATAGTGTTGGTTAAGCAGTCTTAAATTAAGTAATTTCTTTATTATATAGGTATTTTCCTTGTATAAATAGGTCCGCATGATTTTATTTTTAGGTTATTAATTATTTACAAAATGGCGTTGGTCTATATAGACGGAGAGCTAGCCACGTCCACGTCGGATATGACAATAATGAGAGCAACCAAACCCCTCTAGTCAGTTTGGTATATTATGCTTATTTCTAGATCTGGACATCTGGCAGCTTTAAAGTAGTGGAGGTCAAAGAATGCAAACCATTTCAAGAAAATAAATCCTAGAGATCTGGGTTTGATGCAATATAATGAGAAACTATACAAATACTATACAATATTAAGAGAAATTATACAAAAGTTTATGTTGGGAGAAAGTAGTGCCAAACGATGTATAATAAAATATAGTTCATAGTTTTCGCCTACTGTTTTTGTTTCCGTAATAATCATACATCGGGGTTTTCGGTGCGGGAACGATTTGAGAAAGAGTAGAGATAAACAGATAGGTTGAGAGTTAGTCTGAGAAAATATCATATTATGCTTAATGAATAACTACCTCTCTGTGAATAGCTTACACACTATGATACGAGCTTTTTTTCTTAGAGGCATGTTTGTATTGACTATTATATACTTAGTATTTTAAAAATGCAATTGCATATCCGAAATTTATTAACTAGATCTACCTAAGACAAAGACACGGTATAGTAAGTGTCAAATATTAATCTTGACGTCCGATATTTATGAACTATTTGATTAACTGAAGAGAATGACAATGATCAGTCATTACATGAATTAATAAAAAAATACTTGAAAAAATCATAGGTATATGTACCTACAATATATATACATAATAGTCAGCTATTTCATATAAATTGTATATACCTATGATTTTTTCGATCAATTATTCATTAGGTAGAAACGTGCTAGAGTACATTCTGTTTTTTAAGTTAATGCCTACTCTTTGGCTAATGTCAAACATTCCCGCACCGAAAACCCCGATGTATGGTAATAATACACAATATTTTTTGGTCTAACGTTTTTTTTTATCGATTTTTGACCAGTTTTGAGTCGATATTCCAACATATTCACTATAGATAGAATTATAAGGCAAACGACTATCGGTTTTTGAATCTTTTATCTCCATTCTGTAGAGCCGGATCTTGAAATAAATGAGCCGTTATTTTTTTATGATATTTTTAAAATATGGTCTAAAAAACACTTTTATCGATATTCGAATGGTGTAAAGAATCTTACATATACGTAATCTACATATTAGGGTTCCTCTTTGATGTCTCTAAAAAGTGTAGAGAGATTTTAATTTTTAACTAATTAAAACAAAATTTATGACCATAAAACCACTTTTTTAGCCTAAACCGGTTCGACTTTGATGTCAAATATCTCGAAGACAATGAATATTGAAGTAAATATAGGATACTATATTGTTTAAAGCCGTTACTGAGAATATGATAAGCTATATAAATAATTAGAAAACTAAGGGAATCAGATCTAAGGTCGTTGGCGCCAGGGAGCCCCTTAAAATATAGGCCCTGTCCTTTGTAACTGAGACAACTTCGGCAATTTTTACCTAGTTTGGTATTGGTATTTTCCAATTAAAACATTTTGCTAGTCTGTCACTGTGACCTCCACCCATTAAAAGCTGCCAGATGCCAGGATCTAGCAATAAGAATAGTATAGCAATCTAACCAGACGGGTTTTGTTGCTCTCATTATTGTGTCATATCTGACGTGGCTAGCTCTTAGTCCAATAGCAGCTCAGTGACCCTTAAAAAATGCCTTGTTTATGCCTACAGCATTACACGTGATTAATTATGCTATTAAACAACATTAAGCATTTATTTATGCTATTGTAGAACCTAAGGCACTAAAACCGCTAAAAGCTGTATAGGGGCTGTTCATAAATTACGTCATCAATTTTTGATGATTGTTATCCCTAAAAAAAATGCGTTTTAAGCTTAATTGTAAAATAAAAATCTATTTAGTAGATAATATTTTATAGCATTAAAAGTTTATACAAACACGACTTTCATTCCTTTTTTTACACATTGATGATGTGATCTTCGGAATGACCGCCCCCCCCCCCCCCCCCCCCATTTGAAATGACGTAATTTATGAACAGCCCCTTATAGTGAATTACTTGGCTTTATAATGGTTTATATTATTGCTATTATACTGCATTAGGAACGTATTACCTACTTATAAATGCTATTGTACACCCTAAGGCATTAAAAATAGCTGAAAGCTGTATAGCGAATTTACGTGGCATTATAATGGCTAATATACATTCTCTTAAACATCATTAAGCATTTATTTATGCTATTGTAGAACCTAATGCACTAAAAATAGCTGAAAGCTGTATACCGGATTTGCGTGGCATTATAATGGCTAATAAACATGCTCTTCAACATCATTAAGCATTTATTTATGCTATTGTAGAACCTAAGGCACTGAAAATAGCTGAAAGCTGTATACCGGATTTACGTCACATTATAATGGCTAATATACATGCTCTTAAATAGCATTAAACATTTATTTATGCTATTGCAAAACCTAAGGCACCTAATAATGCTATTGTAGTAGCTAAGGCACTAAAAACAGCTGAATGCTGTACAGTTGCATTTTGGTTCACTGCACTAAAACTAAAGGCTTTACAAAAGCATTTACATATACCATTATACAACCGTTATACAGCGTAAAGCATCATATAATGCTATTGTAGAACCTAAGGCACTAAAAACAGCTGAAAGTTGTATAGTTGCGTTGTGGTTTGCTGCACTAAAGCTAAAGGCTTTACAAAAGTATCTAAATATGGCATTTTACAACCGTTATACAGCGTAAAGCATCATATAATGCGTCAAGTTGCTCGGTGAACGTATATAAGTGTTTATACGGTCCTTAAGTTCTAAATAAGTTAACTATTCATATGATATAATGCTCCCTGTGTTACTTGGGTACTTGCAGGCCGTAGAAGACCTTCCTAAAGAAGAGTACCGGGAATGCTACAAATCATGGTTTAGGCGGATGAACCGTTGCATAGAAGCTAACGGAGAGTATTTTGAGAAACTGTAATAAAAAATATTTCAATAGCTTTAGTAGTTTTTTTGTATCTCAAAACTTTCGTAGTGACCTAAGGTACCTTGTCCTCCAAAACTTCTTTTACCTAAAATTCAGAAAAATGTTAAAAAAGAGTTGGAAATCCGTCAAGAAAAACAAAAGGAGCAGTATGATAAATCCGCTCGGGACATGTCTAAATTATACCCTGGCCAAAATATAAAAGTAAGAATAGACAAACGTTGGGTGAGCGGTACCATAGTTTCATTGCGAGGTATACGGTCGTATCTAGTGAAAATATGTGGTGGTGGTACTCTAATAAGAAATCGACGTCATCTTATAAAAGATTCTAATCAGCGACCGACAGCGCGAGACGCTCCAATGTGTTCCCTGCCTTACGATGATATCGGCACCTGTTGTGATAACGCGGTGACGTCACCGAGCAGTGCGCTGCGCGCTAACACTGGGTTCGATTCCCGTAGCACGGTCGCGCACCCCGGTCAATCCAGTTCGGTATCTGCTCCTACCAATAATAACAATAACTATGTCACTCGCTCCGGCAGGGAGGTGATCGCGCCTGATCGGTGGGGCTCGTGGGGCTGGTAGAGCGTTTGGACCGGTAATGTATCTCTAGTTATAAACAATTAGTTTTAAAATTATAACAATGTAATTTCAAACCTACCGTAATGTAAGAATGTACGTTGCGAAGTCGGATAATAATCTCGCTGATACTTTTTTGTACCTATTCGTTAAATCACAATAAGTCGAGTGTGTCTAGTTCATAGGTTCTATTATACCTTAATTAATGATTGCAATTTTTATGTCATCATTGTCCTTGAATGAAATTATTGTTTGTTAATTGTAAATTTAATGTGGAAATCATGATTCATGATCCATAAATTTTATTATTGTATACAGCTACACAAATCAACATTTTTTCTGTAATAAAGAAAAAAATGTTTGTTATTTTTATGCTGCTACATAACTAATTATGTTTTTAATATTATTCGCATGTTTTTTTTTTACATTTGATGATCTTTTTTTTTTACTATTTCAAAATGTAACTAAGTACCTACTGTATTTTAAAATGAAATCTTTTGAAATTAAGCATATACTTTGAAAATGTATTTAGACAAACATAAACCGGTTATTACCTACGTATTAAATGTCATACCTACTCTGTAATTGAAATGCAAGTGAAATATTATCATTATTAAGTACTATTGCCTACTATCTTTTTTTTTTTTTGTTTTTTTTTTCTCAAAGAGGAGATTGTAGGTAGTTTAGATTAACGTATGTTCATGCATGTGGGTAGATGAAATAAATGGCAGTGAGTATTGATCTGGAATCCTGGTTTGATTGTCGCTTCCCAAATCACATACTTTGACAGCATTCAGTAACTTGTGTTATGAATATGGAGTTAGTAGTAGGGATGGCAACCGAGCGGCCAGTCGGTGTGAACGGGCCGGTAATGCCGGCCGGCGGTGACTCACCGACCGATGCAAAATGTTCATTTAGCGTGTTTACAACTAGGCCAGTCATTATATCCAAAAAACCGACCCTACCCGTGAATAATCAGTTCTTGGATTTTTTTTTCGTAGGTCCCTCGGGGGGTCACTGGGAGTGTAAATTCAAAAAGTAGACTGAAGGCTCCTGCGTATATTCGAAAAACGGTTTTTCTTGAATACCTCGGCCATTTTTGATTTTACAGTAAAACCGTGAGAACAAAAATTGTAGGAAATTTGATTCTCTACAAGTTTAGTTCCTATGATTTTTCTTCTAGGATCGATATTTTGGAAATTAAACCTGAAAAACGCACAAAATCAAAATATTATAATTATCTCCTATGTTCCACGTTTTACGGCATGAATGAAGGGAAACAAAGTTGTAGAGTATCAAATACTGAACAATTTTGGTTCCTACCTTTTTCCCCCCAAAATCGATATTTTGGAAATTAAACCTGAAAAACGCGACAAATTCAAAATATTATGATTATCTCCTATGTTGCACGTTTTACGGCATAAATGAAGAAGACTAAACTTGTAGAGCATCAAATTCTGAACAATTTTGGGGGAAAAAAGGTGGGAACCAAAATTGTTCAGAATTTGATTCTCTTCAACATTGTTTCTCTTCATTCATGCCGTAAACCGTAGATAATGATAATATTTTGAATTTGTCGCGTTTTTCAGGATTAATTTCCAAAATATCGATCCTAGAAGAAAAATTGTAAGGACCAAACTTGTAGAAAATCAAATTTCCTACAATTTTTGTCCTTACGGTTTTACTGTAAAATCAAAAATGGCCGAATTATTCAAGAAAAACCGTTTATTTGGAAAAAACATTTTTCGAATATACGCAGGACGATTCAGTCTACTTTTTGAATTTACCCTCCCAGTGACCCCCCCGAGGGACCTACGAAAAAAAAGTCCAAGAACTAATTATTCACGGGTCAAAATCTATAATGACTGAACTAAACGTCTTGGAATGATTCTACAATAATATTTCCGATTTTAAGTGAGATATTTTTTCGTCGTTGAGTAGATTTATTTGTTATTTTATTTATAATGTTACACATTGTTTTTGTTTTATTTTTTGATTTTGCCATTATCCGTATTTTATTTATTTATCAACCGACTTCAAGATTTCGAAGGAGGAGGTTATCAATTCGTCGGGATCTTTGTTTTTGCTATATTTTTTTTTTTTTTTTGTGTATGTTCACCGATTATTCGAAGACGGCTGGATCGATTTGGAAAATTCTTTTTTGTTTAAAAGCGTATTCTTCACAGTTGGTCCCATTGTAACCATGTCAGGATCTGATGATGGGATCCTGGAGAAATCGAGGGAACTCTTCAACTATTATAGGCACACCTATGGTGATTTGAGTATTTTTTACAGCAGATCGAGCATTTGGTGTCGGAAAGGTGGATGCTTAGTGAAGTCGGTTCTGTTTTGTTTAAAATTATTCAATTCAATTCATTTATTTGCTTTAAATACATGTCAAGTGGATGTTCACAAAATACATTTTAGGTGCAGTGTATTCAGCCTGCTGTTGGGCATGCAAATATTATACAATCTTAAAACTACGACTAAATTTACTATAAGCATGCAACATACGAGTATGTAAAGAGACGGCGTATATTCTAAATATTCTGTAACTGAGTAAAATGCATGTCGTGCTAAATAGTCAAATAAATTATTTTTAAACTGAGGCATTTCGGATTCTCTTATGTCGTTGGGCAATTTATTATATAATTTAGGTGCTATACCGAATACACTTTTAGCGCGTAAGGCTGAGTCTGATTTCGTAGACCCGATTTTGTATTGTTGACGAACACTCTTAAAACCGGAGAATCGGTGTTTATTTAGCTTCACGTACATAAGTATTTCAAAAATATATAGGCAAGGAAGAGTCAGAATTTTCAGATTGATGAAGTAAGGTATGCATGAATCACTTTTCCATAGCCCGCAAACAGATCGTAGGCAGTCCTTTTGGGCTTGAAATACCAGGTTTCGATCGGTTGAATTGCCCCAGAACATGATGCCATATCGCAAAGTAGCTGCAACATATGCGTGATACGCAGCAAGGACTGTATCCCGGCTTACTATTTTATTCAAATGAAATAATGCATATGAAAATGAATTTAGTATCTTACAAATAGAATCTATTTGGTTTTTCCACGTCAGATTATTGTCTAAACTTAACCCTAAGAATATTGTATTCTCAGTTTTCTCAATTTCATTATTATTATAAGTCACGGTTAAATCAGGTAACCTATTGACCCTTTGATAAAAATTCATAATTTTAGTTTTTCCGAAATTTATATGTAGATTATTACGGTTAAGCCAATTGATTATTAATTTTAAAGCATTATTTATATTGAGTTGACATGTCTCTGGGTCCTCTCCGGTTAGTATTACCGTGCTGTCGTCGGCAATGAGAACCATAGGGTAGCCAACAGCCTGTGGTAGATCATTTATATAGATTAGGAACAGTAGTGGACCCAAAACACTTCCTTGAGGTACACCATAACTAATTTCCCTAATTTTTGACGAAAAAGTTGCTTCACGTTTCGATTTCTGACTAATATATTCTATTTGTACAGCTTTTTTTCTCCCAACTAAGTATGACTTGAGCAGATCATAGATGTTGCCACGTATTCCATAACTATACAATATTTCTATTAGTATATTATGGTCAACCAGGTCAAAAGCCTTGGTTAAATCCATGTAGAGGGCACACACTGGCTCACTTTTATCTACAATTGTCACTACAGCTTGCAATAAATCAAAAATAGCCATATTAATCGATTTATTTTTCCGGAACCCATTTTGTTCTGGTGCAAATAAGTTGTTAGATTCAAAATAATGACTTATTCGACTGTTAATGACTCTTTCAATGATTTTAGAAAAGACAGGAAGGAGCGCAATTGGCCTGTAATTACCCATATTATCCTTTTCCCGCTTTTTAAAAAGAGGTCTCACAATCGCTAGTTTTAATTTTTCGGGAAAGATGCCCTGTTCTATGCACAAATTTATAATATAACTTATAGGTATCGCTCTTGGAAGAATAATAAGTAAGGAAGCGTAATCAACGCTCAAAATGTGCTCCACTTTCCTGGTGCCAAAGTGGGCGGAGCTTGTGACAGCGGTGCCCTAATGTCATGTCAAACATTTTGAAATTGTCATGTCGTCAAAATATAAGTTTTTTCGGTTCATGAAATTTCGATAATATATCGGTATTAAAATGCCAGCTTGTGCCGTGCATTGGTGCAGGAGCCACACAGGCGCCAAAGATGGTGATATTTCTTTTCATTGGTAAGTAAATCACGCATAGATATTCTCATACATTACGGACTTGGTCGCTGTTATGCAATATAAGTTTTGGAAAAGTAAACATAACTCGTTTGAGGAAAAGTATAATGAATGTTCATTTATAAGTATTACCTACCTAGTAGTAATAGCAGTTAGGTTTCCGTTGTTAACAAAGAATCTTTTCAGATTGTTTTTTTTTCTCGATATACAGTATGACATTTCTAGTACAACTAATAGGTATGACTCTTATTATTCATTAATAATGAATGCTATAACATCATAGTCTTTAATTATCAAATCTAGAGCAGAGCCCGACTGGGAAACTACCTCTACCTTACAGAAAACTACAGCCAATTAGCACTAGACCCTACTCATAGTGTTGTGTTCCTGCCGGTGAGTAAGGTTGCCAGAGAGCTCATGGTCTAAGAGCTGGCCACGTCAGATATGACACAATAATGAGAGCAATGAAACCTGTCTAGTTAGACTGCTTTACCATCCTTATTGCTAGATTCGGGCATCTGGCAGCTTTTAATGGGTGGATGTCAGAGTGACAGACCAACAAAGTTTTTAAGTTGGAAAAAAGTAATACCAAAATAGGTAAAAACTACCAAAGTTGTGTTATATATAGAGGACAGGGCCTATATTTTAACATTACCTATAATTGCGTAATTACCTTTCAAAACCATTGTCTATAATTGCGGATACAAAAACAGTAGGCGACTAACTATAAATTGCATTATACATCATTAAGCACTAATTTCCCCCAACAGAAACTTCTGGATATGATATAATCTAATTAATTACATAATTTACCATAATATTGCATCAAACCCAGAACCAGGCCTATGAATCATGCCCGCGCGAGCGAATTATATTCCTACGTTTTGAGCCTCCCTCGCGGGAGTTAAAGTCAGTGGGCTACCAACGCGCTCACTGAACGCACGTCGTACCGCGCGCGATGCTACTCGGAACTCGGAACAATGTCATCACGAAAAAAAAAATTTATTGCGTTGTGGTTGGATGTAAAAATAGCAAAGCTAATAAAAACTAATCGTGTTTCGCTCTGCCGACGGATGAGGAAAGGTACAAACTTTTTTTCATACCACGTTGGTGGCAAAGAAGCATACGGCCCGCCTGATGGTAAGCAGCTACCGTAACCTATGGTTGCCTGCAACTCCAAAGGAGTCACATGCGCGTTGCCGACGCTTTACAAAATAGGAGGATTCACTTATTATGTTATAATAATAATAGACATGTTATCTTTATTAATCTCTCAAATAACCATGATATTGCTAAAAGGCGATTAGAATAAGATTGATATAGCTGTCAATCCATATTAATTTTGACAGTGTGTGGCAAATCTGTCAAGATTAATCATACTCTCATCGCGGCAACAAAGTATCAATCAATATTACTCATGTAACTATAATTGTTATGCACCATGCGAACCACTTAAACACTGAATCAATGCAAAATGGGATCCCTTTGTTTCCCATAAACTTATTGTTTCGAATTTCGATAGTCAGAAATTGATATCCATATAATTTATGGCCATAAACATCAAAAGTCATAATTTTTGTAAAGCATAACGTTTCATAGTTTTTTACTGGGCAGTGTATAATTTGTGCAGTATGGTCTGATATAGCAAAGTCAATAATTTCAGTTTGGCCACCACGAAAATTATAAATTATATTATCAATGCATGTATTACTATGTAGCCGTGTGGGCTTTGTCACACCTAATTTAAAGTTATACCTAGCGTAAATTTTTAAACTCAGTCGAAATTGTTGTTCTTTTTATGATGTCAATATTAAAATCACCGCAAATAATAATTTTCTTGCCATTTTTACATATTATGTCTAAAATTCATTCTAATCTATTAAAAAATATAGTCACGGTAGTAGAGTCATATTTAGGGACTCTATAGATACAAATTATTACAATTTTTAGATCTGTTATTTCAATAGCCGAACATTCCAATAGATTTAGATTAGAGAGGTTAACAATTTCATTCAGAGTTACAAAATTGTACTTATTTTTTGTCAAAATACATGACCCACCGTTTCTATTATCTCGTGAGAAGTGGCTTGCTAATTTATAGTTAGGAATCGATAGTTGTGATTCGTCCCCTGTTTTCATATTG
This sequence comes from Pammene aurita, assembly GCA_947086415.1. Classification (NCBI taxonomy): domain Eukaryota; kingdom Metazoa; phylum Arthropoda; class Insecta; order Lepidoptera; family Tortricidae; genus Pammene; species Pammene aurita. Next base: position 26,341,161 of record OX352302.1, on the reverse strand, counting down.
TGCTCTGTGATACAAATTACATCTATGATTTTTTCAGAATCCATTAATTCGTGTAAGTGGACGGTAAGAAGGCTGGCCTTGTTTATCAGACCGTTAATGTTTTGGTGCAAAATAAATATCTTATTAATCACGACAAAGATCATTACTGGTAAAGTCGGATATGCTAGAGTTTAAAAGCTTTGATTGGATTGGTGACGTCTGTGGTGACGTCATGGTCGACGTAAATTCTTCTTTATTTTGAAGATATTCGTTAATGTCCAGCATAAATTGCTTGAGACTTAAAAATGCAGATCTAACGCCAAACTGTGTAAGCTTACCAGAGTAGTGTGGGAACATATCTAGAGTTAAATCACGATTTGTGTCAAATAAATAAGCATATTTGTTACTCTGTATATCCATGTACAATAAGTTCCCAAACGTTTCAACTTTGAAGTTGTGTATAAGTGCGCCACAGATATAGGTAGGTAAACAAATTATCTTATTAGTGTGTGTAATATTTGATAGTGACTCTCGAATGCAATTTATTAATTGGATACTGTCCTGAGCATTACACAAGTCAGTTAAGTCTTCTTTACCAATGAAAATTATACAAAAGTCATTCATAGTAAAATTGTGCAATTTGTTACGTAGATTTTTTAGCAATTCCAAAATACTACTGTTTGGTGCGTTATAGTGACAGTACTTAACATTATGTTCAATTGTGTGTTCCGTGGCTTTCAAAATGCCACTGTTCTTTTTATTACTTAAAATACAAAGTTGAATTGGTGACTTAATGTTAGAACTCATGACGTCAGCATCCTGTTGAGTAGAGGTAGGATTAGTCCTGGCTGGCTGGAGTCCTCAGCGGCACCTCCTGGTCATCAAGTGGAGGTCTTGAAGTTATGTTGCAATATTTTTCGCTACTTTCTTTGTCTCGTGATTGATTAAGGTCCAATTTTAGACGATTCAAGGTCTTTGAAGGCAATTTACTTTTAATTTTTTTCGAGGTGTGAACATATGTGGGTGAACTTTTTTATTGTCTGTTCATTTCCTCTTATAACTTTTTTCAGACTACCATTTTCCAATATTAAATTTTGAATTTCTAGTTCTGCTGATTGCAATCTTAATTCTAAGCTGCTTAATTTTAATTTTTACTCTTCTAGTGTCTCTTCACACGTATTTCGCATAGAAGGACTTTTCGCAGACTTCGGTTTAGAGGACTCGATTCCACCATTGTATTTACTATTTCATTTGAAACATCTAACTCGTAGGACTGTGAAGAGTTGTCAAAAGGAGGCTTCGGTGTTGATTTTTGGGCATGTATTTGCAATTTTTTCCTTCGTGTCACATTATTTAATGATGGGGTACTATTAGCACTATGAAAAGTATTTGGCGGGCTGGCTATGTTTTCAGTAACTATAGGTGACTCGGTTTTTGAGTTAATATTACTGCTATTGAGAGTACTTAGCGGACTAGATACGCTTTCAGGAACTATTGGTGAGCCATCATTCTGCAAAATTGATAAAGGTGATTCGTGGTCTGAATTCCTATTAGGACTGTGGAGAGTACTTTGTAGACTGGGTATGTTTTCAGTGACTTGATTCTGTAAATTTGATTGCGGCAATTCAGTCTTAGGATTTTGTTCGCTCGGTAGGCCGATTCCAGTCATATCAGAAGAGTTGCTGGGAGGCGGCGATGACTTTTCCTTTGTCTTCGTTTCTGGTTTAGCACTAATTTTTGCTTTAGAACTATTTTCGTCCTTCATTTTTGCCAAAATGGATTTTTTAGGCAATGCTTGCCTTGGAGTGTTTGCACTGGTACGGCATTGTAAACAAACCCAGCATTTCTTTATTTCTGTGGTCATACGTTGAAATAACTTTAAAGACTTTCCTGCGCATTTTATGTCATATACATTCTTGCAAATTGTGCATTTCAGAATGTCTTTATCTTGTAGGCTCTCACTACATTTAGCACATGCTGGCGCCATCTTACAATATTTATGAAAGACACGCAAAGGACTTGTTGTGGTATACGCCGTTGACGCACGCGCAGTTAGGTAACGTGGATTTGTAAGCGTTCGCAAATACGCCGCTAGATGGCACAGTAAACTTATCAATACGTATTGTCTTTTTATGTTGATCCTGTAGCAGTCGAGTCAGGCCACCGGAAGATGGCGCTTTAATTAATATCTGTAGTGTCAGTTCCACAGATGGAAGTTCAAGGCTAAAACGGTAGATGACGCTAGTAGGCAATAATGACTATGTCAAATCAGCTGTCCTTTGTTTACTTTGAATCGCATAATAGTACAGTAAAGATACGGTTGCGTCAAACATTAATTTATAATAGCCTGATTTTTTTATGATTCATTCTTATGGAATATTTATAGATAATATATACAAAAATCCTACCAACTTTTCACCCGGAAGTAGTTAAATAGGTAAAAAAAAAATTTAAAAAATTTGTATATTTTTATTTACAATAATATCAATTATTTTTATTTGTAAATATGACGATATTTAAGTCTTCTTTCTGTTTAAAGCGAAAAACAAGAAACCGTGTCCATGTAAAACCACATAAATAACAAAATGTACGGCGCGGGCGATATATATCCTAATTCGTTAGAAACAAATAGTAATAATTGGTAGTTTGTTCTTACACATTTTAAATTACTTCGAAACGATATATTCATTAAAATCCTACAAGAAAAACGCTTGTAATATGTGTGTACATATTTGTGGCGGTTAGCGAATAACGATATTTTGTAGGATTTCATTGCGTAAATAATACTTGTATCATGATATATCCGTTACACTAAAAATATTAGCTATTATTAATTATTTCCAATTCCCCATACTAGCCGCCCGTAAAATGACTGTAGTAATAACGGAACCACATAAAGGGTATTTCTAATTTTATTTAACACTTTTTCACTGTCATGCAATATTAATACTTTTAATTTGTTCCTTATTGTTAAACACGTATATACTGTACCGTTCAAGTTGTTTTATTCACATCAGACTTTAAAAAATTGTCACTGGTCACATGCAAGAGAAAAGTTATCAGTTTTTTTTGTTTCTAGTTATTTACACTCGCCTTCTTTTTCCGCGAACAATTAAAAAGTCACTTTGCTGGTGATCACGTTATATCACGTTGAATTTCGGTTTAACTATTTTATATCGATTAAAATACACGGACACGAAACTATGCGTGGCAGTGGCGCCATCTTCCTCCGTATATAGTTAAGTTTTTTTGAAGTACTTACACATTTTTTTTTGAATTTTTTTATATTGATTGTAGTAAGTAGTTATTACCGCGCTTTTTGTGTGGTTGGTAAGTATTTTTTCACCTCACTACCTCGGAAAGCCCTTTTTTATTCTTTAAAAACAGATAGCAAAACTGCATTTTATTCACAAGAGTGCAAAGAATATTTGAAATTCGAACGTGTCATTAGTAACTTTTTTAAACATAATAACATGTAAAGGCCACTCCAGACAGGACAATCTTCGCCCATCTGATTAAATTGTCTGACCAAATCAGGTGCTGTGGACGCAAACATAATTTTATATTTAATTGTATTCAATTAAAAACATTTAGTGTAAACAATCTTATTACATGATTTTACCATAAAACGCTTAAAATCTTACAAGAAATTTTATTTTGATCGATTCTAATTGATTTTACATTTTCCAGTAGTTTTTTTGTACCTATGTTATAGTCTGGCAAACCATTTATGTCAGTAGAAAAGCGCGGAAAATTTGACAAATCGCGGGTTGGCAACACCTGTCTCAGAATAATTCGAAAATTGTGCATTGTTTTTGTTTTATCTGTGGCATGTAACTTTTTAATTTTAAAAAGTTAGTTTTGTTTACTTATATTTTTGAGTTTCAGATTGCGTTTTTTATTATTTATTAATGTAATATCTGCCATCACCTTTGAATAAATGTATTAAATCAACGCAAAGACCAGCTGAGATATTTATGTAGGTACTTACGATAGGTGTAATACATTTTGCGTGATATATGTGACTTTGAGGTTATGTAGAGTTTTGTACTGAATTACAATTTTTAGTTCTTTCTTTCAGTGTTAAATCGAATAATTGAAGCGAAAACTAGTGCTAAATGAAGTCCCAGATCGTTTGTTGCATAGGAGCAAGCGCTGCATATTGTCACAAAGCAAGAAAACAGAAAAATTTAACAGGTTTAAGCACATTTAAGCACCAAGCATCCCGCTACCTACAACAGACTATTATCAAGCCTTTGTAATGTTTTCCTTCATGTACCTAAGCTATTTATAAAATGAATAAATACCAAAATCTCACGTGCGTTTATTGATTAATCAATTATACAATTCGTACAATAGATTAAATAGGTACCTACCCAATATAGTCGTCAAACGAAATGATAAAAGGAAATCATAATAAATAGGAGTACTTATACTAAGTAATATAATATAAGTATGTAAATTAACATGACTCTTATTCATACAGACAACGAAGCTAATCCTGTTCCATTCTAAACTGGAAAGTTGTATTTACTGGTAGATATAAGTAGTTACTCGTTTCCCTCGAATGGCCTTATGATCAGTGATCGGAATTGGTAGTGCCATTTCGCGGGACTTCGGTGCGTAAGCTTAGTATGGATATAGTTTTTAACCCAAGGATTTGATATGAAAATTTCAATGCTTGTGTTTGGTTTAAAAAATGTTTTAAAGAACTGCGGGCCTAACATATGAAAAATGTGGTTTCAGTTAAATGCCCTAAAATTTTGATATATTATAGATTTAAATGCTCTGAACAAAAGTCTCTATAGGTGCTTTGACATAGGTGATTGACAGTAGAAAATATTGAAAAAAATATGGTTTGCTACTATAATTTCAAAGAAAGTAAGGAAAAAAAGAAAAATGTTAAATAAATAACTAATAATTTAATAATGTTCATTTAATATAGTGATGTTGATGTTTTATTTTATGACTAGTTTTTGCCCGCGGCTTCGCTCGTGTTAAATTCGGGGTAACACGGGGGCCCCTTTCCTGATTTAAAACACAGAAGAGAACTCGGAACAGAAAAAACCGCACACAAATAGTCCACATACCAATTTTTAGTTTTCTACCTTGAAAATTGCGGAATGCTCCATACAAACTTCCACCCCCCATTTTAGGGAAGTGGGGGTTAGAAAGAGAAAAAAAGTAGCCTATGTCACTCTCCATCCCTTCAACTATCTCCACATAAAAAAATCACGTCAATTCGTCGCCCCGTTTTGCCGTGAAAGACGGACAAACAAACAAACACACACATACACTTTCCCATTTATAATATTAAGTATGGATTATATTATTGTTAATTGTAACTGTTAAACAAAAGTAATTTTAAATGAATGATGTATTATAATGACAAAAAAATTTTACTTTTGCGTTTTGAAGAAAATTTTCTGTGAGAAATACGAGTCGGAGAATCTCAAGGCTTATCCATGTTATGTACAATGTTTAAGGTCATTCACCCGAAATGGCACTACCTATTCCGATCACTGCTTATGATTTTAGCAATCAATGTAGGTAAGTATCAATGTTTCATTCCTTGCTGGATTTCAACTATTGTGTTATGACCGCATAATCATCTTTGTCATTTGTATATGTTGGTTATTTTAATTTCTTCGCCGCTTCCTTTTCCTTGAAAAGTCATAAGTATATCAGAAATATCAATTATTTTATTATTCAATGCAGAATTACAATTTTTGAAATGACGTAGGTACAAAAGCGCGCGACAGACGTTCAAACAAACTTAAGTTTTGTTTGATGTACATTGCTACTGCGTTCGTTGGCTGGCCAGACTATATTTTCCTCGCTTTAGTGAGGTGAAAAGATTTGTGTTAGACACGGCTGCAAAGTTATTTTTACGTCTCGTGTGTTGCAACACTCGCGACGTTCAGGATTCTATTTTTGAACTACTCGCTTCGCTCAGGATTCTATTTTCGAACCACTCGCTTCGCTCGCGGTTCAACCATGGAATCCATTCGCTAGCTCGTAGTTCAACCCTAGAATCCAATCTCTAGCTCGTGCTTCAATTCCACACTCGCGGTTAAAATACAACTTTGCACCCTTGTATAACAAATAACTATTAAGAGCCTTTTATTTTTGCAAGCTATTCGGAGTCCACTCGTTACCCAGGTTTTATTTTTTATTGGTTTTATTTTAATTTTCTGCATAGGTATACTATTATTTAAATATTTTTGTAATGTATTGTGGAATATGTTGTAGTTTGCATTTATATCACTACACTGGGAAAACAGGTCATTCCATTGAAGATTTTTTAGTCCCGCTCTAAAACATTCCATGTTTTTATTACTAAATATTCTTGTTTGACCGCAACGATTTGTTTTCAAAAGTCGAGCCGTTTCCATTTGATAGCTGTATATTACGCTTTTATGGTCAGAGACATTGAGTAACAGGAGATGACATCCCTAAGAAATTATTTGTACCATGAGTTTTAGTGAAAATCACTACAAGTCTGACATTGGCTGTTGGACCACTGACATGATTACACGCAAGTGTCAAACAATTTTAAAAATCAAATACTAAACGTAAAGGCTTTTTGCATGATAACAAACTGTAAAAATATTTCTAAAAATAGTAATAAAAGCCATGGAATTATATTTCATAGGTAAGTAAGGGCAAAGATTGGTGTTACATTAATTTAAAATATTAATGTTGGCGTTGCGACGCCATATTCCTTGGTGCACAGATTAATGTCGCAGAAGTAACAACATATGTACCTACACTTGATTTACCTACATTATTTGTTTAGTAGTACTCAGCATAAACATATTTACGTAATAAACATATTTTAAATAAGTACGTTAGCCATATTTAGTTCATTAAACATATTTTATTTCACAACAAGGGCGAATTTGCTAAAATTTTTAATGCGAGTAAAATACATAGCAATGATTTTTATTATTAGAATTTAAAACTTAAATATCTTAATATCATCCATGTTGTACCTACTTACACAATGTTTTTTTTCATTCGTGTGAGGAAATCAATGTCATTTTAAGTAACTATCTAGGATTATTAACCCTCGAAGTTCGTATTGAAAGGCGCTTGTCGGCAAAAATTGTTTTTTTATCCATTCGTTCCTTAAACTGTAGGGTAAGGAGCAAAATAAACATTAGATACAAATAAAACAATTATTTAGTTAATTACGTTGCCTTACAAAATTTGTTTAGGCAGAATATGAATTACTTATGTCAAAACAGTGTCACGTCTTTTTTGTTAAAGCTACTCTTTGATTCAGTGACAGCTGTCAACCGCCAAACATGGCGCACAAAATTTGTTCTAGATAGCTCATCTAGTAGAATACATAATACATCAATGGTCAGAGATACCGTTTTCTTCTACTATTACTTCGTAGTCAGATTTATTTGTAAAAACTAAGTCAATACAAGTGGAAGAGGTGCTATTTTCTCGTGTAGGTTTATTGACTATCTGCTTTAGGTTACACGAGCGCATTTCGTTTAGGAGTAATTCGGATACAGTTGAATTAGCTATATTAATATTAAAGTCTCCGCCCACAACAAGTCTCCTCTTTTGCCCTTTTAGTTTAATTTTTGATAATAGTTTACATAGAATATCAAAAAATATATGCATGCTTCTATCGGCACTGTAAATATTTATTATTAAAACATTATAAGCAGGTATTTCAATTCGTTACGTATTCTGTCCATGCGCACGGCAACACCACCGGCCCATCTCTCTCTCACTCTTCATAATCATGATAACTATGCCATTTTCATTAGGTTCAAATTTGCAATATAAAGGAAGTACAGATTTTTTAAAAATATTGTATCCGCCCGACCAGTTAATACCGTATTTTTTTTTATTGTATCGTATAGCTATATGTCACTGGATTAGATAGGCATTTCTTCGCTGGGGCAGTATTAGTGGGAAAGCAGATGATAAAGAAAATCCAGTGAGTGCTGCGAGGTCCAGATGGGACAGTGCAGCTGCCAAGTTTGTTACTCTTTTAGCACCACCCAGAGATCACGTGTAGGGTTGTCTAAGGTGTTTTCTACGGTGTTTAACACCGTAATAAGACTGTAGTAGTAGAGAAGTACCGCATGAGACGTTCTTGCGACCCTATTGTGGGACCATTTTTTGGGCTGATTGTGACCTAGTATTATTTGATCGGTGACCCTGATGATATATTTACTGACTACTACTGATATATTTACTGACTAGCCTTTTCCCGCGGCTTCGCCCGCGTACTAAAAAGGATATGTCCCATGTTGATTTTCAGACTTTGTGACCACATTTGCCCTTTTTAGGGGTTGAATTTTCAAAAACCCTGAAACACGTGTTTACTCATTTATCGTTAGGAATACTCCTGTGAAGTTTCGAATAAAATAGTCTAACAAATCTTGATTCGCCAGACAAACTTTGAACCCCCATTTTACCCCCTTAGGGGGTGAATTTTGAAAAATCCTTTCTTAGTGCATCCCTGGACCTTATAAGAAACCTACGTGCCAAATTTGGTATCTCTAGAACCAGCGGTTTGGGCTGTGCGTTGATATGTCAGTCAGTCAGTCAATCAGTCAGTAAGTCAGTCAGTCAGTCAGTTTCTTCTTTTATATATTTAGATTGCAATTGAGGCATTTCGGCTTACAACTTGTTTCGATTTCGTAATGTAATGCTAATGACTATAATTTCGTCACACCTAAATTACATTTTCTGGCACGGTTTGCTAAAATGACGATCAAGGAGATTCTGGAGATTAGAATCAATAGAGTATGAATGATATATATGCTTAAGATTTAAAACTGCTGCATATATGTAAATAGATTTGAGAACTTACTGAAGTTGTCGCTAAATAGCACTTTTCAAAACTGAAACTAGGTAACAGAGTTTTTTCTTAGACAATGAGGTCATGGCGATTCCAAGCTCAAATTAGTAACCAAACCGAATAAAATGAAAGTGATTAGTAAATAGTACAAAGTGTTATAGTGTGTTAGGAAAGTGAACCTTAAGTGAAGTACTGACGTCGGATTTTGGAACAGCCAGGTGCGAACAATGTAGAAGCAAAATTAGAAAATGAATTCCGCGATAAAGGGTATCCCAGGGCACCGTTTGCCGTATTTTATCTTTAAAATACAATCTCTCCCCATCACACAACCAATATTGGAGTTGCATCGAAATAATTTTGAAGCAAATTCTGATTGGCGTTAAGCTGTATTGCATTTATGCATTGGATTTGTAATTGGATGGTGTCTTAACGCGTTTGGCAGAATTCTAACTTTAGACACGATTCAACTTCAATACTACTCCAATGCCAACCACGCATCTAGCTAGCGCCTAAACGTCTGAATCAGAAATACGAGTATCAGAATTTGCTTGAAAATTATTCCGACGCAGCTCCAATACAACTTCCATATGGGTTGATTGTTTGTTGTGTGTTGGAGTTATGTTTGAGAAAGATTGTGTTTTAATGTATTGTTTGTGTAATTTGAAATTAGAATACGGCACCAGGAGTGCGATTTTTGAATCTCACCAAGTGACTAATTCTCACCGATGTGAGTGATTTACTATCAGAAATCACTCACATCGGTGAGAATTAGTCACTTGGTGAGATTCAAAAATCGCACTCCAGGTCCCTTTCTAGGTAAATCTCTACTTGTATGCTGAGTTTAATACAAATCTATTTAGCCGTGTTTGCGTGAAGGGGGTACAATAATTATCCAAACTTTATTATATTATAATTATTTTTACATGTTTTTAAAGTGGGGCATTCCACTCATACAATAGTATGTTATTCAAAAAAATAATCAACCCAGCAGGACTTGAACCTTGCATCGATACGCCTTACCGGGGCTCGATCGCTTTACCAATTAAGCTATGGGTCAAGTTACTAAGTTGACGAAACTCTCAATGAATTCAATCATCTTTTGCATTTATTGAGTCGTGCTGGGTTGATTATTTTTTCAAAGTTTTCAATATTTGTATTTGATTGAATAACATACTATTTTATTATATCAGTCAGAACAGAAGTAGGGTTTTGATTAAGGCGCTAGGCGCTAAATGTCGCCGAAAACTGTTACTTTCTAAGGGATATATCTCAATAACGAGTCATTCAAAAAATTTGAAAAAAATATATGTTAATTACCATTTCATGTACAACATTGTCAACGTTTGAATAACTCGTGTAACGTTTAGTTTCTCCGTTATTTAAATGTAACGAAATGTCGTTTTACGGTTAATTTTGCTTATATCTACTGAACGGCTTATTCGATTTAAAATATTGTTGAACTAAAAAATGTGTAGGTACTACAGAACACTACAAACTCAACGTAGGATATTTAAATTGATTAAATTTTCTTAAACAACTTGATCATAATTCCACATTTCGTGCGTTGGTAGCTCGAAAACGGCGTTGCTGGCAGTCGTGAGCTAGCTTTGAGACGAGGAGGCTGTGTCGCTCGTCGCTCCGTGCTTCCCTTGTACTACATATACTTGTGATTGGCCCGTGAGCAATAATATCGGACTTACTGTGCCTAAAGACTAAATAACTGCAGAGGGTTCATGCGATGCGGACATAACGTGTCTTCCCGGAATCTATAAAGTATAGACGTTTTATCTTTTAAGATAATGTTCTCGTATGCATGTTCATGTAAGTTCGTATAAAAAGTGTATTTTATTTAGATTATTATACATAAAATTAAAATGGAGGAAAAAACAGAAATCATGAATCTCATAATAGTCGGTGGTGCACACGACAACAAAGGGCATTATACGGATTTTAGTGATGATGGGATCACCTTTTGCATAGTGAGACTTTATGACCCACAGGCCATTTTAGGAAGCAGAGCCACCTAAATTTATGGTGCGGTGGGGGTAAAAAGGGGGGGTTAAAATTTTCGCGACACATAGATTGAAAACTATAAGTCTTAGCAACATACTTCAAAGGCAAGAATTGTAGAGAATTTCATGACAAATATTTCCTTTATTGAAAGTTTTGTGGTAACTTAAACCGTTTTTTGCAAAAAATATATGAATGTTCCTACTTTTGTGGGAAGTGGGAAAAACAATTGTTATCATTGTAAGACATTATAGTGAAGAGTTATCCAATAAAGATTTGGCTTGAAAGTCTCGTATCCAGGCCATAAATAAAATAAGTAAAATAATTATTTTCTGTTTTGACTAGATACTATTAAAATATTATTATTGGTATGGTATTTATGGTATACCATGTCTATTTGAGTTAGGTAAACTCCCCGTTTCTAATCGTATATTAAACGGTTTAATTGAAAATAATGATGCAGGTAATGTACTCAAGGCTAAAATAATCGATAGGTCCTAGGTACCACTCATCACACCACTAGCAGCGTAGCGTACCTAACCTAAGTTCATATATATATATATATATATAAATGATATTAGGCGTTGTCCGTCGGTAAAAGATTCAAGCGCCCCACGATTTTAGTTTTTTGTCTTATCAATGCTCTAGCTACATTGATGAGAAGAGTGGTGTGATGACTGGTACCTAGAACCTACCGAATTATTTTTATAGCTTTTTGTACATTATCTATATCATTGTTTATTTTCAATAAAAGGTTTTGAATTTACCTAAACACTTATTTTCTTTTCAAGTTATTATGTTACTAAAACTGTCTAAACTCCGCTAACTTTATGATCCGCAATGCACTGTTCTACTAATAAATCCCTTTCATTTTATACTTGATTTAGAGGTTTGTTAAGAAATGTGTAATACCCTGCATTCTGTAGCGGCAGCTATCTTGGATCTACAATGATACTGAATCTATTAAATTGTAATTGTCATCAGAACTTAAGGTGTGCACCAGATATTGGATCAATTTGTCAACAGAACAAGGGTATAATTTCAACCAAAAAATTATGGAGTTGTGGGATGAAGCATGTAGCTTTAGATATGCAGACTTGCATTTAGTTATGTAAATATTAGTTATAATAAATAATAATAAATATTATAGGACAACCTTACACAAATCGACCTAGACCCACAGTAAGCTCAATAAAGCTTGTATTATGGGCACTAGACGACGATATATATAATAGCTAATATGGATATACAGGGTGTTTGGTCCATCGTTGGCCAAATTAAAATGGCGGATAGGTGGGGTCGTTCCCTATCTCACCACGCTTTCCAAAAATTTTTTTGACCAACGTGCATTTTTTTTTTTTTTGTTGTTTTGAAAAGAAAATCAGGACCAACTCGTTTAAAATTAAATTTTGATAAAAAATAAGTGCTAGAGACATGCAATCGTTATTGCATCGTGATGTGTAACGTTGCACTGCTTTATTAAAGTGAAAATTTCGGACACCTAACGCTTAGTTTATTTATTATTGGCCCTCGAAGGTTTTACAGCATGTAAAAATTTTGCCAAAGGTCAACTTTGATTTGCAATGAAAAAATAAATAATAAAGATTACGTTCTTAAAATTCTTTTACTAAATTGTGTGTTTTATCCTCTTTCTAATGATGTAAAATAATCCCGGAAAACCTTTCATAAACTTGATTTTTCCGCGGTTATTGTAACGGACGCGACAGGCAAATCATCATTGCCCAAACATTGACGCCTCTTTTTTGAAATCCCGTAAGTAACAAGCGGGTTTGTTTTCTCGATGACCGATGAGGTTTGCAGGTTATTAAGATTTAAAACTTATCTTACGTTAATTTGGCCTTGGAGTTGAAGGTCAACTTTCACATTTCAGCGTGATAAGATAAGGAAGTGTTTTTGAAAACAACACGTGCAAAGCCGGTAAAGACTGCTATCTCCCTCTTACACAGCACAATACGTGCAGTTGTCTCTCTCTTTCATGGGTTAGACGTCAAACTGATCTATCAAAGGCCAGCAGTAGGGCTAGATAAGACTGTGGGATCAGGTTAGACTTTAGTCGTTATTTGACTGTCTCTGGTGGCTAACCCATTTCCAATCCTGATGTTGTTTTTTGTTGAGTTTTATTAGTGTTATTGTTAATCTCTGTTCTGTTTACTTCGTTTATTCGAGAATGGCAACATTTACGAATGAAGAATACGCGGATATTTTGATGGCGTATGGTAAAGCTGATGGTGTTGCATGCAAACCTCATCGGTCATCGAGAAAACAAACCCGCTTGTTACTTACGGGATTTCAAAAAAGAGGCGTCAATGTTTGGGCAATGATGATTTGCCTGTCGCATCCGTTACAATAACCGCGGAAAAATCAAGTTTATGAAAGGTTTTCCGGGATTATTTTACATCATTAGAAAGAGGATAAAACACACAATTTAGTAAAAGAATTTTAAGAACGTAATCTTTTTTATTTATTTTTTCATTGCAAATCAAAGTTGACCTTTGGCAAAATTTTTACATGCTGTAAAACCTTCGAGGGCCAATAAAAAATAAACTAAGGGTTAGGTGTCCGAAATTTTCACTTTAATAAAGCAGTGCAACGTTGCACATCACGATGCAATAACAATTGCATGTCTCTAGCACTTATTTTTTATCAAAATTTAATTTTAGACGAGTTGGTCCTGATTTTCTTTTCAAAACAACAAAAAATTTAAAAAAAAAATGCACGTCGGTCAAAAAAATGTTTGGAAAGCGTGGTGAGATAGGGAACGACCCCACCTATCCGCCATTTTAATTTGGCCAACGATGGACCAAACACCCTGTATTAACAAATTTTCAAATAAGTTTGTGTAATGTCTAAGTAGGTATAAAACAGAATTATTATTTTTATTTTAGAGTGCACTATTCGCCAAAAGACTGTCCTCAGTTGAAGATGTATACCTACTGCTTATGTTTTCTATAAAAAAAATGAACGGGCCCTTATTGATAACCCTCAATGATGTACCTTTCACTTGAAAACGTCACTAGATAACAGGGACTGAAGAACCCCTCTATTTGATAACGCTATTATTTGGTTACAAAATTATATGGCCCTATATTCAATGTTATGTCCCTGTCTAATGTCTTAGCAATAGAGATGAAATTAGCTTGATAGGTAAACGTCTTTTTGGATTTTCATTTCGGTAAGTACTACATCATCATTATCAGCAGCAGCAGCAGCCAGTATCATTCCACTGCTGGACATAGGCCTCTCCCATGGCACGCCACTGTGCTCGATCTTCTGCTCTCCTCCTCCAATCCGTACCCGCCAAGCGCTTACCTTTGGGTAACTCAATGATGTACTTACTAAATTGATAGTTTTAAAAAACTACCCTACCAAATACTTACTCGATCTCATACCCCTTTATTGGTAACCTGTTCCGGTATCTTCTAAACGAACTCTTTATTTCACTTACGGATTATAACAAGCATACAAAGGCATGGTAAATAATAGCATTTGAAATGGTTGACGTCCATTCAGTTGTGAAATATAAAATTAGGCAAGCATTAGAGCTCAAACCACATCGTTTTTCCTACATAATTAGAATGTGGTTGATAACAGTCCTATTATTATTATTATTTTCCTTAAAGATATTATAACCAATATAGGATTCATATACTTTTTATAAAAGGGAATAACAGGGCTTTATCGTGGAAATATTTTTTTCATGTTACGGCCATAAATAAAAAAAATATAGGCATTTATTTAAAAAAAATATCAAACGTTGATTTCATATTTTTTATGTTTACTCAGTTTTCTTATATGGAAAAATATATATAATAAAATATCAAAAATGAATTCGGCATCCTTGCTATACACGAAAATGATATCAAACTTGACTATATAGCTCTATTTTATTTTTAATTAATTATGGGGGGCACCCCCTACTTCGTCAAAAATTTGATTGGCTCCCCTTCTTAAATTAATCTTAGAGCCTAAGGGATTAGCTCTGCAAATGGAAATTCCATCATCATCATTTTCCGTATAAATAAGTGTACACCACCGACTATAATTCTCTGAAAACAAATTTGGTCATGTAAGTAAACTACAATTATTAATATGTTTTAGTCGACTAATGCATCACGCAAAATAGGCGTTAGTCGTCGAGTTGTGGAAATCTGCTAGTACTGCAATACAATAGACTAATAATCAATTTAATAAAAACTCCGAAGCACCGAATTTATTTAAACATATTTATTTAAGAATACCGTGTTCTAAACGAATGTAATATGCGGTTTTTTTTAAAGATTAAACACAATTTTTAATGTTATACTTTATACTAATTTATCAAATCAAGAAATTGCGAAGTAAACTGCAAAGGATTGCATATAAACCGGCCAAGAGAATGTCGGGCTACGCTCAGTGTAAGGATCCGTAGTTGCCGGCCTGTTACAATACATCCATTCAAAAGGTAGTTTATAAAGAGGTGTTTTGTGGCACTTACGTTATTTTACTATAGGCATCACCCAAAAACGGCTCAACCGATTTTATTCCATATATTTTTTATTGAAAATACGTGATAAGTATTTCAATGGCCCCACTTCCAGGAAATTTCCAAATTTTTTGGACCCGCGGTTCAAAAATCAAAGAGCATGTTTTACTTTCGAAGTTATTATTTACGAAAGTATTCGTTTTATCCAAAAGTTGTTTAAGGCTTATTCTTCTTCAAAGAATTCTTCTTCTTATCCAACAATGTGTTTCAGATACTTATTGTTTTACCACTTTGTAGGCGTAATTAAAACATACTCATACCAAATTTCAGTGTACTAACTATCACTGAGCAAAGCCTGATTGAGATTCTAATAAAAAATGGCTGATGTTTAAGAGTTCAATGTATGTAAGAATAAAGGAAAAAAAGCTTTTTTTTTATACCACGACGCTGGCAAACAAGCATACGACCCACCTGATGGAAAGCAGTTATAAACCCTATGGACGCCTGCAACCCCAGAAGATTCACATGCGCGTTGACTACACTAAAAAAACTTTACTATGTCGGTGAAATAAATACAAATTTTATATTAATTATTAACACAAAGTAAATAAATAAATTACTAGTAAGGGTTAATACTACCTATCAAATATCTTTAAAGGACCGGCCAAGTTTGTATCGGACCACGCATATTGTAGGGTTCCGTAGAAAGTAGTTTCTTGGAGATAACTGAAAAATGGATAATATGTGAAATAATTAACGTAGAAATTAAGTACTAAGCCTTCTTGGTTTTTTTTCATATTTTTTAGACTTACGGATTAAAAGTTAGATGGGGATCCTATTATATTTAGACTTTCGAACAAATATTTCTGTTAACAGTTTTAAAAATCCTCTATATATATAAAATATGTTTAAAACCGTATCGTACAACATGTTCATATTTACAAAAAATATATTTTTGACATTTAGTTTGGCATATGTATGTATGGAGTGCCTCCCCTAAAAGTTTTTTAGCAATTTAGCCAGAAAACTAAGTAGCGGCACATGAAACACACCTTTAGATAAAATTTCAGTAATATATGTTTTATAATAAAAATGGCTTTGACATACGGACGGACAGACGGACATGTTTCAAAAAACTTTTAAGGGTTCCGTTTTTGACATTTTGGCTATGGAACCCTAAGAAGTGTTTGCGCTGTGTTATATGTTATATTTTAAAGATCTAAATTTAATGGGCTTACAGCTCTCATGACAATTGTATGACGATTTCGTGCACAAATACCGCTCGTTACATGTGCATTTTTACTATACGCAACTCGCAACAGGCTTAGTTTTGTTAATTTATCGTAATTAAGTGAATTTTTACGGTTAATATTTAAAATCGCAACAAAAAATAACCATCTATTAAGCTCACTTGCACAGCAAAAAAAATCCAAATTCACATGAAAACACCGCTTTGATGTGCATTCAGTTTTTTTTGCTGTAAAAGTCAGTATTTTTTAATTTTTTGTGATATGCGGAATATTTTTATCCATATTTCGTAAATTCGTAAAAATTTGGCGCTCACTGTACTTTAAATTCAAAATCTAGGTTTTTATTTTTTTACATAAAAATCTACTAATCGAGATCGTTATTACTTATCTTATTTTGTAGGTAAGTAGCATTCCTAAACATGTCACCGTAGTACTCAATCACAGTATTCAAATCACAAAACATCCGCAAAAGGATTATAATTATTATAAAGCTGCCCGCGCGCCTCTGAGTAAAGTCATATTCTTTGAACATTGTTGCGGTGCATCGCGGTGGATTTACGCACGATCGAAATGAGAGGGGTACGCGGGTGGCGCGGGTAGAGAGCGCCCAAACGCTCAAGGACACTCCGGCGACAATCGTCTTAAAGACGGCTACTTAGATGTCTTAGATGTAAAAATACTCTGAAAACAATATTATTTAAATATTTTTAATGTGGAGTAGCTGGCTATAAAAAACTGCATAAGCGCCTGCCCATTACAAATAGCATTTACTATGATTAGAAAATATAGCGAGCTCTTCGCTTCAGCTAGGTCCTGTTTCTCTTCTCGTATCAAACTCTGACCATGGATTTATATGAAGTGGATCTAATTCTTACACTTTTTCCCTAACCACAGTTGAACCTTATTACCGAGTAAAACAGTCGTTCATAGGTGACTCGTAAAAAGTAGTAAAAACGGTCCGATAGAGATCATAATAGTAGGGGGCGGTGTCTCACTCGCACTCGTTACAAAATTGTCACATTTGACACATATTGATATTTTGATTGTCTAATGACGTCATTACCTCCTTAGTCAAAACGAGACACAGTCCCCCCAGATAACCCCCTAGATAACCTTCTCTTTCGGCCTCACTTTGTGACCGAAGTATTCGATCCACTTCATATAAATCCATGACTCTGACCAGTCGGAGTGATTAATCGTGACGTGACGTCGCCGCTATTTAGCTATATATGTATTCAGAAAGATGAAGCTCATACATTCTACGACACTTATATTTCTGAACAGACTCTACAAAGTATCATTATAAATGAGTAACCTTATTTTGATAACACACATTTAACTCAGCATTCTCTGCATTAATTAAACTTGGATTTTCTAATTAATTGAAAAAGACAAAGGTGGCACTCGAACTCGGCTCGTTTTTTCAAGACCGGAGAACTGTCTCAATCGTATCCTCATCGCGGTTTAGTAATAACTATGAGAGATTTTTGTGCGGCGTCAGTGGGCATTATGGTAAGAATCGCTCTTTTTCTTTGGGATTTGTCTTAATTCGTCGGGATCTTAGTTTTTGCTATATTTTTTATGCACGAGTACCGATTATTCGAAGACGGCTAGACCGATTTGGAAAATTCTTTATTAATTGTTTGAAAGAGTATACTTGACTGTTAGTCTCATTGTAACAAGTTCAGGGTCCGATAATGGGATCCTGGAGAAGTCGAGGGAACTCTTCAAATATTATAGGCACACCTATAGTGATTTCAATATTTTTTCAGTAGCTCGGGTATTTTTGCTTTTTAGAAAGGTGGAGTCTAAGTGAAGTCGGTTCTTTTTTGTAAAAAAATATTTTAAAGATGATACTAAAAGGAATGGTCAAAAAAGAAAATATACATGTAAAGAGAATATGAGAGGCATCTTATTTTTGACAAAAGATCAAAATATAAAAAATTTTTTTTTGAAGATTGGAAAATAGTTTCGTCGACATTGAGTTAATCATGAGAATGTGCTTTCAGATTGCCCTACGAATGCATAAATGCGTGCACTGCACGCTGATCGTGCGCATGTCTATTTTACATTGCGCGCTTTATCAACCTTATGTTGCGATTACACTTGCGCGCGAGTAACGAGCCGAATGACGAGGCGAATAGCGCGCGAACTGTTTACATAAATAAATAAATATAGGACAATCTTACATAAAAAGTGACCTAGCTTGTCAAATTGTTGCTGAGTCTCCTGTTGCTAACTCAAACTCCCCTGAGTATCTTTTTCTTGAAGTGACATTACATCACTCTAAGGTTCTGGTTGGTGTTTTTTATAGCCCTAGTTCACACATTAACTACTTTGATGCCCTCGAGAGAACCTTAGCAGGTCATATCCCTCAATTTGATCACCCTATAATTATGGGTGATTTTAATACATGCCTCTTAAAGGATGATCACCGTTCCCTCAAACTTCAGTCAGTTGCGACTTCTCTTAACCTTAGCATTTTGCCACTTGGCCCTACTCACTTCCCACACAACGGTCCTCCTTCGCTCCTAGATCTCGTCCTAACTTCCTCTCCTGATTTAGTCTCTTCGCACGGGCAATTTAATGCTGCTTCCTTTTCTTGTCACGATCTGATTTTTGCGTCTTTTAAAATGCGCCCACCTAAACGGAGGCATAAAATAATATTGCGACGTAACATTCGGGGCATCGATGTGCAGGCACTTCATGAGGACCTGCGCAACACTGACTGGCTTAGTATTGCAAGTGTCGGGGATATTGATCATAGGATAGAAGCTTTTAATGCCACTTTGCTAGAGATTTTTGATCAACATGCCCCTTTGAAGCCGATGCGTGTACGACACTTCCCGGCACCGTGGCTTACTCCCGAGATAAAGAGTCTCATGGAGAGGAGGAATAGAGCTCGCATTAAGTTGAGATCGGATCCATCCGAGAACAATCACCTTCGGTATAGTACGCTGCGTAATCGTTGCAACAAGGTTTGTCGTGATGCACGGCGCCGGTACATTCACAAGTCCATCGACGAGTGCCCTCCGACTAAACTTTGGAGATTCCTGAAATCGCTTGGGGTGGGAAAAACGCCACATAGTGCTCATAGTGCTGGTGCTCTTGACTTAGATGGTTTAAATTCTCATTTTGGCTCTTCTCCTGTCATTCTAGATAGGGATCTAGAATGACTACTAAGCAAGACACTCTTTCTTCTCTTTTAAACTCTTCACACCCTGAATCATCGATTTTCGAGCTTGGTAACATCTTGACTCAGGAAATACTCACTATCCTGAAGAATATTAAGACGAAAGCCATTGGTGAAGTTAACCTTAGTCTAGATATGCTTATGCTTGTGGCGGATTGTATTGCTTCCATCCTTTCTCATATTATTAATTACTCCTTTTCCTCTGGTACTTTCCCATCTATTTGGAAACAAGCTCATATTATTCCACTCCCCAAAATTTCTAAACCCGTCACTTTTTCCCAATATCGTCCCATTTCCATCCTTCCAGTTTTATCAAAAGTTGTAGAACATTTTGTAAACCGCCGCCTCTCTTCACATCTCAACAAGCATAACTTTTTCAATCCTTTCCAGTCCGGCT
Organism: Pammene aurita; assembly: GCA_947086415.1. NCBI lineage: Eukaryota > Metazoa > Arthropoda > Insecta > Lepidoptera > Tortricidae > Pammene > Pammene aurita. Next base: position 26,321,016 of record OX352302.1, on the reverse strand, counting down.
TCCACCCCGGGCATAGCACTGTCACGGCTCTGGTTAAGGTAACTGATGATTTTCGTCTTAATATTGAGGATAAAAAGCTTACTCTTCTTGTGCTCTTAGATTTCAGTAATGCTTTCAACACAGTCGATTTTGATATTCTTCTAGGTAGTCTAAGTAGACTTAATCTTTCTCAAACTGCTCTGTCATGGTTCCGGAGTTACCTTCTTGGTAGGCGCCAGCGAGTGAGAGTCGACGACAAGGTCTCTGAGTGGTGTGAGCTTGCCGCTGGTGTCCCCCAGGGTGGGGTGCTCTCTCCTCTCCTTTTTTCTATATTTATTGATGGCATTGCGCAATCTTTGGAGTGCAGTTACCATCTTTATGCGGACGATTTGCAGATTTACGCAGCGGCTAACATTGACGAACTCCCTTCTCTGTTCCGTAAAGTCAATTGCGATTTAGAAAGTATTCGCCACTGGGCCTTTAATTTCGGATTAAAGGTAAACGCCGAAAAATCGCAGGCGATTGTTATCGGCAGTCCCCATTTTGTCTCCAAACTTGCTGAGGTGGTGGTACCCAATGTTATTTTTGACGGGACATTGATCCCTCTTTCCTCTACTGTGAAGAACTTGGGTATCATCCTGGACCAAACACTCTCATGGACGCCGCATATATCGGAGGTCAGTAGAAGGGTGTTTGCTTCGCTGCACTCTCTGAGGCGACTGCAGAACTTCCTTTCTCTTCCTACTAAAATCACTCTGGCTCGCTCTCTCTTACTACCTATCCTAGATTATGGCGACATTGTTTTTATAGACCTCAGGGAAGAACTGCTGGACAAGCTGGAGCGCCTGCAAAATGCCTGCATCAAGTACATATTTGGGTTGCGTAAGTTTGATCATGTGTCCGCCTCCCGTTCTCAACTTGGTTGGCTTCCGATTCGCCGTCGTAGGGATGTGCATGTTCTGTCATTGCTTTTCAACGTGTTATTTAATCCTGCATGTCCTCCGTATCTGTCGGAAAGATTTAATTATTTGGCTAGTATTAGCGATCATCGCTTGCGGTCTAGTACAAATCTCGCTCTAGCCATTCCGCCAAAACACTCGCGTATTCACTCTAGGTCCTTCACTGCTTATGCAGTTAAATTGTGGAACGAGTTGCCAGTGGATGTAAGAAAGTCACAGTCTGTTTCCTCACTCAAGGAGAAATTGAAAAAGTTGTGGCTAGTGGACTCTTAATGTTTTTTGCGAATTGAATATTTTATATAAATCTATATATATATATATATATGTATATAGGTTTATATTTATTTAATTATTTATTTATGAACGTCTGATATTATATGTGTATAGTAATGTATATTATATTATTATGTATGTAGTTTAAGTATTTGTATGGTACATGAATGTACCTATATATTTATTAGTGTTTACCTGCAGCTTTATGTGTTTTGGAACTTTTTATTTGTATCTTTTGTGCATAGTTTGTCTTTCACCATTTGTATTTAATCCTCTCTCATTTTCTCATGGGTTGGCTGGAAGAGATCCCTATCAGGGATAAGCTCGCCTTTGTGCATATCTTTTATATATGTTACTGTTGTATTATGTTATACCTACTTGTTTATGTGCAATAAAGTGATACATACATACATACATACAATCTTACACACACTGACCTTGTCCCACAGTAAGCTCAATAAGGCTTGTTTTGTGGGTACTAGACGACGATATATATAATAGAATAGATATAGATAAATACTTTAAATACATTTACATAATATGAGTCTCGGTTTCTCGTGCATACTCGCGTCGGAGAGTTGTACGCGGAGACGAATATGTGAACGGACATTCGTGTTGGCATTCGTAAGCGAATGATTCGCCGAGCACCGACGCCAGTACGAACAGGCAAGTGTAAACGCCGTATTATGTAAGTACACTACACTAGTTGCACTACGCGCAATCAAATTGGCACATTTGCGCAAGCGGTGCGCGTGCGTAATATGTAGCTAAGCTTTGAAAAATGTAGTCTGGACTCACCTACACAATTACGCATGCAAGGGATAGGGTTATTTTCAACCGACTTCAAGATTTCGAAGAAGGAGGTTATCAATTCGTCTGGATCTTTGTTTTTAAAATTTTTTTTTTTATGTATGTTCACCGATTATTCGAAGACGGCTGGACCGATTTGAAAATTATTTTTTTGTTTGAAAGAGTATACTTCACACTTGGTCCCATTGTAACCAGGTCAGGATCTCATGATGGGATCCTGGAGAAATCGAGGGAACTCTTCAACTATTATAGGCACACCTATAGTGATTTGAGTATTTTTTACAGCAGCTCGAGCATTTGCTTTTTAGTACAGTAAAGATACGGTTGCGTCAAACATTAATGTATAATAGCCTGATTTTTTTATGATTCATTCTTATGGAATATTTATAGATAATATATACAAAAATCCTACCAACTTTTCACCCGGAAGTAGTTAAATAGGTAAAAAAAATTATAAAAAATTTGTATATTTTTATTTACAATAATATCAATTTTTTTTTATTTGTAAATATGACGATATTTAAGTCTTCTTTCTTTTTAAAGCGAAAAGCAAGAAACCGTGTCCATGTAAAACCACATAAATAACAAAATGTACGGCGCGGGCGATATATATCCTAATTCGTTAGAAACAAATAGTAATAATTGGTAGTTTGTTCTTACACATTTTAAATGACTTAGAAACGATATATTCATTAAAATCCTACAAGAAAAACGCTTGTAATATGTGTGTACATATTTGTGGCGGTTAGCGAATAACGATATTTTGTAGGATTTCATTGCGTAAATAATACTTGTATCATGATATATCCGTTACACTAAAAATATTAGCTATTATTAATTATTTCCAATTCCCCATACTAGCCGCCCGTAAAATGACTGTAGTATTTGGAAAGGTGGAGGTAAAGTGAAGTCGGTTCTTTTTTGTTAAAATTATTATTTTATTTAAACTCCGTTTACTTGAGGTCTAGAGACTGTTTAGGTTCGCCGGCAATAGTATTTTCCTACATGAAGGCCGCAAAAATATGTGACACGCTCTTATGGCCCTACAAATAAGAGCGTGTCACATGTGTTTGCGACCTTCATGTAGGACTATACTATTGTCGATGTCAAAGATATGATTACACTTTTGGACCTTATTACAATGAAGCAAGGTGCAAAAGTGACCGTTAGCACTAGAAAGCTGAAATTTGGTACTAATATGTATATCAATCACGCCGACAAAGTGGTAAAATAAAAAGTGGAAAAAAATGTTTTATTAGGTTACCTCCCCTATACGTAAAGTGGGGAGTGATTTTTTTTTTCATTTCAACCCTAACGTGTGATATATTGTTGGATAGGTATTTAAAAATAAATAGCGGTTTACAAAAATCATTTTTTGATAATGTAAATATTTTCGGAAATAATCGCTCCAGAAATAAAAAAAAATGTGTCCCGCCCTCTAACTTTTGAACCATAAGTTTTAAAAATATGAAAAAAATCTCAGAAGTAGAACTTTATAAAAACTTTATAGAAAAATTATTTTGAACTTGATAGGTTGAATAGTTTTTGAAAAAAAATTACAAAATAATTTCTGAACTATGTTTGTTTTAACCGTATAAGCAGGTGTTTATTGTACCTGTAATTTCTACAAAATCATAATTAAATGACGTGCTTTCAAAAACTCTTAAGTGGGGACACTTACTCTGACGGACAGAAACTACGGAACCCTACACTTAGCGTGGCCCGACACGCTCTTGGCCGGTTTTTTTTATACCACGACGGTGGCAAACAAGCATACGGCCTGATGGTAAGCAGTTACCGTAGCCTATGAACGCCTGCAACCCCAGAGGATTCACATGCGCGTTGCCTACCCTTTAGGAACCTATACACTCCTTTTTTGAAGAACCTCATACTGTAGCCCACTGGGAAAACCTCGGCAGGGTGTACATTCCACAGCCGCAGCGTTCGTGGGAGGAAATCTTTGACGTCGACTGTACCACAGACTGTATGGATTTGAAATATCCATTCTTCATTTTGAGGCAATTTTTAGACGCAAAACTGGAAATTACTTAGTGTTTCTCAGTCTGGTTAAAAAGATTATTTAAACTAAATATTCCTTTGAAATAACCACTTTGTTCTTTGACGCAGAAGACTGAAAGTATAATGGCAATGTTTGCTGTTTAAGTTTGTCTCAGATACTTGGGTGTACCCTATGATATATAATGACAGATGGGTTATGCACGGTCCAAAAGCGAAGCACATAAAATAAGTGGATTCAAACAATTGTCGTTAATCGCGCATCGGCAAGCGAGAGAGGTGGACGGCTCCTGTCACCCGCGTGAGAAAGAGACAAACTTTAATTTTCTAACAATGAGAGTGACAACGCCCCAACGGCCATCGGTTCTACGAGCACATTGCTCGTAGAACCGATGGCCGTTGGGGCGGAAAGGTTCTCGAGTGGCGACCACGAACTGGAAGGCGCAGCGTGGGTAGACCCCCCGCAAGGTGGACTGATGACCTGGTGAAGGTCGCGGGAGTCCGCTGGATGCGGGTGGCGCAGGACCGGTCATTGTGGCACTCTTTGGGGGAGGCCTATGTCCAGCAGCGGACGTCTTTCGGCTGATATGATGAGAGTGACAAAGATAATGATTGTCAAAATAGATAAACAACATATTCGTTGCTAGGTTATGAAATAACTCTGGAAGTATTTTTTGTGCTCATTTTGTTAGAATATAACCCATCCATAGTAAATATCATTGGGTGTACCTAATAAAGATATTCATAGAATACCCCAATGCTATTGTCTTATGAGTCTAAGGCATAATTTGCTTAACAAATTCTAACATCCTGCACGTGTGAGGTTAAGGTCTTTCTTCGAGGGTTCCGTACTTCTTTTTTTTATACCACGAAGGTGGCAAACAAGCATACGGCCCGCCTGATGTTAAGCAGCTACCGTAGCCTATGGACGCCTGCAACTCCAGAGGTGACACATGCGCGTTGCATGCTGACCCTTTACACAAAGGAGGATCACTGTGTTGACGACTAAAGGAACAAGAGGGTCCCTCGTCGTCAACACACTGGGTCCTCGTTGAGCTATTTTGCAACCTTACTCTAGAGCCTAGAGAGTAGGGTCTAGTGCGGGATGTGGTTTTTTGTAAGGAGAAGGGTACTACCCAGTCGGGCTCTGCTCCAGATTTAAAGATAAAGATATTAAAGATAAAATATATTTATTCTTCAATTTAGGCACATTGAGCGAGATGACATTCGCTGAGCTGTGCCATACCATACATAGCGAGATGGCATTCTCAATTGAGAACCCCGCCTTTTGGACCAAATGAGAAAATTAAAATTATTGTGTGTGGTAAGGTCCTCTTACCATTATAGGTGTCTAAAAATATTACACAATAAAAAACATACGCTAGGAAAATGATGATGATGAATAATAGGAAGGTGTAAGAAAGACAGAACACAATATATGAAAAAGTCTCAGCAGTTTCAAAACCAAAAACGAAACAATGTGGAGTTCAGCAAGGTAACATACTAGGACCACTTATGTTGTTACTGTACATAAAGGACCTCCAAGACATAACTGAACATAAGTGTTCGCTGATGATACGACGATACTATGTAATAAATAATACCTCGGCCAATGTAATACAGTGATTGGAAACTAATAAATTAAAACTAAATATGAACAAAACAAAACCATTTAAGACATACCAAAGTGACAAGCTTACATTAGATATAAGCTATAATAATAATAAAATAGACATTATAAACACAACGCCGTTTCTAGACATCGAACTGGATGAAAATTGTTATTCGAAAAACCTTGTTGACACTGTGTGTAAAAAAGTAAACAGGTTTGTAGGTGTACGCGCCTTAAATCGTATAAGGAAAATTTCCTTAGTACAGACAGCTCATATCATAGTTATGTCGGATCTGTCCTGCGTTACGGCATTATTATATGGAGCAACTCTGTTTGTAGCCGACAGGGCTTTCAAACCCAAAAAAAGTAACTATAAGAGCCTTAGCTAACAAAAGTGGCCGAGCTTCTTGTCAGTTTTTATTTCCAGACTTTAAAATTCTTCCTCTGCCTTGTCCATCTTGGAAATATGCTTGTTTGTAGTGAAACACAGAAAATATTTTACCAATATTTCTAAACTTAATCCAAACGCAAGTCAAGACCAGTCTTTAGGAACAGAATCTTCATCCCTAGAAATTAGCTAAAATTTTACAAATGTAATGTAGGCGGGTTGGCACTTAAAATTTATTATAACCTGCCATTGGCATTGTTAGATTTACCAACAAGGCAGTTTAAAACAGAACTTATCAAATGGTTAAGTAAAAAAACTTTTACTCGATAAATCATTGATTTATTATGTATTCTACTAGATGTGACATCTAGAAAAAAATTGTGCGCCATGTTTGACGGGGTTGATAGCTATGACTGAATCAAAGTGTAGTATAGACTTATAGTGATTTTCACTACTTGGACACACTTTTGGACAAAAAAAAATCTTAGGGATGTCATCTCCTGTTATTCAATGCAATAAATGATTTTTTTAATGTCAAGCACTAATTGCATGTTAAGTTAATAATATTATATTGTAAGATTAGTTTTAAGGCAAATATTTGCATGCCTACTTCTATAAAGTTCAATTAATGCTTGATATTAATTTAACTTCAATCGGGTTCCTTAAGTTTTTTGAAGTGGCTGATATCATATTTTTTTCAATAGTAAATTGATATCAAAGCTTAAAACTGTAAATAGTTTTTTTTTATTACGTATCTTTTTTTTTGAAACTTCAATGTGACATTTCACGCAGTTTGACTGATGTATAAGTTTACGCCTTTGAGCCTAGCTAGACAAATGACGTGGTGGAAAAAAGTAATGACAAGTTGACGTTTGAGATGACACTTGACAGCTCCTTAATTTTTTTTTCAAAAGAATATTTCAAAAAACGGTATGTAATAAAAAATCTATGTACAGTTTGAAGCTTTGAATTACTTACTATTGAAAAAAATATGAAATCAGCCACTTCAAAAAACTTAAGGAACCAAATTGTAACGCTAGAATCACATGTAGTGTTTAGCAAATAAATAATACGAGTACGTTCACCGGAAGACTGGCTTAACGTTGAGGGTGCACCAGCTACAGTCCCGGCACTACGTGCACTTCAGCTCGTTTGTGGTGCGTGTGCCGCGGCCGCTGCAGGACACCATCGCGAGTGCAGATTTCTGGCCGAAGGGTGTCGTGTTTCGGCGATTCCGGGGCAATCTGCCGAATCCTACGCCCGATCAGACGACGCAACGGAGCCACGCAGTTACGTTGCCTAAATCAACCTAGTATTAAGTCATTTTATATGTTTATTTTGTAGTTCGCAGTGCCTTGGTTTTTACTATAATAATGTTTAAAATAATAAATAATAATAATAATAATAAATTTATTCTTAAAATTTTCGTTCGCCTTCTGTACAAAAAAAAATATGTTTTTATGCGGAACACTTAACGCTGAGACTCCATTTGTTCTTGAAATGTAAAATATACATTTCACAAGTCAACTATGACGAACATTTAATAAAAAATACTGTATGTACATATGTATGTATATCCTTGCATTTTTTTAGTAGGTATACTGGTAATGCCAGTTATCGGCGTGAACAGTTTACATTTTTTCAAATAGTTCTTAGTGCAAACAACACCAGACTTCATTTAGTTAGGAGCGTCCGAAGCAACTTAGTTTAAAGGATTATAAAGTATTTTTTATAATTTTGCTGTTGCTTCTAGTACACAAGGTGCTGTTTTCTTTTTAGTCGATTATAAAAGGAGGCGGCATATGTTCGGATGTATCTGTTTTAAGCCAGTAATTAATTAGGACAAAATTAATTTGTTTTTGCTGTTTTTTGTCGTTCACCAGTCATCTGCTGTTATTCATCATTTAAATTGTGAGTACAAAATTGCATTATATTTAGCTACAATTTAAAACAACAATTACAATTGCTAATTAATAATTAAATACTAAAATTAAACATTTAATAATTTTTGGAATTTTCCCTTTCTTTGCCTCTCTTAATAAATATGGAGGTTATAGAACGAGAGGCAAAAAGGGGAAATTTCAACTTATAGTTTACGTATAACAGAATTAGAATAGAAATAGAAAACATTTATTCGTGACAACAACAACATGCAAACAAACATACTTAATCTAAGGAATTAGTAACTAATTACAATTAGGGCATGTAAATGGTTGCCACGAAATGGTCCCGACTCAGCATGGTGCTAGCCTGGGAGGCCAGCGCTGGTCTTCCGCCGGGACCACACGTAAGGGATGTCACGGAGCATGGCATGATGCTATGACAAATAGCATGAAATAATGCAACCTGATATATAGATGTGAAAGTTGCAAAAATAAAAATGAAAGCTGAATTAAAGGGTAATAATCACCAGCGCAATCAGTCAATGCAGGGCAGCTTGTGGCGAGCTGTTGGAGAGTAGCGACTCTACTTACCTAAGTGCCAATGAGGTGCCCTGTCGGATGGGTGGGACAGGTCCCCTGCCTCTGGCTTGCCTTAGCCGGCTGTAGAGTGGGGTCGTTAGAGCTGCGTTCTCGAGGGTAGATGTGGAATCCTAAGTGGCGAGTTGGCTATAAGTCCAGTGACACCTCTCTACCCCCCACACCGGTGTTGCCCGTGAGCCATCTTTGATTTCGCTTATTATGGGAGCCCATTTTGCGGAGGGCGAGCCCCCGTCTGCCGGAAATAAAATTGGATACCGTTTTATAAGGCACGCATCCGGTTCTTCATCTACGAGTAATAGCCCAGTAGTTAGTCCATACTCTTCACCTAGTATATTTTAGACTCCATTAACTCTCAATAGTCCTTACACCATGGCGGGTGCCGTCTCTGCGTGCGTCCCATGACACGGGAAGGGGCAGCATCCGCTTAGTGTACCCCTCATTTTTCATTAAATTATCGAAAGGGCCTCTGCGCGTTGGGGTCTGCTCCGCATACGCCTCCCAAAGGTCCGGAATACCATTGTTCCGTGGTCGGGAGAGGTAATAATAATAAGGTATATCTTACTATGGATGGGTTATACAAAACATACTTACTTTACTCTTTGGGTTATACTCTAACAAAATGAGCACAAAAAATACTTCCAAAGTTATTTCATAACCTAGCAACGATTCTGTTATGTTTAGCTATTTTGACAATCTACATCTTTGTCATCTCTCGTTGTTAGAAAGTTACATTTTTTCTCTTTCCCACGCGGGTGACGGGAGCTCATTGACACGTCCGCCTCTCGAGACAATTGTTTGAATTCACTCATTTTAAGTTCTTCACTTTTGGTGCGTGAATAACCCATCTCTCATTATTATATTATATATATAGGTATTTACCGTGTACATTTGTTTGATTTGTTAGTTAATGTTATTGAAATCGTATGAAATGTTTCAAACCTCATTTCCGATAACTACTTACTATAATATAAATTAAAAATTTCCGAAAATCCCCAAAACGGCCGAACCGATTTTGATAAATCGTGTCTAAGATCTCTCGCTAGAACATCTACTACTTAACGATAAAAAAAACGCATTTAAATAAATCGGTACAACGACAGATACAGAGACCGACACACATAGCGGTCACATTTATAACATTTTCGAGTTAGGGATTAAAGAAGTTTCCAAAAAGTGGGAAATTAAAAAAAGGCCAACCAACTGAGCTACCACGTCTTACCCGTCTGCGGCGAACACTAACAACTCTAACAAACAATTGTTCCAGTGTCAGAATACAGCAAGATGCCAGAGCTGTATGAGATGGACGACTACGATGTATGCCTGTCAGAACCGGTAGGGACGTACTGCCTCATCGATGCTGAGTTGTACTCTGAAGACCACTCTGATCTCATGCAAATGATACAGGTAAACTTTTTTACTCGGTTCAAAATGATACATTGTACATTGTCCTTTATACTTCGTTTTCTAGGGTTCCGTAGTCAACTAGGAACCCTTATAGTTTCGCCATGTTCGTCCGTTACTTCTAGAAAACTGAAAATATGTATGAGTATGTGTTTTAATCACGCCGACAAAGTGGTAAAATAAAAATTGAAAAAAATATTCTTTTTTAGGGTACCTCCCGTACACATGAACAGACGTATAGCCTGAAGGTTCGAGGAACGCGATTTTGTATAGGCATCAAGGATCATTAAGACATGGATTGCAATGCCTATACAAAATCGCGTTCAGGCTATACGTCTGTTTTCGGTACTAAGTGCCACAGCGCCATCTGCCGAGTCTGGAGTCGAGTTATTCTGTCAGCGTTAAGCGCCGAACAAAGTATTAGAAACTAGGATTGAGTGTCTGGTGTGACGGATAGATGACGCTAGTGCTTTAACCTGAAATAAGGAAACGCAATTTTGTATGGATATTGTCCATCCATTTCTATATCATCCTTGATAGTGTGGCATGTTGTTGGATAGGCCTTTAAAAAATAATAGGGGGCTTCTAAAACAATTTTCAGATAAATCTAATAGTTTGGTTAGTCGAAAGTTTTAAAAAGAGCGTCCTACTCTGCTGTTACTTTTGTTCCGTGGCTATAGTATCAAAAAAAAAACCGGCCAAGTGCGAGTCGGACTCGCGCACCGAGGGTTCCGTACAAACCTGTAGGTATATAAGTAAAAGTTGACGTAGAAGTTTGATTTTGCTACAGCTGAAAGGTATTATAGACCTGAGTATTTGATATGAATTTCAATTTAATACCTCTACGCGTTTACGAGGAAAAAGGTAGTAAGTTTAAAATTTAAAAAAATATTTTTTGTATGAATTTACTAAAAATGTCTACTTTTCGTAATTTTTCCTTTGTCTGTGCTATATGACATTTCTTCGTGGCAGGTTTCAAGTTTCTGAGTTTACGGAAAGTACTCTTTAGGTTTTGAGTTTCTTGCAAGTACTCAGTTTCAAAATATGCAACTTAAATTGCTATTTCTTTTGATTGCGTTGACATAAAAGTTTGGTTTTGCTACATCTGAAAGGTCCTATAGCCCTGAGTATTTGACATGAATTTCAATTTAATACCTCTACGCGTTAACGAGGAAAAAGGTAGTAAGTTTAAAATTTAAAAAAATATTTTTTGTATGATTTTACTAAAAATGTCTACTTTTCGTAATTTTTCCTTAGTCTGTGCTATATGACATTTCTTCGTGCCAAGTTTCAAGTTTCTGAGTTTACGGGAAGTACCCTTTAGGTTTTGAGTTTCTTGCAAGTACTTAGTTTCAAAATATGCAATTTAAATTGCTATTTCTTTTGATTGCGTTGACATACAAGTTTGGTTTTGTTACATCTGAAAGGTCCTATAGCCCTGAGTATTTGACATGAATTTCAATTTATTACCTCCACGCGTTTACGAGGAAAAAGGTAGTAAGTTTAAAATTTAAAAAAATATTTTTTTGTATGATTTTACTAAAAATTTCTACTTTTTGTAATTTTTCCGTTGTCTATACTATATGACGTTGCTTCGTGCCAAATTTCAAGTTTCTGAGTTCACGGGAAGTACCCCGTAGGTTTTGGGAGTGCCGAAAAACTCTAATATTTGCAGCATAAACGACTGTATCTTTTGATTGCGTTGGCTTTTAAGTTTGATCTTTTCACAGCTCCAAGGGACAATAGACCTGAGTACTTGATATAAATTTCAGCTTGATACCTCCACGCGTTCCTGAGAAAAATGGTCTTGACAGACAGACAGACAGACAGACAGACAGACAGACGGACAACAAAGTGATCCTATAAGGGTTCCGTTTTTTCCTTTCGAGGTACGGAACCCTAAAAACTAGAACCGGCTTTCCATAGTAAATCAGCTCTTACATTCAATGGACTCTGGATTTTTTTGTGAATACTTACGCCTTTTAAGAAGCATATTAATGCTGAGAATTAACATCCTAACTGTGACAGTTTTTGACTTATGATTTTTTAATATTTATTTTTCGGGATTTATGCGAGCGATTTGGTTCAAATTTCGAAATTATGTTCTTTATTTAGATTTGAATCACCACCAAAAAACTGTTACTGGTTATCATAAAAAAATAGAAAGATCATCATCATCATCATCATCTCAGCCATAAGACGTCCACTGCTGAACATAGGCCTCCCCCTTGGACCTCCACACGTACCGGTTGGAAGCGACCCGCATCCAGCGTCTTCCGGCGACCTTAATAATATCGTCGGTCCATCTTGTGGGTGGACGTCCTGCGCTGCGCTTGCTAGTCCGTGGTCTCCACACTTCTCTGCGTGCAATGTGGCCTGCCCATTGCCACTTCAGCTTGCTAATCCGATGGGCTATGTCGGTGACTTTAGTTCTTCTACGGATCTCCTCATTTCTGATTCGATCACGTAGAGAAACTCCGAGCATAGCCTTATAAATATTATTTGAAACGGGATATTTACCATGTATATTTGTGTTTATGCGCACCCGATATTTCGGCGCAGTTGCATGCACCATCATCACGGAGTGACATGATGGATGGTGCATGCAACTGCGCCGAAATATCGGATGCTCATAAACACAAATATACATGGTAAATATTCCGAGCATAGCCCTCTCCATAGCTCGCTGAGCGACTTTGAGTTTTGAAATGAGGCCGATAGTGAAAGACCACGTTTCGGAGCCGTAAGTCATCACTGGTAACACACATTGATTAAAGACTTTTTTCTAGAGGCACTGAGGTATGTCAGACGAAAAGACTTTACGTAGTTTCCCGAACGCTGCCCAACCGAGTTGGATTCGGCGGTTGACCTCTTTCTCGAAGTTGGACCTACCTAATTGGACTACTTGTCCTAGGTAGATGTACGAGTCAACAACTTCGAGTACCGAGTTCCCAACAGAGACTGGGATGGGCACAACATTGGCATTTGACATTAGTTTCGTCTTATCCATGTTCATTTTCAAGCCCACCCGTTGTGAAACTCGTTTGAGGTCATCGAGCATCATGCTGAGTTCCTCCATCGACTTTGCCATGACTACGATATCGTCGGCAAACCGAAGGTGAGTGATGTATTCACCGTTGATGTTGATGCCAAGTCCTTGTCATTCCAGGAGCTTGAAGGCGTCTTCCATTACGGCAGTAAACAGTTTCGGAGAGATAACGTCTCCCTGCCTTACGCCTCTTCGCAATGGAATCGCCTTCGTGCTCTGCTGCTGCACTCGGACCGACATGGTGGCGTTACTATACTCGTACAAACACTTCAACACCTCGATGTACCGATAGTCAATATGGCATCGCTGAAGAGACTCAAGCACTGCCCATGTTTCCACCGAATCGAAGGCTTTCTCATAGTCCACAAACGCTAAACATAATGGCAAGTTATACTCTTCGGTCTTCTGTATAACTTGCCGCAGCGTATGGATGTGGTCTATGGTACTATAGCCTTTTCGGAAGCCGGCTTGTTCGGGAGGCTGCAAGTCATCAAGTCTGTGTTCGAGACGGTTCGTGATGACCCTTGAAAACAGCTTATAGACATGGCTCAGAAGCGTGATGGGTCTGTAGTTCTTCAATAGGCTGTTATCACCTTTTTTGAAGAACAGCACCACCTCGCCTCTATTCCATGTTTCAGGCGTAATCCCCTGGGACAAGACGGAATTAAAGAGCTTCTGGAGGACTTTAAGTACCGGTGTTCCACGCACTCTCAGAAGCTCTGAAGTGATTCCGTCTTTGCCCGGCGCCTTGTTGTTCTTAAGCTGCTTCAGGGCCATCCTAATCTCGTACAGACTGATGTCCGGGATATCTTTGGTATAATGTCGGGACAGCTTGGCTCTTGGATCTCCTCCTAAGCTGTCAACGGGCTTTGCGATCGGAGTGTATAACTGTCCATAGAACCTTTCGATCTCGCCTAAAACCTCTGCTTTGCTCGACGCTATGCTGCCATCTTCCCGTTTCAGCTTTGTCAACTGGCTTTGCCCAATAGACTTGTCCTTTGCGAACACTTTGGAGCCTTGGTTTCGCTCAATAGTCTCTTTATTACGGTTAGTATTAAAGAGACGCAGATCATGTCGCAAGGACTTAGATATCCGCCTATTGAGCTGCCTATATGACTTCGCGTCATCGGGAGACTGCAACTGTAGCGAGCGTCGTTCAGCCATGAGGTTTAAGGTTTGCTCGGTCAATTTCTGAGGTGTATCTTTACGGTGGGGTCTAAAAAAACTTAGACCCTACTGTGTGGACAGAAAGATATAAAAGAGAAACTTTTTTTTATGTGGCTGTAAAGTATAGTGACACCTCTAGATTTTTTTCTCAGAATAGTTCATACGTTGGCCTACTACTCGCCTAAATATCAAAATTTTCCAGGCGGTACTTCCTATCAAAAATCAGCAAGTTGTTTCGAAAAAAAAGTGAGGCCTAATAAGTACTTAAACTTATAACAGGACTGTTTTTAAATTGTAGGCGGTTCTGTATTGCTGTTAATAGTAATTGATTCTACAACAATGACTATTACAGGAATACTCAGAGGACAAAATAAAGCACTACAACCACACAAAAGCACACAGGGCTATGTGCGTAACGACAACTTGCAAACAATACATACAGAACAGAAGTCTAGAAAACGAAGCGGACCTAAGGTTGGTCCTTGAGGCATGTGTTGATAATGCCATATCGAGGGATTACAAACTGAATGCCCGGTAAGTAAGATATTTTAGTGCCCATATCATACTTCCTACCTACTTACTAATATATATAGATGTCATCAATATACTTATCTACATAACCACAAAAACACGATTTCTTGATTAAGAGTCCTGTAAAGTTTTTTTTTTCGATTTCGCTCAGCTTTATGATACTATTTTGAAGTAACTAAAAAAATATCAATGAGTTTGTATACGTATTTTGAAAGATCAATTCTTTTTGAACTGCATAAGTGGAACACTTTTTTGATTTTATGTTTCATTTATAATTAATTCACCGTAATCTAAAAGCTGCTTCACGACATTTGCTTGGAGAGGTGAAAAAACAAGTGAGTTCAGGAACTGCGTAGAGGTATTAAATTGAAATTCATATAAAAACCTATAGGTTTGTACGGAACCCTTGGTGCGCTAGTCCGTCTCGCACTTGGCCGGTTTTTTTGCAATAACAAGACAAACTATCTTATCAAATGCAATTCATGTGCGTTATTTAATTATTAGCGATTTTCGTTTTCAAATCGTTACCGGACTCTATTTAATACGGCTGAGACACGAGATTCCATGTCAATTTTGAAAACTTATCCAAACTCTAGTTTATTATCTCTAATTCCGTGGTGAAACTCTTTATTTCAGCAAACGCTATGCATAGTCGGTGCAAACTAAGCGTGGTCTAATTATAAGCCCACTTAAGTCTCACCTCCAAACATTTTCTTTTAGACTAACGGACATACATTACTGCAAGAAGCACGGCCAGAAGAGACCACTCAGCGCCGGAGACTACGTCGTTGGTGGTTTATATTTGATACTGCTCTTACTCAATGCAGTCGGGACCTCTTATGACGTTCTGAACGGCGATACGGCAGGTTAGATCTGGAACCCTATCTGACATGCCATACTGTGACAAGTAGATATCCATACGAGATCATTACTTCTTTGAGACATGTACTTTCACTACACCGTCTGGTCCACACGGGATTGTTGAGTTGAGCCACTTGCCATTGTTCGATAGCACGCGTCATACTCGTGAACGGGTGCTGTTTGTGGAGACCGGTCTGTTTAGGCTAACTGGGGCTACACAATTACGTAACTTTTTATTAATCATATTTAATGTTAGTTCAATTGGCTTTAGACACCACATTTGGTGCTTGTTTATCGTTATTTTTTATTTCTTTTAATTATATATGTAGGTCACTTGGAGACCATATACATCTCTGAGGATAATTTGGAAATAGTATGTTTTTTGTATACTAGAATCACTTACTTACTGTTTTTATTATTATTATTTAAGGGTATAATTGGTATCGTATTGCGGCTAAGAAAAAGTAGAAGAAATTTTTTTCGATGCGATAATTTTTTTTTGTTTCGGAGACGTCGTCCCAGCCAGCCAACCCTCCATACGAAAAAGATTTTTTTTTCTCGCGAAAAAATTTTTTTCTTAGTTTTTTATAATTAGAATACAATACCAATTATGCACTTAAACGGATTACTAGTATTTTTGTTACATATTGTATGACCTGTGACGTCTTTTGAATACCTACATTATCTGAAAGTGAACATTTTTACTCAATTCTTTTATAAAATAGTTTTTAAGTAGCGGACTACAATAGCTATTTACGTAAAATTAATCATGTTGCTGGTTTTCAGGAAATCCGTACTTACTGGCTTTTTCCCTGCGTAAAAATTGGGTTAAGCTGGTAGCGCCCAGTGGCAAGAGTTCAGAGCCGAGACTTAATAGGCTGCAAGCATTCAATGGACTAAGGTATACATATAATTTAAAGCCCAGGCAGACCTCTTCTAGATTTTCTTTTGTAGATCTGACATTTTCTTGCCTAATAACGTGAGCGTCAGGATGGCGCACTGTGGGCTGAAAATCGGCTTTCATAGAAATAGAAATCGATTTCATAATTTGTACCTTTTTTTTCTTGAAATAGCTTTAGCTAGGTATTAATATGTCCCAAAATGAGTCTGAGGTAATTTGGTTGGGAAAAAATTAATTATAATAAAATAAAATAAAATATGTATGGAGCGAATGAGAAAAATCAAATTTTCTTCAAAAATAAAAGCCAAACCGTTATATCCTCGTAGATGGTTATAGTGCCAATTATTCTTGATTTTTTGTCATACTCAATTTTTTTCTAGCAGGTGCACTTTTAAAAAAAATATCTTTTTCAAGTTTTTTTTTTGAAATAGGTGTTACTCATTAGTCATTACTTTGACCTTAATTAAAAATTCTGAGTCCATTTGAGTCAAAAACTTAGGAGCAGTGAGCTTTTTTTCGACATAGATGTATGGAGCGTTTCGGACATATCAGATTTTCTTCAAACATAAAAAATAAAACATTATATCCTCGCAGATGGTTATAGTCCTAATTATTCTTGATTTTTTGTCATACTCAATTTTTTTCTACCAGGTGTACTTGTTTTTTTTAAATCGCTTTAAAAAAAAAATTTTTTTTTTCGAGTTTTTTTTTAGAAATAGCTTTGGCTCATTACTTTGACCTTAATAAATAATTCTGAGCCCATTTGAGTCAAAAACTTAGGAGCAGTGAGCTTTTTTTCGAAATAGATGTATGGAGCGTATCGGACATATCGGATTTTCTTCAACCATAAAAAATGAACCGTTATATCCTCGCAGATGGTTATAGTACCAATTATTCTTGATTTTTTGTCATACTCAATTTTTTTCTACCTGGTGCACTTTTTTTAATGGTGCAATTGATTTTCTTGAACTCGAAAAAATTATGTTTTTTGAAATAATCGTTTTTTTTTTTAAAAGTGCACCTGGTAAAAAAAAATTGATTATGACAAAAAAACAAGAATAATTGGTACTATAACCATCTGCGAGGCTATGTACCTCCCCCCCCCCCCCTAAAAATAAGACCTTTAAACATTATTAACGAACTAATATGCAACTAAAATAAATATATAACTAATTAACGTGAGAGTAAACGTAATGGCCAAACGCGTGATCAGTCTAGGGAAAAGGACACCTATGTTGTACCGTAGTAACCCATTTTCTTTTAACGTGAGATCAGTTATTCTTCGGACTCCGGAGGAATTAGCAACCTAACCCCTTGTAACCCCTAGGAGGATAATAAAAACGCATAGAATGTACCTGAATTACCTAATGAATAAGTAATAGAATGAGAATACAAGAAACAGTCACTTGATATAAAAATTTCAGAATGATAATTAATAATTTTCTTTTTATTGTAAAATGTAAGGTAAAATGCTTAAAAATAAATAATTTTTTTTGGTAATGATCCCCAACGGCTTATTAGTCCTTAGGATAACAAGGATGTAGCAAACTTCCTGGAATAAGTCCATTTTAAAACCTACATATATTATAGAATTTACTCCTATCAACATCTGAGTGCTAAAATAAGCGTGAATATCACACTAAGGTACTACATCCTTGCCCGATGGGGTATTAAGGCTCCTGCAAAACTCATCAGTCCAATTCAATGAGGCTTCCTAGTCCTACCTGCCTAACCCTAGGAGTGTAAGACCCTTCGAACGACTCTACTAACGGTTTGGAAGCTTAGGTGACGTTGTGATGAAGAAAACCGCCAAAATATTCATCGTCAACCTTTTAGTCTCATTTACCCACATGAGAACAAATCTAAACGCCAAAAACCCTTGTCCATCCCATAAACTGTAAACCGAGTCATCATTTCTGAGTTTTCTAACATGTAGAACCGAGATCCAACCTTAGTTGTTGACCACAAATTTTATGAAGTCAATCTAACTTATTTAAGCATTATGTAACTTTGAAATAATACAATGGACTGCTCTGCTTGCCACTGACCAAATCAGACTACTGTTTCAGAATGATTTGTTATTCAGAGTTATATGAATACTATAAAACCAATGAAATGTTTATTTATACCTTTATTATACCAGAAAACACACAAATAGACTTGAAAATATTGCAAAAGATTAGAATGCTGCTTTTAAAACGTTAAAATCAGGATATTATCCGAAAAACCATTATTTATAAAGAATGATGCTTTCAAAAACATGAAAGGCTTTAAGAAAATGCCTACTTCCCCATTGTGTATGAATTTAATCTATCACTAACCCCATCTGCTAGTATTTCTGGAATATCTGTCGTACTTACCATAGCCCAAATATTCCAGACAATACTCAAGTGTATCCCTAAACCTAAGCTGTAAAAGTTCGGCCAATGAATCCGAGATTGCAAAGCTATCAATATGGTGTTGTGCAGATCTCCCCCTCCACGACTAAAACGTCAGGGCGGTGGAAGTAAGATCGGTCCCTATCTGGTGTATATAAAGAATATTTACATATATTTAACAAGACCCGAACACGATCTCTGTAAGGCTTCGACAAGTCTTGTCACAAGCTGGCCAGCAACTTAACATCGAATCGAGGCCCATATCTAACCTTACAGCTGGCCTCTCGTGTTCAGTGTGGCACCACATGGTGATGTAACGTTACTGTGTTGGTAAAAAGCAACGCCGAGCTTCCACATGCTCGTCACAAAACTAGAACTCCAGCTCTACCTCTGTTGACACCAGTTAGGTTGAAATAGAGCTGAATAACCACACTTTTAGGTTTAGACAGTAACTGGTTCTATTATTTAAATAAACACTCAAGAAAATTTACATGAAAACTCCCATTAACATAAGTTAAAAACAATTAAAAACCACAAGAAATAGTAAATGAAACTTTCACCGCCGCAAAATATCTAGATCTACATTTCCGAGGTACTTTCAAAGTTTCCCGGATCCGCAAAGTCTAGATTTAACTCTGAGCCGAAACAAAATCGTATTGATTTTAATTCTAGCCCGAAGCTTCGCAACACTGAAAATTTCACTCACACGTACCAATAATAACGATTTCCAAAACCAGTCACTTATCCGTTCGACAATTAAGAATTGAATGTCCCAGCGCGTCCCTTGCACCCCTATTTATAACTTTTTATGCCGACATAATGCCGACTTAATGCGGACGTATTGCGGACAGCCTGCTCAAGTCAAAAAGGTCTTATATCCTCTTGCCCTTTTTAGTTCATTTTAAATCTTATTCCTTCCGTTTAAGGTTCGGGCTCATTTAAATTCCATTCTTTTCCAAAATTTATATTAAATTAATTTAAATATCAATTTGACTCAAGTCAACTTGATCATAACTCTCTTTTGCCTTCTATTTATTATATGTCTTCTGCTATTGACTTAAGGTTCAATTTTATTTGTTACCCCGTCAAAATTAATAACTTAAATCTATGTTCCCATGCAAAACTTTTGACGGAGAGCCAACCACAAAAATAACGACCTGACAATGAAATCAATGAAGTCTCCCAATAAGTCCTCCACACTATGCCCACTTTTACATCCGAAATATCTGGCAACTGTAAAGTAGTGGAGGCCAAAGAATGCAATCCACTTCAGCAAAACAAACTCTGGAATTCCCGGTTTGATGTACTATTATAGTTACGTTAGTTTCCTAAATACCATGTAAAATCTTGCCTTATGTAAGACCTTATGTAACACATTATTATGAAGCAATTAATGAATTAATGTAATAATTACAAATTATTATGAGAATTTATATATAATAACTACATTATCCGATATACCTTGGTGGTCCTTTACCTATTTTGGTATTAATATTTTCCAAATCAATAATTTCGATAGTCTGTCACTTCGACCCACCAAAAACCGCCAGATGCCCAGACCCAGTATCAAGGATAATATAGCAATTAAACCAGACGGGCCCTGAACGCTTCCTCCACCATGCCACTTCCAATCCCGGGTCAGCTCCTAGTCTATCAGAATCAAAACAAATCAATTCCTGGTATTTTAAATTAATTCCCAAATTTATTAAATAGCTATTTATTGATTTTCTAGGAAAAGATGGATCTTGACGCGTGAAAAGGGTCGTAACTCTCTTGCTTTTCTGTCCTTTATTTATCTTATGCCATTTTCATAAGGTTCAATTTAATTTGACCTTCATTCATGGGAAACAAATCAATAAAAATATCCTTGACTCAAATGAAAAGGATCGTAATTATCTTTGGACTTTTGTTTACTTTATGTCTTCTGCCATTGTCTTAAGGTTTACATTTATTTGACAACATCTCTCTGACCTGCATTTTAATAATATGAATTGTATTGTTTGTCAACTTTCTTCTCCGTAGTTGCTATGAGAACGAGATGAGAACCATCCAAAGTTATGTACATGGTAATAATAGTACATAATATATCTATTTTTGATATACGAAATGTTGCCGCTTGATGTTTCTTTGGATTAATTGGTTATTGTATTGAAGTAATAATTTGTCACGCCCGGCCCATTACTAAGCAATTTTCGTGATTCTTAACCTTTATCTTTGAATGAAAAAAATGATAATAAAGATCCTTAATGTTCATATTTTAATAGACAACCATGTCCATAATACATATTACAATAGATAGTACCTGAACGAGGTATGTATTTAGTTACAGTTATAACGGTTTATTTTTTATGTTTGAAGAAAATCTGACATGATCATACGCTCCATATATCTATTTCGGAAAAAAGCTCACTGCTCCTAAGTTTTTGACTCAAATGGACTCATAATTTTTTATTAAGGTCAAAGTAATGAATAAAAGCTATTTTAAAAAAAAACTCGAAATTTTTTATTATTTTTAAATCGATTTAAAAAAAAGTGCACCTCGTAGAAAAAAAATGAGTATGACAGAAAATCAAGAATAATTAGGACTATAACCATCTGCGAGGATATAATGGTTTATTTTTTATGTTTGAAGAAAATCTGATATGTCCGAAACGCTCCATACATCTATGTCGAAAAAAAGCTCACTGCTCCTAAGTTTTTGACTCAAATGGACTCAGAATTTTTTATTAAGGTCAAATTAATGAGTAAAACCTATTTCTAAAAAAAAACTTGAAAAAAATTGTTTTTTTTAAATCGATTTAAAAAAAAGTGCACCTGGTAGAAAAAAATTGAGTATGACAAAAAGTCAAGAATAATTGGCACTATAACCATCTGCGAGGATATAACGGTTTGGCTTTTATTTTTGAAGAAAATTTGATTTTTCTCATTCGCTCCATACATATTTTATTTTATTTTATTATAATTAATTTTTTTCACAACCAAATTACCTCAGACTCATTTTGGGACATATTAATACCTAGCTAAAGCTGTTTCAAGAAAAAAAAGGTACAAATTATGAAATCGATTTCTATTTCTATGAAAGCCGATTTTCAGCCCACAGTGTGGCGGGTGGACCTCGGGAATTTTATCGAATTGTTAATAAAAGTACTGTACCTTTGGTGTACCTCAGTGTACCTTTAGTAGAAATCAGTGTACCTCTTTCTAAAACGAGATTTTTTCAAAAAAAGGTCCACCCGCCATTCTGACGTCAGGATGGCGGGTGGACCTGGTAAATGATACATTAAACCACATATAATGTATGTGGTCATAGTGTACCTTCATGTACCTCTGTATAACTTTAAACACAATCTGCATACCTCTCCTTAAAAGGAGCTGCGCTCAAAATAAGGTGGACCTTATTTTGAGCGCAGCTCCTTTTGAGGAGAGATCTCGTAGTGGACGGTTTCATAAAATAGAGAGCAATTTTGGAATGTATATTTTTTGTTGTAAGAGGTTTAAATTATATTTTAAAGCAAATAAGCAGATACTTGGTCACTTTATTGGTCACTTGCTTAATACGTTTGCCGAAACGTCGGTGCCGTAAGAGATAAAACTGCTTGAGATTCATTATTTGCACGAATAAACTGTAATAACATGATAATTGATTGATATGGAATAAAATAAAACAATTCATGAATTTTTTTTTTTTTTTTTATACCACGACGGTGACAAACAAGCATACGGCCCGCCTGGTGGTAAGCAGTTACCGTAGCCTATGGACGCCTGCAACCCCAGAGGATTTACATGCGCGTTGCCTACCCTTTAGGAACCTATACACTCCTTTTTTGAAGAACCTCATACTGTAGCCCACTGGGAAAACCTCGGCAGGGAGTTCATTCCACAGCCGCAGCGTTCGTGGGAGAAAATTCCTCTTAAATCGTACTGTGCGCGACCCATTGGGCTCCAGGGTGTGGGGATGAACACCCTGCCGGCGGCGAGCGGTGCGGTGATAAAAAGCTGCCGTGGGCATCATATCAAACAGTTCTTCAGAGCATAACCCATTGTACAAGCGATAGAACACGCATAAGGAGGCAAAGTCCCTCCTAAGACTCAAAGGTTCAATATCGCTCGTGAGTTTGGGATCGTCGACGATCCG
This sequence comes from Pammene aurita, assembly GCA_947086415.1. Lineage (NCBI taxonomy): Eukaryota > Metazoa > Arthropoda > Insecta > Lepidoptera > Tortricidae > Pammene > Pammene aurita. The sequence goes on along the minus strand of OX352302.1, from coordinate 26,298,073 downwards.
CACAGCGCGCCTTTGCACCGAGTCAAAGGGCCCAAGCTGGTATCCAGGTGCTCCCGCCCAAAGGTGACAACATAATTTGATAACGGTGAAATGACTAGACCGTACAAACTAGTCTTTATCTGAACGTCGGTCCGGGTTTGAAGTTAATGTTTGGGATAGTTCTGATTTTATTTTAAAAAAAGTTATTAATGTAATTTTACTCATTGGGTAACGCACTTTCGATATCAGTTGGAAGTTTTCTGATATCTGTTATATTTACGGAATTATGGCCTGGCCACACTTAACGATTACACCCTGTATAGTAGCAAACCATATTTTTTTCAATATTTTCTACCGTCAATCACCTATGTCCAAGCACCTATAGCATAGATTAATGAGATTAAATAGATATTTCACTAGGAATATCGCTCGTTTTGTTCCAATGTTCTTCAATAGATGTCGCTCAGAGCACCACTGGCTCGTAATCATTTTTTATGTTATTTGAAATCTAGTACCTAGTTCTAGACACACGGCAGTGTGTCCGCCAAGTTCGAGCAAAAAAAAGCGACACACCGGCCGTGGGTTATATTACACGAACCATTTCGGGCCAATTTCGACCACCCTATAACTCAAAACATATTTTATCTACGCATATGAAATTTCGAGTGTCTGTTGACATCCCCTTAATTGTCTAGAATACAAAATTTCATTATTCTACCTGTAGCAGTTCTTGAGATATTGACGTCAGAAAATCGCTATTTTTACTATACACTCACTGACTCACTGACTCATCAAAAACCTAGACCACTTCCAATGGTCGTACTGACTTGAAATTTGGCATGGAGATAGGTCTTAAGGTCAAAGTAAAGGGAAAAATCTGAAAACGGCCAAGTGTGAGTCAGTTTTAAAAATAGCGAAGGTGTAACTTTGTTCTACTATGAAGTCATAATGAACTAAGTGGGTCTATCTTCCAATGGTCGTACCGACCTGAAATTTGGCTCGAAGGTTTGTCTTTAGGTCGAAATAAAGTAAAAATCTGAAAACGGCCAAGTGTGAATCAGTTTCGAAAACAACGAATGTGTAATTTTGTTCTACTATAAGTAGGTATGGGGTGGAAATGAGATAAGACTTATTTAAATTTAGATACATACCAATTTAAGACAATACATGTTTGTCTTTTTTAGCAGTTTCCTGATAACATTTATTATTTTCAGTACTTTTTAATGATGTAACTTGGCAAGTTTTAATAGAAAATTATATACTTGACACATTGCAGTCCAAAGATGTCGATTCATTGCATTGAAAAGGTGTGTGGTGTGTGAAAACTTGCCAAGTAACATCATTAAAAAGTACTGAAAATAATAAATGTTATCAGGAAGCTGCTAAAAAAACCGGTGTGCGTTTCTCTGACTATTATAATTTTAGGTATTTCTATGTAACGTGATACTTATTCAAAATGTACCTTAAAAACTGCTGGAAATCAAGTGTGCATTCCTATAACTATTTATGATTTGAGGTATTTTTATGGAACTTGGTACTTATTCAGATCTCACTTCTTTTATAGGCGAAGCATTCCCATAGTATTGAACTTGGCAGCCTTTCACATTTATGTTTTTGATGGGATTGAGCTTTACTGTGGGACTAGGTGGATTTGTGTAAGATTGTCCCATAATATTTTTTTTATTATTTTATAAATACTATTTCCTTGTACCACATCCAATTGAAGCAATTGACATCGTCTGTCACACTTCAAAAACTGATGATTTTGCAGTAAATTCATGCTCAAATAAGTCTTGAATTGTATTTTTTTATCCAGTTATTTTCAAAAGTTGTAGTACCATTTTATGAGCAAAATCGATTCTTACATTTAAAGCCCATTATCAGAGGCATACTGTATACTATTAACTTTATCTGCGTGTTATAAAAAATGAGATGTAAACATGTGTATGTAACTTAAATCAAAACATTTATCTCATTAAAAAGTAATAAAAAAAATATCGTAAAAAATTTTAATGGTTGTTCAAAAGTTGGCATAGCACCATCCCCATATAAAATTATCCGGTAAAATAAATTTATAATAATATGTTTTCGGCTTAACTTACGTATGATAAGTGAGCCCATCTTTTTTATTATGTTTTCCAGTTCTACTCTGACACCATTTTACGGCGCAAGAAGGCATGTTTACTAAATTATTAAATTTTCTGATAAACTTCACTACCACCGTGTCACTGAACCGCCATTTGTAAACTAAACGGCTTGGCGGCTCAGTTTGTAAGCCCCGCCCCCCGCGGCTCACTTTTTGTGGGGTCATTTTACAGAGCTACTTCATTGTCTATATATCATCACATCAGTCGCCGACTCCAACAATGGGGAAGGCAACTGTCAGAATGACATTTCCAACAATTAGTTTTAATGAAATTCCGCAACATGGCGCATGATCATATATTTCTGGTCAGGCTTTATATAGCTTCAGTACATTATTAACCATTCATCTTTTGTCTCTTTGTCTCGTTGTACGTAATTGTATGAAATCTGGAACAGCGCCCTCTACAAAAAGTTTTCACCCGCCTTCCCCATTACCCCATTAGTTAAAGCAATGGCGCGCAGTTACAGTGTCCCAGAGGCAACCGAATGGCTCGCGGTATTTAAGCTCCCTATGTGTTGTGGAATCAACCTGTGCATTGTGCAACCCAAACTGACTCACGTTGGACTTTGTTCTACCTCCCCGTCCCCCCGTCCCTCATTTTTTTCTGGCGTTCAACTCACGGATCGATAACCGATCAGCCGATGTGAATGGAAATTTGCATGCTCGTTCTTCATCATATAAAGGTACTGGAAATTGAGGGGTGGAGGATGAAAGACCAAGTCCAACGTGAGTTAGTTTGAGTTGCACAGGGTGGTTGCACAACACGTAGGGAGCTTAAATACCGCAAGACATCCGGTTGCCTCGCGGACACTGATTGCTCTGAATACATGGACGCCTATACCTCTTTCCACCTGCTACATATCTTTGACCTATTTGTCCACAGAACTCTGACAATGATTGGCGTGTATATGTCACACACGGCTTTGGTTAATGCTCACTCGTACCTCAATAATCCTTACTATATTGAAACGGTAAGAACAATAATTTTAAAACCCTTATTTGCTAATTTGGTAACAGAGTCCACTCCATACCTATATGTTGATATATATACAGGTACAGGAAATAATAATTAAATAAAAAAACCGGTCAAGTGCGTGTCGGACCACGCATAATGGAGGGTTCCGTACCTTCAACGGAATAAGAACCAAACTAATACCAAAAGGTCGTATCTGATGCCTATTGAAGAAGTTTCTTGGACTTAAAAATGGCTAAACCGATAATGTTCAAAACAATTTTCGTAGAAAGTATGTGACAAGGCGCATCTTCTTAATTTTTTTCATATTTTTAGGACTTACAGGAGACTTACAGGAAACGTGGCTTTCGAAGCGATTATTTCTGAAAATATTAACTTAATCACAAAATGTTCAAAGAAACCTCGATGTCATTTTTAAAGACCTATCGATGGATGTAGCCGATGTACATTAACATGTTGACATTACGTAAAAAAAATCTAAATTATATACATGTATATAACCTCCCTAACGTTTTTCTTCAATTTAACTACATAACCAAATAACAGCATACAAAATACACCTCCTGTCAAAATTTGATTAAGATATGTACGTCTAGTTTCCGAGTAAAATAGCTGTGGCCTACGGAAGGACGGGCGGGCGGATGGACAGATGGACATGACGAAACTATAAGGGTTCCGTTTTTGCCACTTTGGCTACAGAACCCTAAAAAGCCTTCAACACCCAAAAAACTATCATTAAAATCGTGTGCTATACAAAAGTCATTACGGATCCTTTTTGTTGTTATCTAGGCAGTTGTAAAGTGGTGGAGGTTTGCATGGTTTGAAGCAATATTATAAGAAATTATATAAGTAATTAGATTATATCATTGTCAAAAGTTTCTGTTGGAGGAAAGTAGTGCCAAACGACGTAAAATGCAATTCATAGTTGGTCGCCTACTATTTCTGTTTCCGTTATAATACGCAATGTTTTTTCGTTCTAATGTTAAAATATAGGCCCTGTCCTGTATAACTGAGACAACTTTGGCAGTTTTTACCTATTTTGCTGGTCTGTCACTCTGACCTCCACCCATTAAAAGCTGCCAGATTCCCGGACCTAGCAATAGGGATAGCATAGCAATCTAAGCCAGATGGGTTTTGTTGCTCTCATTATTGTGATATCTGACGTGGCCAGCTCTTAGTAGGCCCTGTAGCCAAGGTGACAATCGTTTGTATAAAACGAAACGAAACGCTACACGCTCTCGCTCACTCTTCCATATTAAACCGGTATTAGACATTGCAATTTGTAGGGCCCAATCTGTTGTGTACCCTGCCTCTCCCTACCCTCCTTCAGCTCTCTACTGGCCCTAACTCTTACTACATCTCCCAACCTGACAGATTAGGTCCTACAAATTGCAATGTCTAATACCGGTTTTAGTGCGATAGAGAGACGGATAGCGTTTCAATTCGTTTTCTGCAAACGATTGTCATCTTGGCTAAGCCCCCTGGCCTTACTGTAAATTCTTGTTGCAGTCATACGATGATCCGGGAAAATACATTCTGTTCAACGGCACGCTGGTGGTGTACACATTCTTCATGATGTCTGGCTTCATGCTAGCGTTCAACTTCGAGATCTACGCTGAGAAGCACCGTGTTAGTCTGTGGGACTGGCCCAAAAACATGCTCATGCGGTGGCTGAGGTGAGCTTAGTGGGAATGGCTTGTCGCACACTCGTCCTTGTATCGCTCGTTGACGCACATAACTAAGTGTAAAGCCTGAGTGGACGCTCGAAGCGGAGCGTTCGGCGGGGCGTGCAGCGTAGCGGGCGAGCGTCCATTCACTTTGTACAGCGTCGACTCAGGACACCAGGGCCAGGACAACTATGACATTACACTTTTGTGACAGTTGAAATTTGGGGTGGAATCACTCAAGAGTGATATCTAAAATGGTGGCCATAGCCATAGACAAAACGCTGTAGCGAGACCTACTGACAGATTGATAGTTAGGTGTGGACACGTGGACAGGTGGATATCACTCTATCCACTAGCGATACAAGTGTGACATCCACGTCTCACAGTTTGGCATGTCGAATCAGTATGAGTTTCATTTGTTTAACATGCACGCCGCATGCTCCGCCCCACTGCACGCCCAACTCGAGCGTCCACGAGGGCCTTACACTAAGAGTCTATGTGACTGATACAGCTGTTGTAACAGCCTCTAGTGAATTTAACGTTATTACGCAACTTAGAATTATCCTGCAGAAAGAGATAAAACACGAACCACTGGTGAAAACACTCTTCTTCAACCGGGTAAATGAGATGCTTGATGGATGGTTTAAGAGGTGTACACTCGCCGCGATATGGGGTCAACACGATGATGACGTCACAGTTGACATCCCCATTCCCAACTTGACGTTTAATTTCACGCATGTTTTATTAACACATCACCTACTAATATATTATGTTTCAAATTATATTATTTAGTATTTTCGGCATAAACTGTGACTAAATAAACAAAATTATCTATTTCTTAAAATTATTACTAAAGTTTCGTAAAAGGAAAAGTCACAGGTTGGATTGCTCCTCGATTGATCAACACAATCAACCAATTTGACAACTGACCGCTCATTCTAACTATAGTTCCATCTCGTTATAATCTTTTGACTAGTCGCTTTACGTCTGTAAACCTCTTTATGGTTATTGGCTCCTTGGAAAATGACTGTTTATAGCCCCACTGTCTCCCACTTCCATCCTGATAATGTCCACGGTGATGACGCTGTGCCACCTGGGCGACGGCTTACAGTAGGACGTGGTCGTGACTAAGGTTGTCCCAATGGTTGTGACTAGGGTCATTGCGAGGCTTATTCCACACCTTAGGAATGATCAAGACTGTTTGTCCCTAGACTGACTCCCACATACGCCCTGATAGTGTTCACGGTGATGACACTGAACCTCCACCTGGGCGACGGTCCGCTGTGGGACCTGGTGGTGACCGATGAAGCGGACGCCTGCAGCCGCTACTGGTGGGCGCACTTGTTCTACTTCAACAATTATGTCTACGGCGACTGTCATTGCTTTCCGCAGAGTTGGTGAGTTACAAATCACAAGTTCTCATGTAAATATACTTATTTTTTTCCTATTATTAGTTTGAATAACATAATATCAAGAAAATATGGGATGTAGTGCTGGTAGCCCGGCGGTAAGACGTCTCACACTCTATCCGAAGGTCTAGGATTCAAACCATGTATGAAACATCATTTCATATTTGCCAGCTGCTTGTTTATATAAAACATCGTGAGGAAACTTGCTTGCTTACGTATGTTAGGGACGAAGCTATTTGCTAGAATGAGAAAGCAATATTCGTCTCTCATTCTGGCTCATCTACTTACGTAAACAAAACTTACAAGTGTGAATGTAAATCTAGCCTAAAAATTATAATTAGATACTCGTAATATATGTTTGCCTTCATACTGAGACGTAATTAACGCACGATTCAACGGAACTAAAGCGAACTATCGCATATTGCACTAGGGTCATGGTTTCATGGTTCATCACTAAATGACCTTTTAAACTATAGAACAGCAAGTAAGTACAAGAAAACTGTCTCAACAGGTACCTAGCCGCAGACACACAGCTATACGCACTAGGACTACTACTATGTCTCATATGTCGGAAGCCACGCGAGCAAATGCTGGCGCTGGGCGGCTTGCTCGTCGTCGCGCTGGCCATACCAGCCGCGCAAGTTTACTACCAGGACTTAGGGGCCGTGGTGCACCAGTCTCCCGAGTAAGTTAGAACAGATGCTGGCGCTGGCCGGCTTGCTGGTCGCACTGGTTATACCAGCCGCACATGTTTACTACCAAGACTTTGGGGCCGTGGGGCACCAGTCTCCCGAGTAAGTTAGAACAGATGCTGGCGCTAGCCGACTTGCTGGTCACGCTGGTTATACCAGCCGCGCAAGCTTACTACCAGGACTTAGGGGCCGTGGTGCACCAGTCTCACGAGTAAGTTAGAACAGATGCTGGCGCTAGCCGACTTGCTGGTCACGCTGGTTATACCAGCCGCGCAAGCTTACTACCAGGACTTAGGGGCGGCAGTGGTGCACCAGTCTCACGAGGAAGTTAAAACAGATGCTGGCGCTAGCCGACTTGCTGGTCACGCTGGTTATACCAGCCGCGCAAGCTTACTACCAGGACTTAGGGGCCGGCAGTGGTGCACCAGTCTCACGAGTAAGTTAGAAATGCTTGTTTCCGCAATAATACACAATGTTTTGTGTTCTGATGTTAAAATATCCTGTCCTGTATGAATTTTAACTTAAACTTAAACTTCGGCAGTTTTTACCTATTTTGATATTACTTTGTTCCAACTGAAAAATTTTGTTGGTCTGTCACTCTCACCCATTAAAATCTGCTAGATGCCCGGATCTATCAATAAGGATGGTCAAGCAATCTTATTAGTCAGGTTTCATAGCTCTCATTATTGTGTCATATCTGGCGTAAAAAGCTTAGTCCATTTGCCTTTTTGTACTTGCAGAGCCTACCGTACTTTATACAAATTCGACGCCACATACCGGCTCACTTACGTGCCGGCCCACACCAACATCGCGACGTACGTGCTAGGCGTCGCCGGTGGTTGGCTCACGTTCCATTGGATGAAGGAGAAGAGCATGTCTGAGCGGCTGCAGGTCAGTCCAGCCTTGAGAATATAAAGTCGGACCATGCTGGCTCTGCGTGGAAAGTACGACCTGCATTGGTGATTAGCATGCTAAAAATTAAAATCCCAAAATGAGGAGCGGAAACCATTGTAAAACGTGATAATTTTATATAAATTTGTCATTTTTTGCTGACTCGTCCACACATTGCGCTTGGAAAGTCGACTTTTTTACACACTTTATGAACACAAAGGAACATTAAGGCTGCGTTTCCACCAGAGATGTTCTAGGTAGCTGAGCAATGTGAGGATGCGCAGCGAAGATGTGGAACATTGTGAGTGTTTCCACCAGAGATATGCGACGTAGCTGAGCGGTGCGAAGATGCGTTGCGAGGTTTGCTTAGCGGTGCGAGAATGCGTTGCCTCTGATAAACGCACTTAGGGTATAAATATCCTTTCAGGCTCACCTCACACTAGCGTCTCCCGAGCGTCGACGTCGCGCCAGCGCCCGCGCAGCAGCGACACGACGTCAGCGCAGCGTCGACGTAACGTTGGCGCAACGCTAGCGGCTAGCTAGACGTTGACGCTCAATAGACGCCGCGGCACAATTGCACCGACCCTAGTGTGTCTAAGAGACGCTAGTGTTGGGTGAGCCTAATATCATCAGAAGGCCTAGCCAACGTGCCAATCGTTTACGCTCCGTAGTGAACGAAACGCAACTGTCACTGTCAGACTAATAAGGAAGTGATAGAGAGAGATGACTACGGTACGCCACGGAGCGTTAACGATTGCCACGTTGGCTAACCGCCCTGTTGTGATTACTTGTAGGCAATATTTACCTATTTCCGTTCCAGAAATACGCATGGCTCGTATGGCTATCGTTCCCTCTCGCCGTGGCCACCATTTTGTCCGGGGGCCTGTTCTACATGGACCACTTTGAGCCCTCGACCATCGTGAAGGTCTTGTACGCTGCACTCCACAAACCCTTCTTCCAATTTAACGTACTTGTCATTTTGATTGGCTGCGTCTTTAAGGTTGAAAGTAAGCTAAACATCAAGGATATTTCAATTAATTCTTAAAAGCGGGAAAGGCTAACTTAAGCATCACGGTAGCTCGTTATTCAAGAGTTTTAGTGTGAAGGACAGAAAGTAATGGATATTTAACCAAGGGATAAAATGCACGTTTTTCTGACGAGATATTATAATCGAGCTATTCGAGTGAAATGGGTGCCTTTGTTGAACTCTACTTTTCATTACGAATACAAGTAAAGTAAGTACAACCTACCTATTCTAATAAATCTAAGTTATATGAAATCAAAGTTAAATGACAGAATGGAAATCATAACTACGACAAATCCATTTTCAATCCAATTCTTAAAAGAAATATTTGAAAGTGTGAATATTAAAAGTTTAAATATTTAAAGTTTAAGCTTAAGCTTTCCAAGTTCGCATTTTAGACTTGGAAAGTAAAACGCCCTAGGGCGAAATTGAATCATTTCCGACCACTCTATAGTGGTATATGATTAATTGATTATGTAACTTTTTTTATTTTTTTATTATGGGACTGACCAGCGATTGGCCTTAGTCCCACCTGATGGAAACTATACTTATATATTGAGAAATGAAAAGGTCTACCTATACATGTATTATGTTATTGTTATTTCTCTGTCCCTCTCACCAGGCCGTCGACCGTCGTACGAAAAGAGATATATATACTATACCTACTCAATAATAACTTTTTTTTATACTACGACGGTGGCAAACAAGCATACGGCCCACCTGATGGTAAGCAGTTACCGTAGCCTATGGACGCCTGCAACCCCAGAGGATTCACATGCGCGCTGCCTACCCTTTAGAAACCTATTCACTTCTTTTTTGAAGAACCTCATACTGTAGCCCGCTGGGAAAACCTCGGCAGGGAGTTCATTCCACAGCCGCAGCGTTCGTGGGAGGAAATTCCTCTTGAACCGTACTATGCGCGACCCTTTGGGCTCCAGGGTGTGAGGATAAACACCCTGCCGGCGGCGAGCGGTGCGGTGCGAACTATCGACGCCTACTTGTTTTGCAGCTGTATTCCGCAGTATACTGGAATGGAGTGGCTTCGCGTGGACTGCCCGCGTGTCTTACGCAGGGTTTCTGCTGCATTCGTTGTTCCAGCGCTACCTGGTGGGGACACAGAGACTGCCTTCCTACATGTCCGACTACAACGTAGTACGTAGTATATTTACTTTACATTCAGTAGGTATACGCTTATTTGCGATGCGCCCAAGACTTCCTAGTTCCTGCACAGTGACAGCGAAGGCGGTATTCACAGTGCCGCGGTTTGCGCATGCGACGCCGGTGCGCGAGCGAGATAGCGCTCTGCATGTGTATAGCGCTGTCACGCTTGCACACCGTCGACGCGTCCGGTTGCGACGCCTGTATGATAATCGCCGAAGTCAGATTTTTGCTCGCAGAGACTCTCTTATGGTCAATCAGGCCAATATTCATGACTTGTGCGAAGATTTGCAGGCATTGCGAATGATGCGAACCCAAGTCCAAGGTTATTTTAACTAGGAGGCTGCAGGCCTCTATGCCTGCCAGCTGTTTCCGCACTTATAGACAGGTAACATCTTTAATTAAGAGTCCGGTAACGATTTGAAAACGAAAATCGCTAATAAAGAAATAACGCACATAAATTGTATTTGACAAGATAGTTTGAAGTCTTGTTATTGCAAAAAAATACTTTTGGTAAGTACACATTTTTAGGGTTCCGGTGTCAACTAGGAACCCTTATAGTTTCGCCATGTCTGTCCGTCCGTCCATCCGTCCGCGGATAATCTCAGTGACCGTTAGCACTAGAAAGCTGAAATTTGGTAGTAATATCAATCACGCCGACAAAGTGGAAAAAAAATGTTTTATTAGGGTACCTCCCCTATACGTAAAACGAGTGATTTTTTTTTTTCACTTCGACCCTAACGTTTGATATATTGTTGGATAGGTATTTAAAAATGAATAGGGGTTTAGTAAAATAATTTTTTGATAATGTAAATATTTTCGGAAATAATCGCTCCATAAGTTAAAAAAAATGTGTCGTCGTCCGTCCCCCCCTCTAACTTTGAAACCATAAGTTATAAAAAAATCTCAATAGTAGAACTTTATAAAAACTTTCTACGAAAATTATTTTGAACTTTATCAAGTTCAAAATAATTTTTGAATAGTTTTTGAAAAAAAATTACAGAATAATTTCTGAACTAAGTTTGTAATTTAACCGTATAAGCAAGCAGGTGTTTATTGTACCTGTAATTTCTACAAAATCACAATGAAATGACGTGCTTTCAAATAAAGTTGACGGACGGAAAACTACGGAACCCTACACTGATCGTGGCCCGACACGCTCTTGGCCGGTTTTTTATTATATAATCCCGGAAAACTCAACACTTTTAGTGAGGACGTTGTTTCGTGCAATCTTGTCGCTTGATTTTATGTTATTATTTGTTATGCCCTCCATTATGTTTTATATTATCTGATTAAAGCATAGAGACACATTTATTTCTACATTTAAATTTTTATGAAATACCTACGTATACATTCCTATAAATACCACCTAAACTTCGCCAATTTTTTCTAAAATCGTTCTAGGTAAACATAATTGAAAAATATGTATGATAATGACAAGAACTGTTCCACTTATTCCTTAAACGACTCATTTTCCAACGTATTTATATATTTTATCTACACTCATATTGTAAGTTCTCTAAAACGTGTTCGAAAACGGTAGGCAATGGCTAGCATTACCACGACCGATTTTACTATGATAAGCTTTTTATCCGTGGCAGTAACGTAATTTTAACTTTTCATGCTCAATTATTGATGTGCTATGAGTTTTGATAACATAATGTACACCTGCACCCTCCCGCGCGAGAATGTTTTTGTTGGGATTTCACTTTTTTTTGTAGAAACGTGGGCTTATTGATTTATTTAGACGACAGCGACAGTCAGCGCCATCTAGCGACGTGTGCGGGGTATCACCGCCACTCTTAGTCCAATGCATTATATTTTGACCAAATTTTGTTTTCTAATCAGGGTCACCAGGTACTCCAGTTCTTCGATTATCCTAGTTTTTATAGTTTTCCCTTTATGTGGCCATTAAACCCTAACTCTGTACCAAATTTCAGCTCTCTTAGTTTATGGGAAGTACTAGTTCTATTTTTATGATCATGAGTGAGTGAGTGTCATAAATTCGAAACTTTGCTTTCGCTTAACTTCGGAACTAAATGACCTACAGACTTGAAATTTTGGATTTTAAGTATGTGATTATAGCTTACTGGATGACGAAAATTTCTGCGTTCTGGTCTTATCCAGAGGTTCTCAAATAGGGGCCTGAAAATGCGGCGAAATGGTTCCAGTAAAGGATGGTACGGCAGTGTTTGCTTCGCGCTCGACTTGGCGGGGGCACTGCCGTGCCCCCAGATCGAAAAGTTGAGCGAAATCGAAAAAAAACTTTACCGGACTCTTAATCTCTGAAGTAGATACAATACCGTCGACGACAAAGATATGTTTACACTTTTGGACCTGTGACTGTAACATGTTGCAAAAGTGTAAAGATATCTTTGACAACATATGTACAGTCGACGTACATATGTTTCTCATACCTCACTGTTCACAATAACTGTAAATTGGATGTCCACAATAAGGTTACCTACATGAATTAAAAAAAAAAGTCTATGTAGTGTAGCTAGTTGTATAGTGCCACCTACTCCACCGTCTCTGGGCCTCACTGAAAATCAGCGTCGCAGAGTGTACCATGTGGAGCATTCTGTGACATCAAGCTGAGTGAGGACTATTTGGGGCAAACGACAGTTTTAGATAGTAAATACCATTAGTTAGTTTTAAGTTTTTCTGCCCTTGTTTTGTGCTAATAAATAGCTTTTCTTTTTAGGGTTCCGTAGTCAGAATGGCAAAAACGGAATCCTTATAGTTTTGATCATGTCCGTCCGTATGTCACAGCCATTTTACTCGGAAACTATAAGACGTATGAATCTTGAAGCAAATCAAATTATTTTGTTCAATATTTTTTGATTTGCAATTTTTTTTTTTTTTTTTAAGTAGTTACACTACTATATATAAACTGAAAAGATCGATGTCATATACTTCAGAAAAAGTGACCAAACCCTCCGGTGTCCGAGGCCAGATCTGGCCTAGCAGGCTAGCATTACCACGACCGATTTTACTATGATAAGCTTTTTATCCGTGGCAGTAACGTAATTTTAACTTTTCATGCTCAATTATTGATGTGCTATGAGTTTTGATAACATAATGTACACCTGCACCCTCCCGCGCGAGAATGTTTTTGTTGGGATTTCACTTTTTTTTGTAGAAACGTGGGCTTATTGATTTATTTAGACGACAGCGACAGTCAGCGCCATCTAGCGACGTGTGCGGGTATCACCGCCACTCTTAGTCCAATGCATTATATTTTGACCAAATTTTGTTTTCTAATCAGGGTCACCAGGTACTCCAGTTCTTCGATTATCCTAGTTTTTATAGTTTTCCCTTTATGTGGCCATTAAACCCTAACTCTGTACAAAAAAAAAAAGTCTATGTAGTGTAGCTAGTTGTATAGTGCCACCTACTCCACCGTCTCTGGGCCTCACTGAAAATCAGCGTCGCAGCCCTGGAGTGCGATTTTTGAATCTCACCAAGTGACTAATTCTCACCGATGTGAGTGATTTACTTTCGGAAATCACTCACATCGGTGAGAATTAGTCACTTGGTGAGATTCAAAAATCGCACTCCAGGTAGCAAACTGACGTCAGCGACGCACAAGCGACGTCATTTTTATGTCATATTAAGGTCTGTCATTTATTCGCTGAAAACGTACGTTATAGTGACGTCAATTTAAGGTCAGGTTAAAAAGTGGACGTCGTACTAACGTCAATTAAGGGTCATCATCTGGACGTACCATATTCACCGCAAAGTGGACGTCTTAATAACGTCAATTTTAGGTCAGCATCTGGACGTACCGTATTCGTCGCAAAGTTGACGTCTTAATAACGTCCATTTTGGGTCAGCATCTGGACGTACCGTATTCATCGCAAAGTGGACGTCTTAATAACGTCCATTTTAGGTCAGCATCTGGACGTGCCGTATTCGTCGCAAAGTGGACGTCTTAATAACGTCCATTTTAGGTCAGCATCTGGACGTACCGTATTCGTCGCAAAGTGGACGTCTTAATAACGTCCATTTTAGGTCAGCATCTGGACGTGCCGTATTCATCGCAAAGTGGACGTCTTAATAACGTCCATTTTAGGTCAGCATCTGGACGTACCGTATTCGTCGCAAAGTGGACGTCTTAATAACGTCCATTTTAGGTCAGCATCTGGACGTGCCGTATTTATCGCAAAGTGGACGTCTTAATAACGTCAATTTTAGGTCAGCACCTGGACGTACCGTATTCGTCGCAACGTGGGCGTCTTAATAACGTCAATTGAGGGTCAGCATCTGGACGTACCATATTTACCGCAAAATGAACGTCTCAATAACGTCAGTTTAAGGTCATCACCTGTACTATGTACGATGTACAGTAAGACGGGATAGACTTTCCATTATGGACCCACGCTTTAGAAGTTCATATTTTTTTTATGAATAGTACTCTTAATTATTAAGCGTTATCTGAATTTTCAGCTTTCGGAAATTCACGGTTCACGAGATATTTTTTTTTAAGTTTCTATACAAATCTGAAAAGAACACGATTATGCATATTTTTAGGTTGGGTATTTTGTCATGCCAGGCGTCAAAGTTGACATTTCACGTTTCGTTTACCGTCAACGGTGTATTTTGATTTATTTTGTCATGTTTTTTAATAAAATATTTAAAACAAATATATATATTGATTTAGAATTCTAATCATCATGCAGTATTTTGTTGTCAATAATATATTTGGCGCTGTTTTAACAATTTAAATTCACTTTTTACACTTATAATGAATAAATTCGTGTTTCCTTTGTGTGGAACAAAACGCGGTGTGACGCCATTTTGTTTCATAGCGTTTTTGTCTGCTAGTGTCATTCACCGTTTGTCGCCGCTCCTACAGTCGAGGTCGTTTTACGTACTCCTGTTAGTGAAAATACAACGTGTGAATACCATGGCGTCCCCGAAGCCCTTAGCTTCTGTGTCTGAACAGTCGAGTGATGTGCAAGTGTTGGACTCAGTTGAGCCGCTTGTCACGGCCTCCTCTTCTGTGCCGTCTTGTAGTGCGCGAGTTTTGGACTCAATAGAGCCGCTTGTGCCTACTGTGTCTGTGTTCGACCTCGAGGAACCAGTTGCTGGTCCCAGTGGGTTGGCTGTCCCTAGCGGGATAGCTGGTCCCAGTGGAGTAGCCGCTGGCCGTAGTAGCAGCCCTCCAGCTGCTACTAGTTCTTCGGAGGACGATGACGACCTGTATACTAATGGTACGATGATGACCAGACCTTGTGGGTCATCCGGCAGGCGTAAAAACCTTTACTCGGAGGAGTTTATGTAAGTATCCAAGTTTTAACATTTAGTTGGTATTGATTTTCTATGCAATTTTTGCAATGAATTAGTCGGTCAAAGTTAAGAGTATTATATTGATTAGGTTTTTTTTTTTCAATGTAGAGAAAGATTGGTACTTATAGTCTGCAGTGGTGAAATGAATACTTATAGTTCAACAAGTGACCAAAAAAACTTAATGACTGTAAAATGCAATTTTGATACATTTTAGGGTCATCTTATAGCTTGAAAAATAGCTAATTATGTTTATCCTCCCCGCCCCCCCCCCGAAAATCCTTGATTATTCATGTGTTTTGTTGTTGTTGCAGAGGCATGTGGACCTGGTTTAAGCTTTTCACATTACTGGGAACGCACGGACAGTGCGTGCAGTTTTCTGAAGAGAGGGGCCTTGTTCCACGCCAAAAAATTTGCACATATCACAAGAAGCCGATGACCCTGACATCGGAAGCGGGGCAATTCGACAAATTTAGATGCCGGAAAGGAAACTGCCGAAACAAATCATATTCAAGAGCCCTCGGGACCTGGTTTGAAAATGCTCGATTGTCACTTGTACATATTTTTCAAATAATGTACGCCTTCTGTGAGGGTCATTCGTATGATTACACAAAAAAACAATTAAACAATGGTCACGTAGTGTCAAGTCGAACGGTGGCCGACTGGTATAGTTATTGCAGGGAAACTATTGCAATTTTTGAATTAGAGTGTCAAAGGGCCCAAGGGAAGATAGGGGGCCCTAACAAAGTTGTCCAAATAGATGAGTCGAAATTCGGGAAAAGAAAATATAACAGGGGTAGGCACATTGAGGGACATTGGGTATTAGGGATGATAGAAGATTGCCACCCATTTAGATCTCACTTCTTTTGTCGTCAAAGTCAACAACGAAGGCATATATAATATGTATATTGAACTTGGCTCTCATTTCACATTTATGTTTTTGATGGGATTATTGTTATGGGGCTATTGGTTCCCACTGTCCTTTAATGCCTCTTTAAATATAGATTATACTACTTACATAGCGTTTTTTAGTTTCATCCATAAGTCCTAGAGTTTGTTCAGGGTACGTAGACAAAATGCCTGCTATGCTAAGCGCTAAACTCTTTTCTACTCTTACGCGTAAGAATTTGCGCGGGGAGAGGGAACAGGTATAGATTAGAACGCATTATAGCGTAGGCGTCTTGTCTAGGGCGCCTGGCCAATAAGTTATAACCGTCTTAGAACTTAAATCTAGCACGTTGTTAGTTCACTCAACAGCCAGGTCGGTTCTATTTTTGAACAGACTACCCACCCATCCTAGCTACGAGGAGCATATTGCCGTGCTTACGATATCAGCAGTGTGTTTTGAGAGATGTTATTTAAATTTATATAATACCCGCCTTAATAAAATTAAAAATCGCTAACTTCTACTGCTGATATCGTGAACACGGCAGCATAATGCAGCCCTCGTAGGTCCTGACCTGACCTGTGCCTATGCAGGAGTGATTGTGGCGTTACTATGTCCTAGTAACGCCACAATCAATCCTGTGTGTGACGTTATTCGAACATACTGGCTGCCCTAATATGTACGGCCCAGAAACGTCCGTATGAATTCAGCATATGACGTCTCTCCAACGTCAGTGGCTGCCCTAATATGTACGGCCCAGTAACGTCCCTATGGATTCAGTATATGACGTCACTCCAACGTCAGTGGCTGCCCTAATATGTACGGCCCAGTCACGTCCCTATGAATTCAGTATATGACGTCTCTCTAGCGTCAGTGGCTGCCCTAATATGTACGGCCCAGTAACGTCCCTATGCATTCAGTATATGACGTCTCTGTAACGTCTGTAAACAGACGTCTTGAGGCTGTGACAAATTGACGTCATCTGCTGGGACCCCCCGACGTCGAGAAATGACGTCTCTTACGTCGAGCAGTACCGTAAACGGACGACATAATGACGTATAAATGCTACCTGGGAGAGTGTACCATGTGGAGCATTCTGTGACATCAAGCTGAGTGAGGACTATTTGGGGCAAACGACAGTTTTAGATAGTAAATACCATTAGTTAGTTTTAAGTTTTTCTGCCCTTGTTTTGTGCTAATAAATAGCTTTTCTTTTTAGGGTTCCGTAGTCAGAATGGCAAAAACGGAATCCTTATAGTTTTGATCATGTCCGTCCGTATGTCACAGCCATTTTACTCGGAAACTATAAGACGTATGAATCTTGAAGCAAATCAAATTATTTTGTTCAATATTTTTTGATTTGCAATTTTTTTTTTTTTTAAGTAGTTACACTACTATATATAAACTGAAAAGATCGATGTCATATACTTCAGAAAAAGTGACCAAACCCTCCGGTGTCCGAGGCCAGATCTGGCCTCGGACACCGGAGGGTTTGGTCACTTTTTCTGAAGTATATGACATCGATCTTTTCAGTATAAGACGTATCTTAATAAAATTTGGTCATAAGGTGTAGTTTGTATGCCGCTATTTAGTTATGTAGTGAAATTGCAGAAAAAAATATTTTCAGGGGGGGCGCTCCACACATGTACCTAACTAAATTTCAAAAAAAAACTTTTACTAAATATCAACATGTTGCACATCAAGCGATAAGGTCTTTAAAAATAACATTGAGGTTTCTGTGAACATTTTGTGATTAAGTGAATAGTTTCAGAAAAATCGCTTCGAAAGTCGGAAAAATAGCGTGTCCCCCCCTGTAACTTTTGAACCGTAAGTCAAAAAAATATGAAAAAATTTGAGAAGATGCACGTTATCACATACTTTCTATCAAAATTGTTTTGAACATTATCGGTTTAGCCATTTTTGAGTTATTTCCAAAAAACTTCTTCCGTATGCATCAAATACGACCTTTTGGCATTAGTCTGGTTTTTATTCCATTGAAGCTACGGAACCCTCCATTATGCGTGGTCCGACACGCACTTGGCTGGTTTTTCTTTCTTTCTTTTTATGTACATGAGGTATTTAAATTACCTATTTCATCGACAGGTAATAGTCCTGTCAGCAACCATCGTACTCTCTTCATCCGTCGGGGCGCTGCTGTTCTTGATGGTGGAGTCTCCTCTAGCTGCGCTCACCAAGGTTGTTCTAGTACCACCAAGAAGGAAAGAAGAAGATGGCACTGCCACGGATATAGTTGCCGGAGATATTACCAAAGTCTAGAATATTACATCAGTTATCGTTACAACTACCAGAACATCTGTAATTTATTCCTCTCGAATACAGTATGTAGACCTACCAGAAACATTTATTTAATAAACCCTGGGCTTGTCTAGGCGACAAATAAGGTCGTGGCATATGTAAATTATTTTACTACAGACACTTGATACTTGGTAGTGGACACCGCTTGAGGTCAAGTGCAAACCTCACTCTTACTGTACCGTCCAGGAATTCCAGGACATATTCTAAATCTTTCACGGCACGCGCTGTGCAGTTGTGGAATGAGTTGCCGTTATCCATTAAACAGTCCCAATCAGTTGCGTCACTCAAGAGAAAACTGTATAAAC
This sequence comes from Pammene aurita, assembly GCA_947086415.1. Classification (NCBI taxonomy): domain Eukaryota; kingdom Metazoa; phylum Arthropoda; class Insecta; order Lepidoptera; family Tortricidae; genus Pammene; species Pammene aurita. The sequence goes on along the minus strand of OX352302.1, from coordinate 26,279,338 downwards.
TGTGGCTTTCCAACGACTTGTGTACCTAGTATATATTTATGTAGGTACTAGCTTTTGCCCGCGGCTTCGCTCGCGTTAAGAGTCCGGTAATGCTTTGAAATCGAGCGAAGATACGAGTTTTACACAGTAACCGAACGCTTCCAGGTACCACCGGCGCGTGCACGTGCGCGGCCGCAATGAACAATATTGATACTTTAGGCGCTCTTGCGTAATATCAGAAAATTTGTTAGGTAAAATAAAACTAAAGGTAAATCTAGTAACCATTTAATACACCATGTTATTTATTATAACTTATTATGCACTAAAGCTATATCTATACATACATAATATAGGCGTTGGTGTAAATGGTTGATTGACTGATCAATGCAGAGCCACAACCTACAGCAGATCGTATTACATTTTTAATGTGTACAAGTAATACGAAATTATTTTGAAAAATTCAATCCCAAAAAGGGTTGAAAGATTGTATGGGTAGATTTAAAAAAATATATTAAGTGACTTTACTGGTGTTAGAGTGTCTTTACTGGTACTGGGTTTATCTTGGAGTTCAAGGCCCATTTCACACAGCATTTCCTAAAAAAACGTAAAAGTATATTTCAATCTACCTTGGGATGAAAATTATATTTTCAATCTATCTTGTAAAGGTAAAGTCAGATAAATTACTTATAATCGATTTATAAACCTTGTCTGTCTTTGTAGTTTTACTGCCATCTTTGCTGTTTTTATTTGGTTTTCTTACGCCATGGAATATTTTTTTTCTATTTACTGCGCCAAACGCACGCTTTTTGTTGTTTATTTAGTAAAAAAAAAATCGGTTGTCTGTAAAGTCGGTTTACTGACGATAGTTGAACGTGACAACGTCATAAGAAAATACTGATGGAATGGTTGCATTTTTCAAAAGAAAATTTTAATTTCACTGCACTTCATACTTGACAAAAACATGTAAATGTATTATTGTATAGCAGCTGTCCACGCGGACGCATCACTCACTCAAGTAGGAGAGAGACAGATGTCGAACGCTGCCGAACGCGAAGGCCGATTGTGCCTCTTTGTCGCTCGTTCCGCGCTCTCGCTTGCACTTCAAGCCTTAAATGGAACGCCTCAGAGCGAGGTAACGCCGCATGAGTCATGTTTTTTCGTGCGTGCAGCCGGCTCCATCGAATTATAAGACGTTGTCACGTCAAAAATATGAAGCGTCTTATCAATAAAAAGCCACAAAGATTAGTTTAAGTTCTAAATATATTTTGTGTGCAGCGTGATTTGAGTGCTGTTAGTAGGATTCTGCAGAAACAACAAACAAAGAAATGGAAATAAGTATGGTCCTGTTGTAGTTTTGCGTAAACACACATACAAGGATTTGAGTAGCTCAATACCATAGTTGTAGATTATTTTAAAGGCAAGTTCATGGACTATGCCTTGAAATATTAGTGTGCGTCGTATTGCACGGCTGTGTACTTGCATATCAAGCAAAGTCTTCGATGATATCTGCATTCTTAAGGCTTCCAGTTAAAAACCACCTGTGACAAAAATATCATGGCAATAAGGTCGTATAGGGGCATATGTATGTTTTAATATTGTAAGGCTGGATTTACACTAAACTTGTAAGTTTTGCTTTTGTAAGGGACGAAGCTATTTTCTACAATGAGGAAATAATATCTGTCTCTCATTCTGACCTACAACAGCGTCCCTTCGTACGTAAACAAAACTTAGAAGTTTAAATATAGCTTAAGAACAACATTAAAACAATCGTATACAATTAAACTAATTAAAAATTACCTAGTGAAACATCCAAATGAAACATGAGGATATGTTGTGTGTTAGACCAAGCTGTGGGGCATTTAAAGGGCTTTATAGTAATAATACAGACTAGACATTCCAATGGGCTTAGGACCTTTCGTAACTTTTTGACTAACGGCGATTGACATTTACCGATTAAAGTAAATTCAATGTTTATTTTGATGTCAATCAATCAGTTTTCTACCAGTTATCAAACACAATAGTCCAGTTTAAGACACTTGAAAAGTCACAAATGAATAATTACGATTTCCATACAGTTTCGCATAGTAAATGTTTGAAGAACGCATTTTTTTATTTGTGGCTTTTCTCCATAGAAATCCCTAAAAGGGCAATCCCTAAACTGCGTTGGCAAGTAAAAGACTTATCATCACTTCAACTCGGAAAGGCGCTCTTTATCCCTTAAAAGCGGAGGAGAAAAACGCATTTTATTTATCCACATCTGGCAGGATGGATTTAAACAGTTAAATTACAAAATTTTGAGAGCATTAATGTTTAATATTTTATAACTGGTATTTTTCCTCGCGGTGTTGTAGTTAAAAATGTTGAATTATGCTCGGCAGCAAAGTTCGCTCGTGGCTAAATTTTGGTATTTTTTGCTGACTCGGATCTCAATATAAGCACGCGAGGTTAAACTACAACTTTGCTCCTTTGTGTAATAAATAACTATTTTCACATCACCTATTCGTACACCGGCTTTTTCTTCCCTGCTAGGAGGGAACCATGTGGCGCTTTTCTGTCATAGTACATTAGTTTTTTTTTTCAGCCAGTCCGTCATTACAAAAAAATCTTATTAAATTAATCGATTAATTACAACCAGGAAGCACTCTAAGGACATATAAAGTTAAAAGAAATATGATTCTACTAAAATATTTTTTATTTTCCTCTAAGGTGGTGTTGAAAGCAGTATGTGTCACATAGAAGCAAAACTATTTTCACCTTGGGCGTTAACACATGAACCCTTCACTACACTCAGTAGTCTGCTTTAGAATCCCTTGCTACGCTCGGGATTCTATGATGTCGCATGTTTTGGGATTTACTATACGCCCTCACCGTAAATATTTCATTTTCTCCCTTGTTACACAATCTACTACTTATTGATTTCTGTTCGAAACGGGTTCAATTGGCATAAAAAATATAATGCATTTTACTCGCTCGCGTACATTTCTCATAAATTTGTATGTTGATCGCCCTTACGTCCTTAATTAAAATGTAGCGTCGTGAGATCTAGTATCTGCCCTCACTGGCCGATTTGGAAAATTCACCCTGTATAGGACCGTTCAACTATTCTTACACCGTTTGTGTATGTTTCTGTTTGACTAAGTTAGGTTCTAACTCAAAAATTATATGAAAATCGCAAAATATTTAATAAAAATTAACGTACGTACGTAACGTACCTAAGATCAAGACTATTTGGAGTGGAGCGCGTTATATTTACGAGGCGAATAAGGTAAATGATATAATTTCATAACAATTACGAAATAACTTAATAAAAATTTACCGACCAAGTATTCCAAAGGTCCCCAGATGTCAACGACTGGGTGATAACAAATTTTTCCCAATTTACGGGTGCCTTTGCACTTTTCGAATTCACGCTAGCGTTCTAGCGGGGAGCGACATACGTCCTGCCTCCGTGAGCTCAGCGAGCGAACTAAATCGTCCGGCCTTGCTTCGTATAATTAATTGTAAGTTTATAGTTAATTTGAAGTGCTCTATTTACGAATATTTACTATCAAATGGTATATATATTTTACATTATTTGGGTTCATAATAAGTTGAAGTTTATGTTTGTATTAATTTTTTTCATAACTAATCATGTATGTAGTCTGAAACCGCGGTTATTCTTTGTGTATTTTTTCCGAAAGTTGACTGATTTAAATATTTTTTTTCTCAGTTATTTTGTATGACATTGGTAGAATTTTTTATATTTATTCCATAGAAGACTATAAATTCAATATTACAAAAAAAAAACTGTAGCAATACGACATCAATAAAATCCCCAAATTGATATCTGTCCGAACCTCCCCGAGCTAAAATTGGTGAAACACTTGTTGGGAATAGGTCAATTATTCAAAATACAATAATAAAGTAGATAATTTTTTGTACTTATACAGTCCCTATTGAAATGATCTTTCAATTTATGCTTAAAAATGTGTTGATTTAGTACTCTTTAATGGCTAAATCATATCAAATAGTCGAGCAAAATTGTAAAAAGACTTTACCGGACTCTTAAATTCGGGGTAACACGGTTCCCCTTTCCTGATTTAAAACACAGAAGAGAACTCGTAACAGAATAAACCGCACACAAATAGTCCGCATACCAATTTTTAGCTTTCTACCTTGAAAATTGCGGTTGTCTGAAAGAAATCGCTCATTAGCGATAAGACCGCCTGTTGTTACCTCTACCTAAATTTATGTAATTGTAAAATTTGTACTTGTATCTGTGTGAGGTGTGCAATAAAGAGTATTTATTATTATTATTATTATTATTATTATTATTGCGGAATGCTCCATACAAACTTCCACCCCCCATTTTAGGGAAGTGGGGGGTTAGAAAGAGACAAAAAGTAGCCTATGTCACTCTCCATCCCTTCAACTATCTCCACTTAAAAAATCACGTCAATTCGTCGCCCCGTTTTGCCGTGAAAGACGGACAAACAAACAAACAAACACACTTACACTTTCCCATTTATAATATTACATAAAATATAATATACAGTATGGATTTATTGTATATTTAGTTATATCTATACGACTATAAATATATATATATATATATAAACAGCATATTTTGGTCATACAAGGTGCTCGCGAGGAACCGCATAATTTTAACAGCGAACTCCTGAGGCCAAAAGAAGTAAAAAATATCATATGACTTTTTGACAATTCCGCAAAAAAAAAATTTTTTTGTTTTTTTTTTCTTGTTTTCTGACCGTATTCTTAAATTAAAAATAAATGTTAATGACAAAACTATGCCTAAAAACAAATGAAACTACTTTTTTTTTTCTTAAAATCAAAGTTAAAGCAAAGTGTTTCCTGTCACTTTGATGTCTGTCAACAGGGATGCCTATAATGAGTTCCATAGTGGTAAAATTGCCGTTAAGAAAGCGTTCAGTCCTGAGTTTGATTATAAAATCAAAATATTTTTTTTTTTTTATTGGTTATAACGACAGAAAAGTTTATTTGACATTTTAGTCTCTAAATAAGGTCGGGATAACGCTGTTAAAATTATGCGGTTTCCTCGCGAGCACCGTGTATATACAGAAACAATAAATACAATCTATTAAAATTAATAATTGAAGGAAAAATTGAAGGGAAGCGAGGCCGCGGTAGAAGGCGCACTTCATGGACTAAAAATATAAGAGTGGTTAGAGGTGGAGAGCATAGACAGAATAATTCACATGACTGAAGATAGAGAGACATATAGACATATGGTCGCCGACCTCCTAGACGGAGATGGCACATGAAGTAGAAGAAGATATATATATATATGGGTGTATATATTATTTATATTATATAAGATATCGAATACTTTGTTATTTATTTATTTTACAGCATTTCCTTTCTGAAAGTACATATAAGTAGTGCTCGTTTGTCTATCTTGTGTATCTCTCTCAATTGCTCAAAGGTTAGCTGGAAGAGATCCCTTACAGGGATAAGTTCGCCTTTGTATTTTCTTTTGTTATGACTGTATTTTGTCCTGTTTTATGTACAATAAAGTGTTTGCATACATACATACACTTTTTATAACTCATGGTAAAAATCCCAAAACTAAAATTATATCAAAATCATACTTCTATTCTGTATTACTTGTTTACAATTTTATCATTTGGCTAATATTTGTCAAGTCAAGGTCAAGTTTTTCACTTTTCACATTTCACTTGGAATAAAGCTGTGTACACACTTACTTTTTAAATAAGTTGTAGTTCAATGTGGCGTCGGCTTTTTGCTGTTATTTGATGCAGTCGACGCCGGTTGTTTTCATGTAAGTACTTACGCTACGCATCAAATTTGGGTTTTGCCAGGCACGCCGCTGGTCCGCCTCGAACTGAGAACTCGCAAACGAGGTGACCAATATAACAAGACCCTAATGATGATTTTTCGAGCCTTCTAGCTCCATAAACCCTTGATCAATCATGCTCATGAACGAACTATCAAACTGTATTGAGCTCTACTACAACCCCAACAAATTTCATATAGATCAGAAAAACATTACTAAAGTTATCGCGCGACAACTATAAATCAAAAAGCCATCGAAATGCACAGAAGTCTAGTAGTACAGTAAAGATACGGTTGCGTCAAACATTAATTTATAATAGCCTGATTTTTTTATAATTCATTCTTATGGAATATTTATAGATAATATATACAAAAATCCTACCAACTTTTCACCCGGAAGTAGTTAAATAGGTAAAAAAAATTTTTTTTTAATTTGTATATTTTTATTTACAATAATATCAATTATTTTTATTTGTAAATATAACGATATTTAAGTCTTCTTTCTGTTTAAAGCGAAAAACAAGAAACCGTGTCCATGTAAAACCACATAAATAACAAAATGTACGGCGCGGGCGATATATATCCTAATTCGTTAGAAACAAATAGTAATAATTGGTAGTTTGTTCTTACACATTTTAAATGACTTAGAAACGATATATTCATTAAAATCCTACAAGAAAAACGCTTGTAATATGTGTGTACATATTTGTGGCGGTTAGCGAATAACGATATTTTGTAGGATTTCATTGCGTAAATAATACTTGTATCATGATATATCCGTTACACTAAAAATATTAGCTATTATTAATTATTTCCAATTCCCCATACTAGCCGCCCGTAAAATGACTGTAGTATATTTAGGTAGCCGAAGTTGTTTGGAAGAACTTCACTTCGCTTACGCTCCGCTCATTCGATTAAAAGCTTTTCCTTCTTCCTCAGTTCTGGATTTTTTTTAGAGACTAATTGCTTCACTCAACCCACAAAAAAACCAGTGGTATGAGGTCTGGTGAACGGCGATGGATTATCCCCGAAACGGCCAATCCACCAATTTCCGAAGATTTGGATTGAAGATTGGACGTGGATGGTATTGTTTACGTTTGCGTAATAAATTTAACATAATTTGGCTATAACTTTCATTTATCAACTTGAAAAAAGCCCTAAAAACGGCAATTAAAAAGTATTCGACATAAAATGAATGAAAAATGTGAATTTTCTAGTTAACAATGGGGTTGAATTTATCCGTCACTCACAACGTAAACATAACATAGTCACAGATAGGGTAATTGTGCTAGTTTTCGTCCACTTATCGATTTTGCCAGTTTTGTGATGCAAAAGAATATCTTAAAATACCCTTACTTAAATGTAACTATTATATTTCATTTTATAGCTTATATAGTCTAGTTTATGTTAATATTACGCGATAATTATCCATACTTGCGAGATTTTGTATAAAAAATATTATTTGAAAAAGTGGGGTTTTCCGTCCTAGGCTCTGCTAGTTTTCGTCCACTGAGTAGGGCGATTATTTCTGAAAATATTCACTAAATCAAAAAATGATAAAACAAACCTCAATGTTATTTTTAAAGTCCTATCGATTGATGTGCAACATGATGATTTTTGGTAAAAAAAAATTGTTACATGTATGGAAAACCCCTTGTGGCTCCCCACTAAATAAATACTTTTGAGCAATTTTACTACAATACTAAGTAGGGGTATACAAAATACACCTTATGTTATAATTTCATCAATATTAGTGATAGTCTCCAAATACAAAATGGCCATGGCATACGGACGAACTACGGACATGACGAAACTATAAGGGTTCCGTTTTTGCTATTTTGGCTACGGAATCCTAAAAACGAACGATAGTAAGGATTAACACCGTGTTTCTTTATTTCCGTTAATATTAGTATACAGTTAGGTACGATTAAGGAAACGAAATGGCGTAGTTAAATTTGTTTTTTCCATACAAGTATGTATTGTTAAATCGATCACGGTATTATATTTAACTCAACCAAACAATCGAATATTATAACTAAGGCATTTTATCACCAAACAATGATATTGTAGGCCTTTAATGTTAACCACTGTGAGTGCTTGTACTATTAAGCCTTGGCCAAACAGCATGCGTGGCGCAGCGCCGCGGTCGCGCGGTGCGACCGCGACACATGTTAACAGGTTAGCGACGTCAAACAGACTGCTTCCCGCCGGCGCCGCGCCCCGCTTCTGTCGTGCCCCGCGCGTCCACGCGGCGCGTGCGCAGCGCTGCGCGGCGGGACGCGGCGGCACGCTGCGCCGCGCTGGGTCACATCAGTCGGACGTTAGGCAGCGCGGTGCGTCGTGCGAGCGTAGCAATATACTGTGATTGCAAGAGTAAACAGCAAGCGTGGCGCAGCGCCGCGTCCGCGCCGCGTGACGCCGACGCGATGACTGTTCAAACAGGGCGCGCGCGGATCGCGCCGGCCTCGCGCTCTCAACACGCCCTCATCGCGCGCGCGCGTTTGACGTCGCTAACCTGTTAACATGTGCCGCGGTGGCGCCGCGCGACCGCGGCGCTGCGCCACGCTTGCTGTTTGACCAAGGCTTAATGCAATTGACACGACTAGCGTAGTCAACCGCGCATTGGATCGTTCATTATTGGGTCGTTCCTTATAGAATTCAACCCGGAGTAGCCATGTCTGCCGTTTTCTTTACAAAGCAAGTCTGCCGATTTTTGCGGGGGAGGGGAACGTCAAGTGTATTCTGTGGCTATTCGTACGTAACGTACAAATAGGTGTATGCATGACCACTGGTCATATGTTTTCGGCAGAGGGGAACGCCTGTCAATAGCGACTCCGGTTGGTTGAATTCTCTAAAGGTTGTGCATTACCCGGAATCGTGCCGCCGAAGGTTTCCGATTGGTTCCGATCAGATCCGAAGGTTATGCGACTATTTAAAAAAGTAGCTTTTTTCATAGTAATCAGCTCAAAACACGAGACTTCCTTTTTTCGGAGGTATTTGTTCAAATATTTAACAGCGCATGTTTTTGTTTGTTTGTTTTCGTGTGGTTTTAATTGCCGGTAAATAGATAAAGGTGATGTGATGTGATATAGTGCTTAGTGAAAATAACGGATAATATACATTGTGAAAGATGTACGGGTGTGTGTGCGTGTGTGTGTACGGACGATGGCAATGGCACGATCACAAAGCTTTCTTTTGAAGTGAAATAAGCAGAGCACGCCATAGTATGGAGGTTATAATTGTTATTCTACTACCATTTGGTCATTCTAATGTTAATTATAGTTTTGTCTACTCACAAATAACTCGTATATTAACGATAACAATGCAACAGAAGAGCTAGTTTTAGTCTTTGCTCAAGTCATTTAAATGTTTTATTTATTACATTTGTTTACGTAACATTATATGAGGAATGGACAGAAACTAAAGTGTGTAGGTAATCAAATATAATATTACCATACTACTATATACTATAATATTACGTATTAATTAAGTATTTTGAAGTAAAATAACCATTAGAAATATTTACCTAGCTGTCTGGGTTTCCGGGATCAGGTGGTCACAAAACTGAAATTTATACCAAATTGCTCTGCTAGTTTTGGTCCACAAAGTTTATATATTAATTTTATTCTAAAACATTAATCTCCACTTAAAATACTGTACACTTAACTTTAAAATAGATAATTTGTGCCAAACATATTTAGTGCACTGCCTAAATCATTAATAAAACTCATCATAAACTTTTCCCGCCACAAGTTTTTTTCTTCGTTGCGATGACATTTGCTAGGGCCGAATTCGAGGCGGCTATTAATGTTTTATTTTTTAAGGCACTATTTGTCAAATTACTTTTTTATGATAGTAGAATTGTTTCTTAGATATTATGGATCGCAACAAGACCAAACTTCCGCAGGAAAATTCATTTACGTTCAAGTTTTCTCCTATATTTGTAGCAGAACCGTCAGGTGGACGGAAACTGACCATGGACGGGAAACTAGCACAATCACCTACTTATAGGATTAACCGATTTAGCAAAATGTAAGATTTTAAAACAACAATTACTTTAAAAATAATCTACTAACACTAATATAAAGCGTGGTATAGTATTATACTCGACGTGCAGAACTGGTTTAAATAAATGTTACATACTGTATCATTTTAGTGGGAAAAACATATTTTTGTAGCACGACGGTGGTAAAAAGTGTACTGCCCGTCTGATGTAAAGCAACCATCGCAATCTATGGGCGCTTGCAACTTCATTGGTGTCACACATGCGTTTCTGGGCATTCAATTACAAATTCACTATTACAAATAAAAATGAAGCTTTTTTTAACTATTTACCGATATAATAAAAATCAGCATAATTTCCTTAATAACACCAAGATGTCGTACCTTTAAAGTTTTGCGCTTACTTGTAAAACATGCTGTGTACAGTCGACTACAAAGAGATGTATCAACTTTTTCACCTTATTGCGTTGTAATAAGGTCCAAAAGTGGATACATCTCTTTGTAGTCGACTGTACACTTGCTTTGGATATCGAGCTATTTATTAAGACATTTAAAGCCCTGTTACGCTTTACTTTTAGTGTCCTAACTAGCATCCTAACTTCTAGATTCCTAGATTCCTATTATAAAATCCTAACTTTTTTCAATAGTAAATTTACTTGCTAATTACACTTGACTAAATTTAGAAACTAACTCATTTAGGAAGCTAACTAGGACAAGTGTAACAGGGCTTTTAAAAGCCTTGTAGTTTCTAATTTTAGTCAAGTCTAACCGCATTTAGCAAGTAAATTTACTATGAAAACTAGTTAGGATCCTAATTAGGATGCTAGTTAGGAGACTAAAAAAAGTAAAGTGTAACAGGGCTTTAACGCCTGCTATATTGTTTTCCATGATTTTGTATGACATCTGTTAAAGCGGTATTAGACATTGCAATTTGTAGGGCCCAATCTGTTGTGTACCCTGCCTCTCCCACCCCTCCTTCAGCTCTCTAAGGGCACTAACTCTTATTACACCTCCCAACCTGACAGATTTGGCCCTACAAATTGCAATGACTGGAAACAGTTAGGGCCCTTAGGGAGCGTAAGGAAGGGGCAGGGTACACGACGGATTGGGCCTTACAAATTGCAATGTCTAATACCGGTTTTACGTCTGTAGACAGCATAAGGTGCTCTACTGACCTGGCAACTAATCGCCGGCGATTTCTATACCTTGCTGTCTAGGTAGCTGTAACGAAATTAATCGATGAATCAAAAACCGCAATTAAAATGGCTATTAGACATGGCAATATGTAGGGTCCAACCTGTCGGGTTGGTAGGTGTAATGGCACCTAGGGAGTAGGAGTCCCGATCTAGGGCGATCGGGGCGATCGGCAGTGCCCCGACACCCGCAGCTGTTTATGGAGGTCGTTAGTTATTTTACCTTTTTTATTTATAAATTTGGTACACATTCCGTCTGGTTTTTTTATTTAAAATAAAAGTTAAAATGTGTAGATTCGCTGGTAATTAATATATTTATCTAGTTTTGTATTTAAATAATAGAAGGGTTGGGCAGATGAAGTTAGATTCAGGCAGCTCGAGCGGTCATTTAAATATCTATAATAATAAAAACAGTTTCTTTTTTTATTTAATGTATACTGTTATAAGTACTATCACCGTGCTTCACTAAAATACATTTTTTAGATGTTTTGAAGGCATCTCTGTAAACGTTGGTAGGGATGATTTGTTGGTGAGGAAGGGTTTGTAGGGACGATTTGTAGGGAAATAGTGGAGTACGGGAACGGTAAAATTGCCCTGAAAAAAACATAACTCACAAGTCCGATTTATTTTGGTATCAGCAAGAGTACACTGAGCACTAATGGCGAAAACTTTTTTCTAACTGTTTTTGAGGTCACTGTAGGTATTAAAAATTAATTTGTTGGCGACATTTATAAGTTTAATAAAAGATAATTCGAGTGGTATTTCTTTTCATTAGATTATCGTATTTAACTATATGAATGTCCCCTGACATTTACTAACAGATTTATCGATAGCCGTTTTTAAAACAAATAAAAAATATATGCTTCCTCCAAAAGATAATTAAAGTGTTATATGGCAACTGAAATATGTTAAAAACTATCGAAGGCAAGTAATGGGTTTGATTTATAACACATTATTCAATCGCTTAAATTTTAATGAACAATTGAATTTTAAAAGCGTTCTAATAGGCATAAAAGAAATCTCGAAATTTTCAAGTCAACGCGTTGTGTTCATTATCATTTTACTAAAACTTGCACCAAAATTATAACAAATCCATCAATCGCTCCCTGTTTTTTTTACTTATCAGTTCTTAACTTAATTCAAACGCGCGGAGATTATGGCAGCCGTCATGGCGCTAGCGGCGGGACCAATCATTACGCGCACGCGACGTTGCCTGTTCGCCGTGCGCCGTTGCCCGGCCGCTGCGCTGTTTCCATGGTAAACCAGTAGGTACGCGAATATTGTATCTGGACGTTTGGTTTAGTTTAGGGCACAGAGTAAATAATAGTACTGCCCAGAATGCGAACAGTTTTGAGCGTTGATAACGATTAATTTTTTTAGTTGGAGAGTATAATATAAAGGTATTACAACAGGTCAGTGAGTTATTTCATTTTTATACGTAAAAAGGCGTTCCCGTATGTACCTACTAGTCATATTGTCACTTCTTCTTTCATGTCATGACACGTTCTTTCTCTTATGCATGTACTCGAGTATGATGTCAAACTGGTTGAGTAACACATTGCTGGCTTAGGTATAAAATGTAAAAAAACTACTATTTTTGAAGTTGCGATATTTCAATCCCTCTGAGTTATAAGTGACTTTGAAACCATATATTTACATTTATAATGATTTGGTAAAACTAAATAAGAATGGGAAGAAAAAACAGTCAATACACCTAATAGCAGAATAAAACATTCCCACCTGCTCCCATATGGCTTTTTATGTGCGAGGAGTTAGAAAGTTTTTTGCCCCTTCCTATATTCATATGGAGGGAAATATTCCCATCGGTTCCCAGCAGGCACAGATGGAAATAGGTGTATTTTCATCCGTTCCTGGCGGGTACAGACGTCGAACGAGAGGAGTCATTCACATGTGTGCTGGCCTTGATGAAGGTCATGCGCGGTGGGGACAGATAATAAATCTAATACGGGAATAAAAAAATCCCACCTGCTCCCACATGACTATCCATGTGGGAGTAGATGGAAAGTTTATAATGCCTCCTACTATTTTTACATGAAGGGAACTATTCCCATCGGTCCCTAGCGGGCACATGTGGGAATAGCTACCTATGTTCTCATCCGGTCCCGGCGGGTACTGACGTCGAACGAGAGGAGTTGTTCCCATCTCATCTATGCCCGCCTTGGTCATGCGAGGCTGGGGCAGATGGGAATACATCTAATAGCGGAATAAAACATTTTCACCTGCTCCCATATGGCTTTTTATGGCTTTTTAGATGGAAAGTTTTTTTTACCCTTTCCTATATACATATGGAGGGAAATATTTCCATCGGTTCCCAGCGGGCACAGATGGACACATGATTATGTAACATTTTAAACAAAGATATTAATTAAAGCCATGGCGCGTAGTTATGGTGTCCGAGAGGCAACCAGATGGCTTGCGGTATTTGAGCTCCCGAAGTGTTGTGGACCCGCCCTGTGCAACTCGAACTAACCCAACTTGTACTTTGTTCCCCCCCCCCCCCCTTCTTATATTTTCCCGGTTTCCAACACTGATGGATTGATCGACTGACCAGGCCAGGGTGAATGGCAATTTGCATGCTCGGTCTTCATCACACGCATACACTGGAAATTAAAAAAAGTCAAAGTGGGGTTAGTTCGGGTTGCACAGTCCCACAACACGTTGGAAGCTCAAATACCGCAAGCCACCCGGTTGCCTCGCGAACACTGCAACTACGCGTCATTGCTCTGAATATATCAGTAAACGAATAACAGTCATCTATATTAATTAGTATGATTTAATCAACTTACTGCGTTAACGGCTTCCTAGCCTAGTCGGTAGTGACACTGCCTATGAAGCAGGAGGTCCCGGATTCGAATCCTGAATAAGGTATTTATTTGCGTGTTTATCACGTTCCTGAGTTATGGATGCTTTCTATGTATTTAAGTATTTATCTATTATATAACGTGTTATACCCAAGACTAGAAACCTAAAAACTGTTTGTTCAGAATGTAGAGTGGAATCGATTGCAGTATATCCTTACATGGGTATAATAAAGTACACAGTGATACAGTGATAAAAGCTAGGTAACAACAGGCGGTCTTATCGCTAAAAAGCGATCTCTACCAGACAACCTTTGGGTAGCAGGAAACTGTGAACTGTAAACAATGATCGGGTAGTGCCGATATGATTCTAGTAATTAAATAGTAAGCACTTACTTTAATTACTTATACCTAAATACACTACTATGGGTATACTTTTTCTTTAATTTTCCAATTTTATACGCGTTGAGTCTAGTTTCTACTACTACAGTTTACTATTTTATCGAGAGGTTAGGAGATAGAGGTTGACTATTTAATAAAGGCTGGCAGCTTTGACAAACTTGTTTTTTCACTGTACATAGTGTCATATGGGTTGTAATTGTCAAAGTATATCATCTTATGTCATGTCATAGAAATTGACAAAGTAGGTTGATAGGTTGACATGACATGACACATGTAGAGATGTGACAACAACGCAACAAATATGTAGTTAACAATTGAATAGAATTGCAAGGAAAACGAAACATACGAATATCTTTCAAAATAAGTAACCGGTGGAAAAACAAATACTCGAGATTAATTAGCAATAATAAAAAAGCGGCCAAGAGCGTGTCGGGCCACGCTCAGTGTAGGGTTCCGTAGTTTTCCGTCCGTCACAGTAAGTGTCCCCACTTAAGAGTTAAAATAACACAGCCATGTAGGATATGATATGATCGTTCAAAGTACAGCGACATCTATCGGCAAATTAAGTAAACTATTGCGCGCGAGCTTAAAGTATGGAAGATGATTTTTATGGGATAATTCTTTATTGCGTGACCCGATTTTTACCGTTTTTACTTTATTTGAAAGCACGTTATTTCATGTGATTCTGTAGAAATTACAGGTACAACAAACACCTGCTTATACGGTTAAATTACAAACTTAGGTCAGAAATTATTTTGTAATTTTTTTTCAAAAACTATTTAACCTATCAAGTTCAAAATAATTTTTCTAGAAAGGTTTTATAAAGTTCAACTTTTGAGATTTTTTTCATATTTTTAAAACTTATGGTTCAAAAGTTAGAGGGGGCGGGACACATTTTTTTTTACTTCTGGAGCGATTATTTCCGAAAATATTTACATTATCAAAAAATGATTTTAGTAAACCTGTATTCATTTTTAAATACCTATCCAACAATATATCACTCATTAGGGTTCAAATGAAAAAAAAAAATCACTCCCCACTTTACTTATAGGGGAGGTACCCTAATAAAACATTTTTTTCCACTTTTTATTTTACGACTTTGTCGGCGTGATTGATATACATATTAGTACCAAATTTCAGCTTTCTAGTGCTAACGGTCACTGAGATTATTCGCGAACGGACGGACGGACAGACATGGCGAAACTATAAAGGTTTCTAGTTGACTACGGAACCCTATAAATCATTTGGGGGGTCTGGGGTTTTTAGTGGCTCAAGTAACATGTTGTATATACTCGTATCGTCGCCTAGTAACTACAACTACAACATAAGTCTTATTGAGTAAGCTGTGGGACTAGGTTGATTTGTGTAAGGTTGTCCCATAATATTTATTATTTACTGCTAGAACAAGTTTTGTGACATCTAAACTAAGAGTGTATTTCCATTTTTCCACACCACATGTGACGAACCGATAGGAATACAGCGTATAAAGATATCAATAAACGATAAGTCTTTCATTTTGATTTATTTTACTAGTCAGTACACTACTGGAATACATTATGTAACATCTAAACAAAGACATTAGTTAATATAAAAGAAAAAACTGTTTGACTGACTGACTGGCTGACTGACTGACTGACTGACATATCAACGCACAGCCCAAACCGCTAGTTTCAGAGATTCCAAATTTGGCACGTAGGTTCCTTATAAGGTCTAGGGATGCACTAAGAAAGGATTTTTCAAAATTCACTCCCTAAGGGGGTAAAATGGGGGTCCAAAGTTTGTATGGCGAATCAAGATTTGTTAGACTATTTTATTCGAAACTTCACAGGAATGTTCCTAACGATAAATGAGTAAACACGTGTTTCAGGTTTTTTGAAAATTCAACCCCCAAAAGGAGCAAATGTGGTCACAAAGTCTGAAAATCAACATGGGTATCGCATCCTTTTTGAGTACTTACAGTACGCGGGCAAAGCCGCGGGAAAAGGCTAGTTACTTTTCATATTTATTTGTTTGATTTAGTCAATTTACAAATGGTACAAGTTATGTAATAAAGTAGTGTGAAGATCATTTTGAATCCCTTTTCCGTTTACCTATTTCTGCTGCGGACTGTACAAATTATGTAACATCTTAAGTAACGGCATCAATAAACGATAACAGTCTTTCATATTTATTTATTTGTACGTAAAGAAAGTACGCTGATTATACAACAAAAATTTATTGCCATCCCTCCTGGTTGGACTGGTTCCCTTTACGAGACGAAAAAAAAATAAAAAAAAATAGTCAGGCAACCGCTTGAAAATTAGCATGCTTATTCTTCATCACATACAGACACCGGAAACTGCCATCCACCCAGGCCAGGCAGGTATCGAACCATCAGAGTTGGAAGTCGGACGCAAGGCGTATTTTTCAATCGGTGGAGGAGAACTTAGGAAAAACGTACTTACAATCATTGAAATCGGATGGCATTCGTTTTATGAGTTTTGTATGATGTGGAAAACGATATGCCCAAATGCCATCCCTCTCCTATGAAACTTCATCCCTCTCCAACCAGGAGGGATGGCAGTAAAATCTTGTTATATAACATTCTTTCAGGCAACCGCTGTTTCAATCGGTTGCCTAGCGATAAAAATTTTTTTTTTGCACTCCCCCTCCATTTCCGCTCCAGTCCAAGTTGGGTCAGTTCGGGTTGCACGGGGCGGTTCCTCATCACTTCAGGAGCTTAAATACCGCGAGCCATCCGGTTGCCTCGCGGTCACTGAAATTACGCGTCATTGCTCTGAATATACTGTAATGAAAGAAATTTTGCTTTATATAATCATTTGCTGTAAACTCTAATGATTTGTTTAGTTTTATTTAGCATGCAAATTTGAATGTTAGAATTAGTCAATTTAATTTAGAATTTTCTATTGTTTTAATTTTGCAAGTTACTGTTTTATATTACATTATCATTGTAACCTACCATCTGTGGAAGAGCAGTATCTCTTGATGCAAGTATCAAAAATATTTATATTAACGATATACTAGCTCAGCTACTGTAAGTTATACAATAAATTATCTTATTTATTATTTTTAACTAAACAAATCACTCGAAGTTATGTAATATCTAAAGGAAGACATTAGTTAATGAACGATAACAACTTTGCATATTTATTTGTTTGACCAAGTCATTTACAACTGGCGTAGTCAGTAGCAGAAGTAGCTTAGTGGGTGAGGTGTTCAAAATTACGTTCACTCACTCTTATTCTCTTAACAATAAAATAGTGTCAAGAAATTTTTGAACACCTCCCCGCTAAGCTACTTCTGCTGCTGACTGTACAAATTAAGGAACATCTTAAGTAACGGCATCAATTAACGATTACAGTCTTTCATATTTATTTAGTTGAACTGGTCAATCCACTGGAATAAGTTATTTAATTTAATCATCTAACCAAAGACATTCATTAATAAACGATAACAGCCTTTCAATGTAACTTTTCCCATCTGTGCCCACCGTGGACCGAAGGGAACAGTTTGTATTTCATCTGTGCCTAACCGACGTGACCACAAGACAGGTGAGAATATACTTAACAAAAACATCAATAAACGATAAGACTTTAAGAATTTACTTCTTTAAACTTGTCGATCCGCTACTGAGATAAGTAATGTAATATTCATATCGCATATGAAAGCTATTTGAATCCACAACACCACAGACAGCTATTTGAATTCGGCACAAAACATAATAACATGCTCATAAATATACATGTCCATGTAAAATTCAATAATTGACCACAAAATGCACTTATCTTCGACATTTTGTTGTTTGAGAGGATCATCGCCATCGCGGTTGAGCGGTGAGAGTTAAACACAAACAAAGACAGTGACACGGTGCGTCGTGATTGGTGGACCCGCTCGCGCTGCCTGCGCACAAGACTCCCGCGCCAATCTCCATGCGTTCAAATTACGAATTGAACTGATAAGTTCATAAAACTTACAGCGATTGATAAATTCGTTATTTCTTTTTGATAAACATTACTATAATAATAATAAACTAAACACGCTGACTTGAAAATTTCGGAGATTTCTTTTATGGTCAAGACAACGCTTTTAAAATTCAAATGCTGTAATAAAATCAATCTATTGATGAATCTATTATAATTTAAACATGAGTGTAACTTTACATAGCCTTCAATATAATGCAGTCATCATAAAACACTTGAAAAATGTTTTTGTGGAAATATGATTTTTTTAAATGTTTTACATTATACTGAATTAAGCTGTTGAAAAATACGTTATTAAATGACAGCCGCTGTTCAAACAGTCAAATACTATTATATCATGAAGAAAAATGCCATTTGTATAATCTTACCTTGAATTGAGAAGGCCTGTTAACAAATACCTACTTTATACCTAAATCTACACCAAAATCCGATATATTTTTTTATAAGGAGTAGTTCTCAGAGTATTCTAACCGACTACAAAAAATTGGCCACTTGTGAGTTAACGAAGCTGATTTTGTTCGTGTACTCTACTAAAAGTGTAATAACGGGCCCAACGCTGACAGGAGTTGGACACAACAGGTTGGGCCCTACAAATTGCCATGTGTCATAGCCGTTGTATCAAAAATTGCAGGTTATTACCTCTTCAGCAAGTTTTACGGGCCGGCTTTTTTTGTTCTATTCTCTATGGTTTAACCAACCAATCGCAATCGCCAGCTGGTTCTACCACAAATATTCAATAAAATTCACTTTTGGATTTTCAGTTTGTAAGTTTTAATTTTAATTATTTTGTAACTAGTTCTGAATTCATTCCGTGGATCTGTAAATACGTTACCATCATGTCTAATATGAAAATGTAAGTAATTTAGAATGACAAACTTAATGGAAAAGGTCGTTTGGTCACAGTCACAAGCAGTTGCAGCATATATTTAATGAAAGAAAAATACTGTCGCTATAACTTTAAGATATAAAATAATGTAACAGTTATAAATTGTATACAAATCTTTAACATTTTTCAGACGGATTGGTCAAACACAGGCAAGCCAGGCAAAATGTCGGAAGATTTTGAATGACAAAGTAACCAACAATAATTACTTATCGTTTTTTTCCAGAAAGCTGTCAACTCGATCTCAAGGCTCGTCGGAAAGAATAAAAGTACTGATTATCTGCATTGGAAAAGGCAACGATGAACAATCTGAATATATTACCATAAAAAACTTGATAAAAGTGCGCTTTCGTTTCATACAAAATCAACAACGCGATTGGAACCTGCACACTCAAATCGAGGTGCAGAAAATAGCGGCAAACTGTATGGTGAAAGCGAAAATTTCCTCCCCAGAGTTCAATTATTCTACTAAGAAGATATGCTCAGAGAAAACATGTTGGGATGTCTTGGGTGACCGAGTGTTCTCCCTAGAAAACAAAACCTCAAAAGTCTTCACGTTCAGTGTCACTATCTGCGCATACAAGGTTGAAGCCATGATTAACGAGAAGCTGTATAATGATGATGAGTTTACTGACTTTCGTCTAAGCACAGCGGAAGGCAGCGTGCCAGTCCACAAAGCATATCTAGCGGCTCACAGTGACGTATTCAAAATGATGCTTATCCGTGAGTGGAAGGAGACTAATGAAGGTCGAATACAGATGCAAGGGGTCTCACTGCAGACCCTCCAGTATTTAAAGGATTACATGTATATGGGCACTCTGCCGGACGACGGGCTGCTACCATTGCTGTCAATCGCTTCATGCTATATGATAGAAAATCTGAAGTCTGAATGTCTCTCAAAGCTGACCCTTAACATCAAGCCCGACGAGTTCTATAACCTGTTGGAATACTCCATTGAAAACAAGATGCCAGAATTAACTTTTGCTATAATTAAGGCAACTCCGGAAACTGTTGTGGGGGATGCTGAAAAAATGACTAGAGAGACCAGTATTCCTGGTGAAACAACAGAAGACTAATTAGTAGTTAATAGGCGGGTCCACACCTGAAGCACCGCCTCACGAGGAAATTGCCGCACAAGGCGGCTCGGCTAGTGTGGATGTGCCTCAGCCAAGGCAAACGATACATGACTGATTATGATAAATATTTTATGCATTAGTTTAAAAATTTGGGCATGCTCCTGATACTGATTTTGGTGTATCCCCATCTGGCCCCGGCTGGCACAGGTAGAAGTCTCGTGGTTTATATGGGAACTCATACATTCTACGGGACTTCTCTTTCCGGACAGACTATGGAAATACACCCTAATTTTGCATAAAAGAACTGATAGGTTGTTGGTACTGGCACTATTGGCCATACAAATTCGAAACCATGAGCTTTGCCCTTTTAAAAGCTTAAGAATTGCACCTGGTTTATAGTTATTTTTATTTTCCTGACACTAAAAAGTCATTTTGATTTTATATTCTTGTTTTGTACTGAATTAACATTGGATGGTCAAACCATTTGAGTATCTAATTTAAGCAATTTTTGTTTTTTATTTGGTTTTTTATTTAACCTTTTGACCGCCAAGGTCGTCAAATCACGCGCACGGAAAGTCGTGCCCTCAGCGCCAGCACGTGATATCACGTCCAAAGTATAACCGGTTTGTGGCGCTGAGGGCACGATTTTTCCGTCCGATGCTTGGCGGAAAAAGGGGAGAAATTTCTTGAAGTTAAGTCATAGCTATGTTTGGTATATTTTTATAATGTACTTTACGCGTAATAAGTATAGAATACTTTTTTGTTTTAGATGGTGTGAGATCTGGTTCCTAAAAATCTTATACCAATTGAAATTGCAATATTGATTGGAAATATTAAACTCTTGTGATATTAGAGCAACTGAAGTAGAATTCATAATTGATTGGAGTAATCTGACAGCTGGCATACAAAGCAAAATTCAAATTATTCCAAACAATTATATATTCTGCCTTAATATAAGATTTAGGTTGTAAGGAAATTAAGGTTTAGGTATAGAAACATTTTTCTATTTTTGCATATTTGTTATGCATGGTTATGATGTATGATTAAAATGGTTGAAGTTTAATCTTGTTGATTTCAGTTAGTACAACTTATTGGTAATTTTATAATATAAGATTAAACAATGGACCAGCCTTTCATTTACCATACTTATAAATGAAATATTGCCCTCACTAGATGGTGATACCTCTTTTGTGGTACTGTGAGATTAATACCAACTTTAGCAACATATTTTCTAAGTAATTCTGAATTGAGTCTGAAGCGCCATCTCAACGAGAGAAAACCAAAGTTACCGTATAATATAATGTAGGAGGATCGTACTTTGCCGTCTAGTAATTGATAGCGTTACCTACTAGATGGCGCTGTACTCTCTGCCTTACATTATACGGTAACTTTGGTTTCCTCTCGTTCAGACTTGGAACCCCAAAAAGTTCTTAGACTGTGCTCCTCTATTTAATACATGCTCTCTTATGTACTTGTCAGTTCGGATCTATATCCCTAACGTTTTTAGTCCTATTTTTGTATTCCCTAATACTATTTGTCCTAATGATCATTTGCCCTAATGCTCATTTGTCCTAATTACAGTTGCCCAAACATCGTATCGATGAATTTTCTTTTCCCTAATATGTTATTACCTAATATTATTTGACCTATTCATCACTTGCCCTATTTTTTTTCCATAATACAAATTTGTCATAATTATTATTTGTCCTAGTGATCGAAACACCTAATTTTTAAATGATTTAATATTATTTATCCTAATATGAAATGTCTAGATTGTCCTGATTATCCTAATTGTCCATTGCCCTTAGCTCATATTTTTGTATTTCCTAATGCTACTTGTAATATAATTATCATTACTAGAAAGCTGAAATTTAGTATGAATAGGTATGTATATTAGTCACGCCGATAAAAGTGAAAATTTTGAGATAGCTCCCGTACTTATAAGGTGAGCTGATTTTTTTATTATTATGATTATTTTTGAAAATAAATGTAAATAAAAATACTTAGTACAAATCAGCTTTGGGACAATCATTCGGGGTTTCAAACATAATGGCATATAAAATTAGGATATTTGAACATTATGGTAAGAATGTTTAGGGCAAATGAGCTTTAGGGCAATCATTACATTATCACAAGTAACTGTTAGGATAATTGTTCATTAGGGCTAATGACAGTTAGGACATAACGGTTATTAGGGTAAGTGATTTTAGGACAAATGTCATTAGTGGTTTCGAATGTTATGGGATATAAAATTAGGATTTTTGAACATCATGGTAAGAATGTTTAGGATTCAAAGAGTCTCAACCAGTCTCCATCTTTAGTAGTCTGGGCAAGAGTAGATATGCATTCTGCCTTCAGATCTTGAATTAGGTAGTATGAAGCTATCAACAGCAATGGCAGAAGTCCCTCTTTAGGCAGAGTGCCCAAGTACATGTACTGTTTCAGATGCTGGAGGGTCTGAAGTGTAACCCCTTTGATCTGCACCTTTCCCTCAGTTGCCTCCTTCTACACATTGCTCAGCATTGCTTTAAATACATCACTATGGGCTGCCATGTGTGCCCTGTGAACAGCAACGCTACCATTCTGCGATGCCAAATGAAAGTCAGTGAAATCCACATCATTATAAAGCTTTACAAGCAAACAATCTTGGACTTTGCTGGCAGAAATCATAATGTCTAAAAGACAAGTCCGCACCTTATTTAGGCTTACATCGCAGCGGTACTTATTGCCCATTGTTTTCTTCTCTGCATAATCTGTGCAAATCCACTCTGAATAACTATCAAAATCATGACAAGAGACTTTTAATTTAACTTTATCATCTTTGGCTTTTTCATTTTTTTTTGCAGTAATAAAAGTTTCAAGTGCTATCAACTTATTCAGACAGACACAACTTATACAGACTGCTTTCGGTATAAAATGTTAAATGCACTACAGCTAAATCATTGACATTAAATTCTTCACTCAAAACTTCATTTTCTTCACCAAAGATGCTAATCATGCATCTTAATTTCAAGAATGGACCTAGTTGTTTTTGTTTGATTATTCTGAAAAAAATAAAATAGTTTATTACCTACAATTTCAAATCTTCTTTCCAAAAACTATATTTGAAATAGGTGACGGCTAACAACCGGCCTAAGTTTAAGAGCCATTCAAATGATGCTTATTAAAAAAAAATTGTGCGGAAAGAGTGTCGTGGTTTATAAATATTACAATGGGAACTAATGAATTCTACGAAACTTCTCTTTCCGCACAGACTCTACATGATGATTCGCTGCAACACGCAGCAAGTTACTTTGAACAAAAGTTAACTGAACAGTTGCGATTTTACTATGCATAAAGGTTTAAACCGTACTCACAGATTCATGGGCATGGTGGTTGAAATACCGGATGAACACTAGAAAACTCTTGGAAATTGGATAATTTATTATGATCAATTTATACGAGGAGAAGTGATTACTGAATTTACTGAAAGAAAATAAAACTCAGAAAAGAAAAGTACCAATAGTATTGAAACAGTGTTACCGGCTACTTTTTTAGTTAGCGGCTTTTTTTTTTAATTAACGGCCATCGTCTTTTGCCATTTTTGCCATCTTCACGTCAATTTGTTTGTTCTTTAAAATATATTCGGAGAAAAAGAGAATCGGTGGTAAAACTCAATTCAGGGCTGAAAAAACCATCGTTAATTAACAAATGTTATTAGTACTATTAGAAAACTGACATACACGACTACGGGTTAGAAAATTAGTCATATATTAGTTAAGACATGGAAATTAATACTTACAGCCTTGGATGAATAAAATTAAAGGATGGAGCATGCCTGTACAACAAACTGTGACGCAAGATCGGCAAGATGGCGGCTGGTTTGAATGTGTGTGTCCAGACGAGTATTGCCATGTAATACAAATTTTCCCGATTAAGAATACAATATTTTTGAATAAAAAAAAATAGATTATTAATGTATATGGTTAAATAGAATTAATGAGCACCTGTTTTAATAAATTTGATGAAATATATTTCTAAAGAGGCGAATAAAAGGACAAAAATAAAAAATCTAAATTTACTATTTATTAAAAGTACAGTCAGCTGCAGAGAAAAGGTACCACCCGCCATACAAGTTTGTAGGGCACGGTGGTACCTTTTCTCTGCAGCTGACCGTACCTATACGACTACTGTTGGGTGTGGTGGCCTCTCTTGTCGTCCCAATACTGTTATTTTACGCATACTTTATACCTTTTTGATCTGGAGGCACGGCACTGCCCCCGCTAAGACAAACACAACTAAACGTGTGTTATTACGTATTCATTTATTAAGTAACACGATTTAGGGGGGGGGGGGTAGGACCATGTCTTACTTCTACTTCAGAGAGGAGGATTATTATTATTATTCACTTTATTTCATTAATTTCTTAGATTAGGTTTTTATAATATTTTTACAAAAGTAAAATATAAAAATACATCTAAAACACACAAAAACAATAAAAACATTATAATTTATAATTTATAAAAAACCTAACCTAGGGTGCCGCCGGCAACGGAGCAAGGCCCAGGATGCCGGTGGTTAGGGCCGCAGAGAGAGGAACCTTCGGACTATGCGCGCCGTGTCCAGGATAACGCCTTCTGAATCTGACCCTTGATCCAACCACAACCCCGTAGCGAAAGTCTCTCTAGATGTTGGTCGAGACTCTTCGCTATGAGACCGTTCGCATAAACAACTATCGGTACAATGATCGCCGAATCAACCTCCCACATGGCGGTTACCTCGTGAGCCAAGTCTAGGTACTTGCTGGACTTGTCCTTCTCGGCCTTCACGAGGTTCTCGTCACATGGGACGGTGATGTCGACGAGTATGGCCCGGCGTTGCGGTCGATCTATTACCACGATATCAGGCTTATTGGCTACAATAGTCCTGTCCGTGATAATAGATCGATCCCAATAGAGCGTGGCACGACCATTTTCGCGAACTGGTGCAGGTGTGTACTTGTAGTACGGCACTTCGTGGTCCACAAGACCATATAGGAGAGCAAGCTGCTGGTGTATAATTCTGGCTACGAGGTTATGTCTGTGCAAGTACTCGCCGTTAGCAAGATGAGAACAACCGGAGATGATATGCCTGAGTGACTCTCCGGGACGGCGGCATGCCCGACAAATGTCGACCGTACCGTCCTTCAGGATATATTTCCGGTAGTTATTCGTCATGATAACTTCGTCCGCAATTGCACAGGCAAAACCTTCGGTTTCTCCGAAGAGGTCCCCGAATCGTAACCAGTTCACCGACGCGAGCAGGTCTACGTCGGGTCCCGTGAGGGCCCTGTAGAACCGCCCGTGTAGCTCCTTGCTCTTCCATACCGCCTTGCGATCCTCGGTGCTTAGCACCACAGGTTTGCGCCAGTTCTCGTTTGCCAAGGAGAGCGGCGTGAGACCCTTATCTACTGCCACCACATCACGATGCATCCCACACTCGTTGTTAAGGAAATAATTCCTGAGATTGTACACCTCACGGTTGTGGAGATTTTTGGCGTTTAAAAAGCCCCGACCTCCACACTTCCGTGGGATGTACAATCTCATAACAGACGAGCGTGGGTGAAGCATACGGTGTGTGGTGAGCAATAGACGGACTCTCCGATCCAGGGCATCCAGCTCGGTCTGTGTCCACCTTAATATGCCAAAGGAGTATGTGAGTAGGGGCATCACCCAGGCATTGAAGGCGCGCACCTTGTTGCCACCTGACAGAAGACTATTAAGCACTTTTGTCAGCCGACCGAAGAAGCGTTCCTTCAACGCCTGTTTAATACCCACATCCTCAATGCCCAAAGACTGTGACATACCAAGGTATTTGTAGGTTTCTGATTCAGAGATAGATCTGAACGTCATTGTCTCAGAAAGCTGTAGATTTGTTGAATTTACTACTTTCCCCCGCTGTACATGCATAACCGCACATTTATCAACACCAAACTCCATCTTGATGGAACTACTGAACACTTCAGTGGTCTTCAGTAGTTCCAACAAGTCTTGGTTATTTGGTGCAAATAATTTGAGATCGTCCATGTACAGAAGGTGAGATATGACTTCACCCTCTCTCCGAAGCCGGCAACCTAGCCCCGAATCCTTCAGCAGATTGCTGAGTGGATTTAGAGCTAGGCAGAACCACAGGGGACTCAGACTGTCGCCCTGAAATATTCCTCGCTCGATCCTTATAAAGTCCTGCGGGCCAGGGGAGTCATCCCCGCCTCCTGGTTGACGAAGGACTGTGGTCCACTGCCTCATACACGCGCCAAGGAAGGATCTTAAAGCTGCATCAATTTTATACAGCTCCAAGATCCTCCTCAGCCATGAATGAGGCACCGAATCATAGGCCTTCTTGTAGTCAATCCAAGCGGCCGAGAGGGCCCCCCTGTTCCGCCGGACTCGTTGGCAAATGGTCATGTCTATGAGGAGGAGCTCTTTAGTACCACGGGACCCAACCCTACATCCATTTTGAGCGGAGACCAAAATGTTGTTTGCGACCATGTGCGCGTTTATTTTTGCTCTCAAAATGGATGTAAGAAGCTTGTAGAGCGTAGGCAAGCACGTGATGGGTCGGTAGTTCTTCGCTTCCGTGGTACTACCGGACTTATAGAGCAGGAAGGTTACACCAGTTGTTAAGGAAGGCGGGAGGGAGCCAAGTTCAAGGGCTTGTTGAAATTGTGTTGCCAGCCGCGAGTGCGAGCATCGAAACCATTTTAGCCAGAAGTTGTGCAACCCATCCGGGCCAGGACTTTTCCAGTTCTGGGCCGTACGGATTGCACAACTTACGTCGTCGGGGCTGATGGTGATAGCCCCCATTGGTTCGATGGACTCGCACCCACGTTCAACAACACTCATCCACTCGCCCTCCGTGTGTTCAACGGGCGCCGACCAGATGCTACGCCAGAAATCAGTCATGGCAGTAGCATCCGGCAGTCGCATGTCGGACACACGGGGGTCGATTTCCTCCCACCTTCGGTATACCTTCCTTTGGTCACTTTGGAAAAGACGATTCTACTTGAATCGGTCCACACGCTCTCTGTAACGGTGAATACGGCTTGCCCATGCATAAACTTTCTGCTTCAGAAAGTCGATGCGCTCTATGACATTGGCCATGTAGTCGCGGGGCTCGATATCCGTCCCCGCGAACGCCTGGTGCACAAAGCGCATTACTCGGGGGCGGTTATTGCCCCCCCTGAAGCAGATCAGCTTTGCAATGAGAGTCCTAAATGAGTTGATACGACGCTCGATCCGCACCTGCCAAGCGGGGACACCCCCGGCGGTCCTAGGTGCACGTTCAGCGTCCGGAAACTTGACTCGAGCAACACGGCACGCCGCGATGGCCCCGCAGTACATGATCGAGTGCGTATCA
Source organism: Pammene aurita (assembly GCA_947086415.1). Classification (NCBI taxonomy): domain Eukaryota; kingdom Metazoa; phylum Arthropoda; class Insecta; order Lepidoptera; family Tortricidae; genus Pammene; species Pammene aurita. The sequence goes on along the minus strand of OX352302.1, from coordinate 26,251,816 downwards.
TCTAAGTCTTTACTAGTCCGCAGGAATGGATCTAGCAAATCATTTAGGGCTCCCATTAGCGCTAGATTGCGTCTATTCATAGGCAAGCGTGGTAATCGTGGCCTAGGGATGTTTGTGGAGCGATACTGCGTAATTATCTCTTCCAAAGTCCTCCTCAGTTGCTCATTGGCTGTACTACTCACACTCTGATTCACGATCTCCTCCTCATCGACACTGGGATCAACCCGCGGCGCCCCCGATGCCAGGTCGGGTGCGGGCATCGGATCCGGCGACGTGGCGGGCGGATCCCGCGTCGAGATGGAGGCCGCGCGAGCAGAGAGAGCCTCCAGGCGGAGCCGATCAAGTGTCGAGTCATCCAACCGTTTATCCCGCTGGATGACTCGGACCTGATCCGATAGTCGTTGCGCATTCACGTTGATGGTTGGTTCAAGGAGCTGAAACAGAGGAAGTATCCGGTCACGATACGCGCACAGATTAGTTCCCCCCTCTGTAGCCCCATAATAGGCGCGCATGACGTTCTCATTAATGGATGAAGTCCATTGCATGCGACGCACTATACCACCGGCAGTGGGGGCCCTGGGCGGGGCAGGATGTCCCGCAAGCCCCAAGCGTGCCGGCAGCGGTGGCCGTCCCCGTCGCGCAGGTGGTCGTGGCGGCGGCTGCGGCGGCCCGCACTCGTCGCTCGACTCGCTGGTGTCGGGCGCAGTAGCGAACTTATCGCCCGACGATGGCGAGGAGACTGACGAGGCGGGCGAGGATGGTGGGCGTGCGTTGGTGGATTCCGCTTTTGTCCGACTTCTCGTTATCATTCTATGCAAACATATACGTGTTTCGCCTATGAGTTTGAGCACAAGCTGTCAACGTGCTATGTTTTGTACGTTCGTGATCCGCAATTGCATTTAAACTCTGGTATGTTGGTATTCCACATCTTGGGATTATTTTAGGGATCACTTGAAACCAAATTTGACCAAGTTTAGGCAAAATAACACGTATAAAAATATATTTTTAGCAAAATTTGATTACAAGACGTCTGTCATTGTCAGCGGTTGTTGTTGTTTTTTATTATTATTATTATTATTATTTCTTACGTAGGGGCGGAAGGGGGTCTCTGGCAAAAAATTTCTTACGTAATCAATGAACGACACCTTATTTTATACTAAATCTTGTTTAGAATATAACAAAAAGATTTTGAAAACTGCATCAAAATCGGTTCAGTCAAACGCGAACAAACATACATATACATACGAGTCAAACTGAGAACCTCCATTTTTTTTTGAAGTTGGATAAAAAATGCTCCTCGATCGATCAACACAATCGGTTTGACTTGAGAGCTGACCTCTTATTCTAACTATAGTTCCATCTCGTTCTAATCCCTTGACCAGTCGATTACTGAAGCGACTAGTCAGCCGCTCAGAGTGAGAGGGAGCGATAGTTAGAATGAGACGAAAGTTTGACAGATCAGTAGTGGTCACATAACTTCGGGCGTTAAATCTGGGATTAGATATGGGCGTTTTGTTTTACGAAGTTTTCGGAATAATTTTAAGAAATATAAAATTTCGTTTATTTACAAATTTCATTTAGAAAAATAGTAAAGAATATAATTTGCTCACAAAAGCATAAAAGTTATTAACTATTTGGTAACATGTTAATATTCGTTGAAAACGTGCGTGAAATAAAACGTCTAGTTGGGATTGGGAGTGGGGACCTCAATATTGTGTTGCGGTATGACAACATACCGCGGTGATTATAGACCCCCTTACGTTCGGGAATTTTCCTTATTTAACCACCTGGCAACGCCTACCATGAAGTTAATAGTATACCAATTTACTGATTTTTAATATGACTACGCAATGAATTGTTTACTTAACGGTAAAAAGTTACCCCATCCGTTTTTTTCTTTCGGCCGATGGCATTTCTGCAGTATTTGAGAACGCACGACGGCATATTTTAATTATTTTTTAACAGCACTTGACTGTATAGAAGTTTGGACACGAATGTCGAGGGAGCGGCTCATTATTGCTGTGCGTATGTGTGTGTAGTGCGTAACCACAAGGACACTGGCTCAATATGGAATCACAAACTGTTGTTAGCAGTACTCCATCTGAAGAATTATATAAATCTATGTGTGGATGTCGCTATTTTTTATTAAGTTTTAGTTTGGAAAACCATGTTTTGCGTGGTATACTGGGTTGAATTAAAGCATATTGGGATCCCTTTTTAGGGTTCCGTAGCCAAAATGGCAAAAACGGAACCCTTATAGTTTCGTCATGTCCATCTATCCGTCCGTCCGTATGTCACAGCCATTTTACTCGGAAACTTAAGACTTATCTTAATAAAATTTAGTCGAGAGGTGTATTATAATCTTTATCAATTAATACAAATCTAATATCCATAATGTTAAAAGGTACTTTAATTGTTATTAGTAATTAAGTTAATGTTGTTATGCATGCATACTTAGTGTAAGCGCATGTAAGAATTGCAGTGCCCTCACAGGGCTGTGTTGAAACATAACTTATTATATATAAGACCTATTGTACACACAAAGCAATGAATAAATGAAATGAAATGAAATTTTGTATGCCGCTATTTAGTTATGTAGTGAAATTGCAGAAAAATATATTTTCAGGGGGGGCGCTCTATACATGTAACTAAATAAAAATAAAAAAATTGTATATTGCACTGCAATCGATAGGTCTTCTAAAAAAACATTGAGGTTTCTTTGAACATTTTGTGATTAAGTGAATATTTTCAGAAATAATCGCTTCGAAAGTTGGAAAAATAGCGCCCTGAAACTTTTGAACCGTAAGTCCAAAAAATATGAAAAAAATTGAGAAGATGCGCGTTATTATATACTTTCTACGAAAGTGGTTTTGAACATTATCGGTCCAGCCATTTTTGAGTTATTTCCAAAAAACTTCTTCCATAGGCATCAGATAGGTAGGCTTCTTCCATAGACAGACCTTTTGGCATTAAGACGATGAAAAGACCGGATGCCCTTGAGGATTCGAGAATTTGGCCCTGCCAATTTTGCTCCTCAGCGCCACTGACAAGTGAGCGGACACTATGCTTAACTACTTGCAGCCGACTAGCGGACGCAGTAAAAATCGATATGGCTCACAACAGATGGCGCTGTACTCCATAGAATTACCATAGATTAAAGAAGAAAATGGATCAGACATCGTAAATAGGAAATTATTTAATAAAAAATATAATTGTACACTTACATAAAAATGTACAAATGTTCTCATAAAATCGTGCGATATATCAATTTCGGTATAATAATCTCCAATTTAACATCGAAATTAAAGCGCCATTTTTATTCAGTGGGAGCAGCTAACGTTTTAGTCGCTGACTGTTCATATCTAAAAAAATGCGATAGTGGAGTACGGGAACGGTAAAATTACCCTTAAAAAAAGACCAGTAATGTACCATTGGTGTATTATCTGCAGTAGTGTCGTAATAATGTTCGAAAATTCATAACCACATCGAATTTGGTAACGCAAAATTTCGTAATGAAAATCCAGCTCTCCTCCCCGATCGTACTTGCACAATCGAGTTGGCCATGGCGGTGCAATGGTGCTCTTTTTAATGGTTTCCGAACACGTCATTTAGGATTTATAATATGTGTGTAGATAAAGCAGTGTATGCAACTGTACGTAATTAGGCCGTAAATTAATTAATTTATTTATTTATCTACACCAATATCATAAATCCTCTATTCCGCGTTCGGAAACCGTATGTAAGTACCACCATTATTGCAACCAAAAACGTAACAGCTCTGACGATGTGGTAAAAACGTATGAAAATCCATTACCCACGGTAACGTTACGAAGATCCGCGCTCTCCCCGACCGCCGGCACGCGCCCGCGCGAGCGCCGACACAATCGAGTTGGTCATGGCAGTGCAATGGCGGCCATTCTACTGGTTTCCGAACACATCATTTTCGGATTTATAATATGTGTGTAGATAAAGCAGTGTATGCAACTGTACGTAATTAGGCCTTATTACGTAACAGTTACATAAACTACTATTATTTCATCATATGTAAGTTGACAGTACGGAACCAAAACACTTACACGTTACATTACATTTACATTGTCCTATATTTATTATATTATCAATTATCACAGATGTCAAAATTAGAGAAAAGTATTGAGTATCATGTATTTTATCACAGATGTCAAAATTAGAGAAAAGCATTTAGTATCATACATTTAGTCAATTTAAGTACTAATATTATGTCATAAAATAAAGTAAAAATAAAACATTCATTTCAATTCAACCTCAACTGCAATTGTCAAATCACACGTGTGATCTTATTATGAAACTCGCCTGCAGCTTGTTTCATAAAACCACGCTCGTATTTTAAGGAACCCTATTACGTAACAGTTACATAAACAACTAATTAATAAAAAAAATTGACGTTACGAGATCATCTTGTGATTAGATTTCCCAGCTATTTCTTTTATGGTCAAGACAACGCTTATAAAATTCAAATGCTTAAATAAACTCAATGTATTGATAAATCTATTATAAATTAAACCTGATATAGTATGTTATTCAATCAAATACAAGCACTGAAAACATTGAAAAAATAATCAACCCAGCAGGATTTGAACCGCGCATCGATACGCCTTACCGGGGCTCGATCGCTATTTTATGAGTGGAATGCCCCACTTTAAAAACATGTAAAAATAATTATGAGTTGATAGCAGCGCCATCTATTATTCCCGTTGTGACACTTGCAATAGGGTCGGCGGGAAGGGTATCTAACTCTAGTAGTTAGCACCTAGATGTCGCTTACGGCTGCTATAAAGTCGATGTAGATCAAAATAAATGCAAAAAGATGATTAAAGGCATTGAGAATTTCGTCAACTTAGTAACTGAACCCATAGCTTAATTAGTAAAGCGATCGAGCCCCGGTAAGGCGTATCGATGCGAGATTCAAATCCTGCTGGGTTGATTATTTTTTCAATGTTTTCAGTGTTTGTATTTGATTGAATAACATACTATTGTATGAGTGGAATGCCCCACTTTAAAAACATGTAAAAATAATTACTCAATATAACATTTACAAATACGGCATGGCTTTACTATAAATACAAATATATTTAAGTATGTTTAATGACGGCGTAGGCACTTTGACAGTTGTGACCTGTATTGTAATAAAGAACCCTGTACATCGTTCTGTCAACTTTTTTCTAATCTCAAAAAAAATGAACTATAGATATGATTTTCACGATAGAAAAATAAATAGTACAACCAGTTCTGTAAGTAATATTTTTTATTTTTTCAAAAATCACTAAAATCTGAGTATTTATCGTGAACATGTAGGTTTCGAGTTGTTTGCTTGTTTGTGTGTAAGCTGCCACCGGAGTCAAGGGAATGTCAGTGGATCCATCTGGTTCTATCACCATTTATGTGTGGATAAGACGTATCTAACCATTTTTAAGGCACCATCACCATTGACAATAGTTACTGGGTAAATTGTTATTCTTTATTATGTACTTGTCTCTGGCACAGATATGAGTAATTTGCCTGTCAGGCGGTGTTGTCTTCTGATACTCTTGATCCTGAGGTACATTTTCCAATCTGTAATAAAAGATGTAGGTTTAAATTATTTTTCAAAGCATAACTATATCCAAAACTGACAGAACATGTAAAATTAAAAAAAAGTTGTAATCGTTCGTATGTGGGCCATGCGCTTGTTCGTTACCGTCACGATATAAACTCAACCTATCATCTAGGTAGGTAGTACTGACTCTGAAATTTTATTACATCTATGGCAACGAAACCGTTTCAATGTTATCAACTGAGCACGTTACATTTAAAAGGCAGTAATAACCTTTGAAGACGCATTATGTTGTGCATCTTATGTCCGTGACAGTAAGGTGTAAAACGAAATGACAATTAAAAAACTGTTACTGCAGGTGGATTATTACGGGTGTTTTATTTAATCGCTTACCGAGTGAGTATGTTGCGTGATCATAAATACCAGTGTAAAGGCGCTTGACCTTGAGTTCACGTTATATTGGTTTTTCAAGAATGATAGTGCAAATTAGTAATAAATAATATCTACATTATTCTTGGTCAACAAAATTGTTAGATATCTTAGCAATATAATAAAGTGAATCTACCGCATTAATTTGACTCTACGTTGAGCGCTCTCGAAAGCATACGAGTACGACAAAGGCACTTTCCTCGCATAAAAACAACATTTCATACCTACTCGGCGCGCGAAAACCAAGCGTTTTGGTAATTTGCGACTAAAATTAACCGAAGTGGAGTTTAACAATTGTAAAACTATACCGACTAATTCACTTGAAGGTCATATTAATAATTAGTAACTTATAATAATCTTACCTCGAAACTTCAATCATGTGTTTCCGTTTGTCCTGATACAAGCGCCTTTTATATATTTTTCACTTTATTTCCCATTATTTACAAATTAAACTAGGTATAATATATTTACAAGTTTTTTGACACTAATATGATATATATACTATATAACACAATTATTAATTTTACGACTAGAAAATCAATAAGTTTCCGATATTTTTGATGCGCAGACGAGAAGCATAAGTCCGTCTAGCACGGCGCGTCAACGCGCACTGTCTATTTGTACCGGAGTGAAGGAGAAGCACTGCGAGCGCAAGCCGGCGGCCGGGCCGTAATCGCAAAAGTGTTAATAAAAAAAAACAGTGAACTTTCTGAGAAATAGAAATCTACGAAGTTCTTAGTTTAGTCAAGTAAAAAATTTGTTTATCTACACTCATATTGTAAGTTCTCTAAAACGTGTTCGAAAACGGTAGGCAATGGCTAGCATTACCACGACCGATTTACTATGATAAGCTTTTTATCCGTGGCAGTAACGTAATTTTAACTTTTCATGCTCAATTATTGATGTGCTATGAGTTTTGATAACATAATGTACACCTGCACCTGCACCCTCCCGCGCATCCGCCGACAGCCCGACACGCGCCCGCGCGACCGCCGGCACACGAGAGTTGGCCATGGTGGCGGTGCAATGGCGGCCATTCTATGGTTTACGAATACGGCATTTTGGATAAATAATATGAGTGTAGATAAAGCAGTGTATGCAACTGTACGTAATTAGGCCTTAAAACACTCGTGTGATCTTATTATGAAATTCGCCTGCGGCTCATTTCATAAAGCCACACTCATGTTTTAAGGACCCTTATTACGTAACAGTTACATAAACTACTATTTTAATTACAGTCATATGGGTCAATAACATAAAGCTATTCTGTTTAAAGGCAAATTTAAGAGGTAACTTCGGAATTATTTTCTATCGAGCCGATTTCGTCCAACTATGTTTTGAAAGCAACTAAGTTCTCGAAAATATAATGAATTTTAACATATATTTTTCTTGCTTGACCAAACCATTTAGTTTCTTTTAAAACACTGTTAAAGTAACTTCAATTTGGAGGTCATCGGCAGTACTCATCCTCTTAAATCCGTATTGTTTAGAGTTTGCTGTGTTGTTAAGGTGCATGTGGTAGACTAATCTCTAAGCTATTGCTTTTTTTGTACATTTTCCCGAATACGTTTAGCAGGCCTATGGGTCCATGAAGATATGTCAGTATAGTCCTTTTTTTAGCTTTTGGTATAGTTTTGATAAACTATTTAGGAAAATAACATAGACGCAGACATCGGTTTAAGAGTCGAGTGCACAGTGATGGATATAGGTCTTGATGAAGTGATGGCATATATCGGGGGTGAAATGAGTGCTTTTTTGCTATTCATTGATTTGCTGATTTCAGTAATTTCTCCTAGTGTAAAGTCACTCTCATTGTTACCGTTCGTATAGCAGTGGATTGACGATCGAGGTTATGTTGTTGATTGAATGAATGAATGAATGAATGAATGAAAGGTTTATTCATGACACTTACAAAATAAAAAATAAACAATAACATATACAACCCGAAACATTAATTGCCACGAAATGGTCGCAACTCAGCGTTAAATACCGGCAGGGCCAGCGCTGGTCTTCCGTTGCAACCATTTGACAACACGGCGCATTGACGCCACGATCACATCCCCAAAGTAAGAATATCCTAATCAAAACAAGAGAAAAAAAAACCGGCCAAGTGCGAGTCGGACTCGCGCACCGAGGGTTCCGTACAAACCTGTAGGTATATAAGTAAAAGTTGACGTAGAAGTTTGATTTTGCTACAGCTGAAAGGTATTATAGAATACTCAGGAGTATTTGATATGAATTTCAATTTAATACCTCTACGCGTTTACGAGGAAAAAGGTAGTAAGTTTAAAATTTAAAAAAATATTTTTTGTATGATTTTACTAAAAATGTCTACTTTTCGTAATTTTTCCTTTGTCTGTGCTATATGACATTTCTTCGTGCCAAGTTTTAAGTTTCTGAGTTTACGGGAAGTACCCTTTAGGTTTTGAGTTTCTTGCAAGTACTCAGTTTCAAAATATGCAACTTAAATTGCTATTTCTTTTGATTGCGTTGACATAAAAGTTTGGTTTTGCTACATCTGAAAGGTCCTATAGCCCTGAGTATTTGACATGAATTTCAATTTATTACCTCCACGCGTTTACGAGGAAAAAGGTAGTAAGTTTAAAATTTAAAAAAATATTTTTTTGTATGATTTTACTAAAAATTTGTACTTTTTGTAATTTTTCCGTTGTCTATGCTATATGACGTTGCTTCGTGCCAAATTTCAAGTTTCTGAGTTCACGGGAAGTACCCCATAGGTTTTGCGAGTGCCGAAAAACTCTAATATTTGCAGCATAAACGACTGTATCTTTTGATTGCGTTGGCTTTTAAGTTTGATTTTTTCACAGTTCCTAGGGACAATAGACCTGAGTATTTGATATAAATTTCAGCTTGATACCTCCACGCGATCCTGAGAAAAATGGTCTTGACAGACAGACAGACAGACAGACAGACAGACAGACAGACAGACGGACAACAAAGTGATCCTATAAGGGTTCCGTTATTTCCTTTCGAGGTACGGAACCCTAAAAAACAATAAAAAACAGGAAAAAATTATAAACATAAACACAAAAACAATTTAAAACTTCGAACGTTTCCTAATTCCGTCCTATGGTGCTATTCGTTCTGGGGATTGTCATCTGGGATTTTTTTTTCATGAGTGCCTCTGCTAATTCTTGGCTGGAATTTGTATGTTGGGTGGAAGATATTTTCAACGTTGTCGGAGGTTGTGGTTGAGGAAGGTCCTTGAGCAATTTATTTGTGATAGTCCATACGTGTTTTGGATTTTGATTTATGCAGAAGTCCCTGAAATGTTCTGATGATGCTTTTTGGGTGGCGTTGACGTATTCTCGCCTCGCTTCTTTTTGTTCTATAATTATGTGTTGTATGTTTTTATTGCCTCGTTTTAAATCTTGCGTGCGGTGATGTAGGTGTATGACTGGTTTTTTCAGGTTGGTAAGTTCTTGGTTCCACCAGACTGCGCGTGTGCAATGAGTTTTCCTTCGGAGGGTGATGAAATTTCATAGGAGAGGGATGGCATTTGTACATATCGCATATCACATCATGCAAAACTAAAAAAAACTAATGCCATCCGATTTCAATTATTGTAAGTTCATTTTTCCTAAGTACTCGTCCACCGATGGAAAAATTCAATATTTATCCGGCTTTCTACTCTGATAGCTCGATAACTGTCCGGCCGGGGCGGATGGCAATTTGTATCCAGTGTCTGTATTGTAAGCATTATTATTGATAAATACTTTAACTTGTAAGGATAACTACTTTTTATTTAAGCATCATCTTAAAAGACTGTCAATTGACTATTCCTTGTTGCTCGTTCCCGCCATTTCGATGTTATAAAATGACGGGTATACAGCTGCGGCCGCCATTCGGATCTTGACCAGATTGTTGTAAAGACGTCTTGAAAATATTATTGTCACATAGTGTAATTGATTCATATTTAAACCCTGTAACAAACAAATATAAGTGTAAATACTGGTAAAGTACTCGTTTATTTTATACCTAATCCTAGTGATATCCCCAAAATCTCAGCAGTGGGATCTAACAAAAATCGATCGGATTTTTGCCACGCCGCACAAAAACGTAAGGTTTTCATTTTTTTTTAGATAATAAATTAGTTTGATTGGTGAAACTATATTTTCCGTAACGGAGTAATTCCGGAGGTTTATATGGTTAGTTTAACATGGTCATTTTGCCAAAGGTTACTCTTTTGGATATGCACATGTTAGATGGTATGTTTATTGATAATTGAAGGTAAACTGTATTTTCCGTAACGGAGTAATTCCGGAGGTTTATATGGTTAATCTTACATCGACATTTTGCCAAAGGTTACTCTTTTGGATATGCACATGTTAGACGGTATGTTTATTGATAATTGAAGGTAAACTGTATTTTCCGTAACGGAGTAAGTCCGGAGGTTTATATGGTTAGTCTTACATGGACATTTTGCCAAAGGTTGCTCTTTTGGATATGCACATGTTAGATGGAGATGTTTGTTATGTTGTTACATTATCAATATAATTAATTATCAGGGAGAATAGTAAGTCAGATATTTTTATCATCTTCCTAATAAAGATAACTTCACAATCCATAAAAATATGTTCTGTTCAACTTTTATAACTTAACCTTCAATTCCTTTGAATAAGTATAGTTTGATATTCGCTTAAATTTTGAATAAAATAACGTTGGTATTATTATAAGTATTATAACCGTATAATTCGCCTACACTATGTCTCAATGGTAAATATGTACTACTTATATTTTGCAGTAGTCAAATTAATCTTTTAAAATACTTACCCGGTAATTTATGTTCGAAGATTTGCGGGACATAATTTTAAATTAATTATTTCATATGAAGTAAATTATTTTTTCGATGTCTTACGAATATTACGAATATCATGCCATAAGCAGGCTGCATTCAAAATACTTTGTATGTCTTTCTAATAAGTAAATATGTAAACAAGTTGAAAATAATAATAAATCTTAGGTAAAGGTAATTTACTTTCTTTTTCCATTATTAACACAAGCAAATATAATTATGGTTAAATGATAATTAATACCAAGTGCGTTTGGATATACATAAAACTGTAAAGTTTTCAAGTTTACGTGATCGTTCACGCCACAGCTAAGTAACAGCTTAAGACTGGTATTAAGTCGGATTTAGTTTATAAATCAATTTCAGAGATATGAACCAAGGTGATTAAATAAAGTGTGTAAAGAAATTAAAGTATTATTTACAATAATTAATAAATTGCCTGTATCGTCTAAGTACAAGTTATATCACATACATATTTCGCCTTAATAAACGGTACTATAAAGTTCATAGTAATTACCTTTTATACTTTATAAATCTCGGTGTGGTAACTGACCGAAGTATTTTTGAGTTCTTTACTTCCTTATTGTATTCGACCCAATCAATAAAGTTAATGATTAAATCACAATAGTGAAGTACATTGACTATTCACATGTCTGTTTATATACAAAATAAAGTAACAAAATAAGAACAAGAGCCTTAATAATCGAGATTTGTTATTCTCGTGTATGTCGTCGGCATATTAACATGCATATAATCCCATGTGTGTATTCTGTTTTATCGAGGTATATGATCATAAATAATATAATGACTTATAATGTCAATTGATCTCTATTTTTGCCTGATCAAGGTTTATATGGCAATTAACATAGTAAAGGATATTTCCGATTTTAATTACAGAGGAAGTTGATGGAAAATCGATGATGATTTGACGATCTAATATAATTGTCATAATTGTGTCCACTAATGAGCAAAGTATTGCTTAGAAATTAACGAACTGAATGAATCATTCCCTTTTTACATAAGTCTCAAAAGAAAGAAGAGTTATTATTTAATCAATAGAGTGAGAAGAATACGCCAATGATAGTCAAAACGCGAATAAATGCTAATGATAGTCAAAACGCGAATAAAGAAAATTGAAGTTGCCTATTCAGGCAATATACATAATAAGGTATATTCATAATAACAAGTATGTCGAGTATAATCGTTATAACATTTATTTTTGATAATTAATTTAAACGGTAATTCAAGCAATACCTGTGTTTAACAGGTCGAAACCACGCGCACTTCTATTCATAATACCTTTTGGTTATTTTCGAAATGTATATGTCACATGTACAGTCGATATGTAGAGTCGATATGTAGAGACACATGTAGAGTCACGTGTGTAGAGTCGATATGTAGAGTCACGTGTAGAGTCGATATGTAGAGTCACGTGTAGAGTCGATATGTAGAGTCACGTGTAGAGTCGATATGTAGAGTCACGTGTAGAGTCGATATGTAGAGTCACGTGTAGAGTCGGTATGTAGAGTCACGTGTAGAGTCAATATGTAGTTTATATGTAGAGTCGATATGTAGAGTCGATATGTAGAGTCGATATGTAGAGTCGATATGTAGAGTCACATGTAGAGTCGCATGTAGAGTCGCATGTAGAGTCGATATGTAGTCACGTATGGTGTCGAAATATAAAATCACGTATAGGTCAAAATATAAAGTCACATTTGGAGTCGATGTAGACTCGACGTGTAGAGACGAAAAATGACATGTAGAGTCAAATGAAGAATAAAAACTTATATGATTCTTATGTAAAGCCAAATGTTTGAGGCGACACGTATGAAGTCGACCACGCATATGGTGGGGTTAATGCAACAAAAGTGAACGGACATGTCAAACCTTTTTTCAGGCCTATCTAAATAGATCTATTTACCTATATAACCTAATTATGTAAAGCACGTGGATGAACGTGCAGGGCTTATTCAGGCCTACCTTAATAATCTAGTAACCATGAAACGCACGTGGATGAACGTGCGGTACTTTGAATCAAACTTACTTAAATGTATCTAGTACCTGCGCAACGCACGTGATTAATGTGGGAAACTTTCATTCAGTTTTACCGTAATATTCCTAGCAATATTATTTATCACTTTTAGGGAAGTAATCAATAAACTTTGAATATCATGCGACTATGAGAATGCACGATATACATCATCATATATTTTAGAGCTTGGTTCTTGTAGGTGTACGTAAAACACCAATATTTATATTTGCAGTCATGTAAAGTATGGACAAATGAAATGAAATAAATCACAGATAATCTAATCAAATAAGACGTCAAAAAAGTGGTTTAAGTGGTCTCTGATCACATTTACTATGAAGTGCATATACCAACAAAACTTAGCCAATAAATTACAAGATTGGTCGCTTGAAAAATGTATGGCCTCCACTGAGTTAAGCCACAAATCCGGAAAAAAGGGCGCCGAGACCTGTAATTATATAATTGAAGTTTCTGGAGTGATACGCAAGGCCTTAATTACGAACGACAGACTTTTTGTGAACTGGTCATCGTGCCCTGTAAGGGATTTCACCTTGGTTACGCGCTGTTTCAAATGTCAGCTCTACAATCATGCAGCGAAGACCTGCAAAATGGAGACTAACATCTGCGGCCACTGCAGCGAAGCGGGCCACTCATTCAAGGAATGCACAAAAAAGGACGAAGCACCAAAATGTGCAACATGCTCGCACTACAACAAACCATGCAACCACCAAACAGGCGACACCGAGTGCCCAGCTCGACGTATGGCTGAAAATAGGTATTTAAACTCCATAGACTATGAGGGCGCCTAAGAGCGCTAACTTTCACATTTTCTTTATAGCACTTCTTGTTTCTTTAGTTTAACTGTCTATGAATAATAGCATACTCTCTGACCTAGATAGCATCTCCGTGTCAGATTCTAAAGCATGCGATGTCGAAACTTGCAAACAACATATTCGACTCTGTCTAAGTCCATTATCAATTATAACACAAAACATACGCAGTATTTCCAAAAATTTTGAGAATTTTAATGTATTTCAACATAGACTAGATATTACTTGTGACATCATTGTCTTGACTGAATGTTGGCTTGGTACCAATACCAATCTACCAAATATGCGCGGCTACTTATCGTATAGCACTAAGATTCATTATAACCAAAACGACGGGGTAGTAGTTTATGTTAAAAATAACTTAAATATCACAGTTGAGGAACCCCAGATTCTAGATTGCAATCGGCTTTTAATTAAAGTCGGTTCAGATACTGCCATACTAGCCTTGTATAGACTAGGGCTCGCGGTCGATTCCGGGTTTCGGGTACCCGTTTCCAAGATCCGTTTCTGAGTAACACGAACACGGTTTTCTGGCCCGTTTCCCACGTGTAATAAAGAAACGTGTAATTAAGATCCGAAGCAACGTTCCTTAAATACACGCGGATCTCGAAACGTCCTTGACGAGTGGCAGAGATACGAGTCGAGACGTTTAAGAGCTACTAATGAATACATGTGGTAGCTTAGGGAATTTTAGTCATGTTGAATCTTATTGCGAGTCCATAGAGTTGAAATTTAGTTAACGGTTAATTTGAACGAACCTCTCTTGCACTCTACTTGCGTGGAAAAAATTCCACGCAAGTAGAAGCACGGGTTTGTTTTCAATAGATAAAGGATGAATTACCTATATTAAAATAACAATCCTGCCGTTTTAGCAATATAAATATTACTTCGTTATACTCAATACTTATTTCATTGAATTAATAGTGTCTCCGTTCTTTAAAATAAAGGTTCAGGTAATTATTATTTTTATACCATGACGGTAGCAAACAAGCATACGGCCCGCCTGGTGGTAAGCAGCTACCGTAGCCTATGTATGCCTGCAACTAATGAGGTGTCACATGCGCGTTGCCGACCCTTTACAAAAAGGAGGATTTACTGTGTTGACAGCTAAAGGAACAAGATGGTCCCTCGTCGTCAACACACTGGGTCCTCTTTGAGCTCTTTGTATTAGTTGTTTATTGATAAAAAACACTATATTTGATTAAAATTAGATAGTGGTCTGCGGCGGCCGTTAGGACGGTTTTCAAATCCGCGTTCCAAAAACTTACAATGCACAGCAGCTGTAGTATATTATTTGGATATTTTATCCCCGATTTATTTACCCTAGTACAACGAACGGTTCTCTAAATTAACGCTGAAAATTGTGTTGCCGATTATCAGTTCCCAACAAACTTTTCGCGTAATTTCACATCGCGGAATGATCATGTGCCAACTTATCAAAAGATTTTGTTTTAATTCTCTCAGTTATCAACTGTACGTTTGGCCTGTTTTTATAAAGTCACTTTTCTAAATGCCAACTTTCGAGTATAGAATGGTTTAGTTTGCGTAATATTCATTTCGTAAGGATGCCATTTTCACTGTGGGCAAATTATAAACAGGTAGTTATTATTATTTTAATACAATAGTTTATTCATTAGACTTATTGCTTAGGATATTTTTTTATATTAAAATGTTCATTCATTAGAGATATCAGTTTATTCATTAGACTTATTGCTTAGGATATTTTTTTATATTAAAATGTCGATTCTGGCACTTGCCGGCCGTTACAGCGGCACGCTCGCTTCGCTCACTCGGCTTCGTGCACTGTTTGCTCATGGTAGATCTAACACGCTCCTCTTCGCTTCGCTCGTCGTCGCACCTAACTGGAGTCAGTCACATATGAGATTTCTGTTGTTAATATACTTACTAACAAAACGTTATTCTTTTAATAGTTGCTTGGCCTAGTGATAGATTTGACAAATGATAAGTATCCCAAAAGTTTTAAGTCATTATAATAATCAGCTTTAAAACAATTCTACCAAATGATACGTTATCATACAAAATTTTGCTAATAGTTAGTTGTTAAAGTGAATCATCAGTGAAATGTTGGTTAGCAAGTGAAATTTGGCCAAAAAAAGTTCGGCGAAAAGGCAGAACCCTACAACGAACATGTCCTATTATGAATTGATTACTACCATTTACTAATAAATTGTGTTGAATACAATTAATTGATTTACGGTGTCATTAAAGGTACAACTTACTATTTTAAACTAATGATCATCGGAAGTAACAGAACGGTCCTTTTAAAAATTATCAACCATTTGTTTCTATTTCGAATCATTTTTTATCTGAAAGCAGGTAATTTATTATTTTGGACACTTAATTATGTCACTATATACATTATAAATGATGTACTCATAACATGATTATCCATTACTACTAAATACACTCAACATTATCTTGATTTGTATTAATAGTCAATAAATGGGTATTAATGCTACTTACCAGTTAGATTGTTTTTTTTTTACAAATTTTTTATATTCTTCTGGGTAGCTCGTTAACATGCAATCATAACAATTTTATAACAACAAAAACCAACAAAACAAAAAAAACTATTAACAAAACGACTAACATTATTTTAAAATTTTAAGAATAACTCGGGAAGACTGTAGTATCCAACTGACCGACTAAGTGGAAAACTGAAGCCATACTAAAACTCAATAGGATATTCTATATCTTAGGCATGGTTTTTTAAATTATATTGAAAGTTCCTTCTACCTATAAGTATCACAGTGAAATTAGGCCGCGTGGCGTCAAAACAAAAGGAAACATTTACTATGCTAGAGACTAAGTAAATCCTCTTAAAATCGTGCCACTTAAGGTCTTGTGTTTATACAGATGTGTTGACTTTATTACAACCACATAGAGCTTAAAATAGGTGGCCATTATGATTTGGAAATCTACACGTTTGCACCAAAGGTTGTCGTAAAATCTGCATTTTATTTTATTACCTGAACGCTAATCTCAAAGTGACCCAAGTCAACTAGCAGTTTACCTGTTTTAGGATCTAAGCTTAATTGAATAAGTTATATTATCGCGGGATAACCAAAGAAGCACAAGTAATATTGGTTCTTTGTTAAAAACACCTGTGCATGGTACTTTGATAAGGCCGCTTAAATTGGTGGTTAGTTTTTTTTGTCGCTGCCGCGTATCTCATGGTAGTAAATACCAAGGACGAGATTAGTCTTATCTCTATAGTTCAATTGATGATGATGATGATTTTATAAACTCTTAGCATAGTATAATAATTAATACCTAAGATATTTGTAAAAGTTTCTAGTTTCATTGCTGTGGAGTCCACAACAATGAAACTAGAAACTTTTACATCATTGTATACAAGATGATTCACGAGACGTGAGCAGAAACAACCCTACACAATTAATTAGTACACGCTAATGAATCAGCCACCATTGCCATCATGTTTAAGTGAAACAATAACGCCTTTCTATTTTTTCACCTTTTTGTTACTTATAAATTTTATTATCTCTAATCATAGTCACCTTACACAAACAAACCAATAAAGATAAAACCTCTTTAATAATTATGACAGAACACTTTGATTATTAAAACAAATTGTTAAATTAAGTGAGATACGACGTTCCCAAAGTAACCAGACATCAATTTTACACCATAGAAATCTAAAGTATAAGGAGAAATGGCATGACAGCTTAAACACTGTCCCTAAATCCTGATCAACTTGATCAGAAAACTCGATCACAATGACAACCGGTGCAGTATAAATTTAATACAAACATAAAATCACTGTTTTCGTCTTTGTTACTTGTACAAATCGCAGTACAACTATTAATTCTGTGGTGTCAATTATCAAATATAAAGCTAATATTAATATGTTTTTGCCAGAAAAATATTTTAAAATAATTTATAAAAACGTTGTCCCAAGCAAGCTGTCAAAATGGCATCCATTGCTTGATTTGTGTGCTTATTTCTTAGATGTTTACCAAGCTGACGCTCAATGGACAGCGAACTTGTAATATTTGACATTAAGTCACAAAATTGAAATAATACGTCAAAATAAATTTGCACTAGTGCCGCGGATCAGTCGATATTCTTAATTTTATCTTATCGATATTTTTACGAAGACGTGCAATAAGTATTCGAATAAGTACTAGGTATATTGTTAATTTATAACTATCGATTGATTGACATACTTGAATAGTAAACGTTAGTTTGATCGTAATTTTTTCATATTTGGGGTCGTCCAGAAATCATGTGATCATATTTGGCCGATTTTCGTACCCTTACACGCTAAGTAAGTCTAATGTCGTTCGTTTCTACTGTATTGCGTATATGTTCAAGATGCTATCTCAGAAAAACAGGCATAGTAAAAATCTGCGTATGACTTAATATTACACGTGATAACTTCTCTAACCCCCCCCCCCCTTATATACAGGGTATATAAAATATTGTTAAAATGAACTCGCTTCTCAAAGCACTAGCCTTTATTCTAAAACAATTTTATAATTCTCAAAACTATGTGTAGGAAGGTATTCATTTTGTCAAGAATACCGATGAATACCTCAATATATAATCATATCTTCTTATATTGTTAAGCTGGCTAAAGCTAAATAAGTAATTAAAATATCCTACGATGCCATACAACCACATCTGTAGTCAACTGTAGAGCATTCAATAGTAACCCTTATTTACATCGGTTCTAACTGCTTCGGACCCGTTCGAACCGGTATTAAGTACCCGTGTACCCGTAGGAACGTTTCCTGGAGACGTTTCCGAATCCCGGCGGGTTCGTGTAAATCGGCTCCTTAGCACCGTCGGTCTTAAGTACACGGGTATTCGTCTCCGCGTGTAACACGTGTAGCGGGAGCTCTAGTATAGACCCCCTTCCTTTAGAGATATCAGTAATTTTATTAAGTCTCTTGATGAGAATTTAAGTAAATTAACATCCTTTAAAAATATAGTATTGATAGGAGATATTAATATTAACATTCTATCTGAAAGCAGCGAATCAACTTTGACAGCCCAAAGCTACCTTAACCTATGTTCTTTTCATGGCTTACTCCCAGCTCACACGCTTCCTACGCACCAAAGCGGATCATGCTTAGATCATATTATGGTAAAATCTAATTATTCGGCATTAGCACTTGTTCCTAACTCTACAGTGACCGACCACAAAGCTGCCCTACTAACCCTCTATCGTAAATCACGTAATACATGCACGCGCACGCAATTTGTCAACAAATTAAATATAAACAAACTTGGAGATGATTTATGCAATATTGACTTCGGCCCCATTTATAATTATGCTGACGCAGAAAATAGTATGATGTACTGGATTAAAAATGTCCAACAGGCAATATTATCTAACACAAATAAGACACGTCTAAATAACAAGAATTTTAATAAAAAACCATGGATTACCCCAGGACTTCGATCTATGAGACATAGGGATAAGTTGCATTTGAAAGCTAAAGCAAATCCAGACAATAATATATTGCAATTATCATATAAAAGATATCGTAACTTTTGTACCAACTTACTGAAAAAAGTAAAAACAAACTACGACAAAAAACAGCTGGAAATAGCTGGAAAAAACAGTAAATTAGTTTGGAAATATCTTAAAAACGTAACATACACAGCAAAACAACATGATTCATCTGCAAGTTTGTTGCAAGCAGGTTCATCCGAATTGCTGGCCGCAAATAGCACAAATGAGTTTTTCGTCAACATAGGCAAACACCTGGCTGAAAAAGTCCAGGGTGATTCGTCGTCACCCTCTTCAACAATAAAATCCGATACAAACAAATCTTCCAAATCATTTGTGTTATTAAACACGGATGAAGCTGAAGTTGAAAGAATTATCATGAGCCTAAAAGATGACTCCGCGGTTGGTTGGGATGGCATCTCGAACAAAATAATAAAGACCTTCAGACACATCCTGGTTCCACCGCTAACACACATATTCAAAAAGCTGTGCCCGCGGCTCCGCCCGCGTAGAATTCGGTCTGTGTCAGTAAGCGGCTAATTCACCCCTAATTTCTCTCCCGCTACCCTGGAGGCGGAACTTGAAGTAAAGTTGACAGATGGATACGCTAGAGGACAGTAGTCCTAATAAAATATTTTACAATTACCACTAAATGAAACTACACTCATAAATGAATACTTATTTTTATTATATATTTTTTTGCATGATTTAAACGACATAGAGAGTAGTAGGTGTATATCGGACGATACAGGACCACTTTTGTATTTATACGTTCATGTCCACTCCACGGCAAATATCATCCAAATCGATCCTCCCGTCAAATCAGTCAAAGCATGAAAGGTAAGAACAGGCGGGGGGTCACAAATGCAGAAATTATTTTTTTCTATTTGAGGTGCACTTGGAGGGGGGGGGGGGGTGTCATGACCCATACAAATTTAACTCAATCGAGTTTAGTGGCTACCTCCCCCCCTTTTTAGACGTTGAATGTTTATAGGCTACGTATAACCTGGCTGGGGATTTTCTGGAATTGGAATTAGTAATCCTTAAGGGGCGATTTCCGGGATAACAATGCCAAGAGCATGTCGGGCGTTGCTCAGTGTAGAGTTTCGTAGATGCTGCCCTGTTACAAAACATCCGTTCAAAAGGTCGTTTATTTGGCGGCGCTTACGTAATTTTACTATTAGGCACTTCCTTTCACTATGCGTTTTTGACTAATAATTCAAAAACGGCTGAACCGATTTTATTCAATATAGTTTTTATTGAAAGTTCTTATCAGCCCTCACCAAATTTCAGCTTTCTAGTGCGAACGGTAACTGAGCTAGACCGCGGACAGACGGACGGACATGACGATGTAACTGTTACGTAATAAGGCCTAATTATGTACAGAAGCATACACTTCTTTACCTACACACATATTAAAAATCCATTGAAACCATTAGAATGACCGCCATTACACCGCCATGACCAACATTATTGCGCCGGCGGTCGGGGGGGCGTGCTGGCAGTCGGGGGGGGGGGGCGGATTTTCATTACGTTACCGTGGGTAATGAATTTACATACGTTTTTACCACACTGTCACAGATAATACACTGATGTTACGTTACTGGTTGCAATAATGTTGGTAATTAATTACATATGGTTCCGAACGCGGAATAGAGGATTTACCTATGATATTGGTGTAGATCAAGATATTTGTTCGTCAATGTAAGCACATTACAATGCACTAATGAACGTCAGAGTAAAATAAAATACGTGAGAGTCGTGGAAAGTGTGTGAATCGAGTGCGATTGGAACGAAGTTATGTTATTTAATTTATGACTTTTTCGTAAATTTTGTGATTTTAGAGGTTTTTGGAAATTTTGGAAATTTTGGATATTTTGGAAAGTTAGCCATTTTTGACATTTTCGAAATTTTTGACATTTTCGAAATTTTTGACATTTTCGAGATTTTTAAAATTCTCGACTTTTAAGGTTCTCGACCTTTTTCACTTTTATCACTTTGTCACTTCTCAGTTTCACTACACTTTACATGTTTCTCAATCGTATGGGTGTCGCGTTTTCGTGACGTGACCTTTTTCGTGACGGTCACGTGACTTTTTTTCGCCTAGGCCCCCATACGCGAACCGTCCGATAAGGAACTTAGTTCCAAAACTACCACCGGTTCTAACCCTACACCTCTGGCCCAATAAGTATTATGACCGAAAAGAAATTCGACGGGACTTTTCCAACCACACTGAAACTACACTCAAAAATGAATACTTTTTTATCATATTATTTTTTTAGCATGATTTAGCGTTGGGGGGGGGGGGGTCCATTACCCATGCAAATTTAACTCAATCGAGTGTAGTGGCTACCCCGCCCTTTTAGAAGTTGAAGTTTTATAGGCTACGTATAACCTGGCTGGGGATTTTCTTGAATTGGAATAAGTAATCCTTAAGGAGTGATTTCCAGATTAACAATGCAAATAAAAACCGGCCAAGAGCATGTCGGGCGACGTTCAGTGTAGAGTTTCGTAGATGCCGCCCTGTTACAAAACATCCGTTCAAAAGGTCTTTATTACGGCATATTTGGCGGCGCTCACGTTATTTTACTATTCGGCACTTCCTTTCACTATGCGTTGACTGATAATTTAAAAACGGCTGAACCGATTTTATTCAATATAGTTTTTATTTTAATAATAAGTTCTTATCAGGCCTCACCAAATTTCAGCTTTCTAGTGCGAACGGTAACTGAGCTAGACCGCGGACAGACGGACGGACATGGCGAAACTATAAGGGTTCCTAGTTGACTACGGAACCCTAAAAATAGATAAATAGTAGTTT
The DNA here is from genome assembly GCA_947086415.1 of Pammene aurita. Taxonomy (NCBI): domain Eukaryota; kingdom Metazoa; phylum Arthropoda; class Insecta; order Lepidoptera; family Tortricidae; genus Pammene; species Pammene aurita. The sequence goes on along the minus strand of OX352302.1, from coordinate 26,229,819 downwards.
ATATAACTGTTACGTAATAAGGCCTAATTATGTACAGAAGCATACACTGCTTTACCTACACACATATTAAAAATCCATTGAAACCATTAGCATGACCGCCATTACACCGCCATGACCAACCTTATTGCGCCGGCGGTCGGGGGAACAGATTTTCTTTACGTTACCGTAGGTAATGAACTTTCATACGTTATTTATTACCACACTGTCACAGATAATACACTGATGTTACGTTACTGGTTGCAATAATGGTGGTAATTACATACGGTTCCGAACGCGGAATAGGGGATCGTGTACTGAGCTTAAATTACATCCCGACGTTTCGAACACTTTACAGCGTTCGTGGTCAACGGGTCGACTGAGGAAAAATATACAATTACCTCCGTTCAAAAACTATCACAATATGCAAACCTACCCACATATTAAATATTAAACCAAATTTTGTAATTGCACATACCGAGGGGCCTTTATAAAAAACAAATGCTAATAATGTCAAATGACTAATTTACAATCCATACTAATATTATAAATGGGAAAGTGTATGTGTTTGTTTGTTTGTTTGTTAGTTTGTCCGTCTTTCACGGCAAAACGGGGCGACGAATTGACGTGATTTTTTAAGTGGAGATAATTGAAGGCATGGAGAGTGACATAGGCTACTTTTTATCTCTTTCTAATCCCCCACTTCCCTAAAATGGGGGGTCGAAGTTTGTATGGAGCATTCCGGGGGACAAAGGGGAACCGTGTTACCCCGAATTTAACGCGAGCGAAGCCGCGGGAAAAAGCTAGTGTCAAAAGCTGGTGGTACCGAAAAACCATCCTCTCTGTTGAAATTTGGATATCATCATTTCATCATCGTCATCATCGGTCGTTTACCGATGTAAAGCACCGTCGACCAAGGTCAGCAGTCTAATAGGGCCAATCACTCAGTTAAATTTGACAAACCGCAAATCCTCGTCAAGGAAAAACGATACATTCCCCGAATGTTGCGAGAGGCGATCGAGATTAAAAAATATCCAAATTTCAACAGAGATGATGGTTTTTCGGTACCACCAGCTTGGGATCCAGTTATTTTTAAGGAGCAAGCTAGACATAGGACTGTGAGACCATAATGTTGGACAGTGTGGTCACTATTGTTATTTCATTTGTAAAGATTTTAGTTGACATTATTAATATTTATTTTCATAAAGGTCCCTACGGCGTGTGCAATTATATTAATTTGTAAATTATTTGAAATTATTTAACATTGTAAATTAGGTATTTGACATTATTAGCATTTGTTTTTTATAAAGGCCCCTCTGGCATGTGTAAATACTTTGGTTTAATATTTAATATGTGGGTAGGTTTGCATATTGTGATAGTTTTGGAACGGAGGTAATTGTATATTTTCCTCAGTCGACCCGTTGACCACGAACGCTGTAAAGTGTTCGAAACGTCGGGATGTAATTTAAGCTCAGTACACGCGATATAATCCGTTTTAGTTGTTTTATTTCATGAATAACTATCGCGGCAACCGAAGACAATATTATGTTATTTAATTTTATTTCATTTTTGACTTTTTCACAAATTGTTTTATTTTTTTATTTGTATTATTTAGAAATTTGGAAATTTTTGAATTTTGTTTTTTTTTGAAATTTTGGATTTTTTTTGGAAATTTTGAAAATTTTGAAATTTTGGAAATTTTGGAAACTGGAAATTTTGGAAATTTTGGAAATTTTGGGAATTTTGGAAATTTTATAAATTTTAGAATTTTTTGAAATTTAGAAATCTTGCCATTTTTGATTTTCCATTTTACATGATTCTCAATCGTATGGGTGTCGCGTTTTCGTGACGTGACGCTTTTTCGTGACGGTCACTTTTTTTCGCCTAGCCCCCCATCCGCGAACCGTCCGATAAGGAACTTCGATCCAAAACTACCACCGGTTCTAAACCTACACCTCTGGCCCAAGAAGTATTATGACCGAAAAGAAACTCGACGGGACCTTTTTTTTTCAAAACAGTAATACACTATTAGATCTTAAAGATACAAAATAATGCGTACTTCTTCAAGAAGACATATCAAAACAGCTTGAGAGACAGATAATGTACCCATTGTTTATTTTTAAAGAAAAATAAATCCTAATCTGACTGCTTCACAAAACGTTTGATATGTTTTCCTACGTAAACGGTGTCCTATAAATGTTAGATGATTTTGTAGTAGTTTTTTGGTTTGGGCCATGCATCTTTGTCCGTCATATATAGTCCTCGAACCTGCAATAACCCTTTGACATTCTCATCACGTTAGGTCGCGGAAGGGTCCTGGATTTTCCCCCGGCAACCATCCCACCAAACAGTCCGCCCGCTTTAGCGCTCCAGAAGCATAAAGCCCAAGTCAGGTTCAAAAAAAAAAAAACCTTTGACATTCATGACATTTTGAAATATTTCTTAAGAGCGGGTAAAGGTAAATTTAAAGCATCGATGGGTAACATGTTATAAATATGAACACCTTAACCAAAAATTACAATTTATTTCAACACCAAATTTCATCTAAATACGTACAGCGGTTATTGGTTGTTTCTTCCCCATGTAAAGGTCCACCTCTTTTGCTTCCGATTAAGGGATAATTTCCGAGATAAAACTATTATATTTCCTTTTCCAGAGCTCAATTATCTCCATACTAATTTCTATTAAAAATTCTCCTTACAAACCCCCTTTTCTTTGGGGATGAAAACTATTCTTTGTCCTTTCCCGGGACTCAAACTATCTCTACACAAAATTTCATCAAAATCCGTTCAGCCATTTTCACGTGATGCACGGTCAAATAAAAAGACAAACAGATAAATAAACAAAAATTCTAAAAATTGTTGGAACGTGTTCTGTTATCGACTAAGTATCCCCAGCCAACTTTTTTTCAATTATCTTCCATGTACAGACTTTCGAGCCTCTTCAGCTTTATTATATGTATAGATTATGTATAGATAGTTTTTATTGAAATTACCTTTCAGGCTTCACTTCCATTAAAAATTTTTGGACCTACGGTTCTAAAGTAAGATGGAGGGGGGGGGGGGGGGCTTTTTTGAAAATGAAACTATCCTTTGTCCTTTCTCGAGACCCATACTATATCTATACAAATTTTCATCTAAATCACTTCAGCGGTAAAAAATTACTCATACCAACTTCCAACCCCCTTTTCACCCCCACAAGGGTTTGAAAACTATCCTATGACGTTTCTCAAGACTCAAATTATCTCCATATTCATTTCTATCTAAATCGTTTCATCGGTTAAAAAATCTCTATACAAATTTTCAACCCCATTTTCACCCTTACCAGGGTTGATTTTCGGGATTAAAAGTATATATTATCCTTTCCCGGGACTCAAACTATCTCTATACAAAATTTCATCAAAATCCGTTTAGCCGTTTTCACGTGATGCGCGGTCAAATAAACAGACAAACAGACAAACAGATAAACAGACAAAAATTCTAAAAATTGTTGGAACGTGTTCTGTTATCGATTCTAAGTATCCCCAGCCAACTTTTTTTCGATTATCTTCCATGTACAGACTTTCGACCCTCTTCAGCTTTATTATATGTATAGATGTGCATCTCTGAAGGAATTTTTCCGAAATGTCTGAAAAAATCCGTTGTAATCCCTGTCTATAAATCTGGTAGCAAAGTTCAAGTAACAAATTATAGGCCGATTTCTCTGTTACCAGCGACATCAAAAATTCTGGAAAAAATTATTAACAATAGACTTGTTCAATATCTGGAGAAGCATTCGCTTTTGGCAAAAACGCAGTTTGGCTTTAGGTCCAAATTATCAACCGGAGATGCTGTACATGAACTGACTGACTATTTAGCTCAGGAATTAGACAAGGGTAACAAGACAATAGGAATCTTCCTGGACCTTGCCAAAGCTTTTGACACTGTTTCTACTTCCATTTTACTGCACAAGCTTGAATCACTAGGCATTAGAGGCACACAGCACAAATTAATCGCGAGCTACCTAGACGGACGTACGCAATGCGTTAAAATAGATAACATTATCAGTTCTGATTTAGAAAACACATCTTTTGGCTTGCCACAAGGAAGCGTTTTGGCCTCAACCCTATTTTTAATTTATATTAATGACCTATGCAATCTAAAAATAGATAGTGGCAAAATCATTTCCTACGCAGATGACACTGTCCTCCTTTTTTCCGCAAAGTCAACAAACGAGGTCTACGAGTACGCACAACGCGGATTTAATGTTGTAACTAACTGGCTAAAACTTCATCTATTAACACTTAACTCTGACAAAACGAATTTTATAAGTTTTGCCATGCGGAAAACAGATCCGGACGCACATAACCTCAAACTCTACGTACATAACTGTAAAGAAAAATCAAATAATCTTTGTTCATGTCAATCCATAGCTATTACTGACAAAATTAAGTATTTAGGAGTCATGATAGACGAAACCCTCTCCTTTAAAAACCACATTGAAGCATTGTGCAATAGAGTTCGAAAGTTAATGTTTGTATTCAAAAAACTTCGTTCAATCGCTGACCCAAATTTAATCAAGCAAGTATACCTTGCACTATGTCAATCGATACTAACGTACTGCATTTCTTCTTGGGCTGGCACAGCAAAAACTACACTTCTAACCCTAGAAAGAGCTCAGAGAGCGGTACTAAAGGTAGCTACTTCCCGCCCATTCTTATACCCTACTGACCTTTATAAATCATGTGTATTAACTGTATATGTAAAGTATTAACTGTTCGTCAATTATATATATTAAGCACAACGCTAAAGCAGCACGCCAGAACTTCCTTTAACCCTGAATATAGAAATAAGAGACGCAAAGATATTGTAGGTATTAAAACAGTACAAAAGAAACACGTATTTTTATCTAGATTCTTTGTCTTTGCGGGCCCATTTATGTACAACAGGTTAAATGCAACACTAGATATATACCCACTTAGCTATGCCTGTTGTAAGAATTCTCTACGACGCGCCCTTCAGAAAATGACGTACGATGATACAGAGAAATTACTATTTGTCATAAAATAACTACCTATATACTGTCCTATATATTTAATACTTAAGAACCTACTTATTTTGTTAAGGTGATAAGAGTTTTATTGTGTAATATATAGTTTATAATTAAGTGAATAATTAAAAATTAACTAATTTTGTCCTTCGCTGCCTGAAACACAGGGAATCCTAGTTCAGGCATTTGTTAACCACTTGTCATTAAAAAAATTCTTAGTCCGTAAGAACAAACATTGTACTATACTTTTCTCAATAAATTATTTGTATTTGTATTTTGTTTGTATTTGTACTATTTTATTATTAAAGCTCATCAATTATCATTGTAATATTTTGTATGTATACCTAATAAATATCAGACGTTAATTTAATAGTTTGTGCAGTTTGAGAAATTTAATTTAATGAAGTGCAATACCTATTTCTATGAATTATCTACCTACATTTAACCTAATAGTCAAGTTTAACGACATTTAACATAAAAGCTGGGTAACAGGCAAACCCCTTTTACTAAATGGGTGAATCCATCTCGGAAATGTCCATTTTATAATTTTTTTTGATTCAGTGTACTGAGCTAAACGTATAATAAACATATTAAGAGAAATTAAAGGAATTAAACTTCATATTTAATGTTATCCGTACAGTTAGTTAAAAGAATATAGTAGCAATAATAAACATGATAAGAGAAATAAATAAAGGAATTAATAGTTAATATTATTCGTTATCCTGTTATGTCCTCCTGAGGTCAGTGACAAAAGGGCAAAATTAGGGTTGTTTAATTCATGGATCCAGTTTTAACTTTCTGCGACTAGTGCAAATTGAGGTTCGTAAGGAACTTGCATAATAAATCTTTGCAAAAGCCACATACTTAGTACTGCTTATTTACATTAGTTAAATATTGGTGAAACTGGTTCAGTAATTATTTTATTTTTCAATTCTTTGGTTAAGGCCCTGACTTTTCTAGTACAAAATAGGATAATGACGACACTTGGTTTAGCTTGCTTTCATCGCTACTAAACAAGTTATTTATTATTATAATATAAGTATTTCACATATTTATCAAAGTTCATAGTACCAGACCAAGACTAAGACTGATTTATTATCACATTGGATAATGTTACGAATCCAGCAATACAAGATCATTTTAATCAATTAATTGAAACATCGATACAATTATGATAATTAAATTCTGATTAATAAACTTGTATAAAAAAATATCTTAGCGTGGCTAAGTAATCGTAACAAAGTAAAATTAACGCAAAATAAATTGCCTATATGTTTTAAAAATCAAAATCAGTAATATACTTCCAAAGATTAAGTTTGCTTTACATTAGCATTGCCTTATTGTACATTTAGACAATTTTCGGTAGATAACATTAAAACGTATATCACTATACTTCCCAAGATTAAGTTTGCGTTACATTAGCATTACCTTATTGTACTTTTAGACAATTTTCGGTAGATAACATTAAAACGTATATCACTATACTTATTAGGTAACGAACCACAGTAGAACACTTCGAAGTTCAACTTAAAATAAATTAAACTTAATTAAAACAACTCCGCGCTTGGAAATCATATATTTTAGCCTTAAATGTTAATCTTTTCTTAAACTAGTACGAGCAATTACATGTATATTATCATTTAATCACACGCGTCAAGTTGTATAAAAGCAAACGTTAATCAAACAAAAGTTACTTACTTAATAATCATAATCATTTATTTCTTGCAATACTTAATAGATAATAGGTAATAATATTTAATTCTTAAACTTATACTTTTAAAACGTAAATAAACAATTACATAATTGCCATTATAATATTTAGGTAATTACATATGTTGAAATGTGTATATGTCGAAAATAACAAGACTAAATTATTGACGTTTCTAAAGAAAGTGTTACAAGTTTCAGACTGATGACCCAGGAGCGTCCAGGTGAAAGGGCCAGGGTTTGGTATTTCTTTACCACCCAGGAGTGCCCAGGTGAGAGGGTCGGGGTGTAGAACACTTCCGACCCAGGAGCGCCAAAGTGAGATGGCTAGGGTTATGATATGATATTCTTCTTCCTCAAGAAAGGCATCATCTTCACCTACATCTTCTCCGACGCTACGCTCTCGAAAGAATGATCATGGTCGTCACGTCATGGTAGTGGTGTGGTTCAGAACGTTACCCCACTCTGCACGACTCTTCGCTGTCGTTATGTATTCAACTACGTTGTGAGTGTTAATAAAATTGGTCTGAATCAATCATGTGGTTATACATGTGGTGTTGTGCAATATTCATGTGAAAGTGATAAGTATTATATTATTTGTAAGTATTTTATGTTATAAAGTTTCCTTCTAATTTGAATTTTCAAATGCATTAAACAGTCTGGTAATATTTTATTCAATAACGTAAACAATAATTGCGCTTACAAATTAACTATTGGTTTGATCTTTGCTGCTGTATAGAAATATAGCAAACTTAATCACTATTGTTATTATTTAACCTTGATGATGAAGTCATCTTAATTAAATATCATGAAAAATAACTATTGGTCTGTTGTGGTTGATCTTTGCTTTATTGATAATCATTATTCAATAATTTTAACGCCTGTGTTACACCTTATTGGTATTACTTAATCTTGATGATAAAGTCATGTTAATTGAATATTACGAAGAAGTATTATTATTTTGACCATTACTGTATTGATGTATCAAACTCCATCACTATTCAATAATTTTAACTGTTATGATATATCTTATTCGTAATCTCAAAGTTGATGATAGAATCCTAATAATTAAATATTATGAAGTCGATAAGCAATAATGTTATGAAGTTAAGAAGTCGATAGAATAATCATTTATTTCCTTTGTTGTTTGCACTGAATGAAATAAACTTGTACTACTTTTACAATGAGCACTTATGTACAAGGGCTAACTTAATCATAAAGATAATGGGTAATCAACTCTTTGTGAACTTCTTGTGAAGTTCTATACTTTATTATCGATGATAGTTCATTTTACATTGTATAATCATTTATAATAATATACTACAATGATGTGAAACTGATAGTCAAGGGTTTTCATGACCATGAGTAATATAAAAACATTATTTCATTAACTTATTACAAGAGAAAATGTATTAAATCCGATGTGTTAAGATCCAAAACTCTAAATATGGTATTAATATGGGTATTTAAACAGTTTGTATTAATTACCTTTTATTGTCAGAATTGATTTGTAAATTATTTTATTAGTGCTATTATTTCATTAAGTTTTGGCGAAGGGTCTCGCCTCGAATAGGATGGCCGAGCTGTAAGCATTATTATTTATAAATACTTTAACTTGTAAGGATAACTACTTTTTATTTAAGCATCATCTTAAAAGACTGTCAATTGACTATTCCTTGTTGCTCGTTCCCGCCATTTAGATGTTATAAAATGACGGGTATACAGCTGCGGCCGCCATTCGGATCTTGACCAGATTGTTGTAAAGACGTCTCGAAAATATTATTGTCACATAGTGTAATTGATTCATATTTAAACCCTGTAACAAACAAATATAAGTGTAAATACTGGTAAAGTACTCGTTTATTTTATAATCCTAGTGATATCCCCAATATCATGTGATGTAGAACAAGCATGCTAATTATCAAGCGGTTGCCTGACAACTTTTTAAATAAATTTCGTACAGGGCGCCTGGAGAGACGGCATTAAAATTGTATTATATAATCAGCGTAGGGGAGACCGGGGACAATTGAAACAATTTGCCTTTAACCTCCTGTTACCGTTATATTTTTATGAGTAGAAAGATGTACGCTCAAAATATTTCAAGATTAGTTATCTGGTTCCTAAATAAAATGTATTTGGATGGTCTATAATCCATAGTTTTTTGACAATAATGTAATAAAGATAATGGGGCAGTATGGTTCAATTGACCTCAGATGAGTGTCAATTGAAACACTATGTGAGGTCAATTGAACTCAAATATCTTCGGCACAATAAAAGTACTTATATCTGTTTCAATCTTTTTCATCCTTACCTCGGCATACAATGAGCTCATCAAAAGTTTGCAAGCATAACATAAGCGTTTCTTAATTTATGAGCATCTGAACATCTCGATAAAAAAACTTGGTAAAAAAAAAGAGTATATGACTTTTAGTTTTCTTTGTCGCTGCTACCTTATACATTTACCTTAACCAAAGTAGTTTTAATGCAATTCTAAGATATAACGATAAAGAATCGCAAAAAACAAGCATTATTATGTTTCATACAAAAGTGCTTGTTTCAACTATAACAATGTTCCAATCATAACCTTTCCCATACACCTTGTGTGAGTGTTGCAGACGTCGGAATGTAAAATGAAATAATAGGCGCAATAAAATAATCAGTTTAAATTGTTTTATTAATATTATAAACAAAAACATAGCGATATGCCAATTAAAAACAAAAATTGTTAAACTTTTTCTGATATACATTTTAGCAGAGGCCGACCTCTTTAATCAGCCGGTTGGCAGCAGTCGGTTGTTGCTAAAACGTATTATTATTATATATCAAACATATCAAATCAACAAACGGGTTAAACTGAGAACCTCCTTTTTTATGAAGTCGGTTAAAAACAAATGTTCACATAACCTCGAATAAAAAAAAACTTTGTATATCCATAATTTATCAACTAGGTGAAACACTACACAAATAAATGTGAACATTAATAGAACAAACATGTGCATCGAATACAGAACCTTATATTTTGAAGTCGGTTACTTTTGGGGACGATTAAAACGCGATGACGATTGAAACGTTTCAATCGTCCACAAGCAAGTTGTTTCTATCGTCCCCACACCACGTTTTTCACTTCAAGGTCAAATATTATATATAAAAAAGGCTCGAACGCTGATCAACGGCCATTAAAAACATTCGTTTATTCTTAACTATAACACCAAAATAATTTTATGAGTCAAAATACAATAGTAAACGAAGTTATAAGAAAATATACGAGAGCACAAATACTTTCTTTTTACCGCGAAAAACTGGTTTGGCTCGTGGACAATCCCGTCTTGCACCGGCACTCGAGCGCTCCTGGCCAAGGATTCAAACATGGCCGACCACGTGTTCCAAGTGTTGCGTCAGACGCGTAGGTATTATAGTTATCGAGAAATTTGACTTGTTTCAATCATGACGTGTTTCTATTGTCCCCGGTCTACCCTACGCACTTTCAGGCAACCGCTGTTTCAATTCAATCGGTTGCCTCTGGTTAAAAAAATTTTTTCGCACCCTCCGCCTCCTCTCCTTTTCCGCCCCACTCCAAGTTGGGTCAGTTCGGATTGCATCTCTGACATCTGACTACGCGTCATTGCTTTAACTATATGGCTGCACTTCAATAGTTACATATAAAAAAATAGTTTTACAAATATTTTTTACTAGCTGTGCCCGCGGCTCCGCCCGCGTGGAATTCGGTCTGTGTCAGTAAGCGGCTAATACACCCCTAATTTCTCTCCCGCTACCCTGGAGGCGGCACTTGAAGTAAAGTTGACAGATGGATACGCTAGAGGACAGTAGTCCTAGTAATATATTTTACAATTACCACTAAATGAAACTACACTCAAAAATGAATACTTTTTTTATCCTATTAATTTTTCACAACTGCAGAAATGATTTTTTTCTATTTGAGGAATTAGTAATTCTTAAGGGGTGATTTCCGGGATAACAATGCAAACAAAACCGGCCAAGAGCATGTCGGGCGATGCTCAGTCAGTGTAGAGTTTCGTAGATGCCGCCCTGTTACGAAACATCCGTTCAAACGGTCGTTTATTAATGGATATTTGGCGGCGCTTACGTCAGTGTACTATCTTTCTTTATTTACTTTCACTATGCGATTTTGACTGATAATTCAAAAACGGCTGAACCGATTTTATTCAATATAGTTTTTATTGAAAGTTATTATCAGGCCTCACCAAATTTCAGCTTTCTAGTGCGAACAGTAACTGAGCTAGACCGTGGACAGACGGACGGACATGGCGAAACTATAAGGGTTCCTAGTTGACTACGGAACCCTAAAAAGAGATAAATAGTAGTTTATGTAAGTGTTACGTAATAAGGCCTAATTATGTACAGAAGCATAAACTGCTTTACCTACATACATATTAAAAATCCACTGAAACTATGCGTGCCGGCGGACGGGGAGGGGAGGAGGGGCGGATTTTCATTACGTTACCAGATAATACACTGTCACAGATAATACACTGATGTTACGTTACTGGTTGCAATAATTGTGGTACATACTTCAAGGTAAGCACATTACAATGCACTGTTAATGAACGTCAGAGAAAAATAAAATCGTGTCGTGGAACACTCTGTTGGAACGAAGTTATGTTATTTTATTTTATTTTATTTTTGACTTTTTCGTAAATTGTATGGTTTTAATTTTCTTTGTATTTTTTTGAAATTTTTGAAATTTTTGAAATTTTTGTAATTTTTGAAATTTTTAAATTTTTTTATTTTTTTTACTTTTAGGTTCTCTTTTATTTCATTCCATTTTATACGTTTTCGTGACGTAACGCTTTTTCGTGACGGTCACGTGACTTTTTTTCACCTAGCCCCCCATCCGCGAACCGTCCAATAAGGAACTTCGTTCCAAAACTACCACCGGTTCTAACCCTACACCTCTGGCCCAAGAAGTATTATGACCGAAAAGATACTCGACGGGACTTATTTTTTTCAAAACAGTTATACATTATTAGATCTTAAAGATACAAAATAATGCGTAATGTGTTCTTCAAGAAGACATATCAAAACAGCTTGAGAGACAGATAATGTACCTATTGTTTAATTATAAAGAAAAATAAATCCTAATCTGACTGCTTCACAAAACGTTTGATATGTTTTCCTACCTAAACGGTGTCCTATAAATGTTGTAGTAGTTTTTTGGTTTGGGCCATGCATCTTTGTCCGTCATATATAATACTCGAACCTGCAATAACCCTTTGACATTCATGACATTTTCAAATATTTCTTAAGAGCGGGTAAAGGTGAATTTAAAGCATCGATGGGTAACATTTTATAAATATGAACACCTTGACCAAAAAATTACAAATTATTTAAATACCAAATTTCATCTAAATACGTACAGCGGTTATTGGTTGACGGTTGTTTCTTCCCCATGTAAACTTTCACCCCTTTTGTTCTTATCAGGCCTTACCAAAACGGACATGGCGAAACTATAAGGGTTCCTAGTTGACTACGGAACCCTAAAAAGAGATAAATAGTTGTTTATGTAACTGTTACGTAATAAGGCCCAATTATGTACAGAAGCATACACTGCTTTACCTTCACACATATTAAAAATCCACTGAAACAAATTATACCAAATTTCATCTAAATACGTACAGCGGTTATTGGTTGTTTCTTCCCCATGTAAACTTTCACCCCTTTTGTATCCGCTTAAAGGATAATTTCCGAGATAAAACTATTTTATTTCCTTTTTTAAATAATTATCTCCATACCAAATTTAAATTTTATCTAAATCGATTCTGCGGTTAATAATTCCCTATACAAATTTCCAACTCTCTTTTCACCCCTTTAGGGTTGATTTTCGGAGTGAAAACTATCATTTGTCCTTTCTTGAGACCCATACTATACCAAATTTCATCTTTATCAGTTCAGCGGTTAAAAAATCGTCATACCAACTTCCAACCCCCTTTTCGGGCTGAAAGGGTTTATTTTCGGGATGAAAACTATTCTGTCGTTTCTCGGGACTCAAATTATCTGCATACTAATTTCTATTAAAAATCTCCATACAAACTTTCAACCCCCTTTTCACCCCCTCCAGGGTTGATTTTCGGGATGAAAACTATTCTTTGTCCTTTCCCGGGACTCAATCTCTACACAAAATTTCATCAAAATCCGTTCAACCGTTTTCACGTGATAGATGTATAGATAGATAGTTTTTATTGAAAGTACCTTTCAGGCTTCACTTCCATTATTTTTTTTAAATTTTTTGGACGTACGGTTCTAAAGTAAGATGGGGGGGGGGGGGGGGCTTTTTTCAAGATGAAACTATCCTTTGTCCTTTCTCGAGACCCATTAGTTAGAGATGGTTCTCTATACCAATTTTCATCTAAATCGGTTCAGCGGTAAAAAAATCCTCATACCAACTTCCAACCCCCTTGTCACCCCTACAAGGGTTTGAAAACTATCCTATGACGTTTCTCGAGACTCAAATTATCTCCATACTCATTTCTATCTAAATCGTTTCAGCGGTTAAAAATTCTCCATACAAACTTTCAACCCCATTTTTACCCCCACCAGGGTTGATTTTTGGGATTAAAACTATATATTATCCTTTCCCGGGACTCAAACTATCACTATACAAAATTTCATCGAAATCCGTTCAGCCGTATTCACGTGATGCGCGGTCAAATAAACAAACAAACAGATAAACAGATAAACAGATAAACAGATAAACAGACAAACAGATAAACAGATAAACAGACAAAAATTCTAAAAATTGTTGGAACGTGTTCTGTTATCGATTCTAAGTATCCCCAGCCAACTTTTTTTCGATTATCTTCCATGTACAGACTTTCGACCCTCTTCAGCTTTATTATATGTATAGATATACATAAACATATAGTGTACTTATGTTTTCATGATATCCGAGATAGGCGTTGTAGAACGCTATATGGAAGAAAATTGTTAAGTTTTTTGATAAATTTCCAGTTAGGCGGGCTCCAGCACTATAACTTGACGCTTATCAGCTTAGAGTTTTAAGTGACTGGTAGAAAATGCCTATGGGCATTACGTCTGGCTTTTCAAATCATATTTTGTGCCACTAAGTTTAAAATGAATAATAATTTTAGTGTTTTAAGACCCCCGTGACTAAAGTACTGCTATGGCGAATTTCTCAAATTTTCGACTTATTGCGGAATACTTTTAAGGCATTTTTAATTACTACTTATTAGACACTTAAATATAAACAACAGTTGTGTTTGTGCCAGCTAATATTTTTTTTAACGTATTTATAGTAATTTGCTGTTTTTTCTATGAAATCGATTATTTCTTAAAATGGTCTTCAAATCTTATGCGCCCACCAGAATGGTTTTAGAATTGGTATGTGGGTTATTTGAGGTGAGTTAAACCGTTTGTCAATATTTGGAATTGTAGGATTTGAAATAAATTTAGGTCATTTTTATCAGTCAGTAATATACTCTCAGTCCACCTAACTTGACGCTTATCAGTTTAGAGTTTATGAGTGACTGTTAGAAAATGCCTATAGGCATTACGTCTGGCTTTTCAAATCATATTTTGATCCATTAAGTTTAAAATGAATAATAATTTTAGTGTTTTAAGACTCCCGTAACTAAAGTACTGCTATGACGAATTTCTCCAATTTTCGACTTATTGCGGAATACTTTTAAGGCATTTTTAATTACTACTTATTAGACACTTAAATATAAACATACAGTTGTGTTTGTGCCAGCTAATATTTTTTTTTAACGTATTTATAGTAATTTGCTGTTTTTTCTATGAAATCGATTATTTCTTAAAATGGTCTTCAAATCTTATGCGCCCACCAGAATGGTCTTAAATTGGGATTTGGTTTGGTGAATGGGTCCTTTAACTACTGTCAAAATTTGGAGCGGTAGGCACGTTGATAAATTTAGGCCAAAAAATTGTAACTTCAACTGGTCTTAAAATCTTATGCGCCCACCAGAATGGTCTTAAAATTGGTATGTAGGTTATTTGATGTGGGCTAAATCATGTGTCAAAATTTTGAGCGGTAGGCTCGCTGATAAATTTAGGTCAAAAAATTGTATTTTCAACTTGACGCCATACATACTCATGGCCATTTAAGACCTTTAAGATTTCCGAGATGGGCTCTACAACGCTATATGGAAGAAAATTGGTTAGGATTTTGATAAATTTCCAGTTAGGCGGGCTCCAGCACTAATATTAATAATACAGTTTAATTAGTAGTTTTCGAACGAACTACTTTTTACTCATTTTACTATTGCCACAGAATAATATAATAGTATTTCATTCATTCATAAATGCTATTGGTCAGCTAATAGGCAGTATGGCTTAGTGCTTTAGCCTGTCCAATTGGAGGAAAAAAAAAATGGTCAACTGTCACTGTCAAGCTAACAGTAACAAATTGCCATCCGAAATCCGACTTTAACGACGTCAAAAGTTAAAACCGTATACGACAAAACATTGATTTTATTAATGAAACGATAATATTTATCTGCTCGTAGCTTGATTACAATACCGGTAACACTGTTTTAGTGCATAACAATGCAAGTTTTATTCTTAGATAAATAAATAAAAAAAATTACTGTGACGATTTTATGAAGTGCTACATTAACATTGCAAGTGTACTGTTTGCGTAATCTCGCATCGGTATTCTTATGTAAATGGATAAACTTCCTGATTCACCATGACGTTACACTTACACATAATTGCTAAGACGTGTATCTCGGTTCTTCAGTGTCGGACGTAGACGCGACGTGATAATTATACGAATCTGTAGTACTGCCTTGGTGCTGTTGAAAATGTGGGATAAAGCGAAGCAGTATTGGTCTAAAACCAATCGTTGGCATAGAGGTATGAGAAGCAAATTATATTTTTTTATTGTTTTGTGTAGTTTTAATTCAAACAAACTATCAATTTGTTTTCTGTTTCCTTAGAAGCACCACCTACAATATTTCTGATTATCCCTAAGGTTAACTGGCAGAGAACGCCTTAAGGGATTAATATAGCCTTTTGTAAGATAAGTTTTCTTTTTGTGCAATAAATAATCTGCAAATAAATTACTCTAGTGAGTGTGTGTTAGTCAATTTAAGTAAGGGATTAGTTAGATTTGGTATACTTACGTTTTAGTTTTTAATAATAAAAAAAAAAAATTAAAAGCCTTTTTATTCCATAACTTAAAAACTATTTACATTTTGACATGTATTTATTTATTAGCGTTAGGACCCCTGTCGGGTATAGGCCTCCCCCAACCTTTTCCACTTTTCTCGATCTTGGGCCTCAGAGAGCCAGTTGCAGGATACTTTCACTATGTCGTCTGACCAGCGTGCGTGTGGACGACCCGCTCCGCGCTTTCCTCCTGGTCCAGGCCAAAAAGTGACTTTCCTTGTCCATTTTTGATCTGGCATCCTTGCGACGTGGTCGGCCCACTGCCATTTTAGTTTGAGTGAGTGTTTGAGAGCGTCAATCACTTTAGTTTTTTCTCGTATGTCTGTGTGGCATATTTTATCGATTAGTTTGACTTTTAAAATTTTTCTTTCTATTGCCCTTTGACAGACTCTAATTTTTTGTTTTATGTCGCTTGTGTACTTCCACGTCTGACATCCGTAGTTTAGTGTGGGGAGGAGACACAAATCAAGCACTTTTCGTTTCAAATAGAGTGGAAGCGTTTTTAATAGGATGGTTTTTATTATTTATAGGGTAATTGTGCTAGTTTCTCGTCCAGGTTCAGTTTACCATCCACTTGATTAAACTGCTGCAAATAAATGGGAAGAACTTTTTAAGGTCAATTATAGTTTATTCTTTAGTAGATTTTTTAAGTTTCAGCTTTTATTTTGGGAAAAACTTGAAGATAAACATATAAATAAGTATGGACGGAAAACTGATAAGATTGCACGAAAACTAGCACCCTACATGTGATTATGAAGAGACATGTCTATTTTTTGCCACCCTTTAGTAGGGCAGTGAAAAACATTCGTTAAAACAATATTTTAAATGACTACTTGTGAGACTTCATTTCAGCATAGGATAGGAAAAATTCCATAATAGCAGGTACATTTTGTAATGTAGGGGTAAGAGAAATATCACAAATGAGTCTAAGAGAAGCTTAAGTGCAAAGCTGAAGGCTTTTATGACTTGATTTTGCATATTCTTACTCTCTAAATTATACAAAATATATTTCATAACATCTGCAAAGAAAAGAATAATGTTAAGTAATGTAAAAAAACCGGCCAAGTGCGACTCGGACTCGCGCACCGAGGGTTCCGTACAAACCTGTAGGTATATAGGGGTAGTAACTTTAAAATTATTAAAAATATTTTTATTATATGATGTAACTAACAATGTACGGTTTTCGCAATTTTTCCTTTATCTGTACTATAAGATGTTGCTTCGTACGAAATTTCAAGATTCTGAGTTCACGGGAAGTAAGTACCCTGTAGGTTTTGATTCCTTTCCGAGTTTCGAAAATTTGCGGAAATTTGTGGCATAAACGGCTGTATCTTTTGATTGCGTTGGCTTAGAAGTTAGCTCCAAGGGACAGTAGACCTGAGTATTTGATATAAATTTCAGCTTGATACCTCCACGCGTTCCTGAGAAAAATGGTCTTGACAGACGGACGGACGGACAGACGGACAACTAAGTGATCCTATTTCCGTTTTTTTCCTTTCAAGAATTAACTATTACTTATGTGATACTCTATAATCTAGATTATCAGATATAGTAATAGTCTAGATCACAAGTTACTATTTGGTGGCCGATGTATAGGTACACTCAGGGCCGTATTTACCCTAGGGCCGAGAGGGCCATAGCCCGGGGCAGCAGGATGCCAGGGGTGTCTGCCAACCTATGCGCTGGGTTCAGGGCGCCGGTCAGCAGGGTTCGAAATTATCAAGATAATTATGATCTCTGATACTTATCACTATAATTATCAGATATTAATCCCCGGTATATTATTTTCTATTATAGTTCAACTAATGTTGACTAAATACAAATTTTGAGTTATCATCAGACATAAGAATCACGATAATGATCAAGATAACTATCATTGATAAGTATCCTATTCCTATATATCCTTTCGTCCATAAGGCCTTTATGGCCCAGGGCGCCCAATTGTAAAATACGCCTCTGGGTACACTTAATTGCTTCAATATAAATATACAACAAACACCTGCAAAAAATGGTACCTTTTCCAAAAAAGTGTCACATATCTTCTGCTGCACCTGCATGAAATGCCACACTTTACAAGCAAGTGTGTTGAAAAGTAATCTTATTCACAGTGTTCCTGATATTCCTGATAGTGGAGCTGCGATTGGTCCCCGGCGGCCAGGTGGGGTTCTGGTGCAACGACCCGGCCCTGTCACACCCGTTCACCGGAGACACGGTCAACTGGAAGTGGTTGCTTGTCACAACGATATGCCTTCCATTTGTTGTTGTAAGTCTTACTCTTTTCCTTGTGTTTTGTAGAATTTGGAGTTTTAGATAGTTAAAGTACTGTTGAGCAGATGTAGAAATGATTCATTACTACATCTGAGTCATAACTCTTATAAGTAATTAGGCCACAACTGCCATAACCTACAAGTTTAACCTTTTTGATGCTACGACAAATGTTAATGCACTCATTCATACTCCAAACAAATATTTACCTAAACTCATTAGTTTAGACTTTTAGAGTAAAACATGGTATCTTATGATTATGATGGATATATATATTGATTAGGATATGTCCCTTATATTGCAATTTTTGAGGAATTAATAACGCATACCCCCTAAATGTATTTGTTTTACCCTAAAATACTCTACAAAAAAAAACTCAGGCCATTCCTGTAACCAGAGCCGGATTAGCCTTTAGGCAGAGTAGGCAACTGCCTAGGGGCCCCGCCTCGGCCAGGGGCCCCGCGTACACAGAAAAAAATTAAAATCTTACAAGTGAAAATTAAATTGGGAAATTTGTATATACAAATGTCGTCTAGAGGCCCCGCAGGTGAACAGTGGAAAATGAAATTGTTTCATAGAGTTAAATATTAATTGGAAAATCTGTATTTACCGGCTAGGGGCCCGCGTGTGCACGGTGTGCACAGTGGAAACTGTTTCCTACGGTATGTAATATTAATAAATTAAAACAAATATCGGTAAGGGGTCCCGCGTGTGCAAGGGTGAAATTATTGTTAAATTAATCAAGCTTGTAAATTTGTTTAATGATTCACCCTTTTGTGCCCATTTTATGATCAATTTTTTCTAAGGAGAATGCATTTCAAGTTTGAAAGTTCCATACAAATATAAATCATGTTTTAAGCCGTTCTCTTTCATTACCGACAATCAGATGATATTTTCGGTTTTTCTAGCGTCAGTTAAATAATAATGGTAAAAAAGTACATAAAAACTACAAAAGTGTTTTTAGAGGACAAGTAAATGTTTTACGTCGATAAAGATTTTTTACATGCAGTGGTTTATCAGAAAACTTTGTGACAAGAGTAGTCCCATTTTAGTGGGAACAGCGTTAAGTTACCACTCACAAATCAGTGTCGGTACAAAAAAAACGAGACGTTTAATGTTAAGACGTTGACTAGAAGCTGCCATCTGAAAAGACACGACAAAAGGATCTAGCTGACCTAACTTTTAATATTTTTTTCAATTGCTATGTAGATTATCTTTATGGGACTCGGTAAATAGGGAGAATTTCAAGATGTTATGATGAACGATTCTGTATCCAAAAAATCGGCGAAGAGCATTTTAGGCCCTGCTTAATACATAAATACACACACTTGCGCGCGAGTGACGAGCCGAATAGCGTGCGGAATGTTTACATATTATGCTTCTCGGTTTTGCGCGCATGTTCGCACGCTTTTCGAATCGGGGGGTTGTACGGGGAGACGAATATGTGAACGGACATTCGTGTTGGCGTACGAGTGCCAACACGAATGATTCGACAAGCACTGACGCGAGTACGAATATGCAATTGTAAACGCCGTATAAGAAGTGATATATTTTTGCGATACTTAACTCATTAAGCTTTCTTTAATATTTGTTTTCCTTTTTTTGGTCGCTCAAGCGCTAAGCTAAGCCGCAAACAGACAGGTGGACAAGGACATAACGAAACAAAAATCACTACGTTCAGTACTATACCCTAAAAAGTTAGGAAAGTTAATATAAGAGTAAAAAAAAGAAAAAAAGATAAAAAGGTAGATAAGAGAGAGTTTATATAAAAGTTAATTTTAGGGTAGGCAACGCGCATGTGAATCTTCAGGAGTTACGGGCGTCCATAGGCAACGGTAACTGCTTACCATATATCTGTTTGCCACCGTCGTGGTATTGAAAAATATTTACTGATTTTTTTTGTTAAAAAGGGGCCCATGAATTGCATTGCCTAGGGGCCCCGGGGGTGGTTAATCCGGCCCTGCCTGTAAATCTAACCCGTGCCGACTTGCATCGTGATTTCCCCATACAAATTACTATGAAAAAATTTGGGCAGAAGATAAGGTGCTTCTTTTTTTTTACGGTTTTCGGTTCTAACGAGATTTTTTTCATAAAAAACGGTCATACAGGAGTAGGATGCACTGATGACAGGTATGAAAAAAAAAATTTTTTTTAATTTTTTGGCCATTTTTATACTTTGTATGGGAAAATCGGATAAAAGTCGGCACGGATTACAGTTACAGGAATGGCCTGAATTTTTTTTGTAGAGTTTTAGGGGTAAACAAAATATATTTAGGGGGAATGCGTTATTAATTTCTCAAAATCCCATATAAGGGACACCCTAATATTGATGTCGAAAAGGTTAAAGAATGCAAAAAGGAATAATTAGTATTAAAAATATTACAGTTGTTACCATTAAACGGATTAATCGCGGGTCAGCACTAATTTTTAAAATCTCCGAACGTTTCGAGCTCTTTACAGTGCCCGCTTATCATTGCGGCAACAGAAGACAATATTATTAAAAATATGTTTTATTGAGGAATTGCCTCTCACAAATTGAAGAATAAATATCTTTTCATCAAGTGCTCCGACTATAGAGTGAACTCTCCCATTTTACAAAGATTAATTTTTGCTTTTTCAGATGTTGTTAGTTGAAAGAAAATACCATAGAAATGAGAAATCCAATACCCAAACGAAGTCTAGAACACTGGCCTGGTACAAGGAGTATTTGTTTGGCCTCCTTATCAACATAACAGTGGTGCAGACACTTAAGCTGATGGTGGGGTCTCCGAGACCACATTTCTTTGACACATGTCAACCTGAAGAGGCCTTGACCTGTCAAGGGTGAGTTCATGAGTTTTAATGGATATCTGTGTAAGTTATTATCATTAGGTACACGGAGTATTTGTTTAGCCTCCTTGACGACATAACAGTGGTGCAGACACTTAAGCTGATGGTGGGGTCTCCGAGACCACATTTCTTTGACACATGTCGAGCTGAAGAGGCTTGTGAGTTGTCATCAGTGAATTTTAAGGACATCTGTCTACGAAGCAGAAGGTTCGGATCCTGGTAAGGGCATGTATTTGTGTATATTCCAGATATTTGTACCTGAGTTGTTTTCCATGTAAGTATGTATGTAAGAATTTATCTATGTCTCGTAAAGTGTTTAGAAGAAGAAGAGGGTCCTGCAAAATCTTATCGTCAGTGAAGGAGGGTCACAACAAGATTTTTATAAAAAGCTGCAGGTAAACACTAATAAATATTTCTAATTTCAGATCAGAGTATGTGCACAGCTACTCGTGCACAAAGGCCGTGTGGCAACACCAGTCGGACAAGAGTTTTCCATCTGGACACACGTCGTTGGCGCTGCACGCTGGCATTTTTATCGCAGTAAGTATTTTAGCTGCGTTTCCACCAGAGATGTGCAAGGATGTAACGAGGGATGTGTTTGTTAACAACCGGTAGGTAGATTCACTGAATTTGAGCGAGGGTGGATAAATGGAGCGATTCTATTGGTTTTTAAACGCAGTCTTACGAAGAGTACGTGCACAAAAGCAGTGTGGCAACACCAGTCAGACAAGAGTTTTCCGTCTGGACATACGTCATTGGCGCTGCATGCTGGCATTTTTATCGCAGTAAGTATTTTAAGCTGCGTTTCCACCAGAGATGTGCTAGGATGTAACGAGGGATGTGTTTTTTAACAACCGGTAG
Organism: Pammene aurita; assembly: GCA_947086415.1. NCBI lineage: Eukaryota > Metazoa > Arthropoda > Insecta > Lepidoptera > Tortricidae > Pammene > Pammene aurita. The sequence continues at coordinate 26,207,967 of OX352302.1, read as the reverse complement.
GTAGATTCACTTAATTTGGGCGAGAGTGGATAAATTGAGTGAGTCTAGTGGTTCTTAAACGCAGTCTTATAAAGATTACGTGCACAAAAGCAGTCTAACAAGAGCTTTCAGTCTGGACACACGTCGTTGGCGCTGCACGCTGGCATTTTTATCGCAGTAAGTATCGCCTCTATAACGGAGAGTGCTCTAAGGAATTGTTCGGATTAATCCCTGCTGCCTCTTTCCGCCCATTTCCATCATCACCACTTTGATGGTTGACAGTCCTCAACTGTGCGTTTCTCCAGAAACTTCCAGCCTCGCACAACAAAACTGTGGAATGGACTGTCGTCTGCGGTATTTCCGGACCGATACGACCTTCAAACCTTCAAGAAAAAAGCTTATTCCCATCTTAAAGGCCGGCAACGCGCTGGGGTTGCGGGCGTCCATAGGCATCGGTAATTGCTTACCATCTGGTGATTCGTTTGCTCGTTTGCCTCCTATGTTATATAAAAAAAAGCTGCGTTTCCACCAGAGATGTGCAAGGATGTAACGAGGGATGTGTTTGTTAACAACCGGTAGGTAGATTCACTGAATTTGAGCGAGGGTGGATAAATGGAGTGAGTCTATTGGTTCTTAAACGCAATCTTACAAAGAGTACCTGCACAACAGCAGTGTGGCAACACCAGTCTAACAAGAGCTTTCAGTCTTGACACACGTCGTTGGCGCTAAACGTTGCCATTTTAATTGCAGTAAGAATTTCTTTAAATGTTTTTACGGTAATGTTTAAGAATAATGGAATGAATGAATCGGGCGACACTTGAACTTCCCGACTCTGACTTGAACTCACGGTCTGGTATCCTGGAGTCAGAGTCATGACTTCGAGTCTCGCACAAGGTGGTTATTTCTCAATTTTTCCTTTATTAGGCGGGTCCATACAGGCAGGGATGCGCAAAACGCTTCACTGAATTGAAAAGATCTTTCGCTCGCGGAGATATATTACTCATTTCGCTCGGTGGATCTATTCGCTTCAATCGCATCGTGTCACTCATTTGTCTCGGGCGACGCATTCGAATCATGAGTGAGAAAGATCGAGCAAGTAACACTGTAATTACTGAGATAGATGCGTTACTTAGCGAGGTAAATCTTCAGTGAGTTGAAGAGTGAGTGAGTTGAATCAAAAGATATAGTTAATTTAAATCACTCACTCGTGAACGACACATGTCTACGCGCGAGACAGCAGTGTAGACGCGCATCGGCCTGGGCCGCTCTTACGTATGCTAATTTCAAATAATAATTACGATTTGAAGTAACGTGAAACGGAACGTGTTTTAATCCACCAATCCGCGTCAGGTGACGTCACTCCTGTTATGACAACTAATGGTGTTGGCAACTGTCTATGGGGTTTGGCTTAAAGGGCTAGCATCCAGGTTAAAAAAAAAACAAGAATTTGACACTGTGGACTAACAAATATGGCGAGTGACACACATGAGTGACGTCACATGAACTGTAGGCCATTTAGGCGCGAAAATTTAAATTGTCAGTTTGTAACAGCAATTTTTGACTATAAATTATAGTGTTTTCATTTTTTTATACACTCGTGGTCTATTCTACATTCAATTCTTTCAAATGAAAGCATAAAAGAAAATACTGCATCTTGCCTATTTCCTAACGGGGATGATCGGCCTTGTAAACCCGCCTAGTTCTCAACATTACAGTAATACATACAATCATATATCGTTTCAGTATTACATGCGGCGTCGGACAGAGGAGACTAGGGCAATATGGATCCTCCAGGGTCTGACTCTGCTGAGCGCTGTATATTGCGGCTTGTCCCGCATGTCCGACCACCGACACCACTGGTGGGACGTGCTCGCGGGTGCCACAATCGCGTTGCCCATACTGCTATACACCGTAAGTCAAGGATGATATAAGCAAGAGGAGTGACAATGTCCAAATGTCTATACAAAATCGCGTTGTATTCCTGGCTAAGATACTAGGGCCATCTATCGGTCACCATGTACACTAAGCCCTTGTTTCATAAATGTTATCCCCTGACGACCCTATCACGTCATCTATCCGTCGATGGAACGACGCGATGGGAGCCGCCGAAAGACAATCCAACAGTGAATCTGACTCCAACCACTCAACAAACATGACGGACTATGACACACAGGACAGTGACGACCCTTTACTCGCACACCGTCGTGCCCGCTGGCGGGGACGGCCTCCGCGGCCCCCTATACAAGCCCTCTCACAATTTTTAGGTTCGATATCCTCCATATCGGACACCCCTTAGCTAAGAGACTTACCAACTAACATGGACAAAAACGTAGTACTTAACACTTTCGCAACCAACCAAAATTTTGAACAATACCCCAGAAACCGACAGAACCCGCCAGGCGGGCTATGACGTGCAACGCAATGCCGCACGCCGCGTGCCTGGCATCTGAGCAAACATTACGAGTGCCTACCAGGCGGGTTCTCGGTAGTCAAAGTGTTAATAGCCCAAACTGTAGCTAGGTACACACAGATATCACAGAGTGACCCGTGCGCCCCCGGAGCGCGTCAATCCCACTCACAACGGTCGCTCGTTTACCGCGGTATACCACACCGTAACACAGATTCGCCGTTGCAGTCCCATACGGACTACGGCGTTCCGTCAAGCGTCATGTAGTAGTAAATTTTATCCCACTCACAACGCACGGTTGCTGGGTTGAAAGCACGCCATGACACGGATCCGGCTTGCATTCCCTTACGGACTGCGGCGATGTCAATCGTCATACTTCTACATTTTAACTCAACTTCAGACTCGACATATGGCGCTGTGGCACCTAATACCGAAACAAACATCTATAAGACTGTGTCGACCGTTCAGTGGCGCCCTCATTGGGGGGATTGTATTTCCAAATAAACTAATAAATTTATTTATAATCCCTCAGTGTTAAGTTGTAGTCATACTGATTACGCAACTTTTGAACTTTGGCAAATGCTGGCCACTTTTTAGGGTTCCGTACCTCGAAAGGAAAAAACGGAACCCTTATAGGATCAGTTTGTTGTCCGTCTGTCTGTCTGTCTGTCTGTCTGTCAAGACCATTTTTCTCAGGAACACGTAGAGGTATCAAGCTGAAATTTATATCAAATACTCAGGTCTACTGTCCCTTGGAGCTGTGAAAAAATCAAACTTAAAAGCCAACGCAATCAAAAGATACAGTCGTTTATGCTGCAAATTTTAGAGTTTTTCGGCACTCGCAAAACCTACGGGGTACTTCCCGTGAACTCAAAAACATGAAATTTGGCACGAAGCAACGTCATATAGCATAGACAATGGAAAAATTACAAAAAGTAGAAATTTCTAGTAAAATCATACAAAAAAATATTTTTTTAAATTTTAAACTTACTTTACCTTTTTCCTCGTAAACGCGTGGAGTTATTCAATTGAAATTCATGTCAAATACTCAGGGCTATAGGGCCTTTCAGATGTAGCAAAACCAAACTTTTATGTCAACGCAATCAAAAGAAATAGCAATTTAAGTCGCATACTTATTTTGAAACTCGCAAGTACTCGCAAGAAACTCAAAACCTAAAGGGTACTTCCCGTGAACTCCGAAACTTGAAACTTGGCACGAAGAAACTTCATATAGCACAGATAAAGGAAAAATTGCGAAAACCGTAAATTATTAGTTACATCATATAATAAAAATATTTTTAATAATTTTAAAGTTACTACCCCTATATACCTACAGGTTTGTACGGAACCCTCGGTGCGCGAGTCCGACTCGCACTTGGCCGGTTTTTTTAGGGTTCCGTAGCCAAATGGCAAAAAACGGAACCCTAATGGATTCGTCATGTCTGTCCGTCTGTCTGTCCGTCCGTATGTCACAGCCATTTTACTCGGAAACTATACGACGTATCTGAATAAAATTTACATAAGGTGTATTTTGTATGCCGCTACTTAGTTAAGGAGTTAAATTTGAAAAAAAAAAATTTTTTAGGGGGGCGCTCCATAGATGTAACTAAATTTCAAAAAATGTTTTTTAACCAAATATCAACATGTGACACATCAATCGATAGGTCTTTAAAAATAACATTGAGGTTTCTTTGACCATTTTGGGATTAAGTGAATATTTTCTGAAATAATCGCTTCGAAAGTCAGAAAAATGGTGTCCCCCCCATGTAACATTTGAACCGTAAGTCCAAAAAATATGAAAAAATTTGAGGCGATGTGCCTTTACTTTCTACGAAAATTATTTTGAACATTATCGGTTCAGCCATTTTTGAGTTATCTCCAAAAAACTTCTTCCATAGGCATCAGATACGACCTTTTGGTAATTAGTTTGGTTCTTATTACATTGAAGGTACGGAACCCTCCTATGCGTGGTCCGACACGCACTTGGCCGGTTTTTTTTCCGTTTAGGTGATGAAGCCAAAAGTAAGTAATATTATTATTATTAATAAGTTGCGGAATTAGTAGGACTACAACTTAACATGATGGATTATACGAAGATTGATTAGTTTATTAGGACGACGCAGTCTTAACCAGAATTTAGGGAATGCAACTTGGGTTTTAATGTTTGATGTGACGTATTGTAAACGTATCGATTTTCATTGTCCGGAATAAAATACTTTTTTATTTATTTATTTTTAATATGAAAAAACCTGGGTATCTGAGTTACAATCCCTACCAGAAGTTTAGAGGAATATGATTAGTGGGCCCTGTAACCAGAGCAAAAAATTAAAACTTAGATTCTACTCCTTAAAATAGACAACGTCCGTTCAGCGACTTTTAAAAATAACTTGTGGGGATTATTTTCAGTAGGTACACGCAATGTATTGCGAAATTGATTATGATTTATGTCTGTGGGGTGACAAGACTGACAAACAATGTCAATTAGACGGATTTTAACGTACATTGAAAATACTATTTAGTTTGTATGAAAAAATTACATTTTGTTTTAAAGTTGTTTAACAATAATTTTATTCTTTGAGGAGTAGAACATACGTTTTAAAGTCCTTGCTTTAGTTACAGGTACCTTTCCGGTACATAGACATTGTCAATCCAAGTCTTTCATCATCCTTGGCATATACCATAATCGAATCTCTATTTTCCAGATTTCATATCTGTGCAAGAACTTCGAGTGTCCCCAAACGGACAGTGAGGTCGTGCCTGACATTGATCAGGCCACCACCAGTGAAACAGATAAGTCGCAGAGCAACGGGATTGAGGTCCATACGTAACCAGATAAACACAGAAAAATAATTTTCTAACATATAAGGTGCTAACAAATTAGTCACGGATATTTTTGCCGCTGATAGTACTCGGTTCTCGGAGTATATTTAAGTATGAAACATCATAGATTTTGTTATGTTTTTTTGGAGAAAACTAGGAAACAAATTTCCTACGTTAAAACACCCTGTTAATAAGATAATTAAATGAGACCTCTTTAGACCCGAATCATAATGACATTTAAGAAAAAAAACTTGACTTGACATGACAGACAGTGTTAAACATCTTGACAGGTACATTATAGGGGATGGTTATTTTAAAAATTAATTATATTTTTTTTTTGTTCGGTAAATGAAAACAAAAAAATGATATACAAAGGTTCCTTAATTACAGTTAAAATTTAATTGTTTTAATGTAATGTATTATCTCTTAAAATATCCGTGACTAATTTGTTAGCACCTTATATACAAGTATACTAAACTTATATAGATGTCATATACAAAGGAAAAAGTGATCTAGGCCTCCGGTGCCCAGGGCTGGGATCAAACCAGCGTCTTCTTCATTCGCGGCAGACGCCTTAACCAATTGGCCACCCGGGTCACAGCAGTACCGGTCGAATTTTCCCGTGTATATGCAATCTTTGTAAATGCTGAGGCGCATTTTAGCCATTCATCTAAGTTCTACCTTAAATTATGAGTCCGTACCTCCAATCCGAACTCTTAGAAGTTCATTGAAAGCGAGAGAGATTTTTTGATTGTGTGAGTAGTGTGTCTACTTAACACTGACTACCGAGAACCCGCCTGGTAGGCACTCGTGTAATGTTTGCTTAGATGCCGGGCACGTGGCGTGCGGCATTGCGTTGCATGCCGTAACCCGCCTGGCGAGTTCTATCGGTTTCTGGGGTATTGTCCAAAATTTTGCCCGGTTGCGAAAGTGTTAAAATAAACAAATCAAAATATTTATTAAAATAATTTGATTTGTTCTTCAGGAGTATACTAAACCCTAATTTTTTATTGAGTTGAGTACTCTTACAGCTTCTGGCATACAAAGCTGTTTGCAAATATTATGTCAAATGCTGTCAAATACTCCACTCAATAAGGGTTATCACTGCAGTATTCTGCCGCCAGACTGCAGCACTAGCACTGTTGTAAACCATAGAATACCCACTTATACATACAAGGCCTAAAACAGTTTATTGACAAGTTGTCACACTTGTCACAGATAATTTGTTACGAATAAATATGTCATTTTAGATGGAGAACTAGCCACGTCAGATATGACACAATAATGAGAGCAACGAAACCCCTCTCAGTGTCAGTTTGCTATACTATAGTTATTTCTAGATCTGGACATCTGGCAGCTGTAAAGCGGCGGAAGTCAAATAATGCAAACCACTTCAAGAAAACAAATCCTAGAGTTCTGGGTTTGATGCAATATTATGAGAAACTATATAAATAATTAAATTATATAATTGCCAAAAGTTTCTATTGGGGGAAAGTAGTGCCAAACGATGTATAATGTAATTCATAGTTTGTCGCCTAAGTACTGTTTTTGTTTTGGTAGTACTATTTTACAATTGAAAAATTTTGCTAGTCGCTCACTCTGACCTCCACCCATTAAAAGCTGCTCGATGCCCGGATCTAATCGGATCGGATTTTGTTGCTCTCATTATTGTGTCATATCTGACGTGGCCAGCTCTTAGTCCATTTATTCATCAAGGCGGTTTGTTGAAAGAACTTTTAGAACGCGACGTTCCGCTTTGACCGCCGCGGTCTGACAGCCCGCTGTGTGCGTTGTTGGTATAGACTCGGTACATTCTAATGAACGCCGAACGCGGAACTCGGAACTCAGAACTCCTGACCGCTCTCTGTGTGCGCGGGCTCTTACAGAGGGCCTATCGAGAAACGCCATCGCTCGAATTTGCAGGAGTGATAGAAAGACAGATATCGAAATTTCAATTGTCGTGATTGGCGGTAGGCCCTGCTTGTGCTAGTGCCGCCCCCTACGCAGAGTTTTGCGTAATGTTCCCTAGTAAGAATTCTATCTTATGCGCGATTTGTTTAGGAGAGCCTAACATCTGGTGGAGTACAGGAAAGTCTTTTTAACCTATAAAAATGAGATAACTCACAAGTCCGATTTAATTTTGTGACCTGATTGAATACGTTAAGTACTAATAATAATAAAAAAATTCTAAAAGTTGCTAGAATTGCACTAGGTATAATAGGTACATGTATTTGTTTGCTACACAAAGAAAATATTATGCACGTTTTATTTTTCTCCACCAGGCTATCGCTTTTTATTATTGCAACATAACTTTACATTTTGTAACGGTTTTGTCAAGAGCATATGTCGTCTTAGCCATTTGCCATTCGCTTAGAATTCATGGTCACTTATATTTTTACAAATTGTTTACGATTATGCTCACATAATCTATTGAATTATAAAATTACCGATGATGTTGAAATTGTTGAATATTGCATTCTAGTATGGTAAAGAAAAATATATCTTGTATAATGTTTTCTTGGTGTTATTAACAAATATCTATATAATACCTAGCGCAACGTAAAAACTGTTTTTTACTATAAGTCATCAGACTCATCAGATTATATTCTCTACTAAAAAAGAAAATCGCACTTGTGCGTTATCGAAGCTCAAAAGGACGTAGTTTAGCGAAAAGGATCCATCCTCAAAAAAATGTCATTGAAATAAATGGCTTACGGTATTGACATAAAGAATACATTTTATTGGCAGATTTTTGTGGACTGGATCCTTTTCCCTAAACTACGTCCAAAACTGTTCGCATACTGTAGTACTCCTTACAAACGTCTCACAAGCCTAATTTAACTAATAATCGTTTATCCTAATCTGTCACTTTGACAGTTGCTTTTTAGAAAAAGAAATTAACTAACTGAGCACTGTAAGACGTTAATGAATAAGGAAATAGGTGTCTGTCTTCAAACTTGTTAGTAAACATGTCTCACGGGAGTTTAATTTCGATGAATGTTACCTTTATTTATTGACTTTGTATTATGCATCACATTCCTAAAACACTTTAGTAGGTCTAAGAATTTTGTGTTATGTATTAGTGTAAGCTATTTATATAGATTTAAGTCAGTTCTGTTTATTTATTCACCTAGTCATCACATTCTGTCTGATAGTGAGATTTATTTTTATTTTTTTAAGACACTATTCATAATTTTTGACAATTTGGGGTCTTTAAATCAAGTTCCTAAATGTGGGAGTATTTTACTTAAAGGACTTAAAGGCAGCTAACCTTACATTACTCCTTTAATTTCGTACCTGTGGGACGCGGAATTAAATTGAAAACTCATACTTTTTTCGGAATAATAGTTACGTAACTGTTACGTAATATGGGTCGTTAAAATACAAGTGTGGTTGTGGTTTTCATAATATGATCACACGAGTGTTTTAAGGCCTGATTACGTATAATTGCATACACTGCTTTATCTACACACATTATAAATCCTAAATGATGTGTTCGGAAACCAGTAGAAAGACCGCCATTGCACCGCCATGACCAACTCGACTGTGTCGGCGGTCGCGCGGGCGCGTGCCGGCGCTCGGGGAGAGGGCGGATCTTGGTAACGTTACCGTGGGTAATGAATTTTCATACGTTTTTACCACACTGTCAGAGATGTTACGTTACTGGTTGCAATAATGGTGGTAATTACATACGGTTTCCGAACGCGGAATAGAGGATTTATGATATTGGTGTAGATAACTTGGGACCCGGGGTATGTCCTTAAACTACGTCCGGACTTGGGTATGTCCTTAAACTATGCCAAAAAGAGAGGTATGGGCACTGCGAATGGCATCTCGCTTAGTGTGGTAGGGCACGTTCAGTGAATGTCATCTCGCTCAAATCTGGAGCAGAGCCCGACTGGGGAAGTACCTCCACCTTACAGAAAACCACAGCCAAATAGCACTAGACCCTACTCATAGTGTTGTGTTCCTGCTGGTGAGTAAGGTTGCCAAAGAGCTCAAAGAGGACCCAGTGTGTTGACGATGAGGGACCCTCTTGTTCCTTTAGCCGTCAACACAGTGAATCCTCCTTTTTGTAAAGGGTCGGCAACGCGCATGTGACTCCTGTCGAGTTACAGGCGTCCATAGGTTACGGTAGCTGCTTACCATCAGGCAGGCCGTATGCTTGTTTGCCACCGTCGTAGTATAAAAAAAAAAAAAAAAAAAGATAATAATATACAGTAAAGTGAAAAGAGATCTATGTATCAAAAGGGTAGCGTAAGGTTAGGAGCATTCGTATCGTATCTATGCTAAGAGTTGTACCCAATGTCTTTTCAGTATTTTGTAAATATAAGATTTTTGTCTATTCAATGTAGGTGCAGTCTCGTCTGAAAATTTGGGTACATTTAACACATTAACTGCCAGACGAAAAATGACGCCCTACTTCAGAAACCGGGCGTCCATAGCTACGTACAAAACAACCCGCCCAGCGAGTTGTCCGGCATCTGAACAAAGTTTACGAGCGCCCACGAGGCGGGTTCTTGGCAGTGAATGTGTTAATGTGACAAACATATGTAGCCACGACTGTATTACCAAGGCTTAAAGTCTTGGATACATGTTTTTGTCACATTAAACGTATCCATATTTTCAGACGTGACCGTGCATTTTTTTATATTTAATTTTTAAATAAGTACCTATGTTATTGTGCACACGCCCAATTTACGTTATCAGTATTTTATTAGGCTCAAATTCCATATCATAATGTGTCTATCTATTCAACGGCCTCCTAGCCTAGTCGGTAGTGACTCTGCCTACGAAGCAGGAGGTCCCGGGTTCGAATCCTGGTCAGGGCATTTATTTGTGTGTTTATCACAGATATTTGTTCCTGAGTTATGGATGTTTTCTATGTATTTAAGTATTTATCCATATTTTATCTATTATATATATCGTCGTCTACTACCCATACCACAAGCCTTACTGAGCTTACCGTGGGCCTAGGTCGATTTGTGTAAGATTGTCCTATAATATTTATTATTTATTTATTTATCTATGAACTGTTTAGGAAAAAAATATAACGAAAAATATTTATAAGATCGTCCACCAAATGTAATAGAAAACGTACAGTCGCCATCAAATATATCGGAGTGGCCAAGGTACAAAAAAATATCTGAACATGCACTTTATCGCGTTGTACAGATATATGTGACCACCTTGGTCACTCCGATATATTTGATGGAGACTGTACCTATACCTACTTCATACAATTACGTAATTTTTATACCTTTGTTTTATTATGTAGTCAAAATTCGAAATAAATATTCGATTTTGTACATAATATTTTTCCAGGGTTTTGGGAGGCTAACACGTGTTTCTAATCTATATACGTGCTTAAAAGCTTGGGTTTAGGTCACAGATAACCTCAACCACTAGATAGATCATAATCAGGGCCCGTAATTTTCATGCCGATGACATCAATTTGACGTCACGCTCCATATAGGATGATCCCATATAGTTTTATAGTAAATTATTAATCATTAGTCGTCAATCATTTTAATCATGTACAAATGACTTCAAAGGTACTCTATTTACACATGGAATAAATAATACCTACTTGATACGTGAAACGTAAATAAAACTATTTGATTTGTTTTTATACATACATTTTATTCAATGGTATTGTTAACAACACATTACAATTGTTACGTAGAAAACAGAATTCCCCTCTAACGTAAAGCACGCCATCCTTCTTCCATTAATTCCCATGCAAAGAAAATCTAAGTCATCTTCGCGTTCATACGTAATGCAATATTCATAAAAATCATTTTGTTTTGTAATCGTATTTTTGTTTGTTGTGTCACACATTTGGTTAATTATTCCAGATTCTCTGCTAAAAAGAAAATGTATAATTGATGGACACATTTTTTCTGATTTTAACAACTAATACAATTAGGAAATCAGTATTTTTATTTCTCAGTGGCACTTACACCTCGTACAAAACCTCGTTTGTAAATAATATCATTAAGTATCTGGTTATTCGTGTAGGTACGACCCAGGACTTTGATTTACATACCATTTAGAACCTTATCACAGCGACAATAATATGAAATCTCTAGCGTCTAGATGTTGATTGTCACTATGACAAAGTACGTAATGTTACACAAATCAATTTCCTTGACTGTTTGTAAATCAATATGTAATAAAACCTTTTTAAATGTAACCTTTTTTAGGGTTCCGTAGTCAACTAGGAACCCTTATAGTTTCGCCATGTCTGCCCGTCCGTCCGTCCGTCCGCGGATAATCTCAGTGACCGTTAGCACTAGAAAGCTGAAATTTGGTACTAATATGTATATCAATCACGCCGACAAAGTAGTGAAATAAAAAGTGGAAAAAATTTTTTTCTTAGGGTACGAGTACCTCCCCTATACGTAAAGTGGGGAGTGATATTTTTTTTTCATTTCAACCCTAAGGTGTGATATATTGTTAGATAGGTATTTAAAAATGAATAGGGGTTTACTAAAATCATTTTTTGATAATGTAAATAGTTTCGGAAATAATCGCTCCAGAAGTAAAAAAAATATGCCCCCCCCCCCCTCTAACTTTTGAACCATAAGTTTCAAAAATATGAAAAAAATATCAAAAGTAGAACTTTATAAAAACTTTGTAGGAAAATTATTTTGAACTTGATATGTTGAATAGTTCTTGAAAAAAATTACAAAATAATTTCTGAACTAAGTTTGGAATTTAACCGTATAAGCAGATGTTTATTGTACCTGTAATTTCTACATAATCACAATGAAATGACGTGCTTTCAAATAAAGTAAAAACGGTGCAAATCGGTTCACGCAATAAAGAATTATCCCATAAAAATCATCTTCCATTAAGCTCGCGCGCAATAGTTTACTTAATTTGCCGATAGATGTCGCTGTACGTGGAACGCTCATATCATATCCTACATGGCGGTGTTATTTTAACTCTTAAGAGCGGACACTTACTGTGACGGACGGAAAACTACGGAACCCTACACTGATCGTGGCCCGACACGCTCTTGGCCGGTTTTTTATTCGTTCTCATTAAAAAACGTTCTGTCAAAAATGTTACAAGTGCCACTGAGAAATAAAAATACTGACTTCCTAATTGTATTAGTTGTTAAAATCAGAAAAAATGTGTCCATCATATATACATTTTCATTTTAGCAGAGAAGTTGGAATAATTAACCAAATGTGTGACACAACAAACAAAAAAACGATTACAAAAAATTTTTTTTTATGAATATTGCATTACGTATGAACGCGAAGATGACTTAGATTTTCTTTGCATGGGAATTAATGCAAGAAGGATGGCGTGCTTTACGTTAGAGAGGAATTCTGTTTTCTAATGAATTGTAATGTGTTGTTAACAACACCATTTAATAAAATGTATGTATAAAAACAAATCAAATAGTTTTATTTACGTTACGTTTCACGTATCAAGTAGGTATAATTTATTCCACGTGTAAATATAGTACTTTCGAAGTCATTTGTACATGATTAAAATGATAATGATTAATAATTTACAATAAAACTATTTGGGATCATCCTATAAGGAGCGTGACGTCAAATTGATGTCATCGGCATGAAAATTACGGGCCCTGATCATAATACAACTCGAGGTCACCACACATCAACACTCCCGTACTAATTTAGTATGAGAGCGCGACCGCTTATTTCATTTGAGTTAACTTTTTTGACCATTACTCATGTGAATTAAAAATATCCACAAAAATCAAGGTATAGGGACCAGGGCTTGGAACCGGTACCAAAAATACCGGTTACATACCGGTATTTATAGGTTCTTTTCATTTCGGTTCCAGAGTACCGGTAAAGAAAAAATACCGGTACTAGCAGTGAAAAATATCGGTTCTCTATAAAGGTTCCTGGCTTGAAACCGGTACCGAAGGTACCTGTTCCATATTTATGAGTTTTTTTCATTTCGGTTCCGCAGAACCGGTAAAGAACAAATACCGGAATTAGCACCGAAAAATACCGGTTCTCTATAAAGGTTCTTCCACGTGTACGCGACGTTGTCGTTTAGTGCGGTACGCATATTCGGTGCGTAACATACCTACACTACAAACGAACGCGGCGTTGCGCTGCGCGTTGCCAGCATGCCAGGCGCATCAGCGATGCGCGGTGATTCAGTTCGAATTGAACACACGGCGGAAAGTGGAAGTTCATTGTTGTGTATTTATCAACCGACTTCATGATTTCGAAGGAGGAGGTTCTCAATTGGCTACTTTCCTAAAAAAATATTCGAAAATAAGGACCGTTTTAAAATCAAAGATGGCGGAAACGGGCAAAATTTTCAAAATCTTCATGGTAGTCATTTCCGACTAATTCGGGTGTGCAGATTTCGAAAATAATGTCTATTTTTAAATCCAAGATGGCGGTCATACACACTTTTAGTAAAAATCGTCATGGTAGTCATTTTCTATTAATTCAGGGATGTAGATTTCGAAAATAAAGACAATTTTAAAATCCAAGATGGCGGAAATGGATAATTTTGTCAAAATCGTCATGGTAGTCATTTTCGACTAATTAGGGTGTGCAGATTTCGAAAATGATGTCTATTTTGAAATCCAAGACCGCGGTCATACACTTTTTTGGTAAAAGTCATCATGTTAGTCGTTTCCGATTAATTCAGGGGTGTAGATTTCGAAAATAAGGACCGTTTTAAAATCAAAGATGGCGGAAACGGGCAAAATTTTCAAAATCTTCATGGTAGTCATTTCCGACTAATTCGGGTGTGCAGATTTCGAAAATAATGTCTATTTTTAAATCCAAGATGGCGGTCATAGACATTTTTACTAAAAATCGTCATGGTAGTCATTTTCTATTAATTCAGGGATGTAGATTTCGATAATAAAGACAATTTTAAAATCCAAGATGGCGGAAATGGATAATTTTGTCAAAATCGTCATGGTAGTCATTTTCGACTAATTAGGGTGTGCAGATTTCGAAAATGATGTCTATTTTAAAATCCAAGACCGCGGTCATACACTTTTTTGGTAAAAGTCATCATGTTAGTCGTTTCCGATTAATTCAGGGGTGTAGATTTCGAAAATAAGGACCGTTTTAAAATCAAAGATGGCGCAAACGGGCAAAATTTTCAAAATCTTCATGGTAGTCATTTCCGACTAATTCGGGTGTGCAGATTTCGAAAATAATGTCTATTTTTAAATCCAAGATGGCGGTCATACACATTTTTAGTAAAAATCGTCATGGTAGTCATTTTCTATTAATTCAGGGATGTAGATTTCGAAAATAAAGACAATTTTAAAATCCAAGATGGCGGAAATGGATAATTTTGTCAAAATCGTCATGGTAGTCATTTTCGACTAATTAGGGTGTGCAGATTTCGAAAATGATGTCTATTTTGAAATCCAAGACCGCGGTCATACACTTTTTTGGTAAAAGTCATCATGTTAGTCGTTTCCGATTAATTCAGGGGTGTAGATTTCGAAAATAAGGACCGTTTTAAAATCAAAGATGGCGGAAACGGGCAAAATTTTCAAATTCTTCATGGTAGTCATTTCCGACTAATTCGGGTGTGCAGATTTCGAAAATAATGTCTATTTTTAAATCCAAGATGGCGGTCATAGACATTTTTACTAAAAATCGTCATGGTAGTCATTTTCTATTAATTCAGGGATGTAGATTTCGAAAATAAAGACAATTTTAAAATCCAAGATGGCGGAAATGGATAATTTTGTCAAAATCGTCATGGTAGTCATTTTCGACTAATTAGGGTGTGCAGATTTCGAAAATGATGTCTATTTTAAAATCCAAGACCGCGGTCATACACTTTTTTGGTAAAAGTCATCATGTTAGTCGTTTCCGATTAATTCAGGGGTGTAGATTTCGAAAATAATGACCGTTTTAAAATCAAAGATGGCGCAAACGGGCAAAATTTTCAAAATCTTCATGGTAGTCATTTCCGACTAATTCGGGTGTGCAGATTTCGAAAATAATGTCTATTTTTAAATCCAAGATGGCGGTCATACACATTTTTAGTAAAAATCGTCATGGTAGTCATTTTCTATTAATTCAGGGATGTAGATTTCGAAAATAAAGACAATTTTAAAATCCAAGATGGCGGAAATGGATAATTTTGTCAAAATCGTCATGGTAGTCATTTTCGACTAATTAGGGTGTGCAGATTTCGAAAATGATGTCTATTTTGAAATCCAAGACCGCTGTCATACACTTTTTTGGTAAAACTCATCATGTTAGTCGTTTCCGATTAATTCAGGGGTGTAGATTTCGAAAATAAGGACCGTTTTAAAATCAAAGATGGCGGAAACGGGCAAAATTTTCAAAATCGTCATGGTAGTCATTTCCGACTAATTCGGGTGTGCAGATTTCGAAAATAATGTCTATTTTTAAATCCAAGATGGCGGTCATACACATTTTTACTAAAAATCGTCATGGTAGTCATTTTCTATTAATTCAGGGATGTAGATTTCGAAAATAAAGACAATTTTAAAATCCAAGATGGCGGAAATGGATAATTTTGTCAAAATCGTCATGGTAGTCATTTTCGACTAATTAGGGTGTGCAGATTTCGAAAATGATGTCTATTTTGAAATCCAAGACCGCGCTCATACACTTTTTTGGTAAAAGTCATCATGTTAGTCGTTTCCGATTAATTCAGGGGTGTAGATTTCGAAAATAAGGACCGTTTTAAAATCAAAGATGGCGGAAACGGGCAAAATTTTCAAAATCTTCATGGTAGTCATTTCCGACTAATTCGGGTGTGCAGATTTCGAAAATAATGTCTATTTTTAAATCCAAGATGGCGGTCATAGACATTTTTACTAAAAATCGTCATGGTAGTCATTTTCTATTAATTCAGGGATGTAGATTTCGATAATAAAGACAATTTTAAAATCCAAGATGGCGGAAATGGATAATTTTGTCAAAATCGTCATGGTAGTCATTTTCGACTAATTAGGGTGTGCAGATTTCGAAAATGATGTCTATTTTAAAATCCAAGACCGCGGTCATACACTTTTTTGGTAAAAGTCATCATGTTAGTCGTGTCCGATTAATTCAGGGGTGTAGATTTCGAAAATAAGGACCGTTTTAAAATCAAAGATGGCGGAATAGGGCAAAATTTTCAAAATCGTCATGGTAGTCATTTCCGACTAATTCTGGTGTGCAGATTTCGAAAATAATGTCTCTTTAGAAATCCAAGATGGCGGTCAAACAGTTTCTTGGTAAAAATCGTCATGGTAGTCATTTTCAATTAATTCAGGGAAGTAGATTTCGAAAATAAAGACCGTTTTAAAATCCAAGATGGTGAAAATGGATAATTTTGTCAAAATCGTCATGGTAGTCGTTTTCGACTAATTCGGGTGTGCAGATTTCGAAAATAATGTCTTTTTTTAAATCCAAGTTAGCTCTCGCACACTTATTTGGTGAAAATCGAATGAGTGTCGTTTTAGATTAATTTGGGGATTTAAATTTCGAAAATAAATACCGTTTTAAAATTGAAGATGTCTGAAATGGACAATTTTATTAAAATCGTCATGATAGTCTTTTTTGTCTCATTTGGATGTATACTGTGTAGATTTCGAAAATATTGTATGTTTTAAAATCCAAGATGGCGGCCATAGACTTTTTTCGAAAACAATTTTATGGTAGTCGCTTGTGATTAATTGAGGGGTGTAGATTTCGATATAAGGACCGATTTGAGATCCAAGATGGGTGTTAAAGGACAATTATTGTAAAAATGGTCATAGTAGTCATTTTCCACCAAACTCAAATTGTTATGAGTGTTATGATGACATTGAACCTAGAAGAACTCAACCCCCTGAGGCATTAGTTTTTACCTAGTCTAGGGGTCGAAAGTTTGACCACTCCACACCGACTTGTCTGTACAAAAATCCTGTTGTGTAACTATTACGTAACATGATGTCTATATGTACAATAAAGCTATTCTTATTATTTATTATTATTATTTTTACTAATTCATGTGTGTAGATTTAGAAAATAATTTTTGTTTTAAAATACAAGACGGCAGTCATACAATTTTAGTAAAAATCGTTATAGTAGTCTCTGTTGATTAATTCGGCAATGTGAATTCCGACAATAAACACTGTTTTAAAATATAAGATAGCAATGATGACTTATTTGTGAAAATTTTCATGGTAATCTTGTTCGACTGATTCAGGTGTTTAGATTTTGAGAAAAGGGTCTGTTTTAAATTCCAAGATGGCGGCCATACACTTTTTTCTGGATAATCGTTATGGTAGTCATTTTTGATTTAATCGGGGATACAAAATAGTATATAGCCGCCATCTCGAATTTTAAAACAGAATTTGTTTTTGAAATCTACATATCAGAATAACGACGATTTTTATAAATGAATGACAATTTCTGCCATCTTGGATTTTGAAACGGACTTTATTTTTGAAATCTACATGCCTGAATTAATCGAAAATGGCTAAAATAACAAGTAAAGTATGTGATCGCCATCTTCGATTTTAAAATAGTCATTATTTTCGAAATCTATAGTTCCCGAATTAGTCGAAAACGACTTCCATGACGAATTTGTAAATTTTTTTCATTTCCGCCATCTTTTATTTTAAAACAGTCCTTATTTTCGAAGTCTTCACCCCTGAATTAATCAAAAATGACGTCCATTACGATTTTTAAGTAAAATGCGTATGGCCGCCATCTTGGATTTCAAAACAGAGATTGTTTTCGAAATCTACACCCCCAAATTAGTCGAAGACGACTACCATGACGATTTTGACAAAATTTTTCCATTTCCACCGTCTTGTATTTTAAAACGGTCTTTATTTTCGATTTAAAGATTTTTACCACAAAAGTGTATGACCGCCATCTTGGATTTTAAAATAGGCATTATTTTCGAAATCTGCACACCCGAATTAGTCGAAGACGAAAACCATGACGATTTTGACAAAAATTTCCGTTTCCGCCATCTTTGATTTTAAAACGGTCCTTATTTTCGAAGTCTTCTTCCCTGAATTAATCAAAAATGACGTCCATTACGATTTTTATGTAAAATGTGTATGGCCGCCATCTTGGATTTTGAAACAAACATTTTTTTCGAAATCTACACCCCCAAATTAGTCGAAGACGACTACCATGACGATTTTGACAAAATTTTTCCATTTCCGCCATCTTGTATTTTAAAACGGTCTCTATTTTCGATTTAAAGATTTTTACCACAAAAGTGTATGACCGCCATCTTGGATTTTAAAATAGGCATTATTTTCGAAATCTGCACACCCGAATTAGTCGAAGACGAAAACCATGACGATTTTGACAAAAATTTCCGTTTCCGCCATCTTTGATTTTAAAACGGTGCTTATTTTCGAAGTCTTCTTCCCGGAATTAATCAAAAATGACGTCCATTACGATTTTTATGTAAAATGTGTATGGCCGCCATCTTGGATTTTGAAACAAAAATTTTTTTCGAAATCTACACCCCCAAATTAGTCGAAGACGACTACCATGACGATTTTGACAAAATTTTCCATTTCCGCCATCTTGGATTTTAAAACGGTCTTTATTTTCAATTTAACGATTTTTACCAAAAAAGTGTATGACCGCCCTCTTGAATTTCAAAATAGACATTATTTTCGAAATCTGCACACCCAAATTAGTCGAAAATGACTACCATGACCAATTTGACAAAATTTTCCATTTCCGCCATATTTATTTATAAAACCGTCCTTATTTCCGGAATCTACACCTATGAATTAATCGGGAATGACTACTATTACGATTTTTAAGTAAAAAGTGTATGGCCGCCATCTTGGATTTTAAAACGGTCTTCATTTTCGATTTAACGATTTTTACCAAAAAAAGTGTATGACCGCCATCTTGGATTTCAAAATGGACATTATTTTCGAAATCTGCACACCCAAATTAGTCGAAAATGACTACCATGACGATTTTGACAAAATTGTCCATTTCCGCCATCTTTGATTTTAAAACGGATATTACTTTCGAAATCTACACACCTGAATTAATCGAAAATGACTACCATAACGATTTTTACCAAAAAAGTGTTTGACCGCCATCTTGGATTTCTAAATGGACATTATTTTATATTATCAAAATATTGCATTGTCACTCGATATACATATGCGTGAAAAATTTCAGCTCAATCGGAAATCGGGAAGTTGGTCATTTGAACCATGGGCAACGGACAGGTGAAACTAAATAAAAACCTTTAAAAACATACTAATCCCTGTTATTTGGGGGGTCCAATATGGGAGTCCAGGTTTTCCGCACGTACAAATAAACATAAGTTCGATCACCAACTGACGAACGAAACAAATGAACGCAGCGAGTGAGCGAGCGCCGAGCGGACAAAGCCGACGCCACGAGTCAGAGAGAGAGAACAAATCCTTTAATACGCGGCGACAAGTAATACCGGTACCTATGCGTGATTCGGAACCGTTACCAAGTCTAATACAGGTTTATGGTTCAAGGCCACAATACCGGTTCCCATTAAATACCTGTAATTCAAGCCCTGAATACCGGTACCTCGGAACCGGAAAATACCTGTAATTCGATCCCTGGATACCGGTACCACGGAACCGGTACCAAGTCATATACCGGTTCCTGGTTCGAAGCCACGATACCGGTTCCGAAAAATACCTGTAATTCGATCCCTGGATACCGGTACCACGGAACCGGTACCAAGTCATATACAGGTTCCTGGTTCGAAGCCACGATACCGGTTCCGAAAAATACCGGTATTTCAAGCCCTGATAGGGACTAACCTGGATTGTTATACTACAAAATGGTGTAGAATACTATTGAGATGTGCTGTTCGAATCGTAGAAATTTATGAATAAAATTGAGCTTATGTAGTATGGTGACCTCCTTGTAAAAGCTTAATGATGAGTAGTCTGTGGTTAGGTGAATTTTGTTTGGGGCTAGAATAATTTATATAATTAAGTTCCATTTTGAAATGTTAGGTAATCAGCTACGAAATGGAATATGTAAATTATAATCTTATTAAAATGAATTATCAGATGTGAATGCTTTTTTATGTTTGGTCATGGTTCTCAGCTTCCAAATCAACAATTTGATATTCCCATCTTGTATCTGGTTACCCAATTTGGTAGGACTAAAGGATTTACACTCGAGGGTGATTAAAACGAGTCGCCTTGTTACGAAATTTCGACACGAAATGACTCCTTTTCATTTTCCTAAAGGAACCTGTTTTATATAGCATTAAAAAAACACGCTTACCTCGGTATATGCGATGCCAAATATTTTTTATACAATAATACGCACGAATAAAATAAAAACGAATATTTATAATTAAAAGCATTTTTATTTAACCAACATAGCTTATACATAACTGGAAATACAATCTTGTTGTAAGGTTTTGCATTGTACTTCTGTTACAAAACTGTATAATTTTGTAACGACATTAATTTAAAGCGAGGTTTAGACTAACAAGAACTTGCATGCAATTTTCATTACATTGCGTAATTACCGATCCCATCAAAAACATAAATGTGAAAGGCTGCCAAGTTCGATACTATGGGAATGCTTCGCCTATAAAAGAAGTGAGACCTGAATAAGTACCAAGTTCCATAAAAATACCTCAAATCATAAATAGTAGTAGTAGTAGAATGCACACTTGATTTCCAGCAGTTTTTAAGGTACATTTTGAATAAGTATCACGTTACATAGAAATACCTAAAATTATATTAGTCAGAGAAACGCACACCGGTTTTTTTAGCAGTTTCCTGATAACATTTATTATTTTCAGTACTTATTACGGTAGGTATTATAATTGGTGGCCTATTATGTAGCCCTAGAAGTGCACCATCCCATCTCATCCCGTGGCGTATCGGAGGGTGAGATGGGCAGTAGTATATATAATTCCATCTTAGAGTATATATGATTTCCATGTTCTTGAATCTGCGATTTTATTAATTGTAAAATTAGAAATTATTTAGACTATGCGAGAAAAAATAGTCTTTTCATTTTTGTTTGACTGATTTAGCGCACCTAGTGTACCTAGTGACCTGCTTTGCACTTCGTAAATCGTGGGTTCGGTTCCCGCAACAGACACACACAGAGTGGTGAACAATTTTATTGTTCTTGTCTTTAAGACAAACATGTATTGTCTTAAATTGGTATGTATCTAAATTTAAATAAGTCTTATCTCATTTCCACTCCATACCTACTTATAGTAGAACAATATTACACATTCGTTGTTTTCGAAACTGACTCACACTTGGCCGTTTTCAGATTTTTACTTTATTTCGACCTAAAGACAAACCTTCGAGCCAAATTTCAGGTCGGTACGACCATTGGAAGATAGACCCATTTAGTTCATTATGACTTCATAGTAGAACAAACTTACACCTTCGCTATTTTTAAAACTGACTCACACTTGGCCGTTTTCAGATTTTTCCCTTTACTTTGACCTTAAGACCTATCTCTATGCCAAATTTCAAGTCAGTACGACCATTGGAAGTGGTCTAGGTTTTTGATGAGTCAGTGAGTCAGTGAGTGAGTGTATAGTAAAAATAGCGATTTTCTGACGTCAATATCTCAAGACTGCTATAGGTAGAATAATGAAATGTTGTATTCTAGACAATTAAGGGGATGTCAACAGACACTCGAAATTTCATATGCGTAGATAAAATATGTTTTGAGTTATAGGGTGGTCGAAATTGGCCCGAAATGGTTCGTGTAATTAACCCACGGCCGGTGTGTCGCTTTTTTTTGCTCGAACTTGGCGGACACACTGCCGTGTGTCTAGATTAAACACATTGCATTGCATTCAGTAGTAGCAATGTAAAGAAAATTGCATGCAAGTTCTTGCTAGTCTAAGCCTCGCTTAAGTCTTAATCGTTTGAGTTAAGGTCTATATTACAGTAACAGATACAGCCCTTTTCCAGAATGCAACAATCTAGACGGTTTTCTCCAAAATCCCAAATATATTCCAAGTACTTTATGTTATTTATTTTTCACTTCTAGTACTCAAAAAGTTTGTCATATTATGCTTACCAAGGCGGACTAAAGTAGTACATTTAGCCTCTAGGGCTAATATGTGTACATATTTATGATTTACAAAACATTTTAAATTGACCAATCGGACTTCACCATATTAAATCCAAACGCTATCACCATATCGAAGTTAATCGGAACTCTTTAAGTCTTTAAAAAAAAACCGTTGTATTTAATATCAACCAATCAGAATACAGCAATGTTAAAATCGACCAATCAGAAAACGCAATTTATTTCCCAAAACATGAGGTGTTTTTTAGTTCAAACTTCACAATCATTAAAAAAGATTTAATTTTTTGGAAGCGCTTAAAAAGCCCTGTTACACTTTACTTTTTTTAGTGTCCTAACTAGCATCCTATTTAACTTTTTTCAATAGTAAATTTACTTGCTATATGCAGTTACACTTGCTTGACTAAATTTAGAAACTAAATCATTTAGGAAGCTAACTTTAAAGCGTGTTTAAACTGTTTAAAGACCTGATTATACCGTCGTCTGTGGCATTTATTCGCGGTGTTTATATTAAAAAATATCTATGTCAAAGAAGTTAAAAAAATTAAAAGACCGTCAAGTTAAATCATAATTTCACCTCAGTTTCGTTATTGTGCGTAAATAATAAGTATTTTTATCTTATTTTCTCGCAATCGAAGTGAAAAATAGTATGCATTACTCTGGTCTAAAAGCCATATCCACTTCGTTCGGGAAAATTACCACCTCGTGGTAATATGGCCTACTTTAGACCCTTATCAAACAATGTACTATTAAGGAGTCTTTTGCGATAGTCCAATTGAATTTAAGTATTAAAGCTGAATGCTAAGCTTGAAATTCAATTGACACATATGTGATCGATAAATCGTTTTACACCTGAACGCGTATCATGGTTGTCATATCGCCTATCACGTCATGCATCACTTTCGCACTTACATACTTACAGTAGTGACAGGTGATAAAAATCCGACCATATTAGGCTAGCTGGAAAAGGTTTTATAAAAAACCTTTAAAAAATAAACAAATGTATTGACAAAATTGAGTACATAAGAAATTACTTTCATAAATTAAATGCAAGTAATGGTTTTCAAAACATTTAAGTCTTCAAGATAAAGAGACACGCTAAATAAATAACTACATTAAAATGCAAGAGAAAGGAAATAACTTATACTAACCGAATCACAAAATCGATACTTAAGTTAACCGTGAAAACAATAATCAAAATGCCTATTCATATTGAATAACATTTATATCATATTTAAGTTCAAATTCGTACTAGGTGCTTTTGTATAAATATGTATACAAATTTCTACTAAACGAAAACTATATGAAGAAACATAAAGTCTGACCGGAAATATATGATCATGCGCCATGTTGCGGAATTTTTTTGGAACTAATTTCTTGCACTGGCAATAATTTTAATGACAGGTTGATATGCATGTGTGAGTGCGTGTGATAGGCTGTCACTCTTGTCAGTGTCATTGTCGCGGTTTACTTGAATAATAATAAAGTGTTGCATATTAAATAATAAAAGGCAACCAATACCCAAAGTTATCCATATTCAAGAGCGAAACATTGTAAATAGTTATAATAAACTGCTGTAAATACTACGCTCGGGAAATAAAACTATTTCGCTGTGAAACATTTTCAAATTAACATCAGAGCTCTGGTAAACAAATCAAGATGTCACCATACCATAGAGAATAATAGCGCCCTCTTGACAATGATCATATATTTCTGGTCAGACTTTAGAAAGAAACAAGACGCATAAAGTGCATAATATCGGTACAGTCTCCATCAAATATATCGGAGCAGCCAAGGTACTCAAAAATATCTGAACATGCACTTTATCGCCTTGACAATAGAGGCGTTGTTCAGATATTTGTAACCACGTTGGCCGCTCCGATATATCTGATGGCGACTACACGTACAGGTTTTTAACACTTTCTCAACCGGGCAAAATTTAGAACAATACCCCAGAAACCGACAGAACCCGCCAGACGGGCCACGACGTGCAACGCAATGCCGCACGCCGCGTGCCCGGCATCTGAGCAAACATTACAAGTGCCTACCAGGCGGGTTCTCGGTAGTCAGTGTTAATAGTTCGGCAAAGCGTATATACTCTGGACTTGCGGGCGTCTGTAGGCTACGTTGACAGCTAACCTGCTGCCACCGACGTGGTACAAAAAAAGTACGCTGCTTTACGCGTCTTGATATTTCCTATACAGGGTGTACCAAAAATAGTGGTGATCCGTTTAAGGCCATAATTGGTATCGTATTGCGACTAAGAAAAAAATTTGTGGCACGAAATATTTTTTACGTCACACCTGGCCATAATGTGAGTATTACCGCACGCTACGCATACGGTAAAACTCGCATTATGGCCAGGGGGAGACGTAAAATCGTGTACTCACCACGGCCAGTAAAAAAGAAAGCCCTCTATCGCATATTTACAACCCTCGCCTGCGGCTCGAGTCACAAATACCTGCGATTTCGGGCTTTCTTTCTTTTACAGTCCTTGGTAAGTAATGTACTATTTTTGTACAGTCGCCATTAGATATATCGGAGCGGCCAAGGCGGTCACATATCTGAACAACGCCTCTATTGTCAAGACGATAAAGTGCATATTCAGATATTTTCGAGTACCTAGGCCGCTCCGATATATTTGATGGCGACTGTTATATGTTATTGTGAACATGCCCAGTCTACGTTATCAGTATTTTATTAGACTCAAATTCCATATCATAATGTGACTATAGAACAGACAGTTTAGGAATAAATAAAACTAAAAATATTTATAATATTGTTCACCAAATATAATAGAAAACAAAGTTTGCCGCCGTAATTTAACGTAAAAGCCTACAAGAGTTTATTATAAATAAATAAAAATAAAAAGTCAAGGCAATAAAGTCCATGTTCAGATATTTTTGAGTACCTTGGCCGCTGCGATATATTTCATGGCGACTGTCTGACACGTCGTGCCAGCCAGCCAACCCTACATACAAAATTTTTTTCGCGTGAATTTTTTTTTGTTTTTCATAATTAAAATACAATACCAATTATACCCTTAACCCTCCTTCCTTAGCCCTCGGCGCCAGCGAAGGCAAACCGCTAATATTTTGGACGTGATATCACGTGCTGATGTGAGGGCACGACTTTCCGTGCGCGTGATTTGACGTCTTGTGCAGTCAAAGGGTTAAACGGATGACCACTGTTTTTGTTACACCTTGATCCATCCAAGGTACATTTTACTTGAGTAGCTGACTGTCTTCAGCTAAGGTCTTGTCTTTGACCAGCGTGTTGAAGTGCTCGATAAGGGCCTCCACAGACATCTCGCCGTGCACCTTGTTGTCTCGAGTACGGACGTTCACGGTACCGGAGGACTTCTCCCGCTCGCCGACCACTGGAATAGAAATTATACATTTGTTCATTATACTAAAAAGAACCGACTTTATTTATTTATTTATTAATATTCTACATACAAGCTAACAGCTAACGACAACACACTTATATGATGATCAAATGATCAAATGATGAAAAAAAAAACAAATTTAAGCTCACAGTTGCCGCCAACACACTTGTATATGCGGTTTAAATACATTTAGTTAAATGTTGATAATATCATAAAGATTATAAATTATAATTTACAGTAGTAGCTATTCAGGTGACTATTGATTGTCAAGTTCTCTCAAGTTGTCTGTGAATATATCGGCAATTTGGATGGAGGCTAGAAACTCATTTAGTAGTATTTTTGCTCGGTGCGTGGGTGCATTTGAGGCTTGACAGGTCCGGATATCATTTGGAATAGCGAAAAGGTTTCTTGGTTTGCGTACGTTAATGCGCATACGTTCGAGTACGGACGGGTTATCAATTAGATTCCTTAGAAGCAGAGAGTAGTGGATAGCAAGCGTTTGTTTGCGTCTCAACTCCAGAGACTAACCCATAACAAAAGATGATGGAAATAAGAAGGGATAATATCCATAGTACCTTTTGTACAAAAACCTAGCAAATTTACGCTGGACTCGTTGGATCATAGTGGTATATATTGCATCCCGAGGATCCCAAGCGATGGAATTGTACTCTAGCTTGCTTCGGACATAGGCATTATAAATAATTGTAGCGATTTTTGGATCATGAAACTGTGAAGCGGTTCTGATAATAAAACCTAAGATTCTGTTGGCCTTTTTACATGTGTTTGTTATGTGAGAGCCCAAGTAACAAAAGCTTCTATAACTAAGGCCTTTTATCACCAATCAGTGATATAGTAGGCCTATAATGGTAACTATTGTGACTGCTTGTACTATAAAGGTTTTTAATAGAGCGTTTTGGTTCTATAAATTAAAGAGCAATTTAGTTCTATAACTCAGCTCTTAGAACGCTTAAAGGACCATAAAAAAGAATCTTTAAAGTGTTGCACTGTAATAGATTTTCAAAAAGCGATTATAGTACTATTTAATACTATAGACACTTTACTGACACTTTTATGTACCTATTATGCACTAATAATGTGTCGAATTAACTTTTATAGTACTAGTATTGTAGCAGTATCGCAAACACTATTACAGGATCAATCTGCACAATAAAAGGACTTTGCACGACCATTACATAACGTTTTAGCTTTTTAAATGCTCCCTCAACATCGCTATAGGGCTACCCAAATCCGTTAAAATATGGCTGCCGTTTTCTGAAAGTGATAGCACATTAGCAGCACGACTGGAGCCCATGTGTACTATAGCAGGCACAGTCGGGACAAGTCCTAATTTTATTAATTAAAATTTAATTAAAACAGTAAAATTATGAAGGCGCATTGTCAAATTTGAAATCAGCATAATGATTTTGTCAATACAATTATTTTCGCAAGTGCAAGTACCGGCAGAATTACGGTTCACGAATGTTTTTAGTATGTACCTTTATATGTCACTTTAAGGAACTAAAGGGACATGGCGAATGAATAACTAATATATTTGTTTAATTTCTTGTGAAATAACCTCACGACAACGACAGCACACAACACGAGGCTTTTGGTGATAAAAAAGATCACTGGAATCGTTTACGGCGCAAAATAGCACTATAAACATGTTTTGGTTACTTTAATAGTTCCTAATTGTGACATAAACATTGCAGACATTTCAGTCATAGAGCTGATTTATCACAGTGAGAGCCTTTATGTAATGTTTATAGAATAAATCAGTGATAAAACTAGGGCCTATTTGGGGTTAGGTAAAGGTTTACGACACCATTATAGTGCCAATCATGAACACTAATTAGCACGTTCTAAAATGTTCTCAGGACTTTTATAGTGCCAAATTTTGCTACTTGGGAGTGCATGTCTAATTTTGTATCGAGAGTCAACCCAAGATCTTTTACCTCAGTTACTCGTTTAAGGGGAGCGTTTGATAGAATATACGTTTCAAGGAGAGGCTTGGAGGAACGGCTAAAAGTTATTATTTTGCACTTAGATTCATTGAGGTATAAGCGGTTTGCTTTACTCCAGTCATTTACTAAGTTAATTGTTTGTTGCAGTACGGCACAGTCGGAAGGGTTAGCGATCGGTTGAATAATGCGCGTTGCCTACCCTTTAGGAACCTATACACTCCTTTTTTGAAGAACCTCATACTGTAGCCCACTGGGAAAACCTCGGCAGGGAGTTCATTCCACAGCCGCAGCGTTCGTGGGAAGAAATTCCTCTTGAACCGTACTGTGCGCGACCTATTGGGCTCCAAGTCGTCCCGCCATCTCCTTTTTGGTCTGCCTGCACCCCGGCGCGCGTCATCAATGGTGTGTCGTGTGTCGTGGGTCCCACTGACCGTACTACAGTCATTTTATGCTGCGACCACACTTCGCCTATGCGGACGAATATTCGTGTTGCGTCTCTTTCTTATTGTATAGAATAAGAAAGAGACGCAACACGAATATTTGTCCGCATAGGCGAAGTGTGGTTGCGCCATTACCGGCGGCTAGTATGGGGAATTGGAAATAATTAATAATAGCTAATATTTTTAGTGTAACGGATATATCATGATACAAGTATTATTTACGCAATGAAATCCTACAAAATATCGTTATTTGCTAACCGCCACAAATATGTACACACATATTACAAGCGTTTTTCTTGTAGGATTATAATGAATATATCGTTTCTAAGTCATTTAAAATGTGTAAGAACAAACTACCACTTATTACTATTTGTTTCTAACGAATTCGGATATATATCGCCCGCGCTGTACATTTTGTTATTTATGTTGGTTTTACATGGACACGGTTTTTTTTTTCGCTTTAAACAGAAAGAAGACTTAAATATCGTAATTTTTACAAATAAAAATAATTGATATTATTGTAAATAAAAATATACTACCGGGTAACCATTTAGCCCACCTGTCCGGGTGCAAGCAGCAGACATGTCAGCTTAGCGGTCTTGGCACCTACATCTACAACTCGAGTTCTGGAGCGTAGTTCCGTGTTTCTGATTCGATCAGTTCTACGAACACCTAATATACTACGCTCCATTGCTCGCTGGCAAACCTTGAGTTTAGATTTTAGGGCCTTAATTAATGACCAGGTTTGCGCACCGTAGGTTAGGATGGGCAGGATACAATTAATGAGTTAGCGCTTGAGACACAGTGGAAGGTCGTCATTCAAGACCAAATATTGTTTAAAAAAAATTGAAGGATCTCTTTTTATAATAGGTAAGATGCAGCTATAATATTTACCATTATTTTGTAATCAAAATGTTGCAAAAACATAAAATAATTGCTATTGAAACGTTTTTACTTTAGTTTATATTAATTTCAAATAATAATTACGATTTGAAGTAATGTGAAACGGAACGTGTTTTAATCCACTAATCAGCGTCTAGTGACGTCACTCCTGTAATGACAACTAATGGGGTTGGCAACTGTCTATGGGATTTGGCTTAAAGGCCCTAGCATACAGGTTACAAAAAAAACAAGAATTTGACACTGTGGACGAACAAAATGGGGAGTGACACACATGAGTGACGTCACAGGAACTGTAGATCCGTTTAGGCGCAAAAATTTAAATTGTCAATTTGTAACAGCAATTTTTGACTATAAATTATAGTATTTTCATTTTTTTATACACTCGTGGTCTATTCTACGTGCAATTCTTTCAAATGAAAGCATATATGAAAATATTGCATCTTTCCTATTAATAGGTACAGTCGACTACAAAGAGATGTATCCACTTTTGGACCTTATTTATTACAACGCTATATGGACTAAGAGCCGGCCACGTCAGATATAATACAATAATGAGAGCAACAAAACATGTCTGGTTAGATTGTTATACTATCCTTATTTCTGGATCCGGGCATCTGGCAGCTTTTAATGGTTAAATTTTTGAATTGGAAAATAGTAATACCAAAATAGGTAAACACTGCCAAAGTTGTCTCAGTTATAAAGGACAGGGCCTATATTTTAACATTAGAACAAAAAACATTGCGTATTATTACGGAAACAAAAACAGTGGGCGTATAACTATGAATTATATTATACGTCATTTGGCACTACTTTCCCCCAACAGAAACTTTTGGCAATGATATAATCTAATTATTTACATAATTTCTCATGATTTTGCATCAAACCCATAACTCTAGGATTGGTTTTCTTGAAGTGGTTTGCATTCTTTGACCTCCACTTTACAGTTGCCAAATGTCCAAATCTAGAAATAAGCATAGTATAGCAAACTGACTAGAGGGGTTTCGTTGTACCTACTCATTATTGTGTCATATTTCACGTGGCTTTTGATAGTATAGCAATCTAACCAGACGGGTTTTGTTGCTCTCATTATTGTGTCACATCTGACGTGGCCAGCTCTTAGTCCATAAATATAATTCGACTGACGATATTACTTACCCAAGATATAATTGAATTGTGCGAGTTGAGCGTTCCGTACTTTCTTGTTGAGCGTGTCGCCGGCGTCCGTGTCTGCCTCGGACATGAACCCGGCGGCGTATAGATGCTCGTTCACCTAAAAAGCAATTTCCAAGTTATTATTATTATTATTATTAGGAGCCTGTAATGTCCCACTGCTGGGCAAAGGCCTCCCCCCGGTTTTTCCAGTCCTCCCGATTATGTGCAGCATCCGGCCATTCCTTTTAAAAGGAGTCCTACTCATCTCGCCATCGCCGACGAGGTCTGCCAGATCCCCGTTTTTAATTTCCAACTTAAATTACGAAAATATGGTATGGTAACTGACCATAAAAAAAAAAAAAACATATTGACCATAATAACATTTACAGATCATCAGTGACTCCCACACTAGGCTAGGCTAGGCCTGTGTCGTGGAAGTCAGAAACATACGAATGTTACCAAAAAGTATTGTTTTTTTTTCTGACGAATTATCATTGTACTAATCGTTATATCACAAATCTACTGATTTCCACCGACTAGGTGTCCTTTAAATTAACATCAATACCTTCGCCTTATTTGCTGACGTTTTTGGCTATCAAAATCCCGTTGCTTTATTTGACCCTCGACCAAAAAAAATGGTATAGTACATTAGCTTTAGAATTGATTTGGACATTAGACTTATATCTAGTTTTGTATTGAAATGACTGCTGAATTAGGCAGATTGCGGCGGATTGGAACAAGTCAAGCAATATAACTAATCCCAAATTTGACAACCCAAAGATTGGTTATGTAGGAATAGTAGTTTATATAACTGTTACGTAATAAGGCCTAATTACGTACAGTTGCATACACTGCTTTATCTACACTCATATTATATATCTTAAATGAAGTGTTCGGAAACCATAGAATGACCGCCATTGCACCGCCATGGCCAACTCGATTGTGCCGGCGGTCGGGCGGGCGCGTGCCGTTGGTCGGGAAGGAGGACAGGATTTACGTTATGTTGTCAAATTCGATGTTCGGAATTTGAAACTCATAACATAACGTATCAATATATGAGCATGTAAAGTTAAAATTACGTTACTGCCACAGATAAAAAGCTTATCATAGTAAAATCGGTTGTGGTAATGCTAGCCATTGCCTACCGTTTTTGAACACGTTTTAGAGGACTTACGTTTTAGAGGAAATTTTTCGGTACACTAGTCGCTTTTATACTTTGCTGTTGTGACAGCAAATTATCGTAACGATATACTGGTGTGTACATATGTCTGGTTCCTTTATATGAGACACATGCGCCCAGCCCACCGGACGTGACCATACATGTTAACGCACCAGAATATCGTGACGGTAATTTACTGTCCATGTCAAAGTATAAAATTTCGGCAGGGAGTGGAGTCTGCCTGCGACCACGAGCGTTACGGCACGCTCGAAACGTCAGGGAAATAATAAAAGTAAGTGTACGCGATTAAGTCCCGTTTTTGACAAAATAATAAATAGGGTTTTCAACGTGCTTCATATATCCGTGCAGGTTTGAGACGTGCCATAATTGCCATAAACACTGGCTGAAATGATAATATGTGATGTTTTCAATCAAAGGTACACATCATTGTCGGTTGTCATTAGGATGTTAACTGCCATAAAAAATAATTTAGAAATAAACTCTATTAACATCCGACAATGATGTACCTGTGACTTGAAAACGTCACATATTCTCGAACGCACCTATAAGGTGATAAACTATGTGCCAACCCCTTCCTCATTAGCCTTCGCGGTGCGGTAAGCGCATCGGGAAAAACGGGTACAGTGGAGAGACATCGTGAAACCCTGCCGCGGGGACAGACGGGAATAAATCGACCTCAGATAGAACCACATGTAATGGAGAACATGCGTGAAAAATATTTAATTGAATTTATTCAATAAACACGTTCAACAACCCCAAATTAATATAAATAAGTGGAAATGCGTAATAATTTTAACAGTTTTTTAAAGATATTGCGGTTTAAAAACGTAAAATTGTTGACATTTTTTTTATACCTCAAATGTATTTTCGAAACCTCAGTTCGATTACTTATGTTCTAACAAGAAAAAATGTATGACAAGTATACAGCTAAACGCATTATTTCGTGCCTAAAGTTACAAAAATCTTCCAAAAACTTGTTCCTTCCAAACAGTTTTCTGCAACTTTGAGGTCGGTGACGTCACAAACCTCCCACTTTTTGTATGGGGCGTTTTGACGCGCGGCGCAGACGCCTAACGTATTTTCACATTTTTGACGTTTCAGGGCTATCATAGATAGTAGGTTTATTAGAGACATTTGAATCTACAGGGAAATATAATCGAACGACGTCTTCTAAAAATATCATGCATGTTCCTAAATACCTTGAGTGAGGATAATCGTTTACGCTTCAAGATGGCTGCATCGTCTTTGGAATAGTTTTTTGTTTTTTGCTCATTTACGTAGTTCAGTGTGTAATATTGATAGCTTATTGTGCGGTGACCTAACGAACAAGTGTGCAGCTAATGAAAAATTAGTCCCAAAACGCGAGTAACCACCCTTTAGTTGAACAAACGGTTATCCGGGGTCCCGGCCACCCACGTGTTTGTAAGGAGGCTATCACTTTACAATCAACAAGGCCTTAACCGAATAACGTTGCTTTTATTTTATTTTACGAAAATTAATAAAATCCTAAGTGTACCTTGACATTGGCAGAATTCACCTCGCTAAAATAGGCGAGGAGTAAAAGCCATTAATTAAAAGAAAAAATCGGTTGTCTGTGAAGTCGGTTTACTGACGATAGTTGAACGTGACAACGTCATAAGAAAATACTGATGGAATGGTTGCATTTTTCAAAAGAAAATTTTAATTTCACTGCACTTCATACTTGACGAAAACATGTAAATGTATTATTGTATAGCAGCTGTCCACGCGGACGCATCGCTCACTCAAGTAGGAGAGAGACAGATGTCGAACGCTGCCGAACGCGAAGGCCGATTGTGCCTCTTTGTCGCTCGTTCCGCGCTCTCGCTTGCACTTCAAGCCTTAAATGGAACGCCTCAGAGCGAGGTAACGCCGCATGAGTCATGTTTTTTCGTGCGTGCAGCCGGCTCCATCGAATTATAAGACGTTGTCACGTCAAAAAATAAATAAAAAAAATGACCTTGAGTGCGTAGTCGTCGAACGCGGGCCCCACGGGCACCACGCACGCCTGGCGCGGGCTGAGCCAGAAGGGCCACTTGCCGGCGTACGACTCGCTCAGGATGGCGACCATCCGCTCCACCGAGCCCAGGATCGCTCGGTGGATGATCACGGGCCGCTTCTTCTCGCCGCTCTCACTGTTCAACAAATTCGGTCATTTAAAATTTATGACCATAGGGTAAATTTTAAACGGTTTTAGGCACTGTGTAAAGGGCCATTTACATGTTAATTAGCAATACAGTTAAGTGCGAGTACATACATTTTCCGCTTGTGTTTAGTAACACGTGTATGAATTCGCACTTAACACTAATCAATGTGTAAACAGGCCTTTAGAAATAAAAGCTACAAGAAATCTTATGAAATGCGCAAAAAAAAATCTTTTTAAAAGTGTAACATACATTAATACAATCTTCAACTGTAATAAATAATATCTCGCGCAACGAAGCGCGCAAAAATTTTTATCTACACTCATACTGTAAGTACTCTAAAATGCGTTCAAAAACCGTAGACAATGACAAGCATTACAACAAACGATTTAACTATGATAAGTTTCTTATCTGCGGCAGTAACGTAATTTTAACTATGCATGCTCAAATATTGTTAAGCAATGAGTTTCAAATTTGGAACATCGAATTTGATAACATAATGTTACCGCCATGGCCAACTCGATTGGTCCCGCGCGAGCGCCGGCACAATCGAGTAGGCCATGACGGTACAATGGCGGTCATTCTATGGTTTCCGAACACTTAATTTAATATATATAATATGAGTGTAGATAAAGCAGTGTATGCAACTGTACGTAATTAGGCCTTAAAACACTCGTGTGATCTTATTATGAAATTCGCCTGCGGCTCATTTCATAAAACCACACTCATGTTTTAAGGACCCTTATTACGTAACAGTTACATAAACTACTATTGACACACTCTTATAATATATGTAAATTCATGTGAATGAATGACGACAAATTAGTTGTCTAATTATTATTTTTGCATGCTATTTCTACCTGACGTTGCTCAAGCTTAACCTACCTGACATAACTCCGGTTGAACCTTTCAGAAAGTCGGAAGTCTGTGTGTTCGTGAATTAGTAGGAACACCTCAAGGTGTCCTGTATAGTGGTATCGATTTAAGTCATAGAACAATAAATACCTGATGTAGCTCAGATTGAACCTCTCAGGCAGCTGGAAGTCTAATTGTATTGGGTTACCCTTTAACACGGGGTCGCGCATTGCTAGTGATATCGATCTTAGGGCCGTTGAACAATAAATACCTGATGTAGCTCAGATTGAACCTATCAGGTAGTTTGAAGTCGAGTTGTATGGTAGCACATTGGTGTGACCACCTCAAGGCGTCCTGTATGGTAATATCGGTCTTAGGGCCGTAGAACAATAAATACATGATGTAGCTCAGATTGAACCTCTCCGGCAGTTGGAAGTCGAGTTGTATGGTAGCACATTGGTGTGACCACCTCAAGGCGTCCTGTATGGTAATATCGGTCTAAGGGCCGTAGAACAATAAATACCTGATGTAGCTCAGATTGAACCTCTCCGGCAGTTGGAAGTCGAGCTGTGTGGTAGCACATTGGTGGGACCGCCTCAAGGCGTCCTATATAGTAATATCGATCTTAGGGCCGTAGAACAATAAATACCTGATGTAGCTCAGATTGAACCTCTCCGGCAGTTGGAAGTCGAGCTGTATGGTAGCACATTGGTGTGACCACCTCAAGGCGTCCTATATAGTAATATCGATCTTAGGGCCGTAGAACAATAAATACCTGATGTAGCTCAGATTGAACCTCTCCGGCAGTTGGAAGTCGAGCTGTATGGTAGCACATTGGTGGGACCGCCTCAAGGCGTCCTGTATAGTAATATCGATCTTAGGGCCGTAGAACAATAAATACCTGATGTAGCTCAGATTGAACCTCTCCGGCAGTTGGAAGTCCAGCTGTATGGTAGCACATTGGTGGGACCGCCTCAAGGCGTCCTGTATAGTAATATCGATCTTAGGGCCGTAGAACGCTCCGTCGCCAGGGTTCAATTGCCAGGGTTTGCCGAATTTGTTCAACGAGTCTTCTAACGCCTGGTGAAGATAAAAAGTCATAAGAATGCGAACATGAGATACAGTTCTCAGTTTTGTTATACAAACTTTTGAATAGCCATGTCGATGCCCCTAGTCTGCTAAATGAGATTTATATCAGAGTACCAGGTATAAGAGAACGCCGATGTCACCCTAAACATAAACATTTATTTTCTATCCCATATAGTCGAACCAACTACTGTGAAAATATGTTTACTAGACGTGCATGTAAATTTTATAACGATAGTAATATACAGGGATAGTAATTTTCATGCCGATGACATCAATTTGACGTCACGCTCCATATAGGGTGATCCCATATAGTTTTATTATAAATTATTAATCATTAGTCGTCAATCATTTTAATCATGTACAAATGACTTCATAAGTACTCTATTTACACATGGAATAAATAATACCTACTTGATACGTGAAACGTACATACAACTATTTGATTTGTTTTTATACATACATTTTATTAAATGGTATTGTTAACAACACATTACAATTGTTACGTAGAAAACAGAATTCCTCTCTAACGTAAAGCACGCCATCCTTCTTGCATTAATTCCCATGCAAAGAAAATCTAAGTCATCTTCGCGTTCATACGTACCTAACGCAATATTCATAAAAATCATTTTGTTTTGTAATCGTATTTTTGTTTGTTGTGTCACACATTTGGTTAATTATTTCAAATTCTCTGCTAAAAAGAAAATGTCAAAAAAAAAAAAAAACAAAATTATTTATTTCATAAATGCATACAGGGTTATGATACAGGGGATGGGGCCACCCGGTAAGCAAAATATTGCCTGTGTTGGGAGGCACCGCTCTTCCCTTAGGTTTATAAAAGTTAAAAGGGTAAAAGTTTTGTAGGTAATTAATGGTTTTTAGCTTAGGCACTACATACATGGGACATGCTTGAACATACTTAATATTAGAATAATAGTAGTATGTGAGTGTGAGTGTATGTGTGTGTGTGTGTGTGTGTGTGTGTGTGTGTGTGTGTGTGTGTGTGTGTGTGTGTGTGTGTGTGTGTGTGGTGTGTGTACATGTGTGTGTGGTGCTTCCTAGTATAGCGGTCGCAACATACTCTCCGTATCCTCATAGGATTTCCTTTTGAGCCACTTTGTGATGAGCGATTTACACTCGTGGTATGGTTTTGAGTGTATGTCAAGTTCCCTGTTAATTTTGTTGTAATTTTGTATAATTGATGGACAATTTTTTTCTGATTTTAACAACTAATACAATTAGGAAATCAGTATTTTTATTTCTCAGTGGCACTTGTAACATTTTTGACAGAACGTTTTTTAATGAGCACGAATAAAAAAGGTTACATTTAAAAAGGTTTTATTACATATTGATTTATAAACAGCCAAGGAAATTGATTTGTGTAACATTACGTACTTTGTCATAGTGTCAATCAACATCTAGACGCTAGAGATTTCATATTATTGTCACTGTGACCAGGTTCTAAATGGTATGCAAATCAAAGTCCTGGGCCATAACTACACGAATAACTAGATACTTAATGATATTATTTACAAACGAGGTTTTGTACATTATTATATACAGCCTTGGCCAGAAGTATTGAGCATCCTTGTGATTTTCATACAAAACTCGAAAGTTTAGACCGGTGTTTCTGACTTTTTTGAAGTTATTTTATCAATTAATTCAAACTGAACAGGCATGTTTTGTTGAAATGAGTAGTAACTGCATCGAATATTTGCAATTTTTCGCACCGACCTAAATTCGCATTTTTGGGACCTCCACTTTTCATATTTTATAGGTACCTTGAAAGTGTTATTAAGTGAAGTTTTCTAGATATATCAATAAAATATAACATTTTACGTCATTGTACATTGTTATGATAGGGAATTAATACTTAACATCAAAATTGCAAGCAAAAAAGAGCTATGCTCAACACTTCTGGCCAAGGCTGTACAAGTTAGTTTTGTACATACTCGTAATTATTTACAAATTAATTTAAAACATATTTACATTTCTACTTTTTTTGCCCCTTATATTTTGATTCGAAATTGATAATTAGAATTTGCGCAAGGTTTTTAGGGGTCATACTGCATCGCCGGTTTGTAAAAATCCATTTTAATATTAAAAAGGACCTTTCAACTTCTACAGATGTAATAGGGGCATACTTCTGGCCAAGGCTGTACAAGTTAGTTTTGTACATACTCGTAATTATTTACAAATTCATTTAAAACATATTTACATTTCTACTTTTTTTGCCCCTTATATTTTGATTCGAAATTAATAATTAGAATTTGCTCAAGGATTTTAGGGGTTACACTGCATCCCCGGTTTGTAAAAATCCATTTTAATATTAAAAAGGACCTTTCAACTTCTACAGATGTAATAGGGGCATACTTAAAATAAGACCATAAATCAATTTTCCCATTGCTTCCATCAAGACGAACTTCATTATTGTCGTTTAAGTCAGCCATTATTTGCATGGTTGGTAATTCCTTGTTTTTGTGTAAGACTGTTTTATGCTTTTTATAAATAAAATTTCCTTTTTCATGCAGACTAACCCTTGATAATTTGCCTGTCACAGTTTTAACTACTTGTAGCGACTCACTCAATGTCAGCGTAAAACTCTCCATTTGCTTGGTAGCTTTTACTAGAACTCTGCAGCTTTCAGGTATGAATTTTAAATGATTTTTCAGATGATGTTTCCCAATTTCTACATAGAGTCATGCTGCATAGAGTATGATTCCAATTAAATTCGTCATAATTAATCATTTAACAACATTGATTTATACAAAAAGAGAGATACGGTACCAGGCGCTCGATTGTGTGCAATCAAATATAGGTTCCGGGACCTATATTGAATTAGTCGTGTGGCAGAGTCTCTCAGTTACACTTTGTGCAATACGTAAAATATGGAGGTCTCGCTTGCATAGCCGTGTTAACTATATAGGTTTATCTCTTTTGCCCATGATACACATGTATTAACTGAGGCCACACAATCACGTAACTTTTTATTAATCATATTTAATTTTAGTTTAATTGGCTTTAGACACAACATTCGGTGCTTGATTATCCATATTTTTTTATTATTATATAGAATTTATAGATCAAGACACTTGGAGACCTTATACACACATACTTTTTTTTAAATTTAAATTCAATTTTTTTTTCTAACTGTTGATGATGGATTATTATAATTTGGAAATGTATGTAGAAGACACAGTTCAGGTAAGAAAGTATATCAAACTTGTATGTAATTCATTTTCAAATAGTCAGATTTAGACTCACCTCTTTTCTTTGGTATTTTTCTTAAACTATAACCTATTGTTGGTTAATCTAACCTTGGTTTGATATGTTTTCTTATAGAATAACGCACTTATATGTATTGTTTAGTTTTGATGTACTGTTGTTTTGAAAAAATAAGTCCCGCCGAGTTTCTTGCCGGACATAATTCTTCTCGGGTCAGAAGTGTAGGGTTAGAACCGGTGTAGTTTGATTTTTTTTCTCTCTTTTACTTTGACGTGTAAAAGTGCCCTTGTGGCCTACTTACTGAATAAATGTTTGAGTTTGAGTACAGCGGTGTGTAGCATTTTACAAGTGTGTAGGTGCTGGACCACATTTCAGTTTTGTTTACTATGAACGTCACTCATCTTCCTTTTTGTTTATGTCTATGTTGAACAACCTCTGCAGGTAACCGATATCGATACTTGAAATAATCAGTACCATGTCTAATTGACTTATATAGCTGTCAGCTTAAAATAATACATATTGTTGTGTTTTAATTATTGTTAATTTATTTGTTAGGTATTGTTGGATAAATGTAAATAGGTACAATGTCATCTTTACACCAGTTTTGCTACAGATATCCGTTTTTAATCGTATATGACGAAAACGTTTATTGTTCCTGTTGTGATCAATATATAACATCAAAAGTCAGCAATGTCACAGCACATTTGCAAACAACTAAACATATTGAAAGAGAAGAAGGAAAATTAACACAAAATGAGTTTAACCTGGATCTTACGAATTTTATGGTAGCGTCAAACATACCATGGTTTCAATTAGAAAATGAAAATTTCCGTAACTTCCTTCAAAAATGCATTGATGGCAAGTATGCGAAAACAGCAAAAGTTCCATCGGAGTCAAACTTAAGAGTACAGTATTTACCTAAAATGTTCAAAAAGGTTTTCGATTCTATCAGGAATGATATCGCGGATTCGTATATTTACGTAAGTGTTGACGAGACGAAAGATCAATTGGACCAAAATGTGGCCAATGTTATCGTTGGAGCACTCAGAAAGACTAACGCAAGTAAACCACACATAATAGCTTCCAAGGTCCTTGACAGGACTAATCATGCCACTGTAAACAATTTAGTAATCGAATCGTTGAAAATTCTTTATGGAAATGACAATTACAATGAAAGGGTGGTGTTATTTTTGACTGACGGGGCTCCCTATATGGTAAAAGCAGGTAAAACTCTACGGAATTCATTTCCAAATATGATACACGTGACATGCTTGGCCCATGGCTTCAACCGTGTTGCTGACACAGTTCGAGGTTTGTATGAGGATGTAAACGAGTTGATTTGTAGTATGAAAACGACATTTTTAAAATCCCCATCACGAACAAAAAAGTTAAAACAGTTATATCCTAATATGCCACAATCTCCCCGTCCAGTTATAACAAGATGGAATACGTGGATTGAGGCCTGTATTTACTACATGACTTACTTCGATGAAATCAAAAACGTTCTTAACAATCTCGATGACCAGAATACCGCAAAAGTTAAACGGGCTAAATTAGCAATTGGGAAACCTCATCTGAAAAAGCATTTAAAATTCATAACTGAAAGCTGCACAGTTTTAGTAAAAGCTACCAAGCAAATGGAGAGTTCTACGCTGACATTGAGTGAGTCGCTACAAGTAGTTAAAACTGTGACAGGCAAATTATCAAGGGTTAATCTGCATGAAAAAGGAAAATTTATTTATAAAAAGCATAAAACAGTCTTACACAAAAACAAGGAATTACCAACCATGCAAATAATGGCCGACTTAAACGACAATAAAGAAGTTCGTCTTGATGGAAGCAATGAGAAAATAGATTTATGGCCTTATTTTAAGTATGCCCCTATTACATCTGTAGAAGTTGAAAGGTCCTTTTCAATATTAAAATGGATTTTTACAAACCGGCGATGCAGCATGACCCCTAAAAACCTTGAGCAAATTCTAATTATTAACTTCGAATCAAAATATAAGGGGCAAATAAAGTAGAAATGTAAATATGTTTCAAATTAATTTGTGAATAATTATGTACAAAACTAACTTGTATATTATATTGTACAAAACCTCGTTTGTAAATAATATCATTAAGTATCTGGTTATTCGTGTAGGTATAGCCCAGGACTTTGATTTGCATACCATTTAGAACCTTGTCACAGTGACAATAATATGAAATCTCTATCGTCTAGATGTTGATTGTCACTATGACAAAGTACGTAATGATACACAAATCAATTTCCTTGGCTGTTTATAAATCAATATGTAATAAAACCTTTTTTAAATGTAACCTTTTTTATTCGTTCTCATTAAAAAAACGTTCTGTCAAAAATGTTACAAGTGCCACTGAGAAATAAAAATACTGATTTCCTAATTTTAGTTGTTAAAATCAGAAAAAATGTGTCCATCAATTATACATGTTCATTTTAGCAGAGAAGTTGGAATAATTAACCACACAAAAAACAAAAATACGATTACAAAAAAAAAAAGATTTTTATGAATATTGCTTTCCGTATGAACGCGAAGATGACTTAGATTTTCATCGCATGGGAGTTAATGCAAGAAGGATGGCGTGCTTTACGTTAGAGAGGAATTCTGTTTTCTAATGAATTGTAATGTGTTGTTACTGTTGTTAGCAATACCATGTAATAAAATGTATGTATAAAAACAAATCAAATAGTTTTATTTACGTTTCACGTATCAAGTAGTTATTATTTATATCATGTGTAAATAGAGTACTTTTGAAGTCATTTGTACATGATTAAAATGATTGACGACTAATGATTAATAATTTACAATAAAACTATTTGGGATCATCCTATATGGAGCGTGACGTCAAATTGATGTCATCGGCATGAAAATTACGGGCCCTGGTAATATAGTTAAAGATGTTGACATATTTAACTGTACCATAGGCTATTTAAAAAATGTGTTTAGAACGTAGAATATGCAAATTTATTTACCATTAATCAACTACCTACGTACGTGTACCTTTCAGTGCTTTTTTATGCTTTTTTGTGTTTTCTCGTAAATTTATATTAATGTTTAACAAATGATATCAGATAAACTGAGTGATTTGTTTTTTGTGCTACATCATGTTTAATTCTAAGTTGAAATAATACTGGAAACTATAGGTCTAAAGTTAAGCAAATATTTTGTAAATTTAACCCTTGTATGACTGTTTGTTTCATAATAAATTAAATAAATAATACAGTGAAGTTTGTGAAATGCAAGCAGCATCTTCAAGCATATCGTAGGCTAGGCTAGCTTTTCACTGAGACAGAGATGAGAGCAGACGTTCCCACCCACCAATAGCATCATCTGCTGCTCATCCCCGCCTAAGTGGAAAAGCACAGGGTTGGGCAGTATTTCAAATACATGTATTGGAAATACAAATACGTATTTTGTATTTGTATTTCAAATACTATTGGAAGTAGTATTTTATATTTTAAATACCACAAACATGTAATTAGTATTTTGTATTTCAAATACATTTTAAAATTTATTTTGTAATTTGTATTTGAAATACAATGAACCCAGTATTTTGCGCAACCCTGGAAAAGCAGCCTATTGGTTGCTTCGCCTTTGCCTCTGATTGCCTCGTTTAACTTTATCCCTGATATAGTTAAAAAACATGGGCAAAATTGACCGTTATTTATCTAATTTAAAAATCCGTACCTTTTCGGCCTCGTTCCAGGCGGCGAGCTCCCCGAGATACTTCTCAGGGCGAGTGGACAGCTTCAGTTGGAACGTGAACCCGAACGTCGAGTACACGGCTTCTAGGAACTCGAGGCAGCCCACCTGTTAATATATCATGTATTAGTTTACATAGACAAAGGAATACTAAGTGCATAGCAATCAAATATCCAGAAGTATAATAAATAGACAAAAGGGTCGTGCAACTGTTACAAAATGGCAGATTTCTAACCATCCGGTATTTTGGAATAGTACGTTTCGCCGGATGTTATAAACTATGCCCTCATTGGAGATGGCTTTACCGAGTTTAACATCATTTTAACTACATTTGAATAGGCTGATGCGCACAGTTGAAACCGCCGTGTATAGATGGCAAGCTTTAGGCTGAGAGGCCGAAGACCGACCCCGGCGGAAGGCCAAAGGCTCAGAGCCTTCACCGAGAGCTCCCAAGTAATTTAAAAAGAGGCCGAAGACCGAGCTGCGGTCTTGAGAACTTCCGAGCATTCTAGTAAGGGAAAGTCTTAGGAGAGCCGTAGGCTGGACGGCGAAGTGTTAAAGCCCGCAGAGGCCGAAGACCGAGCTTAGCGTAGGCCCGGAGCGTGACACGAGATGTGTGCCTCCTTGGAAGTTCTAGCTTAAGCACAACCCAATGTCATGTCGTCCAAGCCGTATCCGACTACGGCGACTCGAACTAATCCATTTGGTCTGAGTTTTTGTTCCTGTTTTGGTGGGCTCTTAAGTGACTCGCGAAACCGAACTTAGTTTTAAAGACGCGATTACACGGAGCACAAAGAAGCTGACCAGCCGAGTTGTAAGTGTAGGTGTAGGAGGGCTTCGGTTTAGTCTTCCGTATTTGGCGTTTTGCGTCAAGGTTCTGTAGACGCTGGTTCTCGAAAAAGTCTACACCCTTGTGAACCATGCGACGCCATTCCGGTCTGAGACGAGCACGCTCCTCCCACCTATCAGTAGGTATGCTACAAGC
Source organism: Pammene aurita (assembly GCA_947086415.1). Taxonomy (NCBI): domain Eukaryota; kingdom Metazoa; phylum Arthropoda; class Insecta; order Lepidoptera; family Tortricidae; genus Pammene; species Pammene aurita. Next base: position 26,164,657 of record OX352302.1, on the reverse strand, counting down.
CCCGAGATTGCGTTTTAGCATGCCTTTATAGCGTAGGTATTGTCCGACTTGCTTGCGTTTCCCGCTAAGTAATTGGGAATAAAAGACTGCTTTGGGTAACCGGCTATCGTCCATACGTAAGACGTGGCCACTCCATCTCAACTGATGCTTTACAATGAGCGCCTCTATACCTGACATACCAGTACGCCGTAGAACCTCGGTGTTCGGAATTCGGTCGTGCCATTTAATACGTAGAATCGATCTTAGACATTTAAGGTGGAAGGTGTCTAATTTCTTGATATCTACCTTATAGCAGCACCATGTTTCGGCAGCATAAAGTAAAGTTGGAAGAACAATCGCTTTGTAGACTAGGATTTTTGTTTGCAGTTTGAGGTCATGTGAATTCTAAACACGGGTTTTGAGCTTGCCAAAGGCTGCAGCAGCACCTGCTATTCGGGCTGGTATCTCCGACGCTAGTATGTTGTCGTTCCTTAATCTACTGCCTAAATATTTGAAGCAGTGAACTTCCTCTAACATTGCTCCATTCAGGTTGGTATGTGATGGGCTTTCGAGACAATTTCGGGGAGGTTGTTTTAATATTTGCGTTTTACTGGTGCTTATGACCAGACCGAAATTGTGGCACGAAGTGTGAAGGGCGTCCACGTAAGTCTGAAGTGACTCCATTGAGTCTGCCATAAGGCAGACATCGTCGGCGTATAAAATTTCCAAAATAGGAAGTCTGTTGGCTTGTCGCTTAGCTCTGAAACGGGAAAGATCGAAAATACTCCTGGCGGGTCTAGAGTCGATTTCAATCAAACCATTACAGGTCCTAATCGCATCTTGCATTACAGCAGCAAAGTATAAGGAGAACAAGGTAGGAGCCAGGACACAACCCTGCTTTACGCCACTGGTCACTGGTATTTGGTTAGAAAAGTCGTTTTCGTGAAGAACTCTCACCATCATGTTTTGATGGAACTGGCGGATTATGTTTATAAGCTTTACAGGACAGCCCACTTTCCTTAGTACAATCCAAAGGGCTTCACGCGGGACTCTGTCGTAAGCTTTTTCTAAGTCGACAAAACACATGTACAGAGGACGGTATTGTTCCAGACTTTTCTCTTGGATTTGTTTTACAACAAAGATGGCATCTACCGTACCTCTGCCCGGGCGAAAACCGCATTGCGTCTCCGGAAGTATATTTTCTGCGTGACGGGATAGACGGGTGTTTATAATATGGGCTAAAATCTTCCCAGCTGCAGAGAGAAGAGATATACTACTGTACGATCCGCAATCAGCTATTGCCTTTGTACAATTTGCAAATGGAGGCATCTCTCCAATCCTGCGGGACGACTTCACTTTCCCATATTTCCAGGATAAGTTGGAATAACCTATTGTTTATGTTGGGTCCACCATATTTGTATATTTCAGATGGTAAACTGTCTATACCAGGCGCCTTATGATTTTTCATCCTCCTTAGTGCAGCATTGAAGTCACCAAATGATGGAAGTACAGCCAGATCTTCGATTACCTGTAAACTGGCAAGAGAGTCTATATACAACAAGTCGGTGGTCTGGGTACTGGGATTCAGAACGTCGCTAAAATGTTCTGCCCAACGAGCTAAAACATCCTTGCTCTCAGTGATTCGTTGGGTTTTATCCTTGTTGTATTTCACTGGTACAATAATCAGAGCAACTGTGTGAGATGGGCGGGAGCTTTCTCCAATGAGTACAGGTTGGAGTGCGGGGTGAGGCAGGGGGGCTTGACGTCTCCCTCGCTCTTCAACCTGTACGTCAATGCGTTGGTCGAGGAGCTCAGCGGCACCGGTATCGGCTGCCATATAAACGGAGTCTGTTTAAATAATATCAGTTATGCAGACGATATGGTGCTGCTGGCCCCCTCGAACGGTGCATTGAAGAAACTGCTCAGTATTTGCGAGTCCTATGCGGTGGCAAACGGACTCAGATACAATGCTCAGAAGAGTGAGTTTATGATGTTTAAACCAGATAATACCCGTTATACTGATGCTCCTGAGTTTTTACTTACTGGTGTAAAACTGCAAAGGGTAGAAAAGTTCAAGTATCTGGGTCATTGGGTCACCGCAGATCAAAAGGACAATCTAGACATTGAGCGGGAGCGCAGGGCGCTGTCTGTCAGATGCAATATGTTGGCCCGTAGGTTTGCAAAATGTACTGAGCCAGTAAAAGTCACACTCTTTAAAGCTTACTGCCAGTCATTCTATACATGCAGCCAATTCAAGTCAATTATTTCTGTCTATTTTGTTTTTCTTTGCTCTCTCTACTTTTGTTTGCTTTATAAAATAAAGAACACTATTCATAAAGGCAGGTAAACATATTAGTAAGGATAAGACGTTTGAAGGTCAAACTGGTGAACATGGATGTGACATTATAATGGATGCCTGCAAAAACTGAGTTAAAAATATTATGATGGACTGAACGAGTCCTCCTTTTTTATTAGGGTTCCGTAGTCAACTAGGAACCCTTATAGTTTCGCCATGTCTGTCCGTCCGTCCGTCCGTCAGTGACCGTTAGCACTAGAAAGCTGAAATTTGGTACTAATATGTATATCAATCACGCCGACAAAGTGGTAAAATAAAAAGTGGAAAAAAATGTTTTATTAGGGTACCTCCCCTATACGTAAAGTGAGGAGTGATTTTTTTTTCATTCCAACCCTAACGTGTGATATATTGTTGGATAGGTATTTAAAAATGAATAGGGGTTTACTAAAATCATTTTTTGATAATGTAAATATTTTCGGAAATAATCGCTCCTGAAGTAAAAAAAATGCGCCCCCCCCCCTAACTTTTGAACCATAAATTTTTAAATTATGAAAAAAATCTCAAAAGTATAACTTTATAAAAACTTTCTAGGAAAATTATTTTTAACTTGATAGGTTGAATAATTTTTGAAAAAAATTATAAAATAATTTCTGAACTAAGTTTGTAATTTAACCGTATAAGCAGGTGTTTATTGTAGGTACCTGTAATTTCTACAAAATCACAATGAAATGACGTGCTTTCGAATAAAGTTTTGAAAAAAAAATACAAAATAATTTCTGAACTAAGTTTGTAATTTAACCGTATAAGCAGGTGTTTATTGTACCTGTAATTTCTACAAAATCACAATGAAATGACGTTTGATGAATTAAAAACGGTGAAAATCGGTTCACGCAATAAAGAATTATCCTATAAAAATCATCTTCCATACTTTAAGCACGCGCGCAATAGTTTACTCAATTTGCCGATAGATGTCGCTGTACGTGGAACGCTCATATCCTACATGGCGGTGTTAATTTAACTCTTAAGTGGGGACACTTACTGTGACGGAAGGAAAACTACGGAACCCTACACTGAGCGTGGCCCGACACGCTCTTGGCTGGTTTTTTTTAGTCACTGGTCACTCAAAGCTTACTAGCTTTACTTTACTCGCTTACTCGCTCTGACGATACTGCATTAAATGTAGTATTAATTATTATTTAACGTATGGGTCTGAAATAAATGATTTTTATTATTTTATTTATTTATTTATTTATTTATTGCGGTTTGTCGAGGTATAGAGTGATCGATAGACATTTCAAGGCCCGCGATGTAATGCTACTCGCTTAACTTTACTCGCCGCCGGCGGGACGAGTGCCTTATTCCGGAATATTGTGGTATCTTGTGTTGTATTGTGATTAGTTTATCTTATGCCTCTAGAGGTGTAATTAATGATTGAATTTCTTGATCAAATTACTAATAATTGGCGCAGTCAGCAGGATACTAAATACACAGACGCTGTTAGCTAGGTTGCCGTAACATAATGTTAGGGTTACATATAATTTATTTAAGCAACAGAAGTATAAGAAATATATTAAAATATATTATCTCTCGAAGTATTTAAGCCATTTTTTTTTGTCACACGAGTTGTTATTAAGGATTAAGGGGACGACAACAGCTAAATTCCATCCCTATCTTTTTCAGCGCGAGTTAAAGAGAAACACTGTGTTACGATTACTATGAGACCTCATTGCAAATTTTGCAAAATTATAGAATTAAAAATAGCTGCATTAATTGAGCTGGAACGGAAATTTTGCAAAATTATAGAATTAAAAATAGCTGCATTAATTGAGAAGGAAGCAGGTACAGTACCATCTCCTGCTCGATGTGGTGCTGCGTGCAGAAGATGTGCGCGTCGTCCTGCTGGAAGCGGCGCACGCGCGCGAGGCCGGTGAGCGAGAGAACCGGAAGGAGAAGGAAGCAGGTACAGTACCATCTCCTGCTCGATGTGGTGCTGCGTGCAGAAGATGTGCGCGTCGTCCTGCTGGAAGCGGCGCACGCGCGTGAGGCCGGTGAGCGAGAGAACCGGAAGGAGAAGGAAGCAGGTACAGTACCATCTCCTGCTCGATGTGGTGCTGCGTGCAGAAGATGTGCGCGTCGTCCTGCTGGAAGCGGCGCACGCGCGTGAGGCCGGTGAGCGAGAGAACCGGAAGGAGAAGGATCCAGGTACAGTACCGTCTCCTGCTCGATGTGGTGCTGCGTGCAGAAGATGTGCGCGTCGTCCTGCTGGAAGCGGCGCACGCGCGTGAGGCCGGTGAGCGAGAGAACCGGAAGGAGAAGGAAGCAGGTACAGTACCATCTCCTGCTCGATGTGGTGCTGCGTGCAGAAGATGTGCGCGTCGTCCTGCTGGAAGCGGCGCACGCGCGTGAGGCCGGTTAGCGAGAGAACCGGAAGGAGAAGGAAGCAGGTACAGTACCATCTCCTGCTCGATGTGGTGCTGCGTGCAGAAGATGTGCGCGTCGTCCTGCTGGAAGCGGCGCACGCGCGTGAGGCCGGTGAGCGAGAGAACCGGAAGGAGAAGGAAGCAGGTACAGTACCATCTCCTGCTCGATGTAGTGCTGCGTGCAGAAGATGTGCGCGTCGTCCTGCTGGAAGCGGCGCACGCGCGTGAGGCCGGTGAGCGAGAGAACCGGAAGGAGAAGGAAGCAGGTACAGTACCATCTCCTGCTCGATGTGGTGCTGCGTGCAGAAGATGTGCGCGTCGTCCTGCTGGAAGCGGCGCACGCGCGTGAGGCCGGTGAGCGAGAGAACCGGAAGGAGAAGGAAGCAGGTACAGTACCATCTCCTGCTCGATGTGGTGCTGCGTGCAGAAGATGTGCGCGTCGTCCTGCTGGAAGCGGCGCACGCGCGTGAGGCCGGTGAGCGAGAGAACCGGAAGGAGAAGGAAGCAGGTACAGTACCATCTCCTGCTCGATGTGGTGCTGCGTGCAGAAGATGTGCGCGTCGTCCTGCTGGAAGCGGCGCACGCGCGTGAGGCCGGTGAGCGAGAGAACCGGAAGGAGAAGGAAGCAGGTACAGTACCATCTCCTGCTCGATGTGGTGCTGCGTGCAGAAGATGTGCGCGTCGTCCTGCTGGAAGCGGCGCACGCGCGTGAGGCCGGTGAGCGAGAGAACCGGAAGGAGAAGGAAGCAGGTACAGTACCATCTCCTGCTCGATGTGGTGCTGCGTGCAGAAGATGTGCGCGTCGTCCTGCTGGAAGCGGCGCACGCGCGTGAGGCCGGTGAGCGAGAGAACCGGAAGGAGAAGGAAGCAGGTACAGTACCATCTCCTGCTCGATGTGGTGCTGCGTGCAGAAGATGTGCGCGTCGTCCTGCTGGAAGCGGCGCACGCGCGTGAGGCCGGTGAGCGAGAGAACCGGAAGGAGAAGGAAGCAGGTACAGTACCATCTCCTGCTCGATGTGGTGCTGCGTGCAGAAGATGTGCGCGTCGTCCTGCTGGAAGCGGCGCACGCGCGTGAGGCCGGTGAGCGCGCCGCTGAGCTCGTTGCGGTGCAGCACCCCGAAGTCCGCCAGCCGCAGCGGCAGCTCGCGCCACGACCGCGTGCGGTTGTCGAACATTAAACTGCAATCATTCATTTATTATTTACTAGCTTTTGCCCGCGGCTTCGCTCGCGTTAAATTCGGGGTAACACGGTTCCCCTTTCCTGATTGCCCCCCGTAATGCTCCATACAAATTTCCACCCCCCGTTTTAGGGAAGTGGGGGGTTAGAAAGAGACACAAAGTAGCCTATGTCACTCTCCATCCCTTCAACTATCTCCACTTATGGTTATTTTGGTTATCCCTAAGAGATAGACATACACCATCGCTGACTTTTTTGTAGACCTTTTCAAGGTGTACAATACTGTAGTACATTGTTTTGATTTATCTCGTGGGGTTCAGCCAGCGTTTGCAATGTAAGCGCAAAAAATGTGTTTATTTACGACATCACATTAAAAACCTCTAAAATTATCAGTGTATCTCTACTATATTAGGCATGTATTATACACATAAACCATCCTCTGGAATCACTCTATCTATTAAAAGAAACAACATCAAAATCCGTTGCGTAGTTTTAAATATATACATAGGGACAAACAGCGGAAAGCGACTTTGTTTTATACTACGAGGGGCACCCGAAATTGAATACTTTAGACTGAGTTAGGATAAAACCTTTTTTGTTACATGCATACTGGCCACTTATAATCGCGATGACATTGTCACATTTACAAAAATATATTTATTAATTATATTTATAGCGTTTTATAATTGACGAGTCGGTAAACAAAATGGAGCTCACGCGTGAAGATTTCCGTGCCATAATTTATCACAACTTTCGCCGAGGGTTATCTCAAAATGAATGTCTCAATGAGCTTGTTTCGATATATAATATTGAAGCGCCTAGTCAAACGACTATATATTGCTGGTATGCGGAGTTTCGACGGGGTCGTGTCTCTCTCAGTACCATACCTTCTACAGGTCGACCAACAGCGGTGACACCTGAAAACGTCGCGGTTGTGAAAAAAATAATAATAGAAGACAGACATGTGACATATGACCAGATCCGGGCAACCGTAGGCATTGGGATGACTGCAATCCAAACTATTTTGCATAGTGAGTTGGGTGTCAGAAAACTAGTTTCCCGATGGGTACCCCATAATTTGTCCAAACTAACCACACTATTTTCCAAATTGCTCGCCTTCTCTTCTTGATTTAACTTTAGTTTCTTCGACTTCTCATGTGTCTAAATTTGGACAGTACTCCGCGGATGCCTTCTCATATCATGATCTGCTCTATATCTCTTACAAAATTCGTCCTCCTAAATCTAAATCAAAAATTCTTTTGCAGCGCAATTTTAGTGGATTAAATGTGGAAAAGCTTCGAGATGACGCTTTAACAATCGATTGGAGCAGTATCGCTCGAGCGGGTTCGGTAGACGATCAAGTTTCTCTCTTTAATTCGCTCCTCATACAACTTTATGACGCTCATGCTCCTGTTCGTGCAATAAAAGTCAAGCATCTCCCTGCTCCTTGGCTCACTAAGGATATTAAAGCCCTTATAGAGAGGAAGAATCAATCTAAATCTAAGTATAAGGCTAACAACTCTGAGAAAAATAAACTTAAATATCATACCCTGCGCAATCGCTGTAGCACTATATGTCGAGATGCTCAGAGGCGTCATATTCACAGTTCTGTTGAAGATGGAAATCCAGCCAAAGTGTGGAAATTTTTGAAAGGTCTCGGAGTTGGCAAATCTCAACAGGCAACCAATTTAAACAATATTAGCGTTGACCAGCTTAACCAGCATTTTTCATTGTCCACCTGTTTCAGTGGTCCTAAGAAATCTAACTCACTTCATCATCTTTCATCACTTCCTGCCTTAGATTTCTCTTCTTTCTATTTTAGCCATTTCTGTGAGAGTGATGTTAGGAAGGGTATATTGAATATCACTTCTAACGCCGTTGGTGTTGACTGTGTTAGCCGAAATATGATACTCCCTCTCCTTGATTTGTTTGTTCCTATTATCACCGGTATTCTGAATTTTTCCATTTCATCAAGTACTTTTCCCAGTCTGTGGAAGGATGCCAATATTATTCCTTTACCCAAAAAATCCAACTCCAGTTCCTTCTCTGACTATCGCCCCATCTCCATTCTTCCTTTCCTATCCAAAGTCCTCGAACAGCTAGTGCATCAGCAACTAACTTCCTTCCTGAATAGAAATGACCTCCTAAACCCATTTCAATCTGGTTTTCGTCCGGGCCACAGTACTACCTCGGCTCTTGTCAAGGTTACCGATGACATCCGTTTGGGTATGAATGACCAGAAGTTCTTGCACTTCTAGATTTCAGTAATGCCTTTAACACGGTCGATTTTGACATTTTGCTCGCGTTCTTACAGTCTCTTAACATATCGGCTGCAGCGATTGACTGGTTCCGCAGCTATTTGGTTGGTCGTCGGCAAAGAACAAAACTAGATTCTTCGTGTTCTTCCTGGTGCAGCACATCAGCTGGTGTTCCACAGGGTGGTGTGCTGTCTCCTCTTTTATTTTCTATCTTCATTAATTCCATAACTCTTGATCTCTCCTCTTCGTATCACCTCTATGCCGACGACCTTCAAATATATTCGCAGGGTATGCATAGCGATCTCAATTCAGTTATAGAAGCCACGAATCTTGATCTGCTCCGCATATCAAATTGGAGTCAAAATTACGGTTTAAAAGTAAACCCCCTAAAGTCACAGGTAATTGTGATGGGTAGCGCTAAACAAATCTCCAAAATTGACTTTCTCAGGCTCCCTCCGATAGTCTTCGATGGTATCCAAATTCCTTTTTCCAACCAAGTGAAAAATCTTGGCGTAATCATGGATCGTTGTCTATCATGGGTGCCTCAGGTGAGTGAAGTGAGCAGGAAGATGTTTGCTGCCATAGGGTCTCTCAGACGGCTCCGGAATTTCCTGCCAATTGCTACTAAAATTGCGCTTGCTCAGTCGTTACTTCTCCCCATTCTTGATTATGCAGATATCTCCTATTTAGACCTAACCGAGGAGCAACTTAATAAGCTTGAGCGTATTCAAAATGCCTGCATTCGGTTCATTTTCGGATTACGCAAATTCGACCATGTTTCTATTAGTTTTCGTTCTCAACTCAAATGGCTCCCTATCCGTCACCGCCGTAACTCTCACATACTTTCTTTACTCTTTTCTATACTTTTTAACCCTGCAACTCCCCGCTACCTCAAAGAGCGTTTCTCTTATCTTAATTCTATTAGATCCTCTCAAAAATTGCTCCTAAAAGTGCCATCTTCATCTTCCAAATTTTATAATTGCTCATTTACGTTCCAGGCCGTTCGTTTGTGGAATTCTCTCCCTCTCAACATAAAACGCGCGCAATCTATTGGTAGCTTTAAATCGCAACTTAAGGAATACTATTTATCTCTTCCTTAGGGTTTTAAGTTGACACTGTTGTTTCTTACTGTGTGTATTATATATGTATATATGTACGTATATGTATGTTTATTTTGTATTTATTTAAGTATGTATATTCATATGAATGTGCTGTGTTATCTATTTCGTCTCTTTTGTGTCTATGCACCACCTACTGCTTATTGTTTTTCTCTAGTCTCCACTACCCAAAGGTTGTCTGGAAGAAATCGCTCATTAGCGATAAGACCGCCTGTTGTTACCTCTACCTAAATTTATCTAATTGTAAAATTTGTGCTTGTAACTGTATGAGGTGTGCAATAAAGAGTATTTATTATTATTATTATTTCTCTTTATTTATTTTCCTTCTTAGGATTAGGTTTTTACAATATTTTTATAAAAGTAAAATATAAAAATACATCTAAAACATAGAAAAACAATAAAAACATTGTAAAAAACCTATCCTAGGGTGCCGCCGGCAACGGAGCAAGGCCCAGGCTGCCGGTGGTCAGGGCCGCAGAGAGAGGAACCTTCGGACTATGCGCGCCGTGTCCAGGATAACCGCCTTCTGAATCTGACCCCTGATCCAACCACAACCCCGTAGGGAAAGTCTCTCTAGGTGTTGGTCGAGGCTCTTCGCTATGAGACCGTTCGCAGAAACAACTATCGGCACAATGATCGCCGAATCAACCTCCCACATGGCGGTTACCTCGTGAGCCAAGTCTAGGTACTTGCTGGACTTGTCCTTCTCGGCCTTCACGAGGTTCTCGTCACATGGGACGGTGATGTCGACGAGCATGGCCCGGCGTTGCGGTCGATCTATTACCACGATATCAGGCTTATTGGCTACAATAGTCCTGTCTGTGATAATAGATCGATCCCAATAGAGCGTGGCACGACCATTTTCGAGAACTGGTGCAGGTGTGTACTTGTAGTATGGCACTTCGTGGTCCACAAGACCGTATAGGAGAGCAAGCTGCTGGTGTATAATCCTGGCTACGAGGTTATGTCTGTGCAAGTACTCGCCGTTGGCAAGATGAGAACAACCGGAGATGATATGCCTGAGTGACTCTCCGGGACGGCGGCATGCCCGACAAATGTCGACCGTACCGTCCTTCAGGATATATTTCCGGTAGTTATTCGTCATGATAACTTCGTCCGCAACTGCACAGGCAAAACCTTCGGTTTCTCCGAAGAGGTCCCCGAATCGTAACCAGTTCACCGACGCGAGCAGGTCTACGTCGGGTCCCATGAGGGCCCTGTAGAACCGCCCGTGTAGCTCCTTGCTCTCCCATACCGCCTTGCGATCCTCGGTGCTTAGCACCACAGGTTTGCGCCAGTTCTCGTTTGCCAAGGAGAGCGGCGTGAGACCCTTATCTACTGCCACCACATCACGATGCATCCCACACTCGTTGTTACGGAAATAGTTCCTGAGATTGTACACCTCACGGTTGTGGAGATTTTTGGCGTTTAAAAAGCCGCGACCTCCACCCTTCCGTGGGATGTACAATCTCATAACAGACGAGCGTGGGTGAAGCATACGGTGTGTGGTGAGCAATAGACGGACTCTCCGATCCAGGGCATCCAGCTCGGTCTGTGTCCACCTTAGTATGCCAAAGGAGTATGTGAGTAGGGGCATTACCCAGGCATTGAAGGCGCGCACCTTGTTGCCACCTGACAGAAGACTATTAAGTACTTTTGTCAACCGACCGAAGAAGCGCTCCCTCAACGCCTGTTTAATACCCACATCCTCAATGCCCAAAGACTGTGACATACCAAGGTATTTGTAGGTTTCTGATTCAGAGATAGATCTGAACGTCATTGTCTCAGAAAGCTGTAGATTTGTTGAATTTACTACTTTCCCCCGCTGTACATGCATAACCGCACATTTATCAACACCAAACTCCATCTTGATGGAACTACTGAACACTTCAGTGGTCTTCAGTAGTTCCAACAAGTCTTGGTTATTTGGTGCAAATAATTTGAGATCGTCCATGTACAGAAGGTGAGATATGACTTCACCCTCTCTCCGAAGCCGGCAACCTAGCCCCGAATCCTTCAGCAGATTGCTGAGCGGATTTAGAGCTAGGCAGAACCACAGGGGACTCAGACTGTCACCCTGAAATATTCCCCGCTCGATCCTTATAAAGTCCTGCGGGCCAGGGGGGTCATCCCCGCCTCCTGGTTGACGAAGGACTGTGGTCCACTGCCTCATACACGCGCCAAGGAAGGATCTTAAAGCTGCATCAATTTTATACAGCTCTAAGATCCTCTCCAGCCATGAATGAGGCACCGAATCATAGGCCTTCTTGTAGTCAATCCAAGCGGCCGAGAGGGCCCCTCTATTCCGCCGGACTCGTTGGCAAATGGTCATGTCTATGAGGAGGAGCTCTGTAGTACCGCGGGACCCAACCCTACATCCATTTTGAGCGGAGGCCAAAATATTGTTTGCGACCATGTGCGCGTTTATTTTTGCTCTCAAAATGGATGTAAGGAGCTTGTAGAGTGTAGGCAAGCACGTGATGGGTCGGTAGTTCTTCGCTTCCGTGGTACTACCGGACTTATAGAGCAGGAAGGTTACACCAGTTGTTAAGGAAGGCGGGAGGGAGCCAAGTTCGAGGGCTTGTTGAAATTGCGTTGCCAGCCGCGAGTGCGTGCATCGAAACCATTTTAGCCAGAAGTTGTGCAATCCATCCGGGCCAGGACTTTTCCAGTTCTGGGCCGTACGGATTGCACAACTTACGTCATCGGGACTGATGGTGATAGCTCCCATAGGTTCGATGGACTCGCACTCACGTTCGACAACGCTCATCCACTCGCCCTCCGTGTGTTCAACGGGCGCTGACCAGATGCTACGCCAGAAGTCAGTCATGGCAGTAGCATCCGGCAGTTGCACGTCGGACACGCGGGGGTCGGTTTCCTCCCACCTTCGGTATACCTTCCTTTGGTCACTTTGGAAAAGACGATTCTGCTTGAATCGATCCACACGCTCTCTGTAGCGGCGAATACGGCTTGCCCATGCATAAACTTTCTGCTTCAGAAAGTCGATGCGCTCTGTGACGTTGGCCATGTAGTCGCGGGGCTCGGTCTCCGTCCCCACGAACGCCTGGTGCACAAAGCGCATTACTCGGGGGCGGTTGTTTCCCCCCCTGAAGCAGATCAGCTTTGCAATGAGAGTCCTAAATGAGTTGATACGGCGCTCGATCCGCACCTGCCATGCGGGGACACCCCCGGCGGTCCTAGGTGCACGTTCAGCGTCCGGAAACTTGACTCGAGCAACACGGCATGCCGCGATGGCTCCGCAGTACATGACCGAGTGCGTATCATCTAAGTCTTTACTAGTCCGCAGGAATGGATCTAGCAAATCATTTAGGGCACTCATTAACGCTAGATTGCGTCTATTCATAGGCAAGCGTGGTAATCGTGGCCTAGGGATGTTTGAGGAGCGATACTGCGTAATTGCCTCTTCCAAAGTCCTCCTCAATTGCTCATTGGCTGTACTACTCACACTCTGATTCGCGATCTCCTCATCGACACTGGGATCAACCCGCGGCGCCCCCGATGCCAGGTAGGGTGCGGGCATCGGATCCGGCGACGAGGCGAGCGGATCCCGCGCCGAGGTGGTGGTCACGCGAGCAGAGAGAGCCTCCAGGCGAAGCCGATCAAGTGTCGCGTCATCCAACCGCTTTAGCCGCTGAATGACGCGCACCTGATCCGATAATCGTTGCGCAGTCGTGTCAATGGTTGGTTCAAGGGCCTGAAACAGAGGAAGTATCCGGACACGATACGCGCACAGATTTGTTCCCCCCTCTGTAGCCCCATAGTAGGCGCGCATGACATTCTCGTTCATACTCTGAAACCATCTCATGCGACGCACTACACCACCGGCAGCGGGAGCTGTGGGCGGGGCGGAATGCCCCGCGAGCCCCAAGCGTGCCGGCAGCGGTGGCCGCCCGCGTCGCGCAGGTTGTTGTGGCGGCGGTGGCGGCGGCTCGCTTTCGTCACTGGATCCGTCTGTGTCGGGCGCTGTTTCGAAGTCGCCGCCCGGCGACGAAGTGGACGGAGAAGAGGACGAAGCGGGCGAGGGTGGTGGTCGTGCGTGGGTAGTATCCGCTCTTGATTTACTCCTTGTAATCATGTTTTAAGATGTACGCGCTTTGCCGTAATTGATTTGAGTACTAGCTGTCAACTGGTTGTCTATTTCTGATTTTGACCCGTCGTAATACTTAAAGACAATATCTGTATCAGTCTTCATATTGTCTGTATTTTAGGGTTCTCTGCATAGTAAATACGATCAAATAGAGGCAAAAACACGTATAAAAATGTTATTATTATTTATTATTATTATTAATTTGGCAGAAGAGCAAAAGACGGCTCGTGTTGCTTGGTGCCGATCTACTCTGAAACGCTTCAACGAAGGGAAGTCAAAAGCCGTGTATAACATCGTCTCAGGTGATGAATCATGGATTTATTCATGAGCCTGAAAGAAAACATCAATCGGCAGTTTGGGTCTTTGAAGACGAGGTCAAGCCATCGAAAGTCGTGCGTTCCCGTAGCGTTTCCAAGAAAATGGTCGCCTCGTTCGTTTCAAAAAAAGGGCATATCGCCACAATTCCCTTAAAAGAACGAAGAACGGTTACCGCTGATTGGTACACTTCGGTTTGTTTACCAGAGATGATGGCCGAACTTCGCAGAGGCAACCCGACAAGTCGCGTCATCTTACATCACGACAATGAGCTCTCACACCGCCCGTAAGACAAAGGATTTTTTGGACCAGGAAAACATCAATGTTTTCGGAGGATGGGTCATCAACTCAAGTTGATGACCCATCCTCCGTATAGCCCTGATCTGAGTCCAAATGATTTTTTTAATACAATTGCTCAAAAAGTTTACTTTATGTAGCTGCAAATCGTGCGTAAAGTTTTATTTTATGCACTAGTGCTAAAAAGTAATCTGATCTGCAAATCGTGCGTAAAGTTTGATTTTACGCACGATTTGCAGATATATTGCATTTTAAATTGACCAATCAGAACACTTCACTATATTAAATCCACCAATCACAACACATATCGGAGTTAATCGGAACGCTAGATACTTTTTTGGTGCGTATACTGTGTAAATAATTGAAGTCCTTAAAAAAAACATTGTATTTAATATCAACCAATCGGAATACAGCAATGTTAAAATCGACCAATCAGGAAACGCAATTTATTTCTCAAAACATGAGGTGTTTTTTAGTTCCTACTTCACAATCATTAAAAAAGATTTAATTTTTTGGGAAACGCTTTAAAGTGTGTTTAAACTGTTAAACCAGCTATTAGACATGGCAATTTGTAGGGCCCAACCTGTTGTGTTGGGAGGTGTAATAGGAGGTTGGGCCCGTAGGGAGCTGAAGGAGGGTGTGGGAGAGGCAGGGTACACAACAGGTTGGGCCCTAGAAATTGCCATGTCTAATAGCTGTTTTAAAGAGCTAATTATACCGTCGTCTGTGGCATTTATTCGCGGTATTGATATTTTGTATCTATGTCAAAGAAGTTAAAAAAATTAAAAGACCGTCAAGTTATACCATAATTTCACCTTAGTTTAGTTATTGTGCGTAAATAATAAGTATTTTTATGATATTTTCTCGCAATCGAAGTGAAACATTGTATGCATTACTCTGGTCTAAATGCCATATTACCACTCGAACAATTTTCCCTCACTTCGGTCGGGAAAAGACCACCTGGTGGTAATATGGCTTACTTTAGACCCTTATCAAACAATCTACTATTATTTCATTGTAGTTTTTTCGCAATTGTATTAAAAAACGTTGTTCGACACACGTGCAGAAGTGTCATTTTCACTCGTCCCGAGTCTTGACCCTCGCCTATCGGCTCGGGCCAAGTAACCTCGGTACTCGTGCAAAATGACATACTTCTCGCACTTGTATTAGACGGAGAGCTGGCCACGGCAGGAATGACACAATAATGAGAGCAACGAAATTGATATAGTTAGACTGCTATACTATTGTTATTACCTAATCTGGCAATCTGGCAGCTTTAAGCCGGGGGGTTCAAGAGTAGCAGACCAGTAAAGTTGTTTATAAATCTAGGGAACGACGCAATACTGAGAGTTCTTGCTTTAGTACGATATCGTGGCATTTGATGTATGTAATTGGAATATAACGTGGAAGCTGTCGCAGTGGGGGGGAAAAGAGGCAGGTTGAAGTTAAATGCATTTATACCGGACGCCTGCGGTTTATTTCCTTCTGATCTGTGAAAACTGTTTGTAATTAATCAGGCGCTCGAATAAAACTTATTAGTTGACAATTTTCGATGCCAAGACGATATTACCGATAGTTATTTCTAAATAGGAAATCGACTTTAACAGCCAGAATATGTGACATATTAGGTTTTGTTCTGATAATGAACTTGATTACAAAGCCACATCATAATACAGCTACTCGTTACTAGATTGCGCTTATA
This sequence comes from Pammene aurita, assembly GCA_947086415.1. Classification (NCBI taxonomy): domain Eukaryota; kingdom Metazoa; phylum Arthropoda; class Insecta; order Lepidoptera; family Tortricidae; genus Pammene; species Pammene aurita. The sequence continues at coordinate 26,148,987 of OX352302.1, read as the reverse complement.
TCGACTAAACATAGACAGAATATTACATTTGAATTCCAACTGCTGACCCAGCACGGGTGAGCAGTAGATAATAAACCAATATAAGTGTGCCGCATTGCTACGAATCTCGCGGTCATGTTACACTGGCAGTTAGAGAAATTGGCTCGCCAAGGGGCGCACAAACATTAGGAAATCACAGATATATGGCTGCCTAATTTGACGATAAAAATATTAACCCTTAGCCATACCTGGCAATATTTTGATCATTGAATACTTAGAGAATTCAACCAACCGGAGTCGCCATTGACAGGCGTTCCCTTCTGCCGAAAACAAATCACCAGCACGGCTAGCAAGTCTTACGCGACAAGAGACAGATCTGCGCGACTTCATGCGTTGTCGCTAGTTGGCAGCACAACTTCCGCGTGAAAGAAGCGACAGACTCGCGATCAAATGCCACTGTCATAAAATGACAGTGACTCGCGACTTTGAACTTAAATCCTTAGCACAACTTTGAATTCTCTTCGTGTCAGTTGCAGCCGCGGGTACATGTTATGCTACCGGAAAGCGAAATTTTTGACAGGTGCGGGAAGGTTTTCCCTACTCGCGGCTTAAGTCGCTCTTGCAAGACGTGCTAGCCGTGCAGTGGTCATACACATGTATGGACTGACGTTTATCTGACGTATCATCCCGTCCGGGTTGAAATCTCAATAGAAAGTTGAATACCGATTCTGATAGCCATCACATCAGCATTAAAATAAAAGTTCTTATTTTATTATTATATTCTCTTTATTTATTACAATATCAATATAAAAGTAATATTGAAAATGTCATTGTGATAGTTGCCTCCCCCATTCATTTTAATAACATTAAGTAAGATTTAAACAAGGGTGTACATCTGAACGAAGTGACAGCTACGGCCTTGGAACGTATCGGATACCGTTTCGGGGTTGTCAAAATCTCCTTTGTTTATTTGCTGCATGACCACAGGTAAGATAAAATATTTATGTAGTTTATTGTAGTAGTTTCGTTCTAAAATAACGGTTAGATTGGGCAAATTAACTAATAAATCTTACATTAATGTATTTTTGTATTAAAATTACTGATGTATCAGGTAGATTAGGGCAGGTCCAGCAATCAAACTAATCGCGTACTTGTCAACCCTAGATAATCGACAGGAAAAATTGTATGTAGACGTCATGTGCCACCGTTCATATGTCAAAGTTCTGTCAAACACTGATTTTGTAGGCAAGATTGAAGAGGCATGGCATGAAACCTTTGCGGAATGAAGATTAACACAATAAATGTCAAAGTCAAAGTCAAAGTCAAATAGTTTATTTGTACAACATGGGTATATATATAGTACAAACAGAGGTACAGGTCTTACAGAAATGACGCTTCAAAAATGGGTATTTTATTGGTTAACAAGACATGAGACATTTTATTTTTGTAAACCTAAAAATGGGTTAAGTTTTCACATGAGCATTGTTTAACTTTACTCGTTTTAATATTATATGTCGATGTTTATCCTTGCCTATTAATCATGAACTTGTATCGATATAAATATCGACTTTGCGCAGCATTTGAGTAGCGAGTATTTGAAGTGACAGAATGATAGAAAGTTCTAGATAAATAATAATTTACTTGGTGGTACTACCAATGAGCAACATAGATTACCTCACTAAGATCCCGCACTTTAGCGTTTATGAAGGCTTGCAGTCGTTATATATATGCTGTTTTATTTATTAAATATTGAGCCGCCTGTCGCACCAGTGGATTGTAGGTTATGACAATATTTGAAACTACAAAACCTAACGCGTACTCAATGAACTCGATTCATTTCTCATTTTATAAGAAAGATTGGCGCCATTTGTATGTGGGAACATTCATACTTTGGCCATATCTCGATTTTAAAAACACGCTGACACATTATTTTTGTACTTATGGAAGATTCCTTCTCGTACGCTTAAAATACTCTCGAAGAATGGTAACATTAACACTGTTGGTTTCCTTGAAAAGAGAGTTTTTGTGTTTTTGATAACTGCGGACTCTGCATAAGTTTAAAAACTTCCTGCCTGTGAGTACCAAGAAGCTGCTTGTGCAGGCTTAAATTTTTCCTATTATAGACTAAGCTGATGTGTGCACTTCCAACATTTCCCAGGCTTCCCTAAACAGACTCGATCGTATATTAAATAATGCCAAACGCTTTATTTTCGGCTTGCGTAAATTCGATCACGTCTCAGGTTATCGTTACCAACTCCAATGCCTGCCTGCACGTCAACGCAGGACTCTTAGAATTCTCTGTAAGTACTCTCTTCTCTATTTTGTTTGATCTCTCTGTTCCAGACTACCTTAAGTCCAAATTCAGTTTTGTCAACCCCCGTCCCGGGTGTGAACTTCGCTCCTCCCAGTCTCTTAAGCTTCTAGTACATCCTCCCCATAGCGGTTATCTCTCTTCTTCTTTTACAATCCAGACTATTTGTCTCTGGAATGGACTTCCCCTGACAATAAGACAAACCCCAAGCAAGTTCGTTTTCAAACGCTTGCTTCACAAGCACCTGCTGGATCATGACCAGCGTGAATGAGTTTTTTCCCCTTTGCGCATATGCATTATAATATATAGGTATGTTTATTAGTATGTATATATATTGGTATTTGTGAAGTTTATGAAGCATATATCGAAGTATATTTAAGTAGGTACGAATAAGTTATAGGATAAATCAGCAAGTTTTCTCTTACAGCACCCACTTTAGCGAATTTCTGTTTGGCCCTATGGTTGACTGGTAGAGAATGCCTTGAGGCATTAAGTCCGCCATCTGTACTTATTTTTACTGTGCAATGAAGTTTAAATAAATAACTAAAATTCTTGGGTGCATATTTAGATGCACCTATCTGTAGTAATGTTTGTTACAATTGCAAAGTTATTTTGCATAGTTTCATAATCGGGTTCATAATTGCATACCCAAATTATACGTAAACGTACAGTAAACGTGATGCTACAAAAAAAAGTATAACATCCTAGTAACTATTTTTATGAATATTTTTTTAGTATTTACTCAATTCCGGAAAATATTTTAGGGCAGATGCCCCGGTTGTGGCCACTGTGCCGGTTTTGGCCATTTTCAAAATTACTAAGGCATAGACAAATTTACAAGTCTATGGTTTATAGAGTTGATATAAGAGTAAATTATGGCAGCACAGATGGCCCTGTCATCTGTCATGTATCAGTTGTCAGCGTAGCACTATGTATGTGGCTGCTAAAGTGTTTAATAAGTTACCCGTAGAAATTAAATCACTCAATTACTTAAAATTTCTGAAAGCACTTAAAAAACATGTTATTTACTCATGCCCCTACAGCTTAAGTGAATATTACAATAGTATGTATATATTATAAAATGTTAGTTCATAAGTACATAAATATGTAGCTACACCCACTGGATAAATTTGTATTGATACTATCTGTATTGCTTAACATCATTATGTACACATACAATTTATGGCTAAATAAAAAAATATAATAAAAATAAAATACCATGGAAAAAATGGCCAAAAGTGACTCTTGGGCTTTTTTTTAATATTTGTCAAAAGAAAAAAAGATCAGAATCTTAACAGCGGAAGTTCATATAAATATAGTCATACAGATTTTATTGAATTTAAACTTTCGTGAGACATAGTAACACTGTATAAGTTTCAAACGGCTGTACTTACTTGTGTTTAGTCACTACACAATATTATCAAAGACTCATTAAATAAATAATTTCATCATTCCTTATTGATACAAAGTGACAGACGTCTGAATAAACAAACTTTCCTTAAAGTGGCCCAAACTGGGGCATTTGCCCTAATATTTTTAGATGATCGTTTTCAGAAAAAATATTAGCCATTTTAAAAATTGTTTTCCTAGTACCTGCACTCAATTTTCTACTCTTTAAAACAATATATTATTTTTAATTAGTAGGTACAGTCGCCATCAAATATATCGGAGAGGCCAAGGTACTCAAAAATATCTGAACATACACTTTATCGCCTTGACAATAGAGGCGTTGTTCAGATATTTGTGACCACCTTGCCCGCTACGATATATCTGATGGCGACTGTACTTAAATTTTTAACGCTAATATATGTATCCGTAGTGATCACGCGAGTCGTTTTGTATGCTCAATCTAATATGTACATACGTTGTGCCGTTTATTCCCACCAATAGTTGTGCGCACCTTAGCGAGCCAACTGCTCAAACTACCAGTGTAACATGACCGCGAGATTCGTAGCAATGCAGCACACTTATACTGGTTTATTTTCTACTGCTCACCCGTGCTAGGTCTGCAGTTGGAGTTCAAATGTCATTTCCTGTCTATGTTTAGTAGATATTAGCGCAATCTAGTAACGAGTAGCTGTATTATGATGTGGCTTTGTAATCAAGTTCATTATCAGAACAAAACCTAATATGTCACATATTTTTTCATAACAATTTAAACCGAGAATCCTGGCTGTTAAAGTCGATTTCCTATTTAGAAATAACTATCGGTAATATCGTCTTGGCATCGAAAACTGTCAACTAATAAGTTTTATTCGAGCGCCTGATTAATTACAAACAGTTTTCACAGATCAGAAGGAAATAAACCGCAGGCGTCCGGTATAAATGCATTTAACTTCAACCTGCCTCTTTTCCCCCCCACTGCGACAGCTTCCACGTTATATTCCAATTACATACATCAAATGCCACGATATCGTACTAAAGCAAGAACTCTCAGTATTGCGTCATTCCCTAGATTTATAAACAACTTTACTGGTCTGCTACTCTTGAACCCCCCGGCTTAAAGCTGCCAGATTGCCAGATTAGGTAATAACAATAGTATAGCAGTCTAACTATATCAATTTCGTTGCTCTCATTATTGTGTCATTCCTGCCGTGGCCAGCTCTTAGTCCATATCGAAAACTACTATTTTACGTTCCCCAGAATTAAGGATTTATTGCGTGGTCAGCGGCAGGGACCGGAAAACCCCTTCATTTGATTAATCGTTTCGATAGGGTAACCCTATTAAAGTCTTACCCTAATGATAGGGTTACCCTATCATTGGGTTACCCTATCGATATGGAAATCATTTTGAATACGCTTAACCCTTTTCAATGTGGTTTCCGAGTCGAATGGGGTAAAGATAGCTTTAATATTTACCGCTTACCCTATCATAGGGCTACCCTTTTCCTGTCTCTTTTCCACGCAGGCAGGCGGTTCTATCTTTCTCATTTGAAATGGAACAGGAGAGGTGGCGGCGGAACAAATTGAGTAAATATAAGATTTGCTGTCGTTTATTCATTCTGCTAAAGTCACACTCACAGTCCAGTCCTCTGCTCACGTACACAACTTTAAATTAAATAATTTCTGTTAAAGAAATGTGTCTTACCTTCAGTTTATTTTTGCATAGTTCGCACGTACTGATGAGATGGGCAATAATTATTTTGAATAAGAATAAAAACACAATTTTTATTCATATTCAAATCGATTTGACACAAACCAATATTCATCCTCCTAGAGTTTGTCCCGGCTTTTGCCACGGCTCAGTTAAGCCTGTGGTCCGCTTGGCAACCTAATCCTATGAATTGGCGTAGGGATTGGTAGTCGTTTTCAGCTAATTATGGGATATACGATTTTTTAAGCTCACATGGTCATTCACATTATAATTATTATTTTAAACGGGGTATTTACCATGTATTAGGTATATTAGCGTTATTGGGCACCCGATATTTCGGGTGCGAGGTAAATAGCCCGTTTCAAATAATTAATATTTATAATTAGGGGATGTAATTTCGAAAATTATTTCTGTTTTATAATCCAAGATGGCGGATGGTTATATACTTTTTACTGAAAAATAGTCATGGTACTTATTTTCGGTTAATTATTCGGGGTGTATGGTTAAAATCTGTCGGGATACTCAGATTCACCGTGTATATATATAAATTTTTTTTTTTCATTTTATATTTAAAAAAATTCAGTGTATTCATTTTTTTTGTTTTTCTTTCATTTTTTTTTTGTTTTATTTTCGTTTCGTTTTCGTTTCGTTTCGTTTTCGTTTCGTTTTCGTTTCGTTTTCGTTTCGTTTTCGTTTCGTTTTCGTTTCGTTTTCGTTTCGTTTTCGTTTCGTTTCGTTTCGTTTCGTTTTCGTTTCGTTTTCGTTTCGTTTTCGTTTCGTTTTCGTTTCGTTTTCGTTTCGTTTTCGTTTCGTTTTCGTTTCGTTTCGTTTTCGTTTCGTTTTCGTTTCGTTTTCGTTTCGTTTTCGTTTCGTTTTCGTTTCGTTTTCGTTTCGTTTTCGTTTCGTTTTCGTTTCGTTTTCGTTTCGTTTTCGTTTCGTTTTCGTTTCGTTTTCGTTTTATTTTCATTTTTATTTAATTTTTATTTTATTTTATTTTTATTATATTATAATAGTAGATTGTACAACAAGTGCATAAAACGTACGATTTTACGCGAGGCGTTTAAAAGTCGAGTGTAAAATGGGTTTTATGGACGAGGGTTACACTCTAATTTTCACTTCATTTGCGAGGAAATTATTTATCGGTAATCGTAAAACAATTTCAAGTTGTGACAAAAATATTACAATGAAAACAAATATGGTTCCAACCAATTAATTTTTTAATATATTTTTTTGAATTTTTAACATGTGAATTTAGAAATTTTCTGCCAAGTCATCAAAACATTTCGGGGCATTTCTAAACTATTATCAACTCCTATTTTATTTGATTTCATTTATTTAATTATAGAAAACACGCAATTCAAATAATTATAGCAATACTCAGATAGAATTAGCGGAAAAATCATAAAAAGTACAGTCAATTCCTATTGGACGGGAAAAAATTTGTTTGTATAGGTCAAAGTGGCAGGAATTGATATCAATAAAATTTATGAGTGAATATTGGGCGCTAAGGTGCCAAAAAAATGGTAAAAACCAGTTTTTCGCTTCTAGAGGAAAAACTACGGGTCGGACAAAAAAATAGTTAAATATAACAAATGTGCGCAATTATAAAACAAAGAGAATGAGCCCCGGTAGAGCAAAATCGGTCTAGAGGATCGTCCGCAATTCGCAAAAAAACACATTTTTTTTGCAAATATTGTAAATTCAATAACTCGCGTTCCGGAAGTGCTGGAGAGCTGAAATTTGAATATGATGTCAGTTTTGTGGTCCTCTAACTACAGTTAATTGTTCAAATTAAAATGTTGTAAACTTTTTGCAAACCGTCGACTTTTGCAAAAAGTGACCTTTTTAGGGTTCCGTAGTCAACTAGGCGTCCGTCCGTCCACGGATAATCTCAGTGACCGTTAGCACTAGAAAGCTGAAATTTGGTACTAATATGTATATCAATCACGCCGACAAAGTGGTAAAATAAAAAGTCGATTTTTTTATTTTATTAGGGTACCTCCCCTATACGTAAAGTGGGGAGTGATTTTTTTTTTTCATTTCAACCCTAACGTGTGATATATTGTTGGATAGGTATTTAAAAATGAATAGGGGTTTACTCAAATCATTTTTCGATAATGTAAATATTTTCGGAAATAATCGCTCCAGAAGTAAAAAACTATGCGTCCCCCCCCCCCCCCCCTCTAACTTTTGAACCATAAGTTTTAAAAATATGAAAAAAATCTCAAAAGTAGAACTTTATAAAAACTTTCTAGAAAAATTATTTTGAATTTGATAGGATGAATAGTTTTTGAAAAAAAATTACAAAATAATTTCTGAACTAAGTTTGTAATTTAACCGTATAAGCAGGTGTTTATTGTACTTGTAATTTCTACAAAATTACAATGAAATGACGTGCTTTCAAATAAAGTAAAAACGGTGAAAATCGGTTCACGCAATAAAGAATTATTCCATAAAAATCATCTTCCATACTTTAAGCTCGCGCGCAATAGTTTACTTAATTTGCCGATAGATGTCGCTGTACGTGGAACTCTCATATCATATCCTACATGGCGGTGTTATTAACTCTTAAGTGGGGACACTTACTGTGACGGACGGAAAACTACGGAACCCTACACTGAGCGTGGCCCGACACGCTCTTGGCCGGTTTTTTTTTAAATCGATTGGGAGGGTATTTTAATTTTCGAAAAACGTTATAATTTCGGTTTCTATGCATTAAGGAGGAGTTGAACTACTAATTTCCAAATTTACAGATCATTTGACAAGGAATAAACTTGTTTAAATAATTTATGACCATCAGACACTTTTTGCGCGCGCGGCAGCGGCGCACTATGGCCGAAACGCCCGATCTAGCTGGACAAAATTATTTTACACTCATAGACTAAAATTGACTATTTTTATTATTATTTTGGTATAATTAATGTGAAAAAAAATTAACCAGTGTAAGTTGACCTTTGTATAAGAATAATTACCAGGGCAGAAGTGGTCAGCTAAACATGGTTTTAATTTTAAGAGAAATGAAGCATTATTGCAAATGGCACCTAAAATATAAGAATAGCAGAATTAAAATACTTAAATATAGTTTAAGTTAATTATTAATTTTTTTAGGTGCCATTTGTAATAATGCTTCATTTCTCTTAAAATTAGACTACCAAGTTTAGCTGACCTCTTCTGCCCTAGTAATTATTCTTGTACAAAGGTCAACTTACACTGGTTACGACACGAGCCGTCACGCTCGAATGGCAAGAACAAAAACACCGGCACCACACAACGATCTTTTAGCGCACTAACAAGCAATAATAGCGTCTAGATCAAAGGCGTAAGTACGAAAACATACGCAAATAGATTCTTGTTTGTCTGTAGGCTCGCTCGTGCCGCCATACCGGCAGCGCTTAGCTCGTAGGGTCCTCGAATAATAAATAAGTCAAATGTATTGGTCACAGAGTTTAAAATAGCTTAATCGCATTTGAAAAACCCTATCTGATAGGGAAACCATATGCTGGGTTGTAACCACTTACCCGAATTAACTGTATTGACATGGTTAGCCTTTCGTTCGGGTAAGTCAAACGATACGCTTACCGAATTGATAGGGTTTTTAAAAACAACTCTATCAAATACCCAATCTAATACCCCTTTAATGGTTACCGGTTCCGGTCCCTGGTCAGCGGTTTGATGACCCAGAAGCCGCCGTGGAAGCATACAAGTCGGCATTTTGGTAACATCTACTTCAGACTGGAATTACTGCTTTAATGACTGGTTTAATAGAATGCAAAAATGCATTAATTGCGAGGGGGAATACTTTGAGAAATAATAAAACATAATTTAAGCATAATCCGCTCATAGATTTTTTTATTTCGGATCATTTCGGTGTGCCCCTCGTATGTAGTGATAATAAATAATGATAGTGATAACGTTTTAGACAGGTATCGCGCTGATAAGTCTAAATCATAGTTCACTTAGCACTAATTCACTGCTTTAGATAGTTTGTCGAGTCTATTTTTAAACTGATTAACACTGTTGGAGTTCACAACTTGGGAGGGTAATTTGATCAAGTATTTACAATTCGGTTCGCAATAAAGTTTTTGCCGATATTCGTATTATGTATTGTTGTTGTTAGTTTAAAGTTGTGTCCTCTTGTGCGCGTGTTTAGATGTCGAGTGAACAAGTCGGTCAGTTCTGGACAGTCGTAATAACCGTTTAGGATTTTAAAAGTCTCAATCATGTCTCCACGTTGGCGCCGCTTTTGCAGTGTTGTTAGGCCTAGTTTTTTTAGTTTCATGAGACTTCTGAACATATCCATACTAATATTATAAATGCGAAAGTGTGTCTGCCTGTCTGTTTGTTACCTCTTGACGCTTAAACCGTCGAACCGATTTAGATGAAATTTAGTAGGAACATAGTTTGGGTCCCGGGGTAAGTCATAGGATAGTTTTTATTCCAGAAATCATCCCTTAAGGGGGTGAAAAGGGGGGTGGAGATTTATATGGATTTGTCGCTCGCTGTTGACGTAAAATAGCATATGCACTGCTAAATAATATTCGCTATGAGATTTTACGACGGTGTCTCATTAATTCCTCATGGCGAATATTAATCCCACGCAGACGAAGTCGCGGGCAAAAGCTAGTTTTCCATCTCGAAATGAGAACTCGCGGTTTGTACAAAAAAAACTTGCAAACGGTATAATGGAACGTAAGACAGGAACAAGTTACATGACTAACCGCAACCCTGGCAATAACTCGTGAAATGTTTAAGGATGATGTATAATGAAGCCTCGTGAAGGTCAGCTGCCGCTCCGTTGGTGGTTTGAAGAACGGCAGCCATTTATTCACGCGCATGTTGTGCCCCAGGAGTTGCAGGTGTCCATAAGGTTACAGTAAACGTTTCTCTTCAGGCAAGCTGTATGCTTATTTGTTTGTCTATTAATCAACATTTTTCTTACTCAAATCTGGAGCCGAGCCTACTGGGGAAGTACCTCCACCTTACAGAAAGCCACAGCCAAATAGCAATAGACCCTACTCATAGTGTTGTGTTCCTGCTGGTAAGATTGTCAAAGAGCTCAAAGAGGACCCAGTGTGTTGACGATGAGGGACCCTCTTGTTCCTTTCGCCGCCAACACAGTGAATCCTCCTTTTTGTAAAGGGACGGCAACGCGCAATTGACTCATCTGGAGTTGCAAGCGTCCGTAGGTTACGGTAGCTGCATACCATCAGGCAGGCCGTATGCCTGTTTGCCACCATCGTGGTATAAAAAAAAATTTTGGTAAAAAATATCTCACCAGTGCCCGGGACAGTTCATGGGCTTCAAGGCGAAGGTTTCCTTCTCCACGTCGAAGGAGAACATGTTCTCAGCATAGTGAGCCCAGTGTCCGGACGTCTGCCAGAGCTTCGCGTTGTAGATGTTAGGCGTCACCACCTCTTGGAAACCTCGGATCCTGATAAACAAAGATTTATTGAACGTTGTGTAATGAAATCCTGGATTTCGGGCCTGCCGATATCACTCAGGCTAATTTATAAAGGATCCCATCATCAGATTATGACCTGATGAAAATGGGACCAGCTGTCAAGCAATGATATTTACTATGGATGGGTTGTATTTACTCTAACAAAATGAACACAAAAAATACTTCCAGAGCAGGGATGTAACAGATGTGGTTTTATCGGAACCGAAAGCGGAATCAGATATTTTAAATTGAGTTTATCGGAACCAGAAGCCGAATCGGAACCGAAGACGGAAGCGGAACCGAAGACGGAAGCGGAACCAGAATCGGTGCCCGGATGATAGGTGGATGAGATGTTAAGGGTAGATCTTTAAACCTGTTTGTTTTTGATGTACGCCGTTCATTTCCTCCCGCTGCGTTGCTATGACATCCGATATAACTTCTGTTTTGAAAGTAACATAACCAGAACCGAAGCGGATGTTTCAAACCGATCGGAAGTTCCGACTTAACGGAACCGGAACCGGAGCTCTGTAACATCCTTGTTCCAGAGTTATTTCATAACCTAGCAACGATTCTGTTATGTTTATCTATTTTGACAATCATTACATCTTCGTCACTCTCATTGTTAGAAAATTACAGTTTGTCTCTTTCCCACGCGGGTGACACGGAGCTCATTGACACGTCCGCATCTCTCGCTTGCCGGAGCGTGACTAGCGACAATTGTTTGAATTCACTCATTTTAAGTGCTTCACTTTTGGAGCGTGCATAACCCATATCCTTTCCTTATATGAAGGGTACACGGAAATAACATGTCTAGTCACATTGACAACATTTTGAGTTATAGCGCTTTTAAAGTTTGGAACGATTCAATTAACCATACTATTCTCGTAACTAGATGGTTTTTATGAGTTAAGAAGTGGATATACGTTAAAATTTACATCTGTAACAGAAGTTGTTACTAATAGTTCATTGCAAGCTCTACATTTTGATATAAAAATTTCATTTTACAAAAAAAGTGACTACTTAGACATGTTCTTTCCGTGTACCCTTCATATGTATATCCTTTCAAACAAAATTAAGAATTTTCCAAATCGGTCCAGCCGTCTTCGAATAATCGGTGAATCTGTGTGCGTGCGCGTGTATGTAGCTAAAAATACCTTAATCTACTTGTGTATTTGTGTGTCTGGGTGTGTGTGCGTGTGATCTACATACCTATACTGTTCGCGTATGAAGTTGACCAGCGTGTTGTAAATGTGCGCGCCGCGAGGTTGGAAGAAACACGAACCCGGTGACAGTTCGTGGAAGAAATACAACTCTTGCTCCTACAAAAAGATCAAAAACCGTGCAATGATACTTAAATACATATAGTAAAGTATATACTGGAGGTACAGTCACCAGCAATAGTATCTTCCTACACGAAGGCCGCAAAAATATGTGACACGCTCTTATTTGTAGGGCCATAAGAGCGTGTCACATATTTTTGCGGCCTTCGTGTAGGAAGATACTATTTCACGCTACTGTTCGGAAATGTGACAAAAGATGGTCAAAATCCAAGCTGGAAAGTAAGTATTTGCTGTAGCACCTAAACCACCACTACAGCAATGTTATTGTAGCGATGAAATGTCATTAGTTGGAAAGTAAATTGTCCAGTTATGTCATTGCATTCATTAAAAACATTAAAAGGTCTTTTTTTGGCACAACTTTATGTTTCAAAAATAAAATAAGGTTGTTTATCGGGCCAACTACCTGTTTAAAAAAAAGAAACGGCAAAACCATTTATTCACCCTTCAGGCGTTTTTACTTTTAACGAGGCGGTTTGAAGCAAACAACAGAAAAACGCTTCTTGAAAGTGAAAAAAAAAAGTAAAAAGGCGGGAATGGAATACTGAATTGGATATTCTATTAAAGCATTTATATTAATATGACAAATGTTTTTTTTATTTCCTCACAGTAGTCGTGAAAAGCACTATGTAATATCTCGGCCGAAAGCGCTATAGGTGGACTCGTATCTTGGAGGGCCCTGGCGGGTCGGCCCTCGAACTAACTCGATCCACCTATAGCTTACTTTCAAGCCTCTACAACAATGTACTATTGCTGGTGACTGTACAGATTAAAACAAGGTTTATCAAAAATATGGCTCGTAAAAATTTATAACCGTCCAGTGTTATACCGTAATAAAACTGTCAGAGAAAGTGCTGTACGAGTCGTTCTTACGTCGTTCGAGCACAATAGACATGGTGAATTTTTTTCATGTATGATATCAATCGATTCGTTTTGTTGTGAGGATCAAATGTCTATATGGGGCCAATTGCGTTAAAGCAACACAAAAGTCAGAAATGAGACTTAAAGTGCGAGATTTGCATTTGTTTGTCAAAACGCTCCTAACAAAATGACGTGCAAAAGTGACGTCACGGTCACATAGTCGCCCTGTTTAAAGTATGGAAAAATTATGAAATTGCTATTTTTACAGTGAAATGTTGCGTTTATGTCCATGGTTGCTATACAATTTATTTTACAGAAAAATGTTAAAAATCGAATGGTATCATTGTTTTTTTTTTTTTTTATTTCGCACTTTAAAATTTAGAAATTTTGCAGCTTGATATCTTTGAGCCATTTCAAGAGAATTTATAAATTTTCACTTTAGTTGGATATATTGATCATTTTGCATCCTATCAACTAAATTTTATTGCATAATTCAACATGTGTCATCATGCCTATTGTGGGGCCATTTTTTTGGCTGATTGTGTATCTCGTTCTTTATTTTATTACATATCGGTTCTTAATTACATAAATGTTTGGCTCCATTTAACTCTAATAAATATTATAAAATGCTTAAACCAAAGATCCGCGTCGTTAAGTATTTAGAACGCGGTGAAGGATTATTGAGGTTGGAAAAAAATTGTACAATACGATAACTATACCTTTCTGATTTTTCAGCTGAATAGACAATCATAGGTGAAATGCTTAGAGCATTCAACCAACTAGAGTCGCCATTGACAGGCGTTCCCCTCTGCCGAAAACATATGACCGGCGGTCATACATACGTTCATTTATTGTATGGGCTGACGTTTATCTGACGTGGCTATTTGATTTACCCATACATTTGACGTTCCGCAAAAACCAGCACACTTTTTTTGTATAGAAAATGACAGACATGGCTACTCCGGGTTGAGTGCTCTGAGGTGAAATGTGAACATAAGTAGGAAAGTGGGCGATAACTTGGGGTACGTTTCTTTTACAGAACGGTTTAAGAGGAATTTCCTCCCACGAACGCTGCGGCTGTGGAATGAACTCCCTACCGAGGTTTTCTCAGCGGGCTACAGTAGGAGGTTCTTCAAAAAAGGAGTGTATAGGTTCTTAAAGGGCAACGCGCATGTGAATCCTCTGGGGTTGTAGGCGTCCATAGGCTACGGTAACTGCTTACTATCAGGCGGGCCGTATGCTTGTTTGCCACCAAAAAAAAGGTATTTTCCGCTCGAAAGTCTCAAAAAAGACAAGCCGGTGAAAATCGAGTTCGAGGTAACAAACTTACCCTGCCGATTTTCCTGTGGTCCCTTTTAGCGGCCTCCTCCTGAATGGTCTCCCACTCCTTAAGCTGCTTTGGTTCTGGGAATGAAACGCCGTAGATTCGCTGTAGACTTTCAGCTTCAGCTTTGCCCTCCCAATATGTTGCTGAATTCTGAAAAATCAAGTCTATTAACAATGTTTAAATGGGACTCACGTATGATGATGAGATTGTCTTACTCTTCCATACCACCCACATTGGACTGTGTGTGTTTTTTTTTTTTAATAATAAACCATTTATTCAGGTAAAATAAACCCTGTCTTACTAATTCTTTTCTTCTGCCAAACTGCAAGACAGTTTGTTGGCAGAGGGGGAACTCCCTTAACACAGATGGGTTAGCTAATTGCTTAGTTAATTAATACTAAGTACATACATAAATCTTATTGTTTACTGTGGTGGTATCTTAATTTCAAAAGGTGTGAATGAGATGACGAGCGACAGAGAGGTATCAGAGACTATAAATAATATAGAACTTTTTGAGGCCCAAGTCTGAAACGCTATCTGAACGAGCCAGACTAACTGACCAGAAATATGTGATTATTGTCAAGAGGGCGCTATTACTTTCATTTATATGGCAACAGTTCAGTATAATCATAGAGCGTATTATTCTCTATCATTCTCTATGGTATGGTGACATCTTGATTTGTTTACCTGTCAGCTCTGATATTAATTTGAAAATGTTTCACAGCTAAATAGTTTTATTTCCCGAACGTATTATTTACATCAGTTTATTAATTATATGCACTATTTACAATGTTTCGCTCTTGACTATGGATAATTTTGGGATTTTTTTGTCGTTTATTATTTAATATTCAACACTTTATTATTATTCATGTAAACCGCTACAATGACAGTGACAGCCTATCATGCACTCACACATGCATAATCATCATGTCATTAAAATTATTGCCAGTGTAAGAAATTAGTTCCAATGAAATTCCGCAACATGGCGCATGATCATATATTTCTGGTCAGGCTTTACAAAAATAGTTAGGGGGAAATGACATTGCACTGCAGTGCCATCTAGCGTTACTACGGTACGCTACTCGTTAAGAGATGGCGCTGCAGTGCAATGTCATTTCCCTGTACTATTTTTGTATCTTTGGGTTGGTCTCGTCCAGATGGCATTTCAGACTTGGGCCTCCAAAATTTCTTAGACTGTCCCGCTCTATTAAATATCATCCTTAGAGTTCTAATAGCATCCTTAGGGCGTTTGCTGAGAGGTGGGACTCGCCGATGAAACGAAGGTGGATCGGGTTGCACTCCAGTTTTGTTAATTTTGACGGGTGAAATTTTATTTTTTATACGATGTTTACTTAATTTATTTTATTTTATTTGACATTTAATTTAATTTTAACCACTCAATTTAATTTATAATGTTTTAATTTAAAAGTAATTCAGATTTTTATTTATTTGCATATTTGTAGTAATTAATAATGTTTCACCTGTTGACATTAATGATTTTATAATTTGTTACCAATTTTAATGTATTATTTTATGTTGAATTTAAATTGTTAGTTATTTATTTATTGAGTCCTATTTTATTCGCGTTAAGATTGTAAATTTGTATTGTATACTACTAACATGAATTCTGTGTTTACTAACAACGATATGGGCAATAGCCTGAAATAAACGTTTATTTAATTTAATTTTAATTTAATACTCCCCGGTATGGCTAAACATAAAGAAACTGAAGAAGATGAGATGGATATCGGACTGTAAGCCATACCTTAGTGACCTTGACGGCCTTGACCTTGCCCGTGTGTCTCACGTGAGGTCCCCTGCACAGATCGATGAGCGGCCCGCAGCGGTATACAGTCGTAGTGGGTGTCGTCACCTGTGTAACAGAAAAATCCTTTTTCATCTCTCCTGTTCGGAAAGTTTATTTTCCTGAATAGATAGCCGGGTGGAAAATTGTTTTTCCATCCCTAGGGTGGAAAGTAATTAGCTGTGTTAATTGTAGATTGAGCCGGTGCCCACCCGGATGCCCTGCTCCCCGACCACCGGCGAAACATTGAATTTGTCTTTTTCAAATTGTTCAAATTTTACTTAACATTTTTATAGATTAAGTATTCTTTATTTTTATAAAATGTGCGTGTGGTACAATTTCCTCACAGTCGAAATGAAAAGCAGAGTGTTTAACTCGGGTGAAATTACCCATTTCACCCTCGAACTATTGGCGCTCTCACTTTGTTTGAGCGCCAGAAATATCTCAGGTGAAATGGGTCACTTTCAACCCTTGGTTAACAATCTACTAATTTTTACAGTATAAAGGTGAGGATAGAGGGAGGCTATCGCTTAAGCGGAGACTCATGGATATGTGCATACTTCTAATTCTCACCTACGGTGCTCAGACTTGGTCTTTGACATTATCTCAAAAGTCCAAATTCGGGGTTTGCCAACGAGCTATGGAGCGCAGCATATTAGGTGTTAAACTAATGGATCGATTCCGGAACATTACGCTGCGCTCCAAAACTCAAATAGTTGACGTAACTCGGAACTCTCGGAAGGCGACTGGCTGGCTGACTTGTGGGCTAAGATCGCCACTGAGTGGCAGCCCGATCGCTCAACGAGGATCCGGCAGACCCCGCCGGCGGTGGCGAGACGAGCTTAACTCCTTTATGAAAAAATGGAAAAAGTGGGGGGAGGCGTTTGCCCAGCAGTGGGCAGTATAGGCTCACAATAATAATAATTTAAAGCCTGACCAGAAATATATGATCATGCGCCATGTTGCGGAATTTCATTGGAACTAATTTCTTGCACTGGCAATCATTTTACTGACAGCATGATATGCATGTGTTAGGCCGTCAGTGCCGTCACTGTAATTGTCGCGGTTTATTTGAATTATAGTAAAGTGTTGAATATTAACTAATAATAATAAAAGACAAAAATATCCCAACATTATTCATAAGAGCGAAACATTGTAAATCGTGTATGTAATAAACAGCTGTAAATAATACGCTCGGGAAATGGAACTATTTCGCTGTGAAACATTTTCAAATTAACATCAGAGCTGACAGGTAAACAAATCGAGATGTCACAATACCATAGAGAAATAATACGCTCTATGGCTATACTGAACTGTTGCTATATAAATGAGAATAATAGCGCCCTCTTGACAATAATCATATATTTCTGGTCAGGCTATATTTAAAAGGATATAAACTTAATAGACGTCATAGAATGAGACCCAGGCCTCCGATGTCTAGGGCTGGAAGCTGGAATCGATCCAAAATTTGAATTCTCGGCAGACGCCACCTCTAGGCTACCCTAAATTTCAACTTAATCAGCCCAGTAGTTTTGGAACAAATTGACTGACACAAGTCTGTTTTTTTTTCTTTTGTGGTCCGAAACCATACGAAACAAAAGAAAGTTGGAGCAAACTATAATGTGAGTTTTTAATCTCATTAGGCGGGTCCACACCTGACGCACCGCCTCGCGAGGAAATTAGCTAGCTATGGAAGTCTGTGTAGGAGACCTGGAAACTTCAGGGTCAACTGACCTTCTCATTGAGAATCCGCACTTTGAACGGGTTGTAGTCGAACATCTCCAGCAGCTGTTCCTTGGTGAGCACCAGGCCTTCAAGCGGCTGCTTCTTCTTCGCGATCTTGACAAGACGTTCCGGCTATCTAAGTCTGTGGATGAGACCTGGAAACTTCAGGGTCAACTGACCTTCTCATTGAGAATCCGCACTTTGAACGGGTTGTAGTCGAACATCTCCAGCAGTTGTTCCTTGGTGAGTTCCAGTCGCTCGAAGGGCTGCTTCTCCTTCGCGATCTTCTTCACCAGACCTTCCAGCACATGGAAATCTGTTGATGAGATCTGGAACAATAACATACCTATGAGAACCAATGCGACCTTGTGGAATCGGAAACTTATAAATTTCACGCCAATATATGAACGGTGAAGTTATTTGCGTAGTTTGAATCCTTTGATATGTGACAAAAAAACCGATTAGATATTGAACAATATTTCACAAGGGATTCTCTTTACACACGGCTAACTAACGTAAATTGAGTAATTTTGCGACGTATTTCTATCAATTTACGATGATCATAATCAGCGGAACACATGGAGCCAAAGCTACATGCTTAATTAGCATAGGTAATGCTGTACTTAACTTGTTTGTTTTTGAGTTATTTGTTAAATTATTTTTATGTAATATTTACAGTGTAAGTTTAGTACGTTTAGTACTGTTCGATTATATGTGTGTTATTATAAACAAAATTGAAATTAAGACACAAATCACCTAAAAGACGCGTAATAAATATATTTTAAAAATGATAACTTACTCCTTTCTCGGGATGGTACATGTCGTAGTAAAATCCCTCTTCGATGGGCGGCCCATAACATAAGCACCCGCCGTATACCTGAACATGAAGAAAACAGGTAATTAGCCGTGTCCACACCTGACGCACCGCCTTGCGAGGAAATTGCCGCGCGAGGCAACACAAAAGAAAATAGTGTTTTCAACGTGCTTTATATATCTGGGCCGTGTTTGAGACATGTTGGATATTATACACCGTGGGCCCATATAACTAGACAGATTTTAACAGTGTATTCCTGATCATATTTAGATACTAAAATGTCCTATAAACTTTTCTGGAATACGCCTAGTTTCAATTTACCAATTTAAAAAAAATACACTTTTTATTATAACTCATCACAAAACGCCTTTCTAATGGCGTTGTTGCAACTATAATGGGACATAGTTTACACGTCCTTATTGACAGATATTAAAGTGACAAGGAAAACTTTGCAATAACTAAATTTTTACAAAAAAAAAAGTACCAATTTGTTTTAGGCGATAATTTTATTAATAACATTTGCTTTTCATGTGCAATAAACATTCAAAAATTGGAAAAAAAAAATTTTTTTTTGGCGAAATTGACCTAAAGTCACATAATATTTTTTCCTTCTTTTGGTCTTAGAAATTCGTTGTTAAGATCTGTCGGGTTATTCCAGCCCACGGTGTATGTACGACTCGCTACATTGGAAGATTATTCTCGAACGCACCATAGGGTAAAATAAGCTATTATTATTATTGTGTTATTGTTGTACTTTGCTGTTGTGTGTTGCAGAATTCAAATAAATCTTTTATCTATCTATCTATCTATTTACCAACCCTTCCCTCGTATGCGGTAAACGCTTCGGCAAAAACGGATACAATGGAGAGACAGTGAAACACCCCTGACAACACTTACCCGCTCCATAGCCTCGCCCAGCATGTGGGCGGAAGAGTGCCAGAACACAGCCTGGGCGTCCGTGTTGTCCCACCGCAGCAGTTCCAGCTTGCAGTCCCCCTCCAGCGGTCTGTCCAGGTCCCAGAGCTCGTTGTTGACCCGAGCGATGATGGTGGAGTCTGCCAGGCCTTGGCTGAAATGGACATGCAGGTTACACTTCTGATGAAGATTCTATTGAAATTTCATATGATACGCAAACAAAAAGTGATCCCAAGTCCCTAAAAGGTAAAGTCAGATTCTGTATTTTCCCATATATTCAGAGCAATGACGCGTAGTCAGAGTGACCGCGAGGCAACCGGATGGCTCGCGGTATTTGAGCTCCTGAAGTGATGAGGGACCGCCCTGTACAACCCGAACTGACACAACTTGTACTGGGGCGGAACTAGCGGGAGGGTGCGAAAAACAAATAAATACCGCGAGGCAACCAATTGAAACAACGGTTGCCTGAAAGTGTGTACGCTGGTTATATAATAAAATTATAATGCCATCCCTCCAGGTGCAACTGGCAACTGGTATGAGAGCAAACAAAAAATTTAAAAAAACGTTGTCAGGCAACCGCTTGAAAATTAGCATGCTTTTGCTTCATCACATACAGACACTGGATAAACATTGCCATCTGGGGCCCCTCTATTTCGGCCCCAGTTCAAGTTGGGTCAGTTTGGGTTGCACAGGGCGATTCCTCGTCACTTCGGGAGCTTTAATACCGCGAGCCATCCGGTTGCCTCGCGGTCACTCTGACTACGCGCCATTGCTTTAACTAATATAATATTGTATTTCTTTAACTTAAGCACATTATATCTTAAGGATAAAGACTGAGGCGGAAATAGAGGGGGGGTGCGAAAAACAAAAAAATATCTCGATTGAAACAGCAGTTGCAAGAATGTGTACACTGGTTACATAATAAAATTTTAATGCCATCCCTCCAGGTGCAACTGGCAACTGGTATGAGAGCAAACAAAAAATTAAAAAAAAAGTTGTCATGCAACCGCTTGGAAATTAGCATGCTTGTTCTTCATCAGTTCATCACATACAGACACTGGATAAACATTGCCACCTGGGGCCCCTCTATTTCGGCCCCAGTCCAAGTTGGGTCGGTTTGGGTTGCACAGGGCGGTTTCTCATCACTATGAGAGCTTAAATACCACGTGCCATCCGGTTGCGTCGCGGTCACTCTGACTACGCGCCACGCTTTAACTAATATAATATTGAATTTTTTTTACTTAAGCACATTATATCTTAAGGATAAAGATACACATATACATTTCGGTTCAATACATGATTAAAAATACTTACAACTGACTCCAAAACTCGCTTGGGCGCATTAAATAACATAATTTACTAGTTAGGGGGTGCTATAACACAAGCAGACATGTAGCTTTAAATACATATTTTGTGTATTAAATAAAATAAAAAATTCTCCATTTGCTTGTCTAAGATATTGCACCATCTTTAGAATAGTTTTTGCTCATTTACGTAGTTCAGTGTGTAATATTGATAGCTTATTGTGCGGTGACCTACAAAACAGTCGAAATTTCGTTTCGAAAGCAAGGAATCAAGCTTTCTTGAGTTACTTAAAAGTCGATCTTACTTATCAACTTTCCCTTATCGAATCTTTAAGATAATGTTAGGTACATTCCAATTTTACTTTACATACTCGCACGTTGTTATAACGTACTGAAAACACCCGAAACTTACGGAGAAATTTTGTTTCGAAAGCTAGGAACAAAGTTATTGTAGGAGTAGTCGCGAAAAACGTCTTAATATGTTAATTCGACGACACCGTTTCTTTTATATGATGATAGGTACCCTTTCAATTCTTTTTTTATTACTCGCATGCAGTAATATCTCAGTGAAAACAGTCGAAACATTCGGAGAAATTTAGTTTCGAAAGCTAGGAAGAAAGTTATTGTAGGAGTAGTCGCGAAAAACGTCTTAATATGTTAATTCGACGACACCGTTTCTTTGATATGATGATTACCCATCATCCCTTTTAATTCTTTTTTTATTACTCGCATGCAGTAATATCTTAGTGAAAACAGCCGAAACTTACACAGAAATTTCGTTTCGAAAGCTAGGAAGAAAGTTTTTGTACGAGTAGTCGCGAAAAACGTCTTAATATGTGAATTTGACGACACCCTATCTTTGATATGACGAGGGGTACCCTTCCAATTCTATTTTTTTTTACTCGCATGCTGTAATATCTTAATGAAAGTAGTCGATACATTCGGAGAAATTTCGTTTCGCAAGTAAGGATTCAAGTTTTCTTGAGTTACTCTAAAGTGGATTTTACTCATCAACTTTCCCTTATCGAATATTTAAGATAATGCTGGGTACCCTTTCAATTTTACTTTCCTTACTCGCATGTTGTTATAATATAGTGAAAACAGCCGAAACTTACGGAGAAATTTCGTTTCGAAAGTTAGAAAGAAAGTTTTTGTAGAGTAGTCGCGTAGAACGTCTTAATATGTGATTTCGACGACACCGTTTTTTTGATATGATGATGGGTACCCTTTCAATTCTATTTTTTTTACTCGTAATAGCTTAGTGAAAACTGTCGAAACATTTGGAGAAATTTCGTTTTGAAAGCTAGGAAAAATGTTTTTGTAGGTTTAATCGTGAAAAACGTATTTATATGTATGTGAATTCGACGACATCGATTCTTTAATATGGTGATGGGTACCCTTCCAATTTTACTTTCCTTACTCGCATGTTGTTATAA
The DNA here is from genome assembly GCA_947086415.1 of Pammene aurita. Taxonomy (NCBI): domain Eukaryota; kingdom Metazoa; phylum Arthropoda; class Insecta; order Lepidoptera; family Tortricidae; genus Pammene; species Pammene aurita. The sequence goes on along the minus strand of OX352302.1, from coordinate 26,126,640 downwards.
CATAGTGAAAACAGCCGAAACTTACGGAGAAATTTCGTTTCGAAAGTTAGGAAGAAAGTTTTTGTAGGAGTAGTCAAGAAAAACGTCTTAATATGTGAATTCGACGACACCGTTTCTTTGATATGATGACGGATACCCTTTCAATTAAATTTTTTTTACTCGCATGCTGTAATGTCTTAGTGAAAACAGTCGAAACATTCGGAGCAATTTCGTTTCGAAAGCTAGGATAAAAGTTTATGTAGGTGTAATCGCGAAAAACGTCGTTATATGTGGATTCGACGACATCGATTCTTTAATATGGTGATGGGTACCCTTCCAATTTTACTTTCCTTACTTGCATGTTGTTATAACATAGTGAAAACAGCCGAATCTTACGGAGAAATTTCGTTTCGAAAGTTAGGAAGAAAGTTATTGTAGGAGTAGTCGCGAAAAACGTCTTAATATGTGAATTCGACGACACCGTTTCTTTGATATGATGATGGGTACCCTTTCAATTCAATTTTTTTTACTCGCATGCTGTAATGTCTTAGTGAAAACGGTCGAAACATTCGGAGAAAATTCGTTTCGAAAGCTAGGAAAAGTTTTTGTAGGTGTAATCGCGAAAAACGTCGTTATATATAAATTCCATGACATCGATTCTTTAATATGGTGATGGGTACCCTTCCAATTTTACTTTCCTTACTCGCATGTTGTTATAACATAGTGAAAACAGCCTAAACTTACGGAGAAATTTCGTTTCGAAGGCTAAGAGAAAAAAAATTGTGAGTGAAATTCGAAGACGCTGTTTACCCTACCGATTACCCTACCTACTTGAAAATATATTCTGGCAACTGTTTAATACTTCATTTACCTTAATAATAATCAAAATTTGTTAGAAATATCGAAATTGCTGGGAAAATACTGTTTTTCATACAAGCAAGAAATTGCGTTCACAAATTTTACGTACTACGTCTATCCCGCCGCTGGAGAGTCTGCTAGTTTCAGCTTCACCTAACGAACAAGTGTGCAGCTAATGAAAAATTAGTCTCAAAACGCGCGTAACCACCCTTTAGTTGAACAAACGGTTATCCAGGGTCTCGGCCACCCACGTGTTTGTAAGGAGGCTATCACTTTACAATCGACAAGGCCTCAACCGAACAATGTTGCTTTTATTTTATAATATAAAAATTGAATAAAATCATAAGTACAGTCAAGTGTAAAAATATGGGTGTACTCATCTTACTCAAAAAAGTGCGTAGTACCATATTTATGAGACGATTTTTTCGATACGTATTTTTGCACTTGACTGTACACCTTGACATTAGCAGAACTCACCTCGCCAAAACCGGCGAGGAGTAAAAGCCATAAAATAAAAAAATATATATATATACATTAGAAATGATATTTCTCAGTGGTTACTTGGTCGACATCAATACTTTGTGAGTTTCCGTAAGTATACACTTTAAGTAATAATTCAATATAAAAGTGTGATAATTTCGTTGAGAAGTGTTTATTTACATGATAAGACAAGTAAGGATGGACAGACTATAGCAAAGGGACGTATACAGGAGCCAATGAACTTTATATTGTCCCTGGCAGCTATGTTATAATAATAATAAATAAATAAATAATAATCGAACAGTATGAAGATCTCCCTCGGACAATGGGGACTAGGGATTGAATCCAGTACCGGATCCAGTAATTTTTGTACCAGAATAGCACCGGATTGCAATCCTTAACGGCGACAGAGTAGACCACATAAAATTTTTTATGTTTTGTTCTATTTCGAATTTAGAGATGTTGTTTACTGTACAATAATCATTTATTTCAATAAACATTAAAACAAATCAATACATATTTAAAAAGAAATGTCAACTTGAAACTAACTAAATAAACTACCTACTAATACTAAAAGATACCTTAAACTTGTTTTTTACTTATGTCGACATTTAGAGAGTAACGTAAGAGATTAGCAATTACCTGATTACTATAAAATATAACGGTTACACTCACGTCACTTTAGTCACTTCACGCGACATGTTTCGGAGAGCTTCAAGCACTAAGAGTGTTATTTGAACCGGCCCATAGCGCACTGTAGCATGACGCATTGTTTATAGTGATAGTATGTCTCACGAAAGTGTAAATTTAATAATTACCTGATTCCCTTAGCCACATCATAAGGTGTAGCTCTCCATGCCTTAGCCTCAACTGTCTTGCCATCTGGCAACGTAACTACAATACTGAGGTCAGGTTTCTTGGCTAATTCTTCAACGTACTGAACTTTATATTTATCCCACAACGTAATCCGTTTTTGTATGAATTCCGGCCAAGGGTTGAGCTCGGAGACACCGCCAGAGTCTTCGGTTTTCTTCTTTTTTTCTTTCATGGCTTTAGTCTTTGACTGTAACAAAATTTTGAAGTTTAATGGAGGTTTTAGGATAAAATTGAGACATCACCACATTATAAAAAGTAAAAAAACTTTTTTACAATTTATTTTCGGGACTGTTCGAAGTTTTTTTATTCTCCACTACTCTTCGGTCACAAAGTGAGGCCGAAAGAGACGGTTATCTAGAGGACTGTGTTTCGTTTGAATTAAGCTGGTAATGACGTCATCAGACAATCAAAATTCAATATGTGTCAAATGTGACAATTTTGTCACAAGTGCGAGTGAGGTCCCTACATTATGCTCTCTATCGGACCGTTTTTACTACTTTTCACTAGTCACTTATGAACAATTGTTTTACTAGGTAATAAGGTTCAACTGTTGTTAGGAAAAAAGTGTAAGAATTAGATCCACTTCATGGAAATTCATGTACTACATTCAATGGGGAAGGCAACTGTCAATGGTTTGGTCAGATGATGCCAGCATAGGTTGGACCCGTCATTAGTATTGTTCTATGTGATTTGGCTTAAAGTGCTAGCATCCAGGTCAGAAAATTCCAAAAAAAAAAAGAATTTGACACTAGTGGTAGGACTGACAGATACCACCTATGCTGGCACCATCTGTAAAGAATTTCGACCCGCCTACCCGATTTGTTGATTGTAAAGTAGTATTTTTAATTCAAGACAGTAATCTGACAAATCATTCCATACAATTTGGTTTATAATGTAGGGCAAAAGCTGCGAGATTACTGTGATGTGTCACATTACTTTAATATGTACAGATGAAGTGCAATCCATCATATTTTCTCGGAAAAGTTCGTTTTTATTGTGCTCTCTAAATTAGCTTCAGTACCCATCCTACAGCCACTTTGATATTTTTTATTTACCATAAAGTTCCATACTAATGAATAAGAAAATGTCACTCAATTAATACAATAATTGACTGACACTTTTGGTTGCCGTCGATTGGGATCAGAGTTTTCCCGATGGAAATACATTATGGACTATATTTGTATTTGTGGATAAGCATATAATAAAAATATCAATGGTCTGCCATCCTTTGATGTGTCTAGTCGATATAGTTTACAGTATTATCAGGTCTAAAATATAATATCTATTAGAAGAATTGAATTATACATGCACTTATAAATCTATAAATAAAGAATAATTATAAGATCTTTTCAAATAATGTTCATATTTTAATTAAGTCAGCAAAATGTGTATTTTTAGTGAGTGACCTGACCTGTTATATGCCAAAAGATATGGATGAAAGATACAAGAAAAACGATCATAAGATTACTACATCTTAACATCCAGTTATTAAATGTCTAAAGAAATGTAAGTAAGTCAAATTTTAGTGCATCCTCTAGGTATATTAAGGGTTATTGTTATGATAGGACTTCAAGTTTGATGACGAAATCCTACCCATGTGGCATAGCCTCCCCGCACGCTGACTCTACGAATACTGAACAACTTTAACATCACTCGGAGCAATAAAACTATGGCTGTTAGGTTGAAATTAATTTGTTTAAAGCCCTGCCTTGTCGTTTATGTTAAGATCCTTGATTGCGTCGGCAGCAGAGTCTCCCATTGCGGCAAAATCTTGGAAACCAATCCGTTCCGTATCGTGACGCTAATGACACTGACAGTGACGTGACAGCTAAAGTAACTTTTTTTTTATGGCCCCAAGAGGGTCTACTCACGTCTAGATTTGGCGTCAACACGACGCTGCGACATTTCAAGGTCAAGTTGTCGTTTATTATTATAATAAAATTATTTATTTTTCTAAAAAAATTATAATGGAGAAGGTGGAGAAGGCAACTGTCACAATGACATTTCCAACAATGGTCCATAGAAAAACTAAATTTGTATGGCGGGAAGTAGTTTTTTTTTATTATAGCGAAAATGACTCACTGTTTCGTCTCGAATTGGTCCCTAAATTCTCAGGTTTGCGAAATATAGGTTGGCCAGGGACCGTTTTATTTCAAACATAGACAGAGAGAGTCATACTGTCTCTTTCATACGCTAATAACCTCGCTACCAAAGAGTAGTATCGCTACTAAAACGAACGTTAAATAAGACTTTATAGAAATGACATTTAGAGTGGTCGTGGTCACTCCTTCAGGAATGAAAAACAATATTATTTGAAATTTTGACTTAAGGCACTGGTCCCACCAAGAGCGAGTAAGCTAGTAAAGTTAAGCGAGTAGCATTACATTAGCGGTTTGTCGAGGTATGGAGTGATCGATTGACCTTTCAAGGCCCGCAATGTAATGCTACTCGCTAACTTTACTCGCTTACTCGCCGCCGGTGAGACGAGTGCCTTAGGCCCTGTTACATTTGGCCTAGTTAGCTTCCTAAATGATTTAGTTAACCGCATTTAGCAAGTAAACTACAAAAAAATTAGGATCCTAATTAGGTTGCTAGTTAGGACACTTTTACCTGGTTTTTACAGAAACGTTACAGATGGAGACTCAATTTTCTTTCAGGAAATACATACAATTTAATTAAACTAAATGAAAAAAAGGCATGATAAAGTTAAATAGTTTTAGAGAAAAGTCATATTTCAAGAATTTGGATTTTATTTTTTCCCGGCTGAACCACTAGGAATCTTTCAACAAAACTTGGCACAATGGTACTACTACTACTAGATGTAAGTAACTATACTAAAAACTCAGCTCTTAGGGCCGGTTGCACCAAACCGTTTGTTAACGTCAACGTCATCATTAAAAATATCTTGTATGAAAAGTTTGACAGTTTTCTATGGGATGACAGTTCCGTCGCCATATTTAACGAAGATTTAACGTTGATCAGTTCGTTAGTTATGCGTGGTGCAACCCACCCTTAGTCATAAAAGGGCATTTTTCTTCCCTTATCCTGATACGGCCTTAAGCACCTTGACCGCTCCGATATATCTGATTGTGACTGTCTGTATTACATGAACGCTATAGCGAAAGCTCTTTTGAGCGTCCACTCAGCTCACACGCTAACAATGTCAGTAATAAAACAATCTAATAAGTAAAAACGCGGAATTAAAATTTTATATTTGCACCAAAACCTGTTACAGAAAATCAGCGAAAACATAATTTGCGATGTTTTTAAGCGATAAAAAGTAAATAGAAGTGTAACTTTGAAATAAACTAAGCGTAATTTGCTCTACGCTTCCGCCTACGAATACCATGCGACTGTTAGGCACTGGTCCCAACAAGAGCGAGTAAGCGAGTAAAGTTAAGCGAGTAGCATTACATTGCGGTTTGTCTAGCTATAGAGTAATCGATCGACCTTTCAAGGCCCGCGATGTAATGCTACTCGCTCAACTTTACTCGCTTACTCGCCGCCGGTGGGACCAGTGCCTTAGGCGGCTTTCACACTGCTGCGGTTTCCGCATGCGGCGTCGCCGGTGCACGAGCGAGATAGCGCTCTGCATGTGTATAGCGCTGTCACGCTTGCAAACCGAGGCCGTATTCGGTTGCGGCGCCAGTGTGATAATCGCCTTAAGCAGGTATTAGCCATTGCAATTTGTAGGGCCCAATCTGTCAGGTTGGGAGGTGTAATAAAAGTTAGGGCCCGTAGGGAGCTGAATGAGGGGATGGGAGAGGCAGGGTACACAAGAGATTGGGCCCTACAAATTGTTATGTCTAATACCGGTTGTACCCTAAGGTCACGACGTTGACGTAAGTAGCGTCAACCGAAACCGCGGAGCGTAGGTATTTTTCGTGACCGAAGCATCAGGGTGTAGCGTCGAATTCGCTAGACTTTAGCGAGAATTAAAATGTTTTGCAAGATAAGTGTCAAAGTTCCTATTCCTGTTTGCTGCCTCCATTTCATTAAGGGTCTTCCTGGCGCTACAGTTTCGAGCAGCCTTCTTCAAACCTTCAACCTTCTTTATCTTTAGCAGACGTTTAGACCCGTAAGCGCGTTTCAGAATGTCTGGCTCGAAGCTCTTGGCATTGGTTACTTTATGAGATTGCGTCGGTGCTTTTCGCTTTAATGATACAGGAGTCATGTATCGCTCCTCGATTTTGGTTCGCATGTCTTCGTCTTCAGGGGTCTGGTAGCTATAGATGTTACCCACCATAATACGGAGATCGTTTATTGTTTTGTTCTGGGCAAGAAAGTCGTCTTGGAGTTTGTCGATTTTTCTCTCAATTTGTTTGAAGGAATTCATGACCTTCTGCACCCCGTCATGTGACATGATGGTATTGCGTTGCATTGTTTGTTCTCGATAATTTAGATGTATACTGCGAATTTTTTCAACATTTTATATACGGCATTTGGCCTGTCACTGATGAATGAAAGTATTGACAGTTGTTTGTATGATTTTATTACAGGAAATTGTCAATCGGTATGAAGGTTTATATCTCTAAACGCGTTTGGTCGAACGGAAAACTACAGGGGTCGGGAGACGGAGCTATGGTGCGACACATACTTACTTTACTCTTTGGGTGCGACCACACCGCTGCTTAAAATACGGCGACGTTACGGAATCGCAGTGACGCATCGTATCTGTACCGTTTTTATCGCATGCCCTGCACACCGCTGCTCAAAATACGCTGACTGACACACGTTGCGTCTGCGTAATTGCGTATTTCGAGCAGCGATGTGGAGAGCATGCCGTAAAGTCGTGACGTTTACGGCAAACTCTCCACACCGCTGCTCGAAATACACAATTACGCAGACGCAACGTGTACGCCGTGACGTGCCCCATACGAAATATTTTGACGCAGCTCAATTTACGGAGCGTCTGCGTATTTCGAACAGCGTGCAGCGGTGTGGAAAGCATGCGGTAAAGTCATGACGTTTACGGAACGTCACTGCGATTCTGTACCGTCAGCGTATTTCGAGCGGTGGTGTGTAGGGCATGCGATAAAATCGGTACGGATACGATCCGTCACTGCGATTCCGTAACGTCGCCGTATTTCAAGTAGCGGTGTGGTCGCACCTTTCGACCTTAGAGAATTCAACCAACTGGCGTCGCCTTTGACAGTCGTTCCCCTCCCTCTTCGAAAATATATGACCAGTGGTCAAACACACACGTGTTCCATACACATGGACTGACGTTTATGTGACGTGGCTATTTGTACGTTACGTACGAATAGCCATACATTTGATTCCCCCGCAAAAATCGGCAGACTTTTTTGTATAGAACACTAGCCTTTTCCCGCGGCTTCGCCCGCGTACTCTAAGTACTCAAAAAGGATACAATACCCATGTTGATTTTCAGACTTTGTGACCACATTTGCCCCTTTTAGGGGTTGAATTTTCAAAAAACCTGAAACACGTGTTTACTCATTTATCGTTAGAAATACTCCTGTGAAGTTTCTAATAAAATAGTCTAACAAATCTTGATTCGCCATACAAATTTTGGACCCCATTTTACCCCCTTAGGGGGTGAATTTTGAAAAATCCTTTCTTAGTGCGTCCCTAGACCTTATAAGGAACCTACGTGCCAAATTTGGAATCTCTAGAACCAGCGGTTTGGGCTGTGTGTTGATATGTCAGTCAGTCAGTCAGACAATCAGTCAGTCAATCAGTTTCCTTTTTTTATATATTTACTAGCCTTTTCCCGCGGCTTCGCCCGCGTACTATAAGTACTCAAAAAAGAGACGATACTTATGTTGATTTTCAGACTTTGTGACCACATTTGCCCCTTTTAGGGGTTGAATTTTCAAAAAACCTGAAACACGTGTTTACTCATTTATCGTTAGGAATACTCATGTGAAGTTTCGAATTAAATAGTCTAACAAATCTTGATTCGCTTTACAAACTTATTATATTCTTTTATATCTAAATATATAAAAGAAGAAACTGACTGACTGACTGACTGACTGATTTATATCTAAATATATAAAAGAAGAAACTGACTGACTGATTGACTGACTGACATATCAACGCACAACCCAAACCGCTGGTTCTAGAGATTCCAAATTTGGCATGTAGGTTCCTTATAAGGTCTAGGGATGCACTAAGAAAGGATTTTTCAAAATTCTCCCCCTAAGGGGGTAAAATGGGGGTCCAAAGTTTGTATGGCGAATCAAGATTTGTTAGACTATTTTATTCGAAACTTCACAGGAGTATTCCTTACAATAAATGAGTAAACACTTGTTTCAGGTTTTTTGAAAATTCAACCCCTAAAAGGGGAAAATGTGGTCACAAAGTCTGAAAGTCAACATGGGTATCGTATCCGTTTTGAGTACTTAAAGTACGCGGGCGAAGCCGCGGGAAAAGGCTAGTATTTAGATAAAGATAGAAGATTAGAATAAGAAGATGACAGACATGGCTACTCCGGGTTAAATTCTCTAAGGCGTCGTCCAGTGGCACCCTCACTGGGGGCATTGTGTTTCCTAATAAACAAGTCAATATCCGTATAATCCATCATGTTAAGTTGTAGCCCTACTAATTCCGCACGGTCGACAGTCTTAACGAACGCTTTTCAACCGACTTTAAGGAAGGAGGGCGTTCTTCATTTTTAGTCTGATTTATAGTGCTGGAGCCCGCCTAACTGGAAATTTATCAAAATCCTAACCAATTTTCTTTCATATAGCGTTGTAGAGCCCATCTCGGAGATCATGAAAACATAAGTCTTAAAGGTCTTAAATGGCCATAAGTATGTATGGCGTCAAGTTGAAAATACAATTTTTTGGTCTAAATTTATCAACGAGCCTACCGCTCCAAATTTTGACGCATGATTTAGCCCACGTCAAATAACCTACATACCAATTTTAAGACCATTCTGGTGGGCGCATAAGATTTTAAGACCAGTTGAAGTTGCAATTTTTTGGCCTAAATTTATCAACGAGCCTACCGCTCCAAATTTTGACAGTAGTTAAAGGACCCATTCAACAAACTAAATCCCAATTTTAAGACCATTCTGGTGGGCGCATAAGATTTTAAGACCATTATAAGAAATAGTCGATTTCATAGAAAAAATAGCAAATTACTATAAACTCGTTAAAAAAATATATGTTGCTGGCACAAACACAACTGCATATTCATATTTAAGTGTCTTGTAATTAAAAATGCCGTAAAAGTATTCCGCAATAAGTCGAAAATTGGAGAAATTCGTCATAGCAGTACTTTAGTTACGGGGGTCTTAAAACACTAAAATTATTATTCATTTTAAACTTAATGGAACAAAGTATGATTTGAAAAGCCAGACGTAATGCCTATAGGCATTTTCTAACAGTCACTCATAACTCTAAACTGATAAGCGTCAAGTTAGGTGCACTGAGAGTATATTACTGACTGAAAAAAATGACCTAAATTTATTTTAAATCCTACCATTCCAAATATTGACAAACGGTTTAGCTCACCTCAAATAACCCACATACCAATTTTAAGACCATTCTGGTGGGCGCATAAGATTTTAAGACCATTTTAAGAAAAGGTCGTTTTCATAGAAAAAATTGCAAATTACTATGACATCGTTAAAAAAAATATTTTGCTGGCACAACCATGCGCCCATTGGTCCCATTGGTCTTAAAATGGGTGTGTAGGTTATTTGAAGTTGACTAATCCGTTTGTCAATATTTGGAACGGTAGGATTTAAAATAAATTTACGTAATTTTTCAGTCAGTAATATATTCTCAATGATAATAGCACTCTATTCGAAATAGCACTCTTAGTGCTTGAAGATGGAGACCTAAGCTCTCCGAAACATGTCGCGCGAAGTGACTAAAGTGACGTGAGTGTAATCGTTATATTTTATAGTGATAGTATGTCTCACGAAAGTTTAAATTTAATGGTAGCTATCTACATAAAACGTCTCAGGTTCGATCTCGCACACATGTGACATGATATTCTTTTTGTATTTTTTTTAGTTTAAATTTCGTTTATTATCAATATTAGGTTATTCAAAACCTTAATGACGTAGGGTGTTATTCCTGTTAATCTCAAATGCAGCACTAAGTCAAAATAATGCTAACAGTGTTTTTTTGTAATTCTTAACTTTATTTTCTCCGTTTTATAAAGTGTATCCAAAGGAATTTCAAATTTTTTTTAAACGATCGTCTGTTAAAGGGGATGCCACTTTTTGGGAGATGTCAAATTTATGGACCATTTTATTTAAGTTGGATATATAAATATATTTTTATTTGGGTACTTTTTAGGTGATCTCGAATTCTCGACTCAGAATCACGAGCTCTTTCGATCTTATTAGGACAAAAATGTGTCAAAAGTTTTTTTCCATACAGTTACCATTTTTTCCATAGATAGACTTCTTATAGGCCCAGGTAACGAAATGGAACTAATGTAAATAAGTATATGAAAATTTTGGGAGACTTTTTGTGTTCTACTAGGATCGAGTTACTGTCGATATCATCGAAAACTTTCCAAATTAAAAAAAAGTGTAGGATATAACATTAAATAGACGGAAACTACTTATATATTCTGCCAGCAAAATTTAGATTTTCCACCTAATTTGTATCCCCTAATTATAATATTTGCCTCCAACAATTATATCTGTGACCATATTAATTGAAACGGTCACCAACTTTGAAACACCAAATTAATGGATATTTGTATCCCATATAAAACTTTGTTCACCTGGGCCTCGATTCGACATGCCAAACTGTGAGACATGGATGTCGCACTTGTATCGCTACTATCGCTAGTGGGTAGAGTGATATCCATTTGTCCACACCTAACTGTCAATCTGTCAGTAGGTCTCGCTAGAGCGTTTTGTCTGTGGCTATGGCCACCATTTTAGATATTACTCTTGACTACTCTTGAGTGATTCCACCCCAAATTTCAACTGTCACAAAAGTGTGATATGATATCATAGTTGTCTCACAAGGGACTGTCAGTTATGCCGTGTCGAATCGAGACCCAGATTAGTAGCTCTACCACCAAATAATAATTTAAAAAAAAACCACATGCAAAAATACGAATTACTATATATTCCAAACTAGCCTTTTCCCGCGGCTTCGCCCGCGTACTATAAGTACTCAAAAAGAATACGTTACCCATGTTGATTTTCAGACTTTGTTACCACATTTGCCCCTTTTAGGGGTTGAATTTTCAAAAAACCTGAAATACGTGTTTACTCATTTATCGTTAGGAATACTCCTGTGATAAAAATAGCGTATTTCGAGCGGTGGTGTGTAGGGCATGCGATAAAATCGGTACGGATACGATCCGTCACTGCGATTCCGTAACGTCGCCGTATTTCAAGTAGCGGTGTGGTCGCACCTTTCGACCTTAGAGAATTCAACCAACTGGAGTCGCCTTTGACAGTCGTTCCCCTCCCTCTTCGAAAATATATGACCAGTGGTCAAACACGTGTATGGACTGACGTTTATGTGACGTGGCTATTTGTACGTTACGTACGAATAGCCATACATTTGATTCCCCCGCAAAAATCGGCAGACTTTTTTGTATAGAACACTAGCCTTTTCCCGCGGCTTCGCCCGCGTACACTAAGTACTCAAAAAGGATACAATACCCATGTTGCTTTTCAGACTTTGTGACCACATTTGCCCCTTTTAGGGGTAGAATTTTCAAAAAACCTGAAACACGTGTTTACTCATTTATCGTTAGAAATACTCCTGTGAAGTTTCTAATAAAATAGTCTAACAAATCTTGATTCGCCATACAAATTTTGGACCCCCATTTTACCCCTTAGGGGGTGAATTTTGAAAAATCCTTTCTTAGTGCATCCCTAGACCTTATAAGGAACCTACATGCCAAATTTGGAATCTCTAGAACCAGCGGTTTGGGCTGTGCGTTGATATGTCAGTCAGTCAGTCAGTCAGTTTCTTCTTTTATATATTTAGATATCTAAATTGCAAGTTTATTGCAAGTCCTAATAGTATTACGAGTAGATGTTCTATTCTATACGATTTATCTATTCTTTAAACAAAGTAGCAATTATCGTAAACGAGCTTTGGGCAGTTATTCTACAACCTATAATTAGCCACAGTATAAAATATCGTTGCAATCGGCTTGAGATACAAACAAACATCAACTATGAACTTCTGCACACTTGCGATAATAGCATGGCTTTTCCAATCTTATGTGGAGGGCCGGGCTGGGTTAGATACATTTTTGATGAGTTTTATGGAAAATGAACGAAAACCTACGATGGTGGTGTTTCATGGGATTTGTTGGGAAAACCGTAGGTATTTTATTAGATATAAAGTAAAAAAAAACAATATTTTGTTATTAGATGTGGGTTCATTGTTCTGACAGTAGTGTGCCACTCAATCGGATATCGGACATACCCGGTATGCTATGCCATTTTTTCAGAGTAAATACTACTTACATAAAATAACATTTTTAATGAGGGTTTCCGCGATTGAGATTTTCACTAGATGGCAGCACCGTGGCGAGAGGTCTAGCTGTCACAATCTACCAATCATGTTTAACCATATATTTTATGATTGGTGGATTTTGACAGCTACTGCCAAAAAGACCTGTCGTCACGGTGCTGCCATCTAGTGAAAATCTCAATCGCAGAAACCCTCATTGTTACTAATAAACATCGAAGGCTCGTGGCATCTAGGTAGCATTTGACGTTTATGACAGACTAGTGATGTAGCCAAGTCGATAAAGGACCCAAATTTAAAAAAAGATTGCTTTCAATTTAACCATTTAATATGTGACATTCGTGATACACAATTAATATTTGTTCTAGATTGTAAGAAGTTATTCTACGTCTTCTATCTGTAAAAATCCACTTGGTGTACGAAAATGATCTCTCAACTTCGACTGACGTAATGGGTAAGAAAAACATTCTTCTGTAATGTTGCAGTGTATTTTTGTTAATGTTTTCCTTGATTTCAACTTCTTTGTTTTGTAACAAGTTATTGATATGTTTTATTGTTTGATATCCTGGATTTTTTGATAACACTATTTTTAGTTTTTGGTAAACCAGTTTACCTTTTGGGTGCAGTCTAAGTAACGAAAATATTTTTTCAATTTTAAAAACGATTTCCAAAGACTCGTTTAGCTTAAGGCTTCTACGTTCTAATTCATTAATTGACGTGGCCAAAATACCAAAATTTTGATTGATAAAACTTATATCATTTTGTAAACCACCCAGTGTCAATAATCTCTTTGCATTTCTAATTGAACTGGCTTCTGTGGAGTTTAAGCTCAAAATTATTTCCTTCACTTTATCAAAATGATTTTCATAGTACTTGACTGCCTCAAGCCAGGTGCCCCATCTGGTTATAACGGGCTTAGGTGGCAAGGGTGTGTTGGGGAACTTTTCTTTAAATATTTTGATTCGACGTGGAGCCTTGACAAAAACTTTTTTTACAGTGTTTATTAGATCATTCACTTTTGGATATATCAAGCGAACCGTTTCGGCAACTCTGTTCAATCCATGGGTTAGACATGTCAAGTGGGTCAAATTAGGATACATTTCTTTTAATTTTTTCCCCGCTTTGACCATGTACGCGGCAGCATCAGTAGTAAAAAAAAGAAACTTGTTCTTGTTGTTTTCATATTTTTCACTCCACAAGTCTTTTAATGTTTCGTTTACTAAATTTTGAATTGTTTGATTGTTTGTTGCCCCGAAATGTCTTGATGCAAAAATATGTGGCATTGATGACGTTTGTTGTAGGCTTCCAATTATAACATTGTGAACATCATTACCATTTCCATCAGTTGTTTCATCCACACTTAGATATATATATGCATTTTCTAACTCTTTTTTAATTTTTTCTTGTTTCTCATTGAACAATGTAGGTAGACTATTCGTTCTTAATGTTGTATCGGTAGGCATAGCTACATTGCTTCCATATTTATTATGAATACAACTTTCAATAAATTTTTTGAAGTTCGGGTTATTTGCTTGTGACCATGGAATATTACACGTGATCATAAACTCTGTAAGGTCCTTATTAAACTCTTTTTGCATTACTTTGTTTTTATTTTTGTGAGTGTTCGAATCTTTAGATTCCGTATATTATACTTTTTTGTTTTTAAATACGTTTGACATGTTAAACAAAAACACTTATCTTCCCTTATCTCAAGCTCCGGTACATTTAAAACAAAATCCTCTAAAGATGAGTTGCCTAAGGATTCGTTGTTGTGCTTCATACATTTTAAATGTTTGTTTACGTTATGTGTTTTGCAGACCAGAAAAACATCACAACGGTTGCATTTTACTTTATCACCTTCTAGCACGAATTCTGGATGTTTTTTCATGATTTCCTCCATTATTTGATAAATATTTCACGAACGCAACACTCGCGACACGTCTTTTAATAATTATTGAATAAATGACAATGACATATTTCATATTTACAAATTGACATTGATGTTTTTCATAATTGCCCACTTCACAGATATTTGATAAATATAACTATGAAGGTTGAAATACAAAACTTACTCATTGGTTATTTTATCGTATCGAAAATACCGCATGAAAAACGTTGTGTCGCATCAGTATGCTACCTGAGATGCCACGAGCCTTCGATGTTTAGTTACTAAGTGTAAGATGTTTTTTTGATGGCGATGTCACTAGTACGGGGCATAGTCTATACATCTCTTATTGCCAGATATCAAAGACCGAAGAACCACTTTGCATGAACTAGTTTTAACGAGGAAAAATGTAGCAATTTATTGTATCCGTTACTTTTTTCCAATGACATTTACTTTTTATGTAGAACAGCATTCCAAAACAGTAAAAAAAAAGAAAAAAAAAATGTTTATTTTGGCGTTTTACAACTAAAGTCACATAATGTTTTTTCCTTCTTTTGACAACAGAAATGTGAGGTTAAAATCTCTCGCAATGCTCACGGGCACCCTATATAGTACTTGTACTATACTTGTTCTGTGTCTATAGGCTGTAGTGAACGTAGGTATACCTTTCTGATACTCGTAATAGTATAAAAAAGTTAGTAATCACATGTTTATTTACTACGCTCAAGCTTAATTTCGTGAGAGAGGTATTTTGTCATTAAATTGACAACATTTTTATTTTATTTAAGACGTTAAAGTACGTGTGATGAAAACGCTATTCAACGCTGGTGTTCGGAGCTCCACCTCCATGTCAAAGGAACTTTCCTTCCAAGACCACACCCTTCTGCTACTCGTTGACCTAGACTGTCGAGAAACCAAAGAGTTAATCCAAAACGTAAGCTATTTTGAAATATTTTTTACCCCATTCTAAGAATAAACTTTGATGAAGATTGCATTACATTATAAAATTATGAAGAAAATAATTAAGTCCTTACGTATCAAAAAAAAAAAAAAACTCTAGACGATTGGATACGTTATATAATGTTGTACGTTAAATATTATAGGTGGTTGAGAAGGTTTTTAACACTTAAATGTGGCTTTACGAAGAGAATGACCTTAGGTCTTAAAACTGCCCCTGCTTCTTTCACACACATTTGGAAGTACTTAGGTAGGTGGGTAGAGTTCTCTATCATTTTGTTGTGGTTTCAAATTAAAAGCCTTGAGCTCTGTTCGTCGGGTTTGACCCGACGCTATAGTGCGACGGGAACGCCGACGCCTCCGGCATGTGACCGCGCTCAACGGGCTCCATACGTCGGGTTTAGCCCGATGCTAATATAGTATGACCACGCTCAACGGGCCTCATACGTCGGGCTTAGCCTGACGCTAATATAGTATGACCGCGCTCAACGGGCTCCATACGTCGGGTTTAGCCCGAGGCTAATATAGTATGACCGCGTCTCCATCGCCTGTGGCTTATGAACATGCGCATTGGATTTTATAATATGACTTCAACCCGGTTCTCCAGACGGGACGGGCTACAGGATGATTGAAAGTAGGTAAACATTTGTTTTAACACGAATGCTACTCTATCCGACTGTATCACGTAGGCAACCAAGCGGCAACTACACCGGCTACCGTTTCGCTGGCTAGTGCTGTCAGATGCGCCGGCGCAAACCTCGTCGCTCTGGGACCCGTTCCTTGTAGACAGCGAGCTGGTAGTGGCTACTCCAGAGGGGTCAGGCTACAAGATGATTGAAAGTAAGCATTTGTTTTCCTTTCTTACATTGACTTATTCTTGAGCATTTGACCAACGCTTTTTTCAGTATAGTTAGCTATATCATTACGGAGTCCCTAGAGCTGAAAAAAGTAAGAAGAATCCAGCGTCGATAAAAACGTGGATTTTAATTGTCTTTACTTACGATTCTTTGATAGACGCTCTAAACTTAAATCAATTGGTTTTCAAGTCTACAAGCCATCCCTCTACCATCCCACCATCATGATGACCCGCGGCTACTTCCAGCAAGTCCTGACAGACATCAGAACCCATCGGGAGCTGTTTCGCCGCCGACGTGACGTCATGGGCGCTCCGATCACTATCACAAACGTTATTCAGGAAAGCAACTCTTCTAAGTATCATTTGTTGCAAGAAGACTCGCTGTAAGCATATTGAATAAGTTTGGAATTTTTATTTTGAAGTGTGTCTGTGACTGTGTAGAGAGCTTCTTTGCTTGTGAAGTACAATGGACTAAATAATTGAAGGGATAACCCATTTTTTAAATGCGCTTCGAAAGGAACAAAACACATCTAATTCATGTAAAAACCAAATCTTACGGTAAAATAAGAGTTAAAAAGGTGCCAAATGGCAATCGCGCTCTACCATGATAGAAGTAGGACCGAGCTGAATCGACTATTTTCAACCGACTTCAAGATTTCGAAGGAGGAGGTTATAAATTCGTCGGGATCTTTTTTTTGCTTTTTTATGTATGTTCACCGATTATTCCAAGACGACTGGACTTATTTGGAAAATTATTTTTTTGTTTGAAAGATTATACTTCACAGTTGGTCCCATTGTAACCAGGTCAGGATCTGATGATGGAATCCTGGAGAAATCGAGGGAACTCTTCAACTATAATAGGCACGGCACACCTATAGTGATTTGAGTATTTTTTACAGCAGCTCGAGCATTTGCTTTTGGAAAGGTGGAGGCTAAGTGAAGTCGGTTCTTTTTTGTTTAAATGTATATAATATACGTATCTGATACCGTCCGTGCTGTAATGGGAAAATTAAAAGAAAGAAATTAACATGTTATTTCAAGAAGTAAAGGATAACACATTATCCTCCCGTGATACTGATTGGCATGATGAATTTATTTCATGTATGGTATTTCGTTTTGTCGTGAGGATCAAATGTAATTGGGCCAATTGCGTTAAAGCAACACAAAAGACAGAAATGAGACTTAAAGTCCGAGATTTGAATTTGTTTCTAAAAACGCTCCTACTAAAAGGACGTGCAAAAGTGACGTCACGATTAAATAGTCGTCCATGGAAAAATTATGGAATTGCTATTTTTACAGTGAAATGTTGCGTTTATGTATATGATTGCCATACAATTTATTTTGCAGTAAAATGTAAAAATCGAATGCTATCATTGATTTCTTTTTTTAATTACGTAAGTACTTATTCTTTATTTTTGAAGTTTTGAAGGTCTTGGGTCCATTTCAATTAACATTTTTTTTGCATAAATCAACATGTGTCATCATCCTTATTCGTAGATTAAATTTGTTCGGTCTGTGTTGATCCGTTGGTTTTGAACACGGCCAGCGTACAGGTATCCAGCAGTCATACCCGGTCCCATCACATCACACATAGACGAATCCGCTAGACCCATCCACCAGACAAATCCGACGGACCGTGTATCCTTGGCTAATAAAAACATATCTATTTCTAGGGAGCTGGAACACGATCTTATAAGCAAAAACTCGTATACCCTTGCCAAGGTGGGCTTCGTCATGCTGAATGCGACTCCAAACGCTAAGTTTACTGCCAGCTTTGGCTACTTGCAGAATGGAACATGGAACGGGGTAATCAAGGAGTTGCGAGATTATAACGCTGATATTGGTAATTTCTGTACTTATTGGCATATCTCAATAAATAGGTATGCACATGTATGTTAACATCTAACGCCTCCAAATTCCTACTGTAGATTTACCACTTAACTCAAGCGGTTGATAAACTATTTCTGTGACAGTAATCTAGTAAAATATAACATACTTTTAGGTGGTCAAATTAGGTGGTAAGGTCAATGTAGTTAATTCCGTCATGGTGACTATTTCGTCCGTTAGCGTTTTTCTCAAACAACGAACAAAATTTATAATTTTATCGACAAAGCAGTGATTGCTTTTAGTTTCAGCAATCAAAAGCAAATGGTTTTTATTCTACTATTGAAAATCAAAAAAATATACGCTCGTGGACAGATAAGTCCCTATGTTGGAATTAGCCACATTGCCCATATTTATCTTTACTAAATTAAACATACTAGTCGGAAGCAGCCATAACTTGAACTATTCTGCAACCCCTGCAGTCACTTCAGTTAAGTAGGTAATAGACATATTGTATTGATTTTCAGGCACAAATGTCGGTATGAGCCACTCCCGTCTCAACGAGGTGATGTTTCTCGACCCTTTGGACAACGGCCGTGCTCGTTTCATCTTCCGCCAGCCCGCGCTCTCTATCACCGCTAACATATTCTCTCTTCCCTTCTCCTCTGGCGTGTGGGTAGCGACTGCTGTGACTTCTCTTGTAGCTGGAGTGGCATTCTATCTGAGTACGAGGTTAATAAAGACGGGTCGGGAGCAGGGGACAGTGAGGGATGCTTATCTGCTGAGTATGAGTGCGCTTAGTCAGCAAGGGTGCGAAGTTCAGCCGACGCACATTTCAGGCAAGCTTGCAAAATATTCCAATACTGTCCATCATAAATTCACACTCTCAGTCTCCCAGAAATTTGTGTCTTAGGTAAGGTCAATGTGGCTAATCTATCATAGGGGCTATTGCGTCCACGAGCGTATATTTCTTTGATTTTCAATCGTAGGAAAAAAAAAACATTTGCCTTTGATTGCTGAAACTAAAAGCAATCGCTGCTTTGTCGATGAAATTATCAATTTTGTTCGTTGTTCGAGAACGCTAATGGACGGAATAGGCCCTATGAATCCTATGATGGATTAGCCACATTGACCTTAAACCTACATTCCAAATTGAATGGGCAATTTATTATTATGCAATTTTGAATCTCACTGTTCATTCACAATAGCTGGCGCCGAATATATTTAAATGTTTAGTTTGATACAAATCTCGCACCAGCTTTCACCTACCTATCGTAGTCCTACCTATAGTAGTTTCGTATACCTTTACCTACCATCCTACCTTAACACGATAGGCGACGATCCAAGATTGCAAAAATGATAAGTGGATAACATCCACTGCCGAACGACCGACTGACAACATCTTCAGCATCTTCTGAGGATGTCTTATAGAGGCGAACTCTACCGTGTCTACTTTTGGTAATCATCACTTCCGCCGCCAATGCGTAACGACTTCTAGTAATTTTTATACCATCTATACACTAACCGTATGGCCTATCTACTAGGTGCTCATACAAATTTTTTTGTAAGGCCAATGTACGGTCAGCTGCAGCGAAAAAGGTTCCCGCTGCATACAAAGTTTGTATGCAGGGGGGTCTTTTTCTCTGCAGCTGACTGTACCTGATTGTTCTATGGGTTATGTTCATCAGCTCGCATAGTCCTCTGGGTGGTGTTCACATCCATGATGGCATTGTACGCGGCCTACGGAGCGAACATCGTGGTACTTCTTCAGGCGCCGTCCACCTCTATCAATAATCTCGCGACGTTGGCCAAGTCGAAGCTGTCGTTGGGCGCTGCAGATGTCAACTACAACCATTTTCTTTTTAGAGTAAGTTGTTGGTAATCTATACATATAATAAAGCTGAAGAGGGTCGAAAGTCTGTACATGGAAGATAATCGAAAAAAGTTGGCTGGGGATACTTAGAATAGATAACAGAACACGTTCCAACAATTTTTAGAATTTTTGTCTGTTTATCTGTTTGTCTATTTATCTGTTTGTCTGTTTATTTGACCGCGCATCACGTGAAAACGACTTAACCTCGTAAGTCCTGTGTTTTTTCAATAGCTCTAGGTATATATGCCGGCTGTACTATACCAAGTACAAACCAAGAATAGTGCTTCAGACCGACACAAAAAAATGTCAGTTATAGGTATTTTTTAAAGTAATATCTTGTTGTCTGTATTTTTTACGGTATATTTATTATCTAAAGTACCTCCTTAAGAAGGAAATTATTGGAAATATTTTGTACTTCTGTGAGTACATTAGGTTTTTACACAGTATAATTAAAACAATATTTAAAAAGTATAAAAAGTACTTTATTGCAACATAATAATCTTCTTCTTATAAAAACAATTCTAAAACACAGTCTTATAGACAATTTAAGCTTGATCAACTCCCTACGTACTAGGTAATTGACATTTTATAGCAAAATTAAGTATAAAACATAGCAAAAACAAGGCACAATTTTTCCATAAACATCACTCAAGTGAATATTTTACTTTACTATAACTTAAACAATCTTCTTCTAAGAAAAACAAGTATGGAACACAGTCTTATAGACAATTTAAGATTAATTAAGTTTTAAATCACAGATCAGAACGGCCTCCTAGCCCAGTCGGTAGTGACCCTGCCTACGAAGCAGGAGGTCCCGGGTTCGAATCCTGGTAAGGGCGTTTATTTGTGTGTTTATCACAGATATTTGTACCTGAGTTATGGATGTTTTCTATGTATTTAAGTATTTATCAATATCTATCTATTATATATATATGGTCGTCTAGTACCCACAACACAAGCCTTATTGAGCTTACTGTGGGATTAGGACGGTTTGTGTAAGATTATCCTATTTAATATTTATATTTTATTATTTATTATTACAGATTCAAGGTCTTCAATCTTCCTTACGTAGTAGTTAATTGACATTTTAGAGATAAATCACAGTCAAGTATAAGAGATCAAATAGTAATAAATAAGTAGTATTAATACAAAATATCAACTGAACTCGAAGAAAGGGTTTTTATGTCATATTAATAATCCTCTTGAAGATGAAATGTCCTGCAACAATTCCTAGTAGAGTTCAGGCCAAGTGCTACATTGCAATCAGAGCATTTAAATAAACTTCTTTTGTCACATCCTGAGTGACGGCACCATTGTTGTTTGTCCAGAGTCGCTATTTGAAGCTTGGTCGAGTTCAGGTATAAACATTCTCATCCTCAGAGTCCTCGAAGTCCGAGATAGATTGAGAAGTTGTGATATTTGCTCTTCGTCGAAGGCTATGATAAGAAAAACAAACTCTTATTATAGACCGAACGTACTACCACAAGTACAAATTATCAACAGTTATTTATGTAACAAACGCCTAAAGTACTACATCAAGTACAAATTATTTTGACTGATCACGAAACTCCTTAAATATACAGTTTACTTTCATATTTTATTTATTTTACAACATTCGTAATTTAAATTCACTAATTCGAATATGAAACATAAGAAAAAACAAATGATTGCTAGGATAAAAACAGATTAACTTACCTTGTGCTGGCTGGCGACCCGATCGCGTGGCCATTTTGGGAAAAAGTGACACTGACACTGACAGTTGACTTCACCTGTCAAACATGGCGGAATCCACCATAAAATATAGAACAAGAATGGCCGTGTCAGTGTTGCCGATGTAAAAAAAATACCCGGTAAATGGGGTATAAAGAATTTGTACTTGGGTAAGTACATTAGGCAGTTACTCCATGTATGTAGTTAAAATGTCAGGTCTGAACTGCTATTCTTAATTTGTACTTGTACAAGTACGCGGGGACTTACGAGGTTAACGGATTTTGATGAAATTTAGTATAGAGATAGTTTGAGTTCCTGGAAAGGATAATATATAGTTTTAATCCCGAAAATCAACCCTGGTGGGGGTGAAAATGGGGTTGAAAGTTTGTATGGAGAATTTTTAGCGGCTGAAACGATTTAGATAGAAATGAGTATGGAGATAATTTGAGTCTCGAGAAATGTCATAGGATAGTTTTCAAACCCTTGTGGGGGTGAAGAGGGGGTTGGAAGTTGGTATGAGGATTTTTTTACCGCTGAACTGATTTAGATGAAAATTGGTATAGAGATAGTATGGGTCTCGAGAAAGGACAAAGGGTAGTTTCATTTTCAAAAAAGCCCCCCCTCATCTTACTTTAGAACCGTAGGTCCAAAAAATTTGAAAAAAAGAATGGAAGTGAAGCCTGAAAGGTACTTTCAATAAAAACTATCTATCTATCTATACATATAATAAAGCTGAAGAGGGTCGAAAGTCTGTTCATGGAATATATTCGATAAAAAGTTGGCTGGGGATACTTAGAATCGATAACAGAACACGTTCCAACAATTTTTTGAATTTTTGTCTGTTTGACTGTTGATTTGATCGCGCATCACGTGAAAACGGCTGAACGGATTTTGATGAAATTTTGTATAGAGATAATTTGAGTCCTGAGAAACGACAAAATAGTTTTCATCCCGAAAATAAACCCTTGTGGATGAGAAAAGGGGGGTTGGAAGTTGGTATGAGGATTTTTTTACCGCTGAACTGATAAAGATGAAATTTGGTATAGTATGGGTCTCAAGAAAAAAAGGAAAAGGATAGTTTTCACTCCGAAAATCAACCCTAAAGGGGTGAAAAGGTAGTTGGAAATTTGTATAGGGAATTATTAACCGCAGAATCGATTTAGATAAAATTTGGTATGGAGATAATTTGAGGTCTGGAAAAGGAAATAAAAAAGTTTTATTTCGGAAATTATCCCTTAAGCGGATGCTAAAGGGGTGGAAGTTTACATGGGGAAGAAACAACCAATAACCGCTGTACGTATTTAGATGAAATTTGGTATTGAAATAATTTGTAATTTTTTGGTCAAGGTGTTCATATTTATAACATGTTACCCGTCGATGCTTCAAATTTACCTTTACCCGCTCTTAAGAAATATTTGAAAATGTCATGAATGTCAAAGGGTTATTGCAGGTTCGAGGACTATATATGACGGACAAAGATGCATGGCCCAAACCAAAAAACTACTACAAAATCATCTAACATTTATAGGACACCGTTTAGGTAGGAAAACATATCAAACGTTTTGTGAAGCAGTCAGATTAGGATTTATTTTTCTTTATAATTAAACAATAGGTACATTATCTGTCTTTCAAGCTGTTTTGATATGTCTTCTTGAAGAACTACGCATTATTTTGTATCTTTAAGATCTAATAATGTATTACTGTTTTGAAAAAAATAAGTCCCGTCGAGTTTCTTTTCGGTCATAATACTCCTTGGGCCAGAGGTGTAGGGTTAGAACCGGTGGTAGTTGAAGTTCCTTATCGGTCGGTTCGCGGATGGGGGGCTAAGCGAAAAAAAGTCACGTGACCGTCATGAAAAAGCGTCACGTCACGAAAACGCGACACCCATACGATTGAGAAACATGTAAAATGGAATGAAATAAAAAATATATAAAATAGAATAAAGTGAAGTGAAGTGAAGTTTAGTGAAAAGGGAAAGTGAGAAGTGACAAAGTGATATAAGTGAAAAAAGTCGAGTAGGTATCTAAAAGTAAAAAATGTCAAAAATGGCAAAATTTCTATATTTCAAAAAATTCTAAAATAATATTGCCTTCGGTTGCCGCGATAGTTATTCATGAAATGAAACAACTAAAAACGGATTATATCGCGTGTACTGAGCTTAAATTACATCCCGATGTTTCGAATACTTTACAGCGTTCGTGGTCAACGGGTCGACTGAGGAAAAATATACAATTACCTCCGTTCAAAAACTATCACAATATGCAAACCTAATTTTCAATGCCAAATAATTTTAAGTTACAAAATAGTAGTTTATGTATTTGTTACGTTTTAAGGCCTAATTACGTACAGTTGCATACACTGCTTTATCTACACTCATATTATATACATTAAATTAAGTGTTCGGAAACCATAGAATGACCGCCATTGTACCGTCATGGCCAACTCGATTTGGCCATGGCGGTAACATTATGTTATCAAATTCGATGTTCCAAATTTGAAACTCATTGCTTAACAATATTTGAGCATGCAACGTTAAAATTACGTTACTGCCGCAGATAAGAAACTTATCATAGTTAAATCGTTTGTTGTAATGCTTGTCATTGTCTACGGTTTTTGAACGCATTTTAGAGTATTTACAGTATGAGTGTAGATAAAATATAAAGAATGTTAATACGGTCAAATAAATAATTACAAAAAATCTACAAATTAAAATAATTGCAAACGCCGTAGGGGCCTTTATGAAAATAAATACATACATATTAATAATGTCAACTAAAATCCTTACAAATGAAATAACAATAGTGTCCACACCGTCCACCATTATGGTCTCACAGTCCTATGTCTAGCTTGCTCCTTAACCAAACGAATAACTGTGTGGGTGGGGTGGAGGTAATTGTATATTTTTCCTCAGTCGACCCGTTGACCACGAACGCTGTAAAGTGTTCGAAACGTCAAAAATTTCAAATATTAAAAGGATAAAAAAAGTATTCATTTTTGAGTGTAGTTTCATTTAGTGGTAATTGTAAAATATTTTATTAGGACTACTGTCCTCTAGCGTATCCATCTGTCAACTTTATTTCAAGTTCCGCCTCCAGGGTAGCGGGAGAGAAATTAGGGGTGAATTAGCCGCTTACTGACACAGACCGAATTCCACGCGGGCGGAGCCGCGGGCACAGCTAGTGTTTTATATATAAATAATCAGGGAAGGAAACTATCAATATTTTCGAGGGGTTACTCCGAAAGAACTATGAAATCGGAATCAACCGTTTTCCTAAAAACTACAAAAATGGAAATTCCTGTCTCTTATATTTTACTCATTGTTTGGTATCTAGAATAATTTTAAACAAAAAAGAACCGACTTCACTAAGCAATCCACCTTTCCAACACCAAATACTCGAGCTGCTGTAAAAAATACTCAAATCACTACAGGTGTGCCTATAATAGTTGAAGAGTTCCCTCGATTTCTCCAGGATCCCATCATCAGATCCTGACCTGGTTACAATGGGACCAACTGTGAAGTATACTCTTACAAACAAAAAAAGAATTTTCCAAATCGGTCCAGCCGTCTTCGAATAATCGGTGAACATACATAAAAAAAAAAAAAAAAATAGCAAAAACAAAGATCCCGACGAATTGATAACCTCCTCCTTCGAAATCTTGAAGTCGGTTGATAAACTAAAATTCTAAAATGAGAATTAAACCCACAGCTAGTAGGTAAAGAGTTCCTACCAAAGGTTCCTACTATGTTTTTTTTTTTTGGAATCCTACATATTACGTATAGACACTTTTTTACAAGTGAAGTGTATTGGATATCGCCATATCTCGGCGACTATTGCGATGTTTAGATAATGAGATGATTTTTTAACGATTTTAGCGCCATAGTTGCTCGGCATTTTATTTTTTACAGGGTGATTCGGATCCAGTCCGCAACGATATAGCGGAGAGAGTAAACTCAGATAAGGGACCCAAAGCATTCTACAGTTTGACTGTAGGCGTCGAAAAAATTCGGAAGGTAGGTACAACTAAATATAGAAAATATGTAGGTTGCTCTTCTACTTGCATTTTCAGGGGTACACAAGTTTCGTATGCTACGGGGGCCATAGGTACGGACCGCAAGATTTTTTGTGAAGGAAATTGCCCCCCCCCCCCCCCCCCTGAATGAAAAGCACGTCATGACATTGAACGGCATGGCCAACGACACATCCGTGCTCAACTCCCGCCACTCCGCTTGACACATCCGACAGAACTGTGCGTGTATCCCTTTCTTATATCTGTTGTGTTGCAGGGTCTGTTCGCATACCACAGTGTCGTTGAGCCGGTATACCGACAAATCGATAAGACGTTTCAAGAGAAAGAGAAATGCGATCTGATGGAGCTGGACTTCGTAGGATACGCAGCTTTTCACGTCCCTGGGAGCAAGGAATCGCCGTATTTAGAGTTGTTAAGAGTCACGTAAGTGTTTCAATCATTCATTTTAAAGTGCCCTTTTATTTCAAAGGAGAGCGCTGGTGGCCTGGCGGCTAGACATCAGACTTTCAATCCGAAGGTCGCGGGTTCAAACCCCGGCTCGTATCACTGTGTTTTTCGGAACTTATGTACGAAATATCATTTGATACTTACCAGTTGCTTTTCGGTGAAGGAAAACTTCGTGAGGAAACCGGATCTAATCCCAACAAGGCCTAGTTTCCCCTCTGGGTTGAAAGGTCAAATGGCAGTCGCTTTCGTAAAAAATAGTGCATACGCCAATTCCTGGGATTGGGTTCCCTCAATAGAGCAAAAAGCTGGGACAAAAAGTAGGAGGAAGAAGATTTTAAAGTGCCCTTAAAGGTCCAAAGCATGCTTTAAGCATACCTACCTAGGTAAAGTAACCTCCCTTTTTTCATGGCTGCTTGGCCGTGCGTGGCTCACAAGATAGCCTAATAAAACCTGTCTGACTTCTCAAGGCTTCTCAATGTAGACCATGGAAGTAATATCTGGACTAACAAATATGTATACAAAGTGGCGTTATTCCAAGACGCCACTATTAACGAACTATAATTTTGACAGCTTCAAGTGGCTGCGGGAGGTGGGCATAAAATCCGCAGTGAACTTTCGGTATGAAGCTCGCAAGCCATCATGCAAGGTACCGTTAGAAAAGTATCTAGAATAGAATATAATAGTTATTTATTTAATCGTATGGCAAAATACAGAAGCATGATATCTATTCAATAAATTAGGTACTTATTAAATGTCAACATTAAAGACCAGTCAGCCACTTGATGGCTTCGTCGCACAAGGTGATCAGATCATCTGGACGACCGGCGGTATAGCGTGATATGAGGCAGTCTTCAATTATGTGCTGGATGGTTTGAGCCACAGCACCGCCAGTACAAGGAATATTATAGTTTATTCGTAAACACACACACAGAAAGAAGTGCCACGAAATGGCTTCATCTCAGCATGGTAATAGCGTCACAGAATAACTAATAGTACTACCGTACAGAAAATTCACTCCTTCACAAAAGTCAGATTTAGGTATAAAATTATACCTATACTCGCCGCCTGCAAGCAAAATTGAAACTTATAACCGCGCACGAACCGTGAATCTTCTTTGCGCGCCACAGTTTTATGACCGAGCTGTGAGTGTCGGCACGGGGTTGGCACTTAACAAGTTTTTGTACCTATCCCTACTGATTTCTTATTTTTAAGATAAATATGTAGGAGTTACAACCTTGATTCTGTAAACATATTTTTTTTATCGGGAGATAGTAAGTATGTCTGATTCTCACGAAAGTAGGTATGCCACAGCCGTATTCCTTTGAAAATATGTCGGTCAGTTCCATATATTTTTTTTCTGGGCAACCAATATTATATCTTTTATACGGATTAGATCGAGGTTTAGGTTTTGAAGCCATTTGTATTTTCAATTTTGTGCGAGCGCCACGTGACACGACTATCGTGCGAGCCGAGCGGCAGCCCACTGTCATACGCCTGCCCGGGAGGCGCGCCGGCCAAATGTACCTAAACTGCGTAGTGACACCCCCCTGATAGCGTCATGGTGGTGGTGTTACATAACTTACTTTACCGACCCTATTTTCCAACATGATGTACCTTACCTTACCTACCTTATAAGAGTTTTAACTTACCAAATCGACACGGTGGTAATGGGCCTCTCTTGATGATGACGGTATCCTGTTGTCCCTCACCACGGACATTGGTCTCTCAGATTCCGTTCCTTCCATTGTTCGCGGCCTCCTCTAGCTCCGTCCGACCAAGGCCAGTTGATGCAGGCAGTTGAGGCAGGAATTTGCCAAGCCGCCCCTTGTTTGGACAGGTGGTTGTTGGGCCTTCGTAAAACATGTCATATCCAGCGCCAATTCCGCAGAAGTATCTCCTTAGCTGAAGGGTTTGGCCTGTCGACTCTCATAGTCTAGTGTTTGAGATAGTCTGTGGCCAAGTAAACAAACATACGGCCCGCCTGATGGTAAGCAGTTACCGTAGCTACTATGGACGCCTGTAACCCCAAAGGTTTCACATGAGCGCTGCCTACCCTTTAGGAACCTATACACTCCTTTTTTGAAGAACCTCATACTGTAGCCCGCTGGGAAAACCTCGGCAGGGAGTTCTTTCCACAGCCGCAGCGTTCGTGGGAGGAAGTTCCTCTTAAACCGTACTGTGCGCGACCCTTTAAGCTCCAGGGTGTGAGGATGAAAACAAGTATAATATGTCCTGGAAATCCCTGTCTCTTCCCCTAATTGAATGATATTTTTTCAGGAATCTGTCGCCATGTTTAGCAGCGTGGGTGTGACACAGATGCGCCCCGTGCTGATATTCATGGTCTACGGGGTAGCGTTGAGTGTGGCCGTCACCGTGGCCGAGCTGCTCGTGTTTCATATGTAAGAATACAACTCCATGCTCACTAATGTCAGATATGTACAACTATTACAATAAGGCGCTTCACACACTTAGCGGAATTCAGCTACCATAAGCAAAAGTCAGCCAGAAGGAAGAAATCCAGGTGAATATTGTCTATGGGCTCCAGCTACTATTGACAAGTTTTCTACTTTCGGCAGATTTTTTCTGAGCTAGCAGACGCTGCTATAGCTGATTTCCACTCAAGTTGTGTGATGCGCCTTACAGTTACATATATTCCAAGTCGATGCTTAAGGGGCTGACAAAAGCTAAATTCCCTCCCTATCTTATTCAGCGCGAGTAAAAGAGAAACACTGTGTTACGATTAGTATGGGAGCTCAATGCAAATTTTGAAAAAATGATGAATTAAAAAAAAACTACGCATTAATTGAGAAATCTATACATATATTAAAGCTGAAGAGGGTCGAAAGTCTGTACATGGAAGATAATCGAAAAAAAGTTGGCTGGGGATACTTAGAATCGATAACAGAACACGTTCCAACAATTTTTAGAATTTTTGTCTGTTTGTCTGTTTGTCTGTTTGTCTGTTTGTCTGTTTATCTGATTATCTGTTTGTCTGTTTATTTGACCGCGCATCACGTGAAAACGGCTGAACGGATTTTGATGAAATTTTGTACAGAGATAGTTTGAGTCCCGGGAAAGGATAATATATAGTTTTAATCCCGAAAATCAACCCTGGTGGGGGTGAAAATGGGGTTGAAAGTTTGTATGGAGAATTTTTAACCGCTGAAACGATTACGCAGAAATGAGTATGTAGATAATTTGAGTCTCGAGAAACGTCATAGGATAGTTTTCAAACCCTTGTGGGGGTGACAAGGGGGTTGGAAGTTGGTATGAGGATTTTTTTACCGCTGAACTGATTTAGA
This sequence comes from Pammene aurita, assembly GCA_947086415.1. NCBI lineage: Eukaryota > Metazoa > Arthropoda > Insecta > Lepidoptera > Tortricidae > Pammene > Pammene aurita. Next base: position 26,097,131 of record OX352302.1, on the reverse strand, counting down.
TGAAAATTGGTATAGAGATAGTATGGGTCTCGAGAAAGGACAAAGGATAGTTTCATCTTCAAAAAAGCCCTCCCCCCATCTTACTTTAGAACAGTAGGTCCAAAAAATTTGAAAAAAATAATGGAAGTGAAGCCTGAAAGGTACTTTCAATAAATACTATCTATTCTATCTTCTATACATACATATAATAAAGCTGAAGAGGGTCGAAAGTCTGTACGTGGAATATATTCGAAAACAAGTTGGCTGGGGATACTTAGAATCGATAACAGAACACGTTCCAACAATTTTTAGAATTTTTGTCTGTTTGTTTATCTGTTTGTCTGTTTATTTGACCGCGCATCACGTGAAACGGCTAAACGGATTTTGGTGAAATTTTGTACACAGATAGTTTGATAGTTAATCGGATGCAAAAGGGGTGGAAGTTAATATGGGTAAGAAACAACCAATAACCGCTGTACGTATTTAGATGAAATTTGGTATTGAAATAGTTTGTATTTTTTTGGTCAAGGTGTTCATATTTATAACAAGTTACCCGTCGATGCTTTAAATTTACCTTTACCCGCTCTTAAGAAATATTTGAAAATATCATTGATGTCAAAGGGTTATTGCAGGTTCGAGGACTATATATGACGGACAAAGATGCATGGCCCAAACCAGAAACTACTACAAAATCATCTAACATTTATAGGACACCGTTTAGGTAGGAAAATATATCAAACGTTTTGTGAAGCAATCAGATTAGGATTTATTTTTCTTTATAATTAAACAGTAGGTACATTATGTCTCTCAAGCTGTTTTGATGTCTTCTTGAAGAACTACGCATTATTTGCTGAACTATGTCACCAAGCATGGAGCAACGTCACAATAGAACCCATAATCACAGAAGGTGACCTTGGATTACGCGGCGACTTATCTTGCCGTGGCGTATGGAATGCTCAGAGAGAGGCTCTTTTTAACCGACTTCAAGATTTGAAAAGAGGAGGTTCTCAATTCGGCGTATATGTTTTTTTTTTTTTTTGTTTTTTTTTTTTATGTTACTCCATAACTCCGTCTTGTCTGAACCGATTTTGAAAATTCTTGTTTTGATTGTAAGTATATATATACAGATTGGTCCCGTTTTTGTCAAAACGCAGTTCTGATGATGGGATCCATGAGGAATCGAGAGAACTCCTCAAATCTTAAAGGCATACATATAGTGATTTTTATATTTTTATCAACAAAACCATAATTTTCATTCAAAACAGTGACATTTGATGAAGTAGAACTGCTGATGATGATCAGAACGGAACTCTTCAACGACGCATAGTTCACGTTTGGCGATTCGTCCTATTCGCTGTGTTTGTTTAGCAAGTTTAATTGTCAGAACAAATGTTCGTCAAGCTCAAGTTCTGATGATGGGATCCATGAAGAATCGAGGGAACTCCTCAAATCTTAAGGGCTTACACATAGTGATTTTTGTATTTTTATCAACAAATCAAGCATTTTCATTCAAAAGAGTGACATTTGATGAAGTGGAACTGCTGATGATGAACAGAACGGAACTCTTCAACGACGCATAGTTCATGTTTGGCGATTCTTCCTCTTCGCTATGTTTGTTAAGCAAGTTAGATTGTCAGGACCAATTTTCGGCAAGCTCAAGTTCTGATGATGAGTTCCACGAGGAATCGAGGGAATTCCTCAAATCTTAAAGGCATACATAAAGTGACTTTTGTATTTTTATCATCAAATCAAGCATTTTCATTCAAAAGAGTGACATTTGATGAAGTAGAACTGCTGATGATAATCAGAACGGAACTCTTCAACGACGCATAGTTCACGTTTGGCGATTTGTCCTCTCCGCTGCGTTTTTTAAGCAAGTTATTTCATTGTATGGAATCTAAGTGCACCATCTACAATAATCCTTCACCGGCTACCCCCATTGAAGTCGGTTTTTTTTTCTTAAAAATTATTGATATCCGTGTCGTAGACACTGACGCTCCCTCTTACATTACGCGCCATGTCACTTCTGTCCTAAAATCTGCTGAGACTGAAAAACAAAGAAAATACTCCGCTGCCTGCGAAGCGAAACACGCTACCTTCACCCCTCTCGTGACTTCCGTCGATGGCGTATTCGCACCACAGATGACCTCATTTGTCAAACACATAGGCGAAGCCTGCAGCGAAACTATTGGGGTTCGACGACGGAGCAGGCATTCCCAGCTCTAACTAAACTGTCACCTGCCTGACCGTACATTGCAGAGATGTGAATTTTTACTATTATTTTATATACATTATTATTAGCTATTTCTTTAATAAATGACTATTCGTATTAAAAAAATAACTACGCATTATTTTGTATCTTTGAGATCTAATAATGTATTACTGTTTTGAAAAAAATAAGTCCCGTCGAGTTTCGAGGGTTGAACCGGTGGTAGTTTCGGAACGAAGTTCCTTATCGGACGGTTCGCGGATGGGGGGGGGGGGCTAGGCGAAAAAAAGTCACGTGTCCGTCACGAAAAAGCGTCACGTCACGAAAACGCGACACCCATACGATTGAGAAACATGTAAAATGGAATGAAATAAAAAAAATATAAAATAGAATAAAGTGAAGTGAAATGAAAAGTGAAAGTGAGAAGTGACAAAGTGACAAAGTGAAAAAAGTCAACAACCTAAAAGTAAAAAAATTCGAAAATGTCAAAATTTCATAATTTAAGAAATCAAAAATTTCAAAATTTCACTATTTTCAAAATTTTCAAAATTTTCAACCCCGCCTGTTCCTACCTTTCATGCTTAAACTGATTTGACGGGAGGATCGATTTGGATGATATTTGCCGTGGACATGAACGTATAAATACAAAAGTGGTACTGTATCGTCCGATATACACCTACTACTCTATGTTGTATATATCATGCCAAAAAAAAATAAGGACAAAAAAAGGGATTGATTTTTGAGTGTCCTTTTATTTAGTGGTAATTGTAAAATATTTTATCAGGACTACTGTCCTCTAACGTATCCATCTGTCAACTTTACTTCAATCTAAGGTATCCTATATCATGCCAAAAAAAAATAAGGCAAAAAAAGGGATTGATTTTTGAGTGTCCTTTTATTTAGTGGTAATTGTAAAATATTTTATCAGGACTACTGTCCTCTAACGTATCCATCTGTCAACTTTACTTCAAGTTCCGCCTCCAGGGTAGCAGGAGAGAAATTAGAGGTGAATTAGCCGCTTACTGACACAGACCAAATTCCATGCGGGCGGAGCCGCGGGCACAGCTAGTATAAAATAAAGAAGTATTAGTGTGGTGGAATTTTGTCCTTAGTTACAGACGTATAAGTCAAGAAACTAAAGACATACAACTGTTTGAAGCTAATTTCAAGATGTAGTTTTTGAATTATTTTGTATCGGGTCGATTTCGTCCAATCGTGCATCGGAATTAACGAAGTTCTTCCAAATATAACTAATATTACCATAATTTTTTTTTTACTTTTTCAAAACAATATAGCTAAAATACTGTTTGAGTAAAGTCAATTTGAAGGTCATCGGGTGTTGTCAGCCTGTTAAAAACCGCGATCGAGTCAGATTTAAACGGTCTTCTCTCATGTCCAAGTCGGATAAACCAAACCCTCCAATGTATTTTATTTAGGTGCAAAACAAACTGGACCGGAATTCTCATATTATAGACAAAAACCAGCCCGTTTCTGCCGGAAGGCGGACATTTAAACAAACCTGAATTTTTGAAATCTGAAAACTTCAGTTGGAAGTTGGAATTTTCCGAGTACCGGCCGATTTTTGTCTTTCATAGCTGAATACCGCTTAAGTGTGTGTCGCCTTATAAATATATTACGAGTATATTGTTGTAAGGTATTAATGTTTTTTTTTTCATGTTTTAGTAACCGATATCGACTGCGCCAAAGAAACCGAGCTGAACGCTTTACTTATAGAAACTAGCACACGTAACCTTACATATAAATAATTACTAAAGATTACTCTTTTCAAGGCGTACTGCCAGTCATTTTACACCTGCAGCCTATTTGATCAACTTTACTCAGAAAGCATACAGCGCCCTACGCGTCCAATACAATAACGCGTTTAGAATGTTGTTGGGGCTAGGGTTACCAGGCTCAAAAATGAAAAAGCCGGACTCCGCGCTTAATTTAGCCGGACATTTGATCCCAAAAGCCGGACGGCGCGTCATTTGCAGTGTTGCATACGTGCCACTGGCGTGACTGGCGCGTAGCGTAAGCCAGACAAAAGCCTAACAAAAGCCGGACAGGCCGGACGAGGAATTATTTGGCCGGACACACCCGTAAAAAGCCAAACATGTCCGGCTAAAGCCGGACACCTGGAAACCCTAGTTGGGGCTGCCGCGCTACCGCTACTGCAGCGCGTCAGGCATGTTCGCGGAGGCGCGCGCCGACGGCTTCCACGCACTCATGCGCAAGCGGATGGCCAACAGCCTCCTAGCCACTGTCGCGAACAGGTGTGATGGGGCTTTCTGGTACGCCTGGAATAGCCTACATGTTTTAAAGGTGTAATTTTATGTTTAGTTGTTTAGGTATAAGATAGTACTAACGTAGGTTAAGTCTAATAATAAAAGTTGTACTTACTAACATGATATGGAAAGTTTATAATATTTAATTTAATTTACTTTATCTACACTCATATTGTAAGTTCTCTAAAACGTGTTCGAATACGGTAGGCAATGGCTAGCATTACCACGACCGATTTTACTATGATAAGCTTTTTATCCGTGGCAGTAACGTAATTTTAACTTTTCATGCTCAATTATTGATGTGCTATGAGTTTTGATAACATAATGTACACCTGCACCCTCCCGCGCATCCGCCGACAGCCCGACACGCGCCTCCTCGACACAATCGAGTTGGTCATGGCGGTGCAATGGCGGCCATTCTATGGTTTCCGAATACGGCATTTTGGATAAATAATATGAGTGTAGATAAAGCAGTGTATGCAACTGTACGTAATTAGGTCTTAAAACACTCGTGTGATCTTATTATGAAACTCACCTGCGGCTCGTTTCATAAAACCACACTCATGTTTTAAGGACCCTTATTACGTAACAGTTACATAAACTACTATTATAATACCTATAAAAAATCTTACAGTAACCTATTTTTTTATACCACGACGGTGGCAAACAAGCTTACGGCCCGCCTGATGGTAAGCAGCTACCGTAACCTATGGACGCCTGCAACTCCAAAGGAGTCACATGCGTGTTGCCGACCCTTAACAAAAAGGAGGATTCACTGTGTTCATGGCTAAAGGAACAAGAAGGTCCCTCATCGTCAACACACTGGGTCCTCTTTGAGCTCTTTGGCAACCTTACTCACCAGCAGGAACACAACACTATGAGTAGGGTCTAGTGCTATTTGGCTAAAACCACCTAACCTAGAAATGATGAAATCACCAAAAGAATAAAAAATAAACGACTAGTTGGAATATATTTTGTGTTTTTCGTAATGGTTTACAAAGTATAAAGTGCAAGACAGGCAAACATACATTCTATAAAGTGAAATAAATTTTTGGTCCTCTGATTTTAAAGAGGGCTTTTTCAAGCAATAAAGATTTCGTTGAAAAAAATCTAATGGTCTAAGAGCTGCTACGTCAGATATGACACAATAATGAGAGAAATGAAACCTGTCTCGCTTTACCATCCTTATTGCTAGATCCAGGCATCTGGCAGCTTTAAATGGGTGGAGGTCAGAGTGACAGACCAACAAAGTTTTTCAGTTGGAAACAAGTAATACCAAAATAGGTAAAAACTGTGCAAGTTATGTCATTGCCTGCCTATATTTTAACATTAGAAAAAAAAACAAGGTGTATTATTGCGGAAACAAAAGCAGTAGGCGTAAACAACTATAAATTGCATTATACATCATTTGGTACTACTTTCCCCCAACAGAAACTTCTAGCTATGGTATAATCTAATTAATTAAAAGTCTCAATTCAAACATTATAGTCGACGAGTAGAAGTAGAAAAACAATGTAAGCGCCTGTCATATTTTATTTCGATACTATTTAAATATTTCCGCATTGAAGATTTTACTTGCTGCAATTTAGAAAAACCGGCCAAGAGCGTGTCGGGCCACGCTCAGTGTAGGGTTCCGTAGTTTTCTGTCCGTCACAGTAAGTGTCCTCACTTAAGTTTTTGAAAGCACGTAATTTCATTGTGATTTTGTAGAAATTACAGGTACCATAAACACCTGCTTATATGGTTAAAACAAACTTAGTTCAGAAATTATTTTGTATTTTTTTTCAAAAACTATTCAACCTATCAAGTTCAAAATAATTTTCCTAGAAAGTTTTTATAAAGTTCTACTTTTAAGATTTTTTTCATATTTTTAAAACTTATGGTTCAAAAGTTAGAGGGGGGGGACACATTTTTTTTAAATTCTGGAGCGATTGTTTCCGAAAATATTTACATTATCAAAAAATGATTTTAGTAAACCCCTATTCATTTTTAAATACCTATCCAACAATATATCACACGTTAGGGTTGAAATGAAAAAAAAATTACTCCCCACTTTACGTATAGGGGAGGTACCCTAATAAAACATTTTTTTTCCACTTTTTATTTTACCACTTTGTCGGCGTGATTGATATACATATTAGTACCAAATTTCAGCTTTCTAGTGCTAACGGTCACTGAGATTATCCGCGGACGGACGGACGGACGGACGGACGGGCAGACATGGCGAAACTATAAGGGTTCCTAGTTGACTACGGAACCCTAAAAAAGGTACCTATACTTACAATTTTTTTAAATATTGTTATTGGTATGATATTACCTACTCTCATCAATCTCATCATTGAATCACTCACGCTTAAAAATTACCCATCGCTTATGGTTATATAGTTTGTCTGGCGGCTTAAGGATAAATGCGCCATACTTTAAGTATGGAGCATTTGTCCTTAACCTTTTGAACGCCAAGAGCCACTAAATCGGTCGTGGGCTGTCGTGCCTGCCACGCCAACGACCACTAAAGTGGCTGTGGCGGACGCTGTCAAAGCAATTGTCCTGCTGACAGATAAGGTTTATATTCGTTATTCACTAGTCGAGATATTGGCGTGTAGGCCACGTCTTGACGCGAGAGAGAAAGCGTTGAAAAGGTTAAGCGCCTGTCATATTTTATTTCGATACTATTTGAATATTTTCTCATTGAAGATTTTACTTGCTGCAATTTAGAAAAAAGGTACCTATACCTACTTAATTTTTTTTTAATCTTGTTATTGGTATGATATTACCTACTCTCATCATTGAATCACTCACGCTTAAAAATTACCCATAGCTTATTTATGATACCAATTAATAGCAAAATTAACATGTTGAAACTTTATTTACGAGTATGTTTACATAAATGATTACAAAATAGCACGGTGAAGACGGTAACTAACGTTTTGATTGCTGTTTATTGTCTTCAAAATAGATAATAGTTACTACAAATCGCAAAATCCAGTCGTAGATAATTACAGGTATTCACAAATTAATTATTGGTTGTAAATTCCGATTCAAATGATACACGACTCTTGGTGCCTATTAATTTATTCACGGACGTGACGTTACAAGGATTTTGGTGCAATGATTTAAGGCGTATCACACCCTTGATCTGAATTCAGCTATCGAAGACAAGAATCAGCCGGAAAGCGGCAATTTGTCTATGGTGGCTAAAATTCGTAGAGGTCGAATTTTAATAGACAAAATTTAGCCGAAAGTTGGGTTTTTATTGTCTAAGAAATCTGAGTTCCTCTCAAATGTGTGATACGCTTAAGGCGAATTTAACACTGGTGCCGCGTCCCGCTCCGGTGAAAGAGACAGCGCTATACACATGCAGAGCGCTATCTCGCTCACACGCCGTCGCCGCATGCGGAAACCGCATCAGTGTGATAACCGCCTAAGTGCATCTATCCGTTGTTTGGCTTTAGGCCTCTAATACGTATGTTGTTCGTACAACTATTTTAGGCCTCTAATATCTATGTACTCGTGTACATAGGTATTAGAGGCCTAAAATAGCCATGTGCTGTATTCTCTTCTTTTCCCGAATCATCATCCTGAAAGAAAATAAATCTTGAACATTTTTGTCATGTATATTTTATAACCTAACTAATTTTATATCCTAACTTACGGTGCCCAAACATGGTCATTAACCGAAGCCCAGAAGTCACGACTCAAGATTTGCCAGCGATCAATGGAGCGCAGTATACTTGGAGTCCGCAGAACCGATCTGGTAAGGAACAATAAACTGCGCTCCAGACCTGTTATCGCAGATGTGAGTGTTAAGGCCGTCAAGCTTAAATGGGACTAGGCGGGACACATATGCCGAATGCATCCAGATCGATGGGCCAAATTGGCGACCGACTGGACCCCACAGGAAGGCCGAGGCAGAAATAGGCCAAAACGGAGATGGCGAGACGATTGGAACTCGTTTTGTGGCGATTGGTGGGAGCGTGCACTGAATCGTGACAGGTGGCGCAAAATAGGGGAGGCCTTTGCCCAGCAGTGGGACACCATAGATATTTTATAATCTTAAGTTCAGTTAGGTAGTCTGATTAGCTTTATGCCATTGGAAATATATAGGGTACAGGTATTATTTACAAATTTAAAAATATATCTGAGTGATCACCAAATTGGTTATATATTAGTAAAGTACGCGGTCGGGGAAAGGCAAGCGACCATAACAACATGGAAAAAATGTGCTGTTGCTGCAGAACATTTTGACAGCGCTGAGGCTCCGTGGCTTGCCCACGTGAAATCTGTGGATTCAGGCTTGGACGCCGGATTTCCGGATCCTTAACGACTTCGTAATACAATGAACTTAAAAAATTGACAGTGAAAAGGCACCCCAGAGGTGCAGATAGTCTTCAGTGTCCTTTGTAGCCTCGTTCCTGTCCAGGCGCGCTGCTCATAGCTCACTCTCCTCTGACCGTCACCATGTATGTATGCACAGGATGCCGAGAGCCACGGATTCCATTGGGCGGCCTCCAACCGAAAGCCATCGCATTATTTCCTTCTCTAAAAATGCTATAGTTATACTTACAAGCGTTTATAGGCAATTTCGAGCAGCAGCACTGCCGGGGCCATAAACATGCCGTACAAAGTGGCCAGCACGGCCGAGTACATGTCCGTGATGCCGACACTGCTGAACGTGTTGACGGCGCCGAGGCACCGCGGCTTGCCAACGTGGAGGCGTTGGTGGATGCAGGATTGGATGCCGGATTCGCGGATCTTTATAAAGCTGGTGAAGGGATAAATATGAATTTTAATTATTTTACAATACAACAAATCCTGTTTCATTTAATTAATTAATGAATTACTTAACTCTATTTTCATTTCATGTTTTTTTTTCAATAACTTTTTGTTCGGTCATGGTTCGGTCCAGTCCCCGTGAAGTTTACGGGCGGCTGGATCCGTAGCAGTAGATTTATTTTTTTACTATAATGAAATGAGTGATTTTAATTATATTTGTATGATAAATATGATGATATTGATGATTATAGTGTGAATTGCTGAAGAGTGAATGAAGTTATGAATATGATGAATGAAAATGAGTTGTTGAACTTTTTTAAACTGTTAATTAAGGTGCTGGTTAGTTTGCAAAATGAGGTCAAAGTGCTTTCTTAGCTAATGAGGTCCTGGAGATTAAATTTCATTTCATGTTCTGTATCAACAAAATAGAGATGTTCCCTAATGTTCAATTTTAGGGCCATTGAATATTCGGGACTTACATATATGTATGTTTAACAGGCACAGTAAGATCAAGTACACCACACGTGTCGTCATCTTCTATAACACTACCTACTTGATTTTAAAAAGGTCTTTGTAAGGCGATCGCTTCTGTCCAGGCACCCATGGATCTATTTCATTAATGTAGTCGATTTCAACCAGGTCACATTTCTCATCCTCTTGATAGGTCTCTTGGATGAGACGGTAGCCAGGGTTGAGCTCCATGTGGAAAGCGAATAGTCCCTGTAGGTTACATGGATAATTTAATAGTGTAGAAAACGATAAGAGAATTCGGTTTGCTAAATACTATAAGGAATAGTAGAGGCAATATAATTGGTAAACTGTTACAATGCGACAGCTTCTTTGGAAGGCAGGCTTAAAAAGAGGTTGAAAGGGCAGCAACATACCTGGAATTTCTTACCTCAGCCAAGTGAATAAGATAGATAGAGATCTCTATTTGCAACCAAGTAACCAATCAAGTACATGACAAAGATTAGCACAATGGACCCTGATAGGGTAAAGCAATATTTCATATTTTTTATATAATACAGAAACATATAATACAAGAACTTTAAAACGACATAAGAACATTTCGAATGAACAAATGAAAAGACTGACTAAAAAGAAAGAGTATAGGCGATTACTACGCCGACACACCATACTTAGCTCTTTTTAAGTAAATAATGATGATGGAATACTTATTACTACAACGCATAAGGGTCAAAGCGAACGTCCGGTAGACGGAACGGCTGCCTGATTCGGTGACCAAAGAGAATATAACACTTCGGTGACCCGACCGAATCACACACGCACACGTCCGGTTGACGTATTTTGACATAACATTAGTTTTTGAAACCGCACGGCGAAAAACCGTGTGTGTGCGGGGCTTTGGTATTTAGTAAGCCCTCCACCGGATGTTTGCTTTGACTCCAAGAGCCATTGTTATTGGAAAATCATTCAATTGTTTATCATAATCTCGCCAAGTAAATTCTAAATTCAAGCTTTTTTTACTTTTCGAGATGGGCCGAATAGGGAAAAGAATGAAAGTATAGCCAGGAAAGAAGTTATTGGACCTTTCTAATCTTCTCCACGCCTTCCTTCATGGTGTAAAAGTTAGCTCTCTTTCCTTTCGGTGCGATCTTTTTGTTGTAGATTTCTTTCCTTAGAGGGTCATTCAATTTCTGAAATGAATCATATATAAACCAATGCTATTTAAGCCTCTGAATTTTAACTGAAACTGGTTTCTTTATCAGAGTGTACTGAATTCTAAAGTACCTATATGCATGCACGGTGCAAAGTGTTCTAAGGTCTTCCATCTCAAGAACCTACGCGAGATAGCCACAACTTAGAAATTTTACACACCTATCACCTATCACCTATACTTTTGCTCAGTGTTTTAGTCTTTTATCAAATTATTATTCCAAGATTCCTAATAGTTTTCTGTGATTCTAAAGATTCCTGCATCGTTCAATACAAAATAAGTTTGAAAACTTATTTACCTTGAAGAAATACCTATTGTAGGAAAAGTCACTGGCACCCAATTTGAGAGGGGAGTTCAATATATCCTGCAGACTCCTGACTGAGGAGCTGGGAGCTCGCAGCAGCACCACGATGTTGGCGGAGTACGCAGCGTATAATATCGTCAGAGCGATGAAGAGTAACAGAGTCACTAAGCGCCCTGGAAGTGAATGATGTAAGAGTGAAACATAATGGTTATATCTTTTAAGACTAATTAAATTAAATGGTAAGGAATGAAATCGTGGATGTAATGCCAAAAGTGAGCCTGAGCTGACCTGACTGTGGCATGTCTGGTACATTACATAGAAAAGTGGCCCAAAATGGTGGTGGGTCTAGTTTACTGAGTGGTCCTAGATCGACCACCGACGATCAGGTAGACCGAAAAAAGGTTGGTTGGATGACTTGTATGCATTCTTTACGGAATGGTGGGATAATGCGACAAGCGACCAAGCGACAAAGTGGAGAACAGAGGCGCTACCGCGAACATCGAAGATCGAAGTTTCGAAATTCCCCTCTTTGTCGCACTTGTGGATTCGAAAGAAAGAGATGCAGGTAAATAATTTCGATTTTAGAAAATAATTGAGGTCTTCCTTTTATCAGTACAGGGATACGCGGAAGACAGCAGTGTAGTACCAAGATTACCAAAGTTTCAGATTTATTGGAAGTTGTACCTGCAGCTCTTCTAGGCTCTAGAGTACATCCTTGCTGCAGCACAGCACCAATAATCAGTATCAGTACATCTGCCCACGATCCGTCAAGTTGCATAGGATGCTGCAAAAAACGCAAGAAGTTTAGCTAGCTTGAAATCATTATTAACAAACATTGCTGCCTTTGGTAATAGAGTTACTGTGATGTGATTCCTTGAGCGTTACATTAATATGTATGTATCTACGCCCAGTGCGATCTTCTCCCATCCTCTAGAGGTGGCCGAGCCAGCGGAGACGATGCGCTTTTGTCTCACCAATTATAATTGGTTCGGCCACCAGTTGGATTTCGGCAATTTTACGGATCCTCCAGCTACCATTCGTCTCCTTTAATGGGTCCCAGAATCTTTCTTAACACCTTACGTTCTGTGACTAGAAGGCTGCTCTCCTCCTTGAGCGTCAGTGTCCCGGATTACCGTTTTATAGATCCGCAACTTAGTCTGTCTACTAAGAAGCTTGGACACCAATAATTCATGGAGCGCAGCGCTACAGATCGTAAGGTGTTTTGGGTAGGGATATTAATTTCATCCTCTCTTGTATGGGTATCCGTAATCGTGATCGCTCTGTAAAAAGAACATATTTGGGTCGACCGACTGGACAGCGTCCTGTCGGTCATCCTAAGTATCGCTGGGCAGACAGAGTAGGAGCGGAACTTATGGAGCTCGGCGCCGGTGAAAGCTGACGTAAAATAGCGCAGGACTGAACAAAATGGCGTGATCTTGTATTGGAGGCCAGGACTCATTTTGGGTCGTTGCGCCAAATAAGTAAGTAAGTATTAAGTATCTACGTCCAATACCAGTCTACAGTTGGCTGGCAGTTGGAAATGTTAATGAACCCTTTACTTACCATGCCCATTGTAGCTTCCCACTTAGACGTGATGTACAGAAACAAGGCACAAGCCAGCACACATACGAACACTGCCAGCCAGACTGCGCCAGTAAAGGGCAGAGCAAAGATGTTCGAGACGTAAGCTAGGGGGGGCTCGCGGAAGACGAAGCGAACTGCTGTAGTGCCCACCATGGCGATGTAGTCGACGTTTCTCATGCGTTCTTGTGTAAAGATTGTCAAGGTCCCTGAAACAAGGTTTACGATCATAATCATAATTTTTAGCTTGTTCGCTACGGATGGCTAATGGAATCTGGGGTCCGCTTGGCAACCTGTTTCCAAGAATATTTACAAAAACTACGTCTTTCCTACACACTTTTTTGTTTTCGTGCGAAGTGGAGAGAAAGAACGAGAAAACCAGACCCCACAATCAGATGGGAATAATAATGCTAAGGAGAGAGAAAGAGCTTTCCCACCTTCCAACCCAGTGTGAGAAATCGAAGTTTAAAGGTGTTAAAGTGCAGCGGAGCTCTCAATCTCGGCTGCGGAAAATTTCAACAAAATCAATATACCACACGTACCGTGCTTAACATAATTAAAGAGATAAAAGAAAAAAACACTTTTCCGCTATCCGGATATAGATGAAAATATAGTTAATGATTTAAAACACCTAAGATATTGCGATTTAGTTAAAATTTGCCAGCAGTCGAGATTGTCTCTATTCGAGAGTCGAGATTGACCTTATTCATGTTTTCTGAAGATTTTCTTTCAGCGAAATTTTACTGTAAAGATGACTGATGAGTTGATGACTACAGTACAGTGATACTACGTACTAATATACGAGCCAGGGTTTGATCCCAAGGCCCATCCCGCTTGAAAACCACACACCTTACCGCTAGAACACCAGCTCTCGTAATGTTGTTGGTATTTTGGGCCCTGGAGTAAAAAATTGTAAACCTTTTGCCACCAGACACAGAAGTCGACAGCGTCGTCGTATTGCATGGAAAGTTCTAAGGCACAGACTACACAGAATACTCATCATTAAGCTTTTACAAGTAGCACGGGGTCACCACACATCAGCGCAATTTTATTCGTTAATTTCTACGATTCGAACACCACATCTCAATAGTATTCTACACCATTTTGTAGTCCTTATAACTAGATTTTTGTGGATATTTTTAATTCACATGAATAATAATCAAAACGTTAACTCAAATGAAATAAGCGATCGCGCTCTCATTCTTAATTAGTACGGGAGCGCTGATGTATGGTGACCTCGAGTTGTACTTATGATCTATCCAGTGGTTGAGGTTATCTGTGGTGATGAGTCTCTAACGTGATGAGGATCTCACCAATATCCCCTTCTTTCTTGATGAGCCTCTCCACAATCCCATTCCAGGATCCGTTCTTGTCCACATAGCCCCAAGTATTGGTGAACAGCAGCTTTTCAGTCGCGTTCATCATCTCGAAGCAGATCTTGACCACCATGTATGACATTTTGGTTATAGAGTCTTGGTGTAGGTTTCTGGTTAGAAATAATTTGTAGTAGTTTATTCGGAAAGAGAAGTGTCGTGGATTAAATGGGAGCTCATACATTCTACGACAATTTTCCTTCCGAACAGACCCTCTGGTTGAACCCCTGCATAAGGACTTTGATGTTTAACCGTCTCGCGTCTTTGTAGTTTTGTACAAGAGCTAGATAAATAATACTATAGAGCCACGCAACAACAAAATGTCGTGGATACTCCCTATTTTTTTTATTTTTTTTATTGCCAGGGTACATTCCTGGGCTTAATTTAAGTATATTTCTCAAGGACACCAATGTCCTAATTAGCTCCAGTTCTGAAATAATCGATAGTTATTTTTATCTATCTGATTAAACCTAAATTAATAATAATTTATTCCTGCACTCTGACACCGCTACAAAATGATGCACTGTGTGTTAATTCAATAAAATATTATTATGTTAGACATTAAAAAGAACAGTAGGAATTTAGCCTTAACTATTTTTATTAGATAAATTACTTACAATCTGTCATCCATATGTTTTCTAGTTTCATTGCTGTCCGTTATAACATTGACCATCGTAAGAGTATGTTTCATTACATCCATTCTTCTTGTTGACAAGATGTTGCTCTTTCTATAATCTTCTACTATGCCGTATTTATTGGCTACAGCCTTAGATTTGTTGTAATAATTGATAATAGCCGTGTTGTTGTTTTTGTTGTTTGTGGGCCGCCATAGAGCTCGGATACTGTAGATTAATTGAGAGTTCTCGGATATTTTGTAAACTGAAATAGAAAATATATAATTCGAAACTACGTCTCCAGCGATTTATACTGACTTTAACCACGTAATATAAGTAGTACTTAAGTACGAGTATACTAGACTTTTTCGATCGAATGGGCATTAGGCACTGGTCCCACCGCGGGCGAGTAACTATGAGCTATCGGCTATCGCTGGCTGTTCACACAGCGATGAACTATAAATATACATCTCTCTCTTTTATTTACACGGAAGCGATTATCTTTGGTTCGTTTCTTGGGCTAGAAAATAGCCGATAGCTCATAACTTACTCGCTCGCGGTGGGACCAGTGCCTTAGGATTGTGGGCAATTTTTTAAACGTTGCCCGTATTACTATTTTAATTTGAAAAAAAAAAAAAAGTGATTTCTACTCAGAGTAACGAGATGTTTTAACCCTAATAGGAGAAAAGAAGTGTCCCAAATTGCCATACACTTTTCTTTACCTCCATTTCGTTTCCGTCTATGGAAAAATAGTAAGTAACTAAATGAAAAAAAGTTTTATCAGGATCGAAAGGGCCCACGACTTTGAGTATTACTCACATAATAATTTATAAAAAAAAAATTGTATGTGCAACTTTAATCGTACTTTATAATTGATTTATTTATTATTTTCCATTAATAATTATTTTATCCACAATTTTAAAATCCACGCCGCAAGCTTCGTCAGGTAGATACAAAAACAGGTCAACCACAGGCTTCGTCACACAACAATCAAAATTTACAAGTTGAAATCCGCCTCAGGCTTTGTCAATAGTAACTACTTACACACTTTATAATTAGTTTATGGGTAGGTATCAGATTACCTAACTAGTTAATATTCAGCTCACAATTAAGTACGCGCACGATGAACATAGTGAACATACCCATATTATATTATTGTTATTATATTACCTGAGCTAGTCTGTATGATATTTGAAATAAAATTCATTTGTTTTATTTAACGTGAATTTCCTTTATGTAGGCATACTGTAGAGTAAATTGCCAGTAACTGGCCCCCTCATACTAAAAATGAACTCTATTTACCTACGAATGGAATTCATTTCAGTGTAACTTGGCCAGTTATTGAAGGGTGGTCCAGTAATTAAAACCTTACACTATAATTTTAAACAAAAAAGAACCGACTTCACTTTAGCATCCACCTTTCCAAAAGCAAATGCTCGAGATGCTGTAAAAAATACTCAAATCACTATAGATGTGCCTATAATAGTTTAAGAGTTCCCTCGATTTCTCCAGGATCCCATCATCAGATCCTGACCTGGTTACGATGGGACCAACTGTGAAGTATACTCTTACAAACAAAAAAGAATTTTCCAAATCGGTCCAGCCGTCTTCGAATAATCGGTGAACATCGGCGACTGATGATATATAGACAATGAAGTAGCTCTGAAAAATGACCCCACAAAAAGTGAGCCGCGGGGGGCGGGGCTTACAAACTGAGCCGCAAAGCCGTTTAGTTTACAAATGGCGGTTCAGTGATACGGTCGTAGTGAAGTTTATCAAAAAATTAAATAATTTAGTAAACATGCCTTCTTGCGCCGTAAAATGGTGTCATAGTAAAACTGGAAAACATAATAAAAAAGACGGGCTCACTTATCATACGTAAGTTCAGCCGAAAACATATGATTATAAATTTATTTTACCGGATATTTTTATATGGGGATGGTGCTATGCCAACTTTTGAACAACCATTAAAACTTACGATTACTTTTTAAACTAAACTCTTACGATATTTTTTTATTACTTTTTAATAAGATAAATGTTTTGATTTAAGTTAAATACACATATGTTTACATCTCATAACTTTATCTGCGTGTTATGAAAAAACACGCAGATAAAGTTAATAGTATACAGTATGCCTCTGATCATGGGCAATGTAAGGATCGATTTTGCTCATAAACTACAACTTTTGAAAATTACTGGATTTGTTAAAAAAAAATGCAATTCAAGACTTATTTGAGCATGAATTTACTGCAAAATCATCAGTTTTTGAAGTGTGACAGACGATGTCAATTGCTTCATTGGATGTGGTATACGGAAATAGTATTTATAAAATAAATTAAGTAAATATTATGGGACAATCTTACACAAATCCACCTAGTTTCACAGTAAAGCTCAATAAGGCTTGTGCTGCGGGTACTAGGCGACAATATATATAATAATAGATAGATACAGATAAATATTTAGATTCAAAGAAAACATCCATAACTCAGGAACAAATATCCGTGATAAACATACAAATAAATGCTCTGACCAGGAGAACCCGGGACCTCCTGCTTCATAGGCAGGGTCACGACCGACTAGGCTAGGAGGCCGTTAAATTTAGTTTATATAAAAGAAGTATTATCATAAAATAACCTTTATTCAAATAGTTGTAGACTAAAAGTAGCTCAGTTTAAGGAGCACATTGAGCACAATCAGTCCTCGCATTTAAAGCTCCACGGTCAAAGACAGGCTGTATGTGTATAGGCTGTTTATGGAAATGAGTAATACCTGATAGTGAAAGAAATCAAAGATAAATTTTAATTGACATATTTAAATGAAATAAAACGACTAAAAACGGATAATATGGCGTATACTACATTCAGATTATCTCCTGACTTTACTACGTATTCCCCGAGTATTCTATATGTGGGTAGTTATGCACAATATAATTTTTGACGGATATAAATATATTTTTCTCAGTTGACCCGTAAGTCCCGTAACCATGAACGTTGAAAATTGTACAATGCAGTTTTTGTACACAAATATAGATTCTACAGTACTAAACTAAAAACCAAAAGGTCGTATCTGATGCCTATGGAAAAAGTTTTTTGGAGATAACTCAAAAATGGCTGAACCGATAATGTTCAAAACAATTTTCGTAGAAAGTATATGATAAGGCGCATCTCTTCACAGTTTTTCATATTTCTTGAACTTACGGTTCAAAAGTTACGGGGGGGGGGGGGGGGGCTACACAACTTTTCTGACTTTCGAAGCGATTATTTCAGAAAATATTCACTTAATCACAAAATAGTCAAAGAAACCTCAATGTTATTTTAAAAGACCTATCGATTGATGTATCACATGTTGATATTTGGTTAAATTTTATTTTTTAATTTAGTTACCTGTATGGAGCGCCCCCCTAAAAATATTTTTTTTTTCAAATTTAACTACATAACTAAGTAGCTGCATACAAAATACACCTTATGTGTAATTTTTTTTCAGATACGTCGTATAGTTTTCGAGTAAAATGCCTGTGACATACGGACGGACAGACAGACAGACAGACATGACGAATCCATAAGGGTACCGCTTTTTGCCATTTGGCTACGGAACCCTAAAAATCGCAGCATCGGACGTCGCTGCGAAGTGTGGAGCAGTGTGACATAGGCGCGGATACAGGGGGGGGAGGGGCAGGGGGGGCATTTGCCTCCCCCTGACACGTAAGCCTCCTGTACTACGGGGACCATAGGTGCGGACCGCAAGATTTTCTGTGAAGGAAACCGCGTTAAAGTCTTGCGGCAAACGTGTTAAGCAAGTAACCAGTAAAATGACCAAGTATCTGCTTGTTTACTTTAAAATAAAATTCAAACCTCTTAAGGACTGTATCATTTATTATGGGTACATAAAAAAAGTTACACAACTGACTAAATTGAAAACTTTTATTGACTTTTATTTAATGTACAGAATATAAAGTACATTTAAAACGTTAAAGTGAATAAAAAAACGACCTATTTATTGACCTTTGCCATGATTCCGCACCTTGCGGTTAATATTTCGCATCAGGTTTTGGACAACGGTAGCACCAAGATTTTTTGCCACCAGATTCCAGTCTCGCTTGAATTTTTCCAATGAAGTGGCGGAAGTGGCTCTTTTACGCAAGTTCGCCTTCATCAGTGCCCAAAATTTCTCTATGGGACGAATCTCAGGACAGTTTGGGGGATTGTACTGTTTGCCCACGAAGTCGATTTTTTCTTTGGCGTACCACTAAAGGACTGACTTAGCATAGTGGCAGCTGGCCAAGTCGGGCCAAAACAAAGTTTGACTTCTATGCTTCCTTATGAAAGGCAATAATCTTTTCTGTAGACATTCCTTCTCATAGACCTGTGCGTTTAAAGTTTTGTCTGTGAAAAAAGGTGTCGAGGTCATTCCACATTGACAAATAGCTTGCCAAACTAAGATTTTTTTCCCAAATTTTTCGCAAAAAATTGCTTTTTCGGTATTACTGACAACTGCTCCTTCTTTAACCGTATAGTATTGTGCTCCTGGTAAACTTTTGTAATCCAACTTTACGTAGGTTTCATCGTCCATTACGATGCATTGTTTCTTTTTGCTCAAAATCTCTTCATATAACTTGCGGGCCCTAGTTTTAACGGCAGATGACTGTTGAGCGGTCCGTTTTGGCTGTTTTTGCTTTTTGTAGCTCTTTAAATTATTACGCTTCTTAGCTCGTTGGACCATACCAATGCTCGTACCCGCTTTTTTGGCACAATCACGAACTGAAAGACCTCTTTTAGCAGCAAACAGCTTACATATCGTTTTGTCTAAATTAGGCTTCGAAGGACCTGGTTTTCTGCCGCGACCAGGTAGATCACTTAACGAGTAGTCATTGCCGAATCTTCGGATAGCGTTTTGAACAGCATGAACGCTAACACCTTCCTCTTTAGCCAACTTTCTGTATGACATGCCTTTTTCAGTACACCATTTGGAAACAATAGATTTTCGCTTTTCGATTGAAAGCCCTTTCATTTTGATAACTATTCGTTAATTATTTTATCGTACAAAAGAATCTTGTTATTTGACAATGTACCAATAATTTGACACATGACCTATATTTTTTTTCACCACTAAACCTCTTTTTCTAGCCAGTTATAAGTGTACCCATAATAAATGATACAGTCCTTATAACAAAAAAATATACATTCGAAAATTTATCTCTATTTTATGAAACCTTCCACTGATAATGCGTTTCCAATGTCACTGTTGCCTTGTCATTTTCAAGTGTCAGTGCTACGACGAATCACAGCAAAATGATTTTACGATTGACCAATCGTATTTTAAGTAATTGTTGTAATTGAAAACAGACTAATATTTTGACGCGTTTGATTGGCAGCGTAGTGAGCATGCGTATATCGAGTTGTTTCCCACTTTCACGCTGACGGTTTGTTTGAAGTTCTACGTCTAGATATATCATCAGTCGCCGGTGAACATACATAAAAAAAAAATCTGGCCAAGTCCGAGTCGGAACTCGGGACACCAAGTGTTTCGTACCACAAGTTTAACAAATAATCCTCACCGTGTGACCTTAAGAGGGTTTTTATGTTATACTAGCTGTACCCAAGGCTTCGCTCACGTGCGTTTTAGTAGGCTTTACCACTTTTCGTTACCCACAACAGTCCATTGCTAAAAGTTGCCTACGCATTCAACATGTCAAAAAGTCAGTGCAGCAGTTTAAAACGCAGCAGCAACAGAGACTAAGAGCGAAATCAATGATCAAGGGAATCGTTTGAGCGGGAAGATCTGCCGAGCTGAAGGCAGAGCTCCCGGTAGGGCCGAACGCCCGAAGCGTTGTAGTAGAAAATGCCTCTGCAGTAGCTGGACAGAGATCGAACACAAATTAATGATGAATGTCATCAAGTGAACCGGAGCGTGGAAAGCCCGACATTAAGGTGACGGGTATCGCGGTTGACGACTGCATTTTGCGTTTTTATAATCGCAGCTTCCGCTTCTGCCATCTAGTATACTTGAGATGAACTATGACAATTCAATGTTGACATGTTTAAATAGTCAAGCAATCGCGGTCTTTTACAGTAAGATGGCGCTTTGATAATGATTCCATTTTATGTGTACTTACTTAATTAAAGTTACTATTGTATGTAGGTAATCAATGACGAAATAATTAAAGTTACCTATAATATAAAACTACTTGACCAACGCACGCCATTACCTACAGTATCATAATCGCACAATTATAATGTTTTATTCTAAATATCCAAAATAAGCATTCATCATGGCGGTTATATTTCTATGTGTCAAGTACGTGTCAAGTCTTTCAAAATAAAAGTTCAAATAAAATGTACTTAACTGAAGATAATATTAATTGTAACTAATTTGTTTTATGTCCTCTTCTGCTCTGAAAAATCCAGGTTTTTAGTATCTATAACGAAATTAGAGATGGTCAAAATCGCTTTCAATGAGGACGGTAAAGTGCGTTGGGATAAGACCGCATCGGGAGAACATCGGATAATTCAATTACCTATCTGGAAAATTATCCTTTAGTTGCAAATACAAACCACACATCCTCCAACACTATTGTGTACCTGTACCTAGTTGCATTTTGATATAATGGCGATGCCGCTTTTTTCAGGTACATTAACATTTTACTTAAATGTTTCTTCCGGTAGGTATGCTTAATAAAAACGACTGTTGTTTAAGTGAAAAGTTTAAAAAACCGGCCAAGTGCGTGTCGGACCACGCATAGGAGGGTTCCGTACCTTCAATGGAATAAGAACCAAACTAATAGCAAAAGGTCGTATCTGATGCCTATGGAAGAAGTTTTTTGGAAATGGCTCAAAAATGGCTAAACCGATAATGTTCAAAACAATTTTCGTAGCAAGTATATAATAAGGCGCATCTTCTCCAATTTTTTCATATTTTTTGGACTTACGGTTCAAAAGTTACAGGGGGGGGGGCTACAAAATTTTTCTGACTTTCGAAGCGATTATATCAAAAAATATTTACTTAATCACAAAATGATCAAAAAAACTTCAATATTATTTTTAAAGACCTATCGATTGATGTATCACATGTTGATATATGGTAAAAACAATTTTTTTGAAATTTAGATACATGTATGGAGCGCCCCCCTTAAATTTTTTTTTTTAAATTTAAATACATAACTAAGTAGCGGCATACAGAATACACCTTATGTGTAAATTTTATTCAGATACGTCGTATAGTTTCCGAGTAAAATGGCTGTGACATACGGACGGGCAGACATACAGACAGACATGACGAATCCATAAGGGTTCCGTTTTTTGCCATTTGGCTACGGAACCCTAAAAATCACTTATTCTTTATTTGACGATCTCCTAGCCCTGTCGGTAGTGACCCTGCCTACGAAGCAGGAGGTCCCGGGTTCGAATCCTGGTCAGGGCATTTATTTGTGTGTTGATCGCAGATATTTGTTCCTGAGTTATGGATGTTTTCTTTGTATTTAAGTATTTATCTATATTTATCTATTATATATATCGTCGTCTAGTACCCATAACACAAGCCTTATTGAGCTTACTGTGGGCCTAGGTCGATTTGTGTAAGATTGTCGTATAATATTTATTTATTATTTATAGTAAATGTATGGGAAATATTTAATTTGTGGCTTTTTAGTACAATACCTAATAATAGGAAACTATTAGAAACGATAGGAATGGAATCGATTGGCATAAAAAAGCAGCATGTGAAAAATAAAAAAAACAATTTTCATAAAGTATGGGAAAAGTTTTTCTCAATTTGTGGCTTTTCTAGCCGCAAATTATTTTTGATCCCATACAAGAATGGGATCGATTGGCATCAAAAAGAAGTTTACCAAATGTGACCTCATCTCGCATCCTGTATGTTTTTTTCCAAAATCCGTAGAAGACCTTCCCTCAATTTCAAATTAATGAAGATTGATTAATTTGAAATTGAGGGAAGGTCTTCTAAGACCATTTTCGCGTTGCAGCGAGGGATCTGGTAGCTGCCCCCACTGACCCAAAAAGAAATTGAACTTGTATATTATTTCAAATTATCGAAGTTACAAGTAAAAGTAGTTAAGATAAAAGTAATTGCAATTACAAATTATATGTAATCGGGAATACTACTGACATGTAATCTCAATTACAAGCAATTTCAATTACTTAATATAATTGATTTTCATGTAATTTAATTAGCAATTTAATTCATTACAAAAGTATGTACCATCTAATAAATTACGCCCAACACTGAATAAACATCAGGTTCAAGAGGGTAGTATGGAGGATGTATGCTATCTGCTGCCGAAGTCGCGCATACATGTGATCTTTATAGACAAAAAAGTTTCGTTCTATAAATTCAATTGTTTGTCACAAAAAATGGTTTGATTTGTTTTTGCGTGGCATTTAAGACTGGATCCAATTAATTGTTGCTGTGAACATTTTTTTAATTGGTACCTAGTTGGTTACTAGGAACAGGTTTAGACACGGGTATGTTATGTCCAAAAGGGAGGTATGGGCACTCCGAATGTTATCTCGCTAACTGTGGTAAGGCACAGTTCAGCGAATGTTATCACGCTCAAATCTGGACCTGGCTCAGAGCTCGACTGGGGAAGTACCTTACAGAAAACCATAGCTAAAAATCAAATAACTTAATTCAACCTAAAGTTTAAGATTAATTTTTTAACATGTTTTAACCATTTTCATTTATATACCATAAGTGTTTTTTACTAAAAATATTGACAAATATAAAAGCGTTTGTCGTCTCACATAAGAATTATAAATTGAAATTACACAAAAAATTTAAAAACACGAAAAGTCAGCACGAGTAAGTTAATAACATATAAAAGCTTTTGCCCGCGGCTTCGCTCGCGTTAAATTCGGGGTAACAAACCATACAAACTTTCACCCCCCATTTTAGGGAAGTGGGAGGTTAAAAAGAGACAAAAAGTAGCCTATGTCACTCTCTATCCCTTCAACTATCTCCATTTAAAAAATCACTTCAATTCGTCGCCCCGTTTTGCCGTGAAAGACGGACAAACAAAGAAACAAACACACACATACACTTTCCCATTTATAATATTAGTATGGATTAGTTGTATCGTGTCGTGTATAGGGTCGTCACGGTTTTTTGGGTACATTTTTGGGTTAGTTTTGGTTAATTGCCATCTATTTCAAAAGTTTTATCATATCAAAATCCATTACAATATTAAAATACTAGCTTTTACCCGCGACTTCGTCTGCGCGAAATTAACATGAGCCATATGGAATTACATAATAAAACGCAAAATAAAAGTTACTAGTTAGTAAAATCTAAGAGCAAATATAAAACTAGCACGTATGCTATTTCAAGTCAACAGGGAGCAACAATTCCGTATAAACTTCCATTCCGTTTTCATCCCCTTATACATACCAAATTTCATCTAAATCAGTTGAGCGGTTTAAGCGTGAAGAGTTAACAGACAGACACACTATAATATTAGTATGGATACGTATTATATCTCTTCAAGTAGGCTGGGGAAAAAAAAAGAATTATAGCCAAAAGCGTTTTTTAAAATTTTTAAATTTTGAAACATCTTGCTTCAAAGGTTTGAAACATCTTGTCTTTCCACTCTCAATATTTTTAACTCACTCGTTTTTGAATTATTATGAATTAACATAATAAAGGCGGTTTATAATTATATCTATTATTTGAAACCGTGCATAGGGTGGTTATGCTAGTTTCCCGTCCGGGTTGCCGTCCACCTGATTAAACTGCTACAAATTTATTGGACTAAGAGCTGGCCACGTCAGATATGACACAATAATGAGAGCAATAAAACCTGACTATTGTGTCATATCTGACGTGGCCAGCTCTCCGTCTACATGGAAAAAACTTTTTGAGGTCAAATTTGCCATTGATAATAATTATTTATTCTTTAATTGATATTTTAATTATAAGCTTTTATTTCAAAAACTTGAATAACAATATATCAATAAGTATGGACGGAAAACTGACACATACTCCACTTTTACAAAAAATGTTTTATTATAAAAAAACCTTTCGAGTATGATTTATTCTCGTATAATATTAATCTAAACAAGACCATATAAGCTCTAGAACGATAAGTAAGGGCACTTCAAAATTTATTATTGCATTACAAAGCTGGCAAAATCGATAAGTGGAAGAAAACTAGCACCTAAAAACTTACTAAGAGTACATTTTATTCAATAGTCCAATCTTAAGTAGAAGGAGTAGATTTTGAAAATTTATACAGGAAAAACAGCTTAGGTACACTTCATACTGATTTGAAACAAGGATTAATATTTCGAGAAATTTTTACAAAGGTAAAGCATAAAAGTCAGCCCTGAAAGCTGACCAACTAGTTCAAAAATGGTCCGGTCTTACCCCATCCTACCTTACTTATTGTTTTTTTCATTTTAGGGATTGTGAGAAATTATATTGGTATATATACTTATACGATTAAATTAATTCCATATCTACTTACCTACCTAATAATAATATTAATAATTCACCATATCTTTTAAATCGTACGAAAACGAACATGCAATAAACCATATAAACCTAATGGCGCGACCAGACATCGCAGAGTGCCGGGACAGCCGAGCCGATTGTTTCTTTCTTATTCCATAGTAAAGAGAGAGATATACAACCTAACACGATGATGTGGACAAATCACTGACAAATGCACGAATGTGTTTCAACTTCAAGCGCATTTGATTGTATTCAATGTATCCGTCATTCATATCATAATATAGATCTAGCTTGCAACAGCGCAAAGCAAGAAGCGAAATGAGCAAATGAGAGTAAGCTGGCAACGTCGCCTCGGATGGAAACTGCTTGAACAAACGCACTCTTGTAATATAAATTATGGTAAAAACATGGACGAAGCCGTCTATGGTAAAAAGTACCCATACCCACTGTAAAAATTGAATAAAGAATTAGTCTCTTTAATAAGTTGGTAGTTTAAATATATTGGGTAAAAAAGTCAAAATAAAAAGATTAAACTAACTACTAACTT
The DNA here is from genome assembly GCA_947086415.1 of Pammene aurita. Classification (NCBI taxonomy): domain Eukaryota; kingdom Metazoa; phylum Arthropoda; class Insecta; order Lepidoptera; family Tortricidae; genus Pammene; species Pammene aurita. The sequence goes on along the minus strand of OX352302.1, from coordinate 26,071,327 downwards.
GACTATAGTATGATTTGACTTTTTTTTGTCCAAAAATACCTATAAATCGCTTAGGATCAGGATTGAAAATATAAATGAGAAATGAGATAAAAAAATAAACAAAAAAGTTAACATCAGCCTAGATTTGAACTCGGACATATCTACTTAGTAAGCAAGCGTACTATAACCTAAGCTATGTGGAACGAATTTCCGCACTCAAAATTACTAATCATATTACTCAAATTTGACACATGAAACATGTCTCTGGCTGCAATAGAATAAACGCCTATAAGTTTTATGGCAGCAATTGCATAGTTCTGATTATTACAGGCTCTACAAGGTTTTGCGTCTAAAACCTTTATTAAGCGTTTAATACGACTATAGTTATCGGTAGAACATTAGTAATGTGCTAAGAAGTAATTATGTTTAATTTCGCAACATAGAATTATTTCTGACCGAAATAAAACTTGCGACAAGTTTTCTCCAAACCAGTTTCATAACGATGATATATATACCTAATTATGTTATACAAGACCAAGCACGTATCGGTAGACCGAACCCAACTATATGCCCCTACAGAAAATGTAACATACATGCTCCAACGTGGTTTGTTTTCTTCAAAAACCTTGCACGAAAACACCTCGATTTGACGTGTTTGCATATATCGTCGCCTTAAGGCAGCATTTTCACTAAGGCGAAGATGAGAGGAAACGTGCGAGAACCAACCAATAGCTTTGTAGTTTAAGGCTGCGTTTCCACCAGAGATGAGCGAGGATGCGTTGCGAAGAATGTGTTTGTAAAGAACCAACCCTAGAGCTGCGCTGTACGAGGATAAACTAATGAAGCGATTCTTTTGGTGCTTCACAAACACATTCCTCACAACGCATCTTCCCTCATCTCTGGTAGAAACGCAGCCTAACTAAGACACGTGACCGTGAATAATGCATTGCTATTGGTCGTTTCCCACATGCCCACACTTATCTCCGATCATCTCCACATTAAAAGAAAGGTAGCCTTAGTGGTAAGGCCGAAAGCTGAGCTCGACGTAATGTCGAAGGCCCCAAGCATCCCAGCCAAAAGAGCTTCTGCAGTTGCAGGTGAAAGATCGAACACAACTTAATCCCGCCTATCCCGTGTTAACTATATTAATACTCTTTTTGCTCCCGTCTTAAACTTTCAACCTCACTATTTTTGATATGAAAAGAAACCATCCAGTGTGTTTTTTCTTTGTGTAGCGGGCTCGGCGGGCGGAGCCTTTTACTAACTGTTATTTACGTGCCTTATACGCGAACCGGATGGCCGAAAGCCCAACGGTAAGTATAGTATGAATAAAAAATCGGCTCCACCACTTGAGCCCCCCTTTCATACTTATCACGTGGTTCACTGTATCAATACTCTTTTTGCTCCTGTCTTAAATATTTAACTTAGCCCTTTTTGGTAGGAATAGAAATGGTTTACTGTGTATTTTCTTTGTGCGGAGGGGTTAACTTTATCGATGCTCGTTCTGCTCCCGTCTTAAACATTAAACCTAAACATTTATGGTATGAATACAAATCGATTAGTGTGTCTTTTCTTTGTGCGGGGGGCTCCGCCCCCCGAGCCCTCCTTTTACCTCTTCACATGTAGTAAACTCTGTCAACTATCTTTTTCTCCCGTCTTAAACATTCAACCTGACCATTTTTGGTATGAATTAATATCGTTCAGTGTATTTTGTCTTTGTGCGAACCCCCCTCATACACTTGTCACTCAGTTTACTTTATCGGTACTCGTTTTGCTCCCGTCTTAAACATAAAACCTAACCATTTATAATATAAATACAAATCGATTAGTGTGTCTTTTCTTTGTGCGGGGGCTCCGCCCCCCGAGCCCCCCTTTTACCTCCTGACATGTAGTAAACTCCGTCAACAGTCTTTTTCTCTCGTCTTAAACATTCAACCTAAGCATTTTTGGTATGAATTAATATCGTTCAGTGTATTTTTTTTTTGCCCCTCTTACGCTTGTCCCTCAGTTAACTTTATCGATACTCGTTTTGCTCCCGTCTCAAACATTAAACCTAACCATTTATGGTATGAATACAAATCGATTAGTGTGTCTTTTCTTTGCTTCGAGCCCCCTTTTTGCCTCCTGACATGTAGTAAACTCTTTCAACAGTCTTTTTCTCTCGTCTTAAACATTCAACCTAACTATTTTTGGTATGAATTAATATCGTTCAGTGTATTTTTTTTGTGCGGGGGGCTCCGCCCCCCAAGCCCCCCTCTTTCACTTGTCACTCAGTTAACTTTGTCGATACTCGTTTTGCTCCCGTCTCAAACATTAAACCTAACCATTTATGGTATGAATACAAATCGATTAGTGAGTCTTTGTTTTGTGCAGGGGGCTCTGCCCCCGGAGCCCCCCTTTTACCTCCTGACATAAAGTAAACTCTATCAACAGTCTTTTTCTCTCGTCTTAAACATTCAACCTAACCATTTTTGGTATGAATTAATATCGTTCAGTGTATTTTGTCTTTGTGCGAACCCCCCTCTTACACTTGTCACTCAGTTAACTTTATCGATACTCGTTTTGCTCCAGTCTTAAACATTAAACCTAACCATTTTTGGTATGAATAAATATCGTTCAGGGTATTTTTTCTTTGTGCGGGGGGCTCCGCCCCCCGAGCCCCCTCTTACGCTTATCACTCAGTTAACTTTATCGATACTCGTTTTACCCCGAGCCCCCCTTTTACCTCTTGACATGTAGTAAACTCTGTCAACTATCTTTTTCTCCCGTCTTAAACATTCAACCTGACCATTTTTGGTATGAATTAATATCGTTCAGAGTAATTTGTCTTTGTGCGAACCCCCCTCATACACTTGTCACTCAGTTAACTTTATCGGTACTCGTTTTGCTCCCGTCTTAAACATAAAACCTAACCATTTATAATATAAATACAAATCGATTATTGTGTCTTTTCTTTGTGCGGGGGGCTCCGCCCCCCGAGCCCCCCTTTTACCTCCTGACATGTAGTAAACTCCGTCAACAGTCTTTTTCTCTCGTCTTAAACATTCAACCTAACCATTTTTGGTATGAATTAATATCGTTCAGTGTATTTATTTTTTGCGGGGGGCTCCGCCCCCCGAGCCCCCCTCTTATCGAGCCAAACCTCATCTCTCATCGATGCCTCTTGGGTATGAGAGGAGGCCTGTTCCCAGAAGGATGAAAGGGGCAATTACCCACCGCCGCTTAATGGCCTTACAAAAATCCAAAAATCTAATCAATCTGAGAGGTTCCAAATCCATCTAGGGAGGATTGGTTGGGTCCCAAAACCCTACACCCAACGGGATCATAGTTATTTTTTGGCTATGCTAATAGTTTAAACTGTCATAAGATTTAAAGAGATTCGAAAATTCCTCATGGCTCCCATCTTCAGAACTGAATATAAACATAAATAAGATCCATCAGAAAGATCACTTATAAACTCTTAACCAAAAACGAGTTTCCCAAATTCGTTCATATAATAAATTGTGACATTGTCATGGTAAAGGTAATATATTGTCGGTATTGAGTTATTGGTACGTCCTGTAGCATGCCGAAAGAACGCCAGCTACATCTCGCGGCGTCCCTTGGGACTATCCGCGCGATTAGTTTGTTTACCGGCCAAGTTGCACGAGTCACGGTAGATTAGATCGTGGTTCGTCTACTTATAGATAGGTGGCGCCGATATCAAAATATGATCACCATATCATGTGTCCTTTTTTATTTTGAAAGAAGCTGACGACTAAGAAAAGAGGATATTCGCATCAATTTTAAATTCAAATTTTGTAGGAGTTTGGAATAGTTTTTGTTTTACTCGAGAAGACAGATAGATTGTGAACCTCGAGCTGTGCAGTTGTCATAATCCATTTTCGACATCCCTTTTTTCCTATTTTAATCTGAGTTTGATTTTTTTTTGGTCGTGATTGGAATTAGTATTTTGTGATATCCAACGCCAAGTGTGTGCGTGTTCCGCGTCGGAGGGGCGTCAAGCGTTTGCGGCCGGACCCGCGATACTGTCCAACGCAGATATTGGATATCGCCTGTCGCGGTTGGGATACAGCCGCCAGCCGCTTCCAAAGGGCTTGAGCCCGCATTTCGGTGGCTCACCAGGTGAAACCGGCGTATTGCCCTGGAATACGGCCGCCAGTCGCCTCTAAAGGACTCGAGCCCGCATTTCGCGTAGCTCACCAGGTGAAACCGGAGTGTCGCTCTAGGATACGGCCGCCAGTCGCCTCCGAAGGATTTGAGCCCGCATTTCGCGTGGTTCACCAGGTGAAAGCGGCGTGTCGCTCCGTGAAGTGTTCTAGAGTTTAATTGGGGACTTCGCATTTTATTTGCCGTGCTTTAGTTCTATATTGTTGCTACCATTCTTACATATTTGCGATCCGCATTTTTATATTAACCCTAAATCCCCAAAATTGTAATTGCCTCATTTGACGGGCGTACAAAGACCTGGCTCTTGAATTAAGGCTACTTTCATCCAGCGAATCATCTGTCACCATCCATATCTCTCGCCTCATTAATCCATTACTTTCCCCGCAGCCAAATTACCAGCCGAGTCTTTATTTGTACTTACTAGTTTCGCTAGTACTCCCTCGTTTTATTTTCTTTTCGTGCGGAAAGTAGACGTCTACGATACTAAGGAAATTATTGAATGTTAAATATCTTAAATCTATACCATTATCGTCATTTTTATGTGAAGTGCTAATTTTAAATAATCTGATTATTATTCTTAATTACATTCTATCCGGGTCTACGATACTAATGAAATTATTGAATGTGAAATATCTTTATATCGATATCGTTATCGACATTTTTATGTGAAGTGCTAATTTTAAATAATCTGATTATTGTTCTTAATTACATTCTATCCGGGTCGAAGGACCAAATTGCTAATTTTAAATAATCTACTTAATCTGCAAAATTAAACGTGTTAATGCAAATTACGCTGTGTTTTACTGCACTCCTTATAGTTCAAAACATTCTCCTTCATATGCAAAAAGAACGAGATCGCTATGTTGAGTATTTTTATTTTTAAAATTTTTTTGAAGTTTCAACATATCTTTGTACTGTTTTGAAATATTCGAGTTTAAAGTTTGAAAGCCTAAAAAACCTAGTTATAGGTTGAAGTTATGGAGATAGTGGTTTTAAAATGTTCCACATACATTATATTACTTGACAAATCATATGTTGTCTCTAACATTTTACATTTTTAGAAATAATACAATAATGTAGGGTGTAGAGTCAAGAATCAAAAATAAAATATTTTATATAACTCAAAATCGATGGCTTTTCAGCTGGCTTATGTTGATTTCTGAATATGATGTAGGCAATGAAACAACCATATCTCAAGGCATAATTTTTTTTTATAATAAAACAAAAAAAATCAACATTATAATTTTTAATTCTCATAGTTTACGTTAATTTAGGAACAAAACTAACGATCAAGTGTAATTAAACACAAAAGTAATGCAGTTTTCTATCAAAAAAGTGACTTCAAAGTTTAGACTTTTAACATGATTTTTTTGTATGTAAAGTGATCTAGGGTACCACATTGTCGCTATTCATAAGTTTAAAGAGATAAGAATTCTACTTCCATTATTTAACATAGTGTCTGCCCTATAAGTGCTTATATCAATATCAATAGTCATATACAAACATTATTATGAATCAATAACGTAACTTATTTTATAAAAAATAACAGTCTTTTCGTCAGCTTTACTACTTTACATCAAGTTTGTTAGTTTAACATTACTTAGGGTCCCACATTGTCGCCTTATGACTTATGAGATCAAACTAATTATTAAGACTTATTATAATAAAATTATTACTTACAAAAGTAATAATTTGCATTTAACATCATTATGAAAATGATTAACACTACTCAACCTCGCACTTAGGGGTACATAAGTGGTGACGCCAAGTCATTTTAATTCTTACGTCTCATTGAGAGATTGGTAACTTTGTACGAGTATTAACTGATTATCTATACGGTTGCCCCTCAGAAGCTTGTTAAATATAAGTCAACTATATTTTCTGTTAAAAAGTTTTGATTTGTCACTAACTTATATCCCTCCCCTTATTTATATTTAAGTTTTTGTTATGTAATTAATCAGTATTCAAAGCATCAGCCAGGCACCCGGATTATTAAAATTGTTAGTATGGCACACTAACTAGAGAAATTTTCATTTAATTCTCTATATAATAGCAAACCTATTTCCGTTGCTAGCTCTCCGGCTAGAGCAACGCGTGCGCAGCGTACGAGCAGCATATTCGTGGCGTATTAAGACGGTCTGGACGCACTTTAAAATTGTAAATAATTTTATTATCCTATGTGATCTATTTATTTATTTTTAACAATCCAATTAAATAAACTAACATAATATTAATTTTGATTAATATATTTTGTATCTAGTTGATTGATTTAGGCCAGATTAAAATAGAGAGTTTTGCTTTGTCTTAATAATTATTGCTTATTGACCACTATTGTTAAAAGGGTAACATAACATAAAGCTAAGTGAACGTTACGGGCAGCTGAGTTACGAACTGTCAAGCAAATGGATGGGAGTAAACTGAGATTTAGACAACACGTGTTACTACATTTTCCAATGGCCCCAATATTACTTCAAGCTTATGAGCGACAATGTGGTACCCTAGTCGGTAAACTTTGACTGTGTTTTTTTCCTACTTTTAGTTGAAACATTTAACTTTTTATCAATACACCGTATTATTTTAAGTGTGTAGATGCAATTTTTAATCAAAACTAATTTTCACTATTTTCGAGTTGATTAACAAAATCAGTGATATCTCGGAATCCATAAGCGACAAAGTGGTACCCTAACCATGATAACGTCACAATTATTCTAAGCTAGCTAATAAAAAAGCCGAATTGAAGACATCTTATTTTAAAAGTTTTGTCGGTTTAAAAATAGAATTTCGTCGAACATACCTATAGATAAAATTAGATTCCTACTAAAGCTTGTTATCGCATATCTTTTCACTTCTTCTCTCATCTACTCAAAGGTTAACTGGAAGAGATCCCTTAAAGGGATAAGTTCGCCTTTGTACTTACGTTTTCCTATTATTGTATTATAAAGAGTTTTTACATTTACATTACATTATATTCCAATAACAATTGAAAAACAAATTATTCATCTTGACCAGTTGACTACAAAGAGATGTATCCACTTTTTCACCTTACTGCATTGTAATAAGGTCCAAAAGTGGATTTTAAGCTAACATGGTCATTAACATTAAAAAAAACCCCGTGCAACCCCCCAGTGTTAATGGCGTGATAATGGCGCATGCAACTGTGTCATGGATGTACTTATGGTCTAAGAGCTGGCCACGTCAAGATATGACACAATAATCAGAGCGATGAAACCTGTCTAGTTAGACTGCTTTACCAACCTTATTGCTAGATCCGGGCATCTGGCAGCTTTTAATGGGTGGAGGTTAGAGTGACAGACCAACAAAGTTTTCAAGTTGGAAAAAAGTAATACCCAAATAGGTAAAAACTGCCAAAATTGTGTCATTTATAGAGGACAGGGCCTATATTTTAACATTAGATTAAAAATCATTGTCTATTATTGCGGAAACAAAAACAGTAGGCGACTAACTAAACATAGCATTATACATCATTTGGCACTACTTTCCCCCAACAGAAGCTTCTGGATATGATATAATCTAATTAATTACATAATTTCCCATAATATAGCATCAAACCCAGAACTCTAGGATTTTTTTTCTTCAAGTTATTTGCATTCTTTGACATCCACCACTTTACAACTGCCAGATGTCCGGATCTAAAAATAAGCATGGTATAGCAAACTAACTAGAGGGGTTTCGTTGCTCTCATTATCGTGTCATATCTGACGTGGCCAGCTCTCCGTCTATTATAGGGGATCCGATATATTAGTAGGGTTTTCTCTCAGTACAGTCAAGTGTAAAAATATGGGTGTACTCATCTTACTTAAAAATATGTCCCATAGTATCTTATTCCGTTGTAATAAGTGCGTAGTACCATATTTATGAGACGATTTTTTCGATACGTATTTTTGCACTTGACTGTACAAAAGGGAAAAAAATTGTACGCATCGAGAAAAAGTTGTGAATTTTTGACCATTGATAGAGTGCCCCACGATGAATATTTTTTAGTATTGGAGGTCCGTAAATTTTTTGGATCTTCACGTCAAAATCAGGGGTACCGTGCAATATGTTTTTACTCTCTGGTTAAGGCTGCTAGGAGTTGTGTGGTATTTTTTCCTTATAAAACAGACATGCAAAATTCATTTTTGATATTAAAAAAGTAAAAATCCGTATTTAAAAAAAGTTCTGCGGATAGGAAAAATACTCAAAAAAATATTATTTTCTAGAACGTTATCTAAGTAATAAATGTCACAAAAAAATATCACAAGGAAGCATATTTAATGCAGTTTTTAAATATATACAATTTTAAAGCTTTTATCATACAAAAACTACGCGAATAAATCATTCGTGTCGTGGTGTATATGTTTTCTGCATATTAAGTATCGAAGATCAATGTGAAACGTGAACATCCGTAGCGTATTGACCTTAAAATGTATGTATTGTTTATTATTAGTCAATTTTGCTCAGAATATCTTCTACAAAATGCAGAAATGAAAAAAAAAGAATAAAAAAACACATTTTTCCAATTCTAACGATTAATACTTAAGTTAGTAAGGAAATACGTGTTTTTTTTTTTTCATTTTGTAGAAGGTACTCTGAGCAAAATTGAGTAATAATAAGCAATACTTACATACATTTTAAGGTCAAGAAAAACATAGAGGTGGAGAAAACATATACACCACGACACGAATGATTTTTTTTCGCGTAGTTTATGTATGATAAAAGCTTTAAAATTGTATATATTTAAAAACTGCATTAAATATACTTCCTTATAATATTTTTTTTATTTAAAAATAAATGACATTTATTACTTAGATAACGTTCTAGAAAATATTTTTTTTTGTGTTTTTCCTCTCCGCAGAACTTTTTTTAAATAAGGATTTTTACTTTTTTAATATCAAAAATGAATTATGCATGTCTGTTTTATAAGTAAACGATACCAAACAACCCCTAGCAGCCTTAACCAGAGAGTAAAACATATTGCACGGGACCCCTGATTTTGTCGTGAAGGTCCAAAAAAGTGGAGTTTGGACGTATTGTTTCCACAAACTTTCTTAAGATGGCCCTTCTGGCCACAGTTCTGACACTTGTAATTGCGGAATCTGCACTTAGCCGCGTCGTGGTTCTTCATCCCGCAAACCGAACAACGCGACCCGACGTCGTCGTCCTTGCGGCCGCTCGCGCCGCCACCAGCACCAGCGCCCGCGCCGGCGCCGGCGCCGCGACGCCCCGCGCGCGCATCCGCGCGGTACACCGGCTCCTCCCTGACGACCACCGTGCGCGCCTGCCGCGCGCACGCCGCCTGCTGTGCTATTTCAAGTGCTTTTGATAACGTTAACTTCCTTGAATCACTCTCGAACAGACGATCGCGTTCCGGTCCCATATCGAAGCCTAGTACGAAACGATCACGAAGTAATATACTTCCGTAATATAATTCCGTACCGAGCTCGCAATTAACGGCTAAGCCACGTAGCCGCGCTGCCCAATCCTGGCTACTTTCAGCGCTGGATTTAGTTGCCTCAAAAAACTTGGCCCTGTCCGCGAAAGTCGATCGCTTCGGTGTGAAATGACCACTGAGTACTTCAACTAGCTCCTTAAAGGTCTTTGTTTCAAGTTTGGCTGGATGCACAAGATTTCGAACCAGGCGGTATGACTCATCCGATAAATGAGTTAGTAACACTGCACTCTTATTGTCGTCCTCGATCTTGTTTAGTTTTATAAACTGCGATAGCCTTCCATAGAAAACGTCCCACTCTTGCACTTTGTGATCAAAAACGCCAATATTTCCGACAAAGTTAGCCATTTTTTTTTTTTATGATTATGCACTATGTAGGTAGATTGATCTCGTCGCCAGATGGACTATCGCGGGGTTGGAAAGCAAACAACCGTACTGCACCGTAGCTAGTTTATTACTGGTTTTGTGTCGATCATGCGCTTACATATATTCCACATGTCCATCGAGTGTAAGAGATATAAAGGATGATATTCAAGATGATACGTTTACGGTTCGACTTAAGTATGTAGAAGTCAGTCAGTGTGTGGGTAAATCGCCAGTAACTGGCCACCGTTCAATAACTGGCCACCTCATACTAATAATGAACTCTGTTCACAAACAGAATTCATTTTCAACCGACTTCAAGATTTCGAAGGAGGAGGTTATCAATTCGTCGGGATCTTTGTTTTTTTTTGCTATTTTTTAGTGTTTCGTACCAATACTTGGTTTACGAAACACTTATGGAATCACTTCGGTCCTCGAAACTGGTAAATCGCGTCTCTCTCGAAAACCGTTTGATGTAGAAAGCTGAAATTTGGAATAGGTATAGAAAATCTCGTCTGTAACAAGGTACTTAGGTCTGAACTGCTTAAATTTAATTTTAAGAGGAAGTTTAGGGGGATAAAGGAGGAAAGTGAATTTTATTTTTAATTTGTAAGAAAAGTGTTGGGTACCATTAGAAAGCTTGCAAAAAATTAAGACCGCACACTGATTTTGACTTCATTTTACGTGCAGTAGTTTTGATAAAAAACGCATTTGAAAATGCAGTTTTTCATACAAAAATTACGGCTCGGTCCCCGCGTTTTTTTCAGAAACTATAGCTAACTAGGAACTGAGAACTGAATAGTTCACTAAACAGACCCTGCAGATGACGGCATAATTATTTGGTAGACCTATCTTTAACAGTTTTCAGACCACGGATTGCCCTTAGGTTACTATAGGACTCGATATGTACCTACAGTCAATTTACAGTGGTAATTTCCTATGATTTATATATTAAAAGCATAAGAGAAAAATAGTACATATAAAGTTAAACTTTACTCAACGGTTATAAGTGTAAATATCGAACGAGCCTTCCTACCCAAGGAAAATTATTTTGAAGTTTCATTGCTGTTTTCTTGTTTTTATGAGATAGTAGATAACATAAGTTTAAATTTCGAACAGGCCTTCAAAGCAACGCACGACGTCGGGTGACAAACAAATTCACTAATCACCTACTATCACAAGTCTACGAGTATAGCCGTAATGAACCGTATTGGTAACAAAACAAGGCGGATTTTAGTTTACTTATAATTTTTGCAATTTGTGAGGTTTAGTTGTCACCTGACAGTATAGAGTATACCCTTAGAGAATTCAACCAACCGGAGCCGCCATTGATAGGCGTTCCCCTCTGCCGAAAACATGATCAGTGATCATACACTTGTATGGACTGACGTATATCTGACGTAGCTATTTGTAAGTTACGTACGAATAGCCATTCATTTGACTTTCCCCTCCACCACAAAAATCGGCAGACTTTTTTGTATAGAACATGACAGACATGGCTACTCCATCCGGGTTGAATTCTCTAAGAGTTTACCCCATGTCTATCCGGAAAGAGGAGTGTCGTAGTTTGTATGAGTTCCAGTATAAACCACTACACTTCTCTTTCCGAACGGACTTTAGTAAGACTCATTATTTAATATTTCAGTTTATATGACCACATTTAAATAATTTGATACAACCGCCTAACATCTATATATCTATCTATTTATTACATACATATAATAAAGCAAAGGAGGGTAGAAAATCTGTACATTGGAGAGATATTAGCAAAAATATTAATAAGTAGCTCATAAAATCGATAACAGATCAGTATTCGACAATGTTTAGAACTTTTGTCTGTTTGTCTGTTTATATATTACCAGTTGGCATAAAAACGGCTGAACGGATTTCTATAAATAATATTGACTTTATACGGTTGTAGCGGGTAGAACATAGTATGGTAAACGCAATTATTATAACGCTGAGTTCAAGTCACAAATTGATATTGGTTTATTTGGAGACATTATACATAAATAATGTAGTAGGCTTTTTCATATTCTTAATAAAATGTATTTAAACATGGTAAATACGGAACCCTACAAACGGAAATCGAAAAAATGAAGCACAACGCTATCTCTCGCAGGATTGTCTTACTAACTAAGACGTCACTGAGCAGCAGTTATCTGACAACAAAGTTCGTAGTTTAGTTTAGGCACAAAAAAAACCACGTGATAGGTGGCAAAAAAGGGGCTAGGACAAAGAAAAGAAAGACACACTAAACGAATTCTATTCATACCATAAATGGTTAGGTTAAATATTTAAGACGGGAGCAAAACGAGTATTGATAAAGTTAACTGCGTGATAAATGCAAGTGGGTGGGCACCAAGAAAAAACACACTAAACGATATTTATTCATACCAAAAACAGTTAGGTTGAATGTTTAGGACGGGAGAAAAATAATATTGATAGAGTTTACTACATGATAGGCGGTAATAGGGGGGCACAAAGAAAAGACACACTAATCGATTTGTATTCATACCATAAATGGTTAGGTTTAATGTTTAAGACGGCAGCAAAACGATTATCGATAAAATTAACTGAGTGGTGAGTGTCAGAGGGGGGCTCGGGGGGCGGAGCCCCCCGCACAAAAAAAAACCCGGCACGATATTTATTTAAAGAAAAGACATACTAATCGATTTGTATTCATACCATAAATGGTTAGGTTTAATGTTTAAGACGGGAGCAAAACGAGTATCGATAAAGTTAACTGAGTGACAAGCGTAAGAGGGGGGCTGGGGGGGCGGAGCCCCCCGCACAAAGAAAAAATACACTGAACGATATTAATTCATACCAAAAATGGTTAGGTTGAATGTTTAAGACGAGAGAAAAAGGCTGTTGACAGAGTTTACTACATGTCAGGAGGTAAAAGGTGGGCTCGGGGGGCGGAGCCCCCCGCACAAAGAAAAGACTAACTAATCGATTTGTATTCATACCATAAATGGTTAGGTTTAATGTTTAAGACGGGAGCAAAACGATAATCGATAAAATTAACTGAGTGATGAGTGTAAGAGGGGGGCTCGGGGGGCGGAGCCCCCCGCACAAAAAAAAATACCCGGAACGATATTTATTTAAAGAAAAGACATACTAATCGATTTGTATTCATACCATAAATGGGGCGGAGCCCCCCGCAAAAAATAAATACACTGAACGATATTAATTCATACATATAAAATCGTCCAAAAAATTTACGGACCTCCAATATTAAAAAAATATTCATCGTGGGGCACTCTATCCATGGTCAAAAATTCACAACATTTTCTCGATGCGCACAATTTTTTCAATTTCAAGCTCTGCTATATGTAAATCAAAACACATAAAAATATATTCGCCTCGTGTTAACTCAGCGCCATGTTCATAAGCAAAAAGAGATGACGAGTATATACGTCAAAACCCAATGCGGCCGAAAATCCGCCATATTAAGATCTGAGGACGTCAAAACCTATACCTACACTATAACCGCCATGTTGATAGCTCCAATACTTCAAAATCGACACTCGTCTTTCGTTGATGTGGCGCGCCCATAAAGTTTAGAACTCTCTGGGCGCGCCTGTAAACTATGTCGAAATATCGGAGACAAATATACATGATAAATAAATACTCCGTTTTAAACAGTTTTTGTAGTCTACTGACCAAATCGTTCTCAAACATTGCAAATTAATACACGTGCGACCTTTGTGTAACTTTGTCTAACATGTAGGACATTTTAAGGACGGCTGCATACCGAATGACAACGCATTCTTAAACAAATTATGATTAAAGACAAATTCAGTATTATTGAAACTCTATTCGATCAAAAACGTCGTTTTATTTTTGATATTGTACCTTTTAGGTTCGATGTCTGTGACTTTCAATCTGAAGGTCGTTAGTACGAATTTAGATAGGCACCAATAGTTAACTTTTGAATACGAAATATCATTTGATATTTTATTTCCAACTAGGCTTAGCTTCCCTTCTGGGTTCGAAGATCAGGCCTGTAGCCAAGATGACAATCTTTTGCAGAAAACGAAACGAAACGCTACACGCTCTCGCTCACTCTTCATTACTGCGATAGAGAGAAGGATAGTGTTTCGATTCGTTTTCTGCAAACAATTGTCATCTTGGCTAAGCCATGTCCATCGAGTGTAAGAGATATAAAGGATGATATTCAAGATGATACGTTTACGGTTCGACTTAAGTATGTAGAAGTCAGTCAGTGTGTGGGTAAATCGCCAGTAACTGGCCACCGTTCAATAACTGGCCACCTCATACTAATAATGAACTCTGTTCACAAACAGAATTCATTTTCAACCGACTTCAAGATTTCGAAGGAGGAGGTTATCAATTCGTCGGGATCTTTGTTTTTTTTTGCTATTTTTTAGTGTTTCGTACCAATACTTGGTTTACGAAACACTTATGGAATCACTTCGGTCCTCGAAACTGGTAAATCGCGTCTCTCTCGAAAACCGTTTGATGTAGAAAGCTGAAATTTGGAATAGGTATAGAAAATCTCGTCTGTAACAAGGTACTTAGGTCTGAACTGCTTAAATTTAATTTTAAGAGGAAGTTTAGGGGGATAAAGGAGGAAAGTGAATTTTATTTTTAATTTGTAAGAAAAGTGTTGGGTACCATTAGAAAGCTTGCAAAAAATTAAGACCGCACACTGATTTTGACTTCATTTTACGTGCAGTAGTTTTGATAAAAAACGCATTTGAAAATGCAGTTTTTCATACAAAAATTACGGCTCTGTCCCCGCGTTTTTTTCAGAAACTATAGCTAACTAGGAACTGAGAACTGAATAGTTCACTAAACAGACCCTGCAGATGACGGCATAATTATTTGGTAGACCTATCTTTAACAGTTTTCAGACCACGGATTGCCCTTAGGTTACTATAGGACTCGATATGTACCTACAGTCAATTTACAGTGGTAATTTCCTATGATTTATATATTAAAAGCATAAGAGAAAAATAGTACATATAAAGTTAAACTTTACTCAACGGTTATAAGTGTAAATATCGAACGAGCCTTCCTACCCAAGGAAAATTATTTTGAAGTTTCATTGCTGTTTTCTTGTTTTTATGAGATAGTAGATAACATAAGTTTAAATTTCGAACAGGCCTTCAAAGCAACGCACGACGTCGGGTGACAAACAAATTCACTAATCACCTACTACCACAAGTCTACGAGTATAGCCGTAATGAACCGTATTGGTAGCAAAACAAGGCGGATTTTAGTTTACTTATAATTTTTGCAATTTGTGAGGTTTAGTTGTCACCTGACAGTATAGAGTATACCCTTAGAGAATTCAACCAACCGGAGCCGCCATTGATAGGCGTTCCCCTCTGCCGAAAACATGATCAGTGATCATACACTTGTATGGACTGACGTATATCTGACGTAGCTATTTGTAAGTTACGTACGAATAGCCATTCATTTGACTTTCCCCTCCACCACAAAAATCGGCAGACTTTTTTGTATAGAACATGACAGACATGGCTACTCCATTCCAGGATTAGTGTTTTTATAGATTGATATTTAAAAAACTACATGATGATAGTATAGGAAAAAAAAAATTTAACTATGGCAAAATACAATTAACAAGTTAATATATTTGACAGGCACTAAATCCTTGATACATAATGATACGGTTGAAATACCAAGTCGTGAAGGTCGTTGGACACATAATAAGTTTATTAAAATAAACTAGTGTTAAAAGAACTGCCTCAAAAGTATAATAACTACATAATAAAATATCATAATGACAAAAATAAAACAACACACTAAATCTTATGCAGCTAAAATCCACAAAAATCACCATTGTCAAAGTAAAAAATCCAAAAAATCTCAAAGGCCAGATCAACCGCCTGCGCCAGCCAAACCAAAAGTACATTAAAACTAATAGACACATAAACACAGTTCAATTCACAATACACGCCACAACGTACTTATATCTTATTGACACCAGTGCCAGCCAAAGTACAATAACACGCGATGCGACATTGAAAACCCAAGGTCGCATGCAAGCTGACCTACATACACGGAATAGGAGGAACGATTGCGTCATACCGTTCAATTACGCGACGCTTACAGAGTGATAGCCACGATTTATCACGAGGTACCACAATAGTTAAACAAGATTTTTTTTTTAAACTTATTATGACTGCTACATGATACGACATAAATAGGGATATTATTACGTTAAGAATAATAAGAGATATATGTAATATCTTAAATATAACAAATGACTGACTATGACTATGACTATGACTATGACTGTGACTGTGACTGTGGCTATAGCGTGCAGAAAGCTAAAACAGATAAGTGTCGCAACCAACAATTAGCCTGATCACCTAAAAGTTGTTGTGACCCTTATATGCTTTAAGTTTACAAAGTAAAGGGTTTCCTTGCATTCCTCTTTACTTCACGCAATACTAGGTAGCCCGTGGAAGAATAAAAAGTAAGCTGAGTACACCAGGATACAAAGCAGACGCTTACCCTTGGAACCAAACAATTCGAGCGAGTTCTCAATTGCCCAGGTCCTTGGGTGCACGGAATGTTCTAAGTCTTCCGATGCGTTAAAACACTGTCTGATAGTACATAATAATAATATGTACTAGCGCGCAATAATAAATATTTCCCTGTATCCTTAAACCGAAAAACTAAAAATAAAATAATATGCAATACGGTCGGCCGACCCGATGCGCTAAAATGCGCCGTGTACTCATTAAAAGAAAGTGACAAGTATCACAAAGAAGCTTACATAAGGACAAAATGCAGACATTGCAAAATGGCTCATTTATTGTTCTACACTGAGTGTCGAACCAAGTACTCGATCGTGTCCGAAACGAGCTTTCCTCGCGAGAGAACTAGGTCACATTTGAAAGGCACAACAGATACAAGAAGAATACATACTACATCAACACCCGCGAGGGCCTACTACAAAAGAAAAAACAACCAAAGACGGAAAGAGCTACCAAAGTGTATAAATACACGTGACAAACGGTCCGGGCCACGACTAATTAGTAGTTATATTATAACTAATTAGTAAAATATTGAATAAGCATTAAACAATAAGATAGCGTCACATTGTTTACAGTGTCCTAGATTGTAATTTAAACTCAAGCACACACTAATTATCAAACTATGCACTTTTGAAATTATATATAGGAAGTATAACATTAAGGGCCTGTTCATAAATATCATATTATACCAGTCAACACAAAACTAGAAACTAATGCAACAATGTATTCCTAAAGATAAATAAAGAACCCATCTGTAACCATAGTTATAAGAAAAATATGTAATCATAGTTATAATTAAATTGAACCCATACGTAACCATAGTAAATTAAACTAACTTAAGCCAAAAAATAGTGCTTATATTTTACTACTTTTTGTCTCAAAAAAAACGGGAAAGCTGTAGTGAGTATAGCAACCACCATTGTAACAGCTGATAGGTACTCAGCTGATAGACAGTTGATACCTATTTACCAACTGTATCTTATTACTCATCAGAACATTAACTTTACGATGCCATAAACCTTGAAAGTACATCAGTAATTTGAGATACAATGATTAACGACCATTGTCATAACTTCCACTCCATTAAACCTATTAAAATCATAGTATATAAGCTGAGTGTTTTCTAGCTAAATAAACAGTATTTCCTCGACTCTTGAGTTGTTATTATAACCCCTCAACACCGTACACTTCACCGGGTTGAATTCTCTAAGAGTTTACCCCATGTCTATCCGGAAAGAGGAGTGTCGTAGTTTGTATGAGTTCCAGTATAAACCACTACACTTCTCTTTCCGAACGGACTTTAGTAAGACTCATTATTTAATATTTCAGTTTATATGACCACATTTAAATAATTTGATACAACCGCCTAACATCTATATATCTATCTATTTATTCCATACAATATAATAAAGCAAAGGAGGGTAGAAAATCTGTACATTGGAGAGATATTAGCAAAAATATTAATAAGTAGCTCATAAAATCGATAACAGATCAGTATTCGACAATGTTTAGAACTTTTGTCTGTTTGTCTGTTTATATATTACCAGTTGGCATAAAAACGGCTGAACGGATTTCTATAAATAATATTGACTTTATACGGTTGTAGCGGGTAGAACATAGTATGGTAAACGCAATTATTATAACGCTGAGTTCAAGTCACAAATTGATATTGGTTTATTTGGAGACATTATACATAAATAATGTAGTAGGCTTTTTCATATTCTTAATAAAATGTATTTAAACATGGTAAATACGGAACCCTACAAACGGAAATCGAAAAAATGAAGCACAACGCTATCTCTCGCAGGATTGTCTTACTAACTAAGACGTCACTGAGCAGCAGTTATCTGACAACAAAGTTCGTAGTTTAGTTTAGGCACAAAAAAAACCACGTGATAGGTGGCAAAAAAGGGGCTAGGACAAAGAAAAGAAAGACACACTAAACGAATTCTATTCATACCATAAATGGTTAGGTTAAATATTTAAGACGGGAGCAAAACGAGTATTGATAAAGTTAACTGCGTGATAAATGCAAGTGAGGGGGGGGGGGGCACCAAGAAAAAACACACTAAATGATATTTATTCATACCAAAAACAGTTAGGTTGAATGTTTAGGACGGGAGAAAAATAATATTGATAGAGTTTACTACATGATAGGCGGTAATAGGGGGGCACAAAGAAAAGACACACTAATCGATTTGTATTCATACCATAAATGGTTAGGTTTAATGTTTAAGACGGCAGCAAAACGATTATCGATAAAATTAACTGAGTGGTGAGTGTTAGAGGGAGGCTCGGGGGGCGGAGCCCCCCGCACAAAAAAAAACCCGGCACGATATTTATTTAAAGAAAAGACATACTAATCTATTTGTATTCATACCATAAATGGTTAGGTTTAATGTTTAAGACGGGAGCAAAACGAGTATCGATAAAGTTAACTGAGTGACAAGCGTAAGAGGGGGGCTGGGGGGGCGGAGCCCCCCGCACAAAGAAAAAATACACTGAACGATATTAATTCATACCAAAAATGGTTAGGTTGAATGTTTAAGACGAGAGAAAAAGGCTGTTGACAGAGTTTACTACATGTCAGGAGGTAAAAGGTGGGCTCGGGGGGCGGAGCCCCCCGCACAAAGAAAAGACTAACTAATCGATTTGTATTCATACCATAAATGGTTAGGTTTAATGTTTAAGACGGGAGCAAAACGATAATCGATAAAATTAACTGAGTGATGAGTGTAAGAGGGGGGCTCGGGGGGCGGAGCCCCCCGCACAAAAAAAAAATACCCGGAACGATATTTATTTAAAGAAAAGACATACTAATCGATTTGTATTCATACCATAAATGGGGCGGGGCCCCCCGCAAAAAATAAATACACTGAACGATATTAATTCATACATATAAAATCGATTAGTATGTCTTTTCTTTAAATAAATATCGTTCCGGGTATTTTTTTTTGTACACACATGTAAATGTTTTATGAGATAGTAGATAACATAAGTTTAAATTTCGAACAGGCCTTCAAAGCAACGCACGACGTCGGGTGACAAACAAATTCACTAATCACCTACTATCACAAGTCTACGAGTATAGCCGTAATGAACCGTATTGGTAACAAAACAAGGCGGATTTTAGTTTACTTATAATTTTTGCAATTTGTGAGGTTTAGTTGTCACCTGACAGTATAGAGTATACCCTTAGAGAATTCAACCAACCGGAGCCGCCATTGATAGGCGTTCCCCTCTGCCGAAAACATGATCAGTGATCATACACTTGTATGGACTGACGTATATCTGACGTAGCTATTTGTAAGTTACGTACGAATAGCCATTCATTTGACTTTCCCCTCCACCACAAAAATCGGCAGACTTTTTTGTATAGAACATGACAGACATGGCTACTCCATCCGGGTTGAATTCTCTAAGAGTTTACCCCATGTCTATCCGGAAAGAGGAGTGTCGTAGTTTGTATGAGTTCCAGTATAAACCACTACACTTCTCTTTCCGAACGGACTTTAGTAAGACTCATTATTACGAAATTACCACTGTAAATTGACTGTAGGTACATATCGAGTCCTATAGTAACCTAAGGGCAATCCGTGGTCTGAAAACTGTTAAAGATAGGTCTACCAAATAATTATGCCGTCATCTGCAGGGTCTGTTTAGTGAACTATTCAGTTCTCAGTTCCTAGTTAGCTATAGTTTCTGAAAAAAACGCGGGGACAGAGCCGTAATTTTTGTATGAAAAACTGCATTTTCAAATGCGTTTTTTATCAAAACTACTGCACGTAAAATGAAGTCAAAATCAGTGTGCGGTCTTAATTTTTTGCAAGCTTTCTAATGGTACCCAACACTTTTCTTACAAATTAAAAATAAAATTCACTTTCCTCCTTTATCCCCCTAAACTTCCTCTTAAAATTAAATTTAAGCAGTTCAGACCTAAGTACCTTGTTACAGACGAGATTTTCTATACCTATTCCAAATTTCAGCTTTCTACATCAAACGGTTTTCGAGAGAGACGCGATTTACCAGTTTCGAGGACCGAAGTGATTCCATAAGTGTTTCGTAAACCAAGTATTGGTACGAAACACTAAAAAATAGCAAAAAAAAACAAAGATCCCGACGAATTGATAACCTCCTCCTTCGAAATCTTGAAGTCGGTTGAAAATGAATTCTGTTTGTGAACAGAGTTCATTATTAGTATGAGGTGGCCAGTTATTGAACGGTGGCCAGTTACTGGCGATTTACCCACACACTGACTGACTTCTACATACTTAAGTCGAACCGTAAACGTATCATCTTGAATATCATCCTTTATATCTCTTA